>OW240914.1:198184864-198248331 GCA_933207985.1 Pelobates cultripes
GGCCCCATCCACTTATTTGTCTTTACTTTTGTCAGTTGAAATAGAACATCTTCCTCTGTAAACTCACATGTAACAAATGACTCATTAGTCCTTTTTCCTAAATGAGGCCCCTTTCCCTTATTTTCACATGTAAATGCTGAACAAAATTATTGGGGCAGTCAGCTAGACCTTTATCTTCTTCTACATACCTTCCTTCTTTTATTTTTAATCTAACTAATCCTTGTTTTACTTTCATTTTCTTATTTATGTATCTAAAAATGTTTTGTCCCCCTTTTTTTATGGACTGCACAATTTTCTCTTCTGTGTGTGATTTGGAAGCTCTTAGAACTTGCTTAGCCTCTTTCTGCCAAATCTTATATATCTGTCGATCTTCCTCACTCTGGGCTTTTCTTATAATTACTAAATGCTAACTTTTAGTTTTTTACTATTTTGGCCACATCTGTGGAGTACCACAGTGGTTTCTTGAATTTTTTTGCTTTTATTGACAAGCTTAATGCAATTTTCTGTTGCCGTCAGCAGTGCAACTTTTAAATAATCCCATTTCTCTTAGACGCCATTTAAATTGCTCCAGTCTGATGACTCCATTACACATATTCTAATTTTAGAAAAGGCTGTTTTTCTAAAGTCTAAACTTTTATTTTTTGTGTGGTGTGGCTCAGCCACTATTCTTATAGTAAACCACGCTGACTGGTGATCACTGGATCCTAAACTTTCACTTACAGTAATATAATTGAAAATCTTATTTGTCAGTAACTGTAAGAAAACTCATGTGCCAAGTATGATGGGCGCTAAAGCATTACTATTTCTTACTAAGCAAATGGAGTATATAATCTACTTTGCCTAATTAACTCCCTATGCAGGTATGAGAATGTTTGGAAATCCTAATCCAATACATTATCGAATTGTAACTAACACCTCTTACCCTTATCCCTATTTTCACAGAGAATAGGAGGTTTTCTTTAACATTTAGAGTGGTCTAAATTGTTACTCTGTTAACTGGCTGACGCAGATATATAATGATTGGCTTCTACTGTTTTCGACTATATGATGATCTTTAATATTTTTTATATAATATAAATAAATATTCATGTTTTGTTCAATTTTTTTGTTAACATGATTTTTTTCTCTTTGTTTTTTTTTTGTAGTTTTTAATGAAGTGTACATTATCTTTATGTATCCTGATAATCAACCTATTTTTGCTTAGATTGTATATAGTGGAAAAATACAATAAAAATGTATGTTAAAAAAAGTTAGTTAGCTATTGAGTTTTGCAAAAAAAAAAAAGGAGAAGCTTCAGTTACCCTTAACTGTTCTGTCTTCTCATAAACATATGTTGCAACGTGACTACCATAACGCGAACTTTTCGTGACAGAGAGAGATTTGCAGTTTTCTAACCATCTCAGTTATGTGAAACAATTAAGTGTTTCTTCCATTAATACTATTAAAATGTCATATTTTAATTTTATTTCTATTACACCTGCCTCCTGCTGAGAGAATCAATCATGCTTTCAGTTGGGGTTACACTTACTGTAAGACATACCTCTCCTGCAAGTCACTGTTTGGGGAGCACAGACTTGCATCCCATAACAGGTCCTACACTTTATGATAGCATAGTGTTAATACAACCTCTCTATTTTCCATCTCCAGTCTTAGATTGCCTGTCCAAAGCTGCTGCGATAAATCATTTTGTCAGTTTCTCTTCTATCTCTACATTGCTTTCACACATAGCCTGCCTCTTCTCCCTACTTCTCCTTGCTTGCATTTCTTTCTCTTAGGCTAATCTCAGGCAGGAGAGATGCTCAGATTAAGGTTTTCATGATAAATGCAGAGCACAGCCTTTTTATCTTTGTGCTTATCACAGGTTTGGGACAGACAGAACCAACAAGAGGTGGGAAGGCCTAATTTTAAGCCTCTGATTTTAGAGAAATGTGCACATTTTCTAGCAATTCTGCTAGCACAATGTAAAGATGAAATTGATTCACTATCATTTAAGATTCAGCTGTTACTGTCATGGAATGTATCCTTTAACTGTTTATTCTCAATGCTTATAGGGCTGGTATTTCTTAATATTGTTAGGGTTTAGTGTACTTACTGAAAAGTATTTTTTCATAAAGTTCAGTGGAGCTATTACTATTCAGTAAGCCATGCAAACCTTTGTATTGAGAGAATCCTGCTCATAATTTGTAGTTCCAACTTTTTTTGTGAATCTAATCATGAGTGCTTTAATACTAGGGATGTGTATGGGGAAAATTTTCGGTTCGGTTTGGCATTCCAAAATTCGGGACTACGCCAATTCGGAACTTGGTTCGGCACTTCAGAATTTCGTGACTTCTCTTGCAGCCGCTTAGTAGATAACTCCCTAAATACCACGGTATTAGGGAGTTATCTACCAAAAGGCTGAAAGACCTAAATTGGTCTTTCAGACAAATTTACTAATACTAAGTAAAAATTAAAAACTATTAAAAAATGAAAAAAGGGCCCCCCTCCCAAGCCCCTACTTGTGCCGCTCAAGAGGGGGCTTTTAAACTAAAGGGGGGAACTATTCCCCCCCCGAGCGGTGGGTGGGGTCTCTAAAGTAAAAAATAGGGGGGACTTATTGTCCTCCCCCTAGCCCCCACCCCTGAGCTGTGGATGGGGGCCCTAAATTACTTCTAAATTACTATTGTCCTCCCCCCCCACCCTTGAACGGCGGGTGGGGGCCCTAAATACCAATAAGGGGGGACCTATTGTCCTCCCCCCTGGCTCCCACCCCTGAGCGGTGGGTGGGAGCCCTAAATTAGAATAAGGGGGTGACCTACTGTCCTGCCCCCACCCCAACCCTGAGCGGTGGATGGGGGCCCTAAATACCAATAAGGGGGGGACCTATTGTCCTCCACTCTGGCCCCCACCCATGAGTGATGGGTGGGGGCCCTAAATAAAATATACCCCCTAGGTGACTAGGGATGCCCAAACCCCTAGTCACCCCTCTTCAAAAAATTATTTAGCCCCTACCTACCCCCTTCACTCTAAAAATAGTGAGGGACGGCCAATAAATAGGTACCTGTAAAAAAATAAAAACAAAAACTTACCATTTGATTTCTTTCTTCTAAAATCTTCTTTTTTCAGCCCCAAAAAAGGCCAAATAAAAATCCATAATAACCGTCACACTTTAAAAAAAAAAAAAAAAACCCAGAGTGCAAAAAATAAAATCCATCTTCACCCATGATGGGCTCCGCTCAGACTGAGCTCTGCAGGGCGGGGGAAGGCTAATAAAGCCTTGCCCCGCCATGCAATTAGGCTAAGAGCACTCTGGTTGTTTGGTTTAAGCCATTCAATCAGAGTGCTCTGACAGGTAAATGAAGGGACTGACACTCTGATTGGTTAGCTCGAAATCCAGTCAATAACAACACTCTGATTGGTGGATTGAAAGTAACCAATCAGAGAGTTATGAGAAGAACTTTCCCATGCTGTGTAAAATGACACAGAGCACTTTGATTGGCTGGATGATTTCAAGCTAACCAATAGGTACCTATGTTTTGGTAGACTTTTGATTTGTTTTGGTAGACTTTTTTTGCATTTTTCATATTTCCAATGACATTCAGTTTTTCAGTTTTACTTTTTAATAAACGTCTTAAAATTCTGACCTACTCCAGTCAGATGACCACAACAGGCTATTTTTATGCACTCTGATTATTTTTATGATATATTTTAGAACTTCATTTCTTTTGCTGGGAATTTGGTATATTTGTTCTCATGTTAATTAATTATTATTGGTTGTTTCCCACTTATTACTCCCAGCTTGACACACTTGCACTGATCTCATACTATTCAATAGGTTAAATACTCACTTAGAGGAGCTACAGAAGAAGACAAGAGCACAAAGTAATCACCCTCACTTTTTTTACCATGAGCGTTTCAGTTCACTAATGGAACTTTCGTCAGGATCCTGACAAAAGTTCCATTAGTGAACTGAAACGTTGATCCACCTAGGCTGATGCCTTAATAAACAGAAGTTTTTTTCACCATATTTCTGAAGTCCTTGGAGTGCTATCTTTACACTACTTATTTTATATATATATATATATATATATATAGCAGTCCAGACTCTGGCACTCAACCCCCAAAAAAACGAAAGTAGTGATATTACCAGGGTGCCTCCAGGCCAGTAGATATGAAGGTAAAAACAGGAGCACTCACTTGGATTTTTCATCAGTAAATACTGAACAAAATATTTATTGAGGCAGTCAGCTATCCTCTTCTACATACATGCCTTCTTTTGTTTTTACTCTAACTAACCCTTGTTTTACTTTCCTTTTCTCATTCATGTATCTAAAAAAAGTTGTGTCCCCCTTTTTTACTGACTTTGCTATTTTCTCTTCTGTTTGTGATTGGAAGCTCTTATAACTTGCTTAGCCTCTTTCTGCCTAATCTTATAGCTCTGTCTATCTTCCTCACTGTGTTTCTTTTTACAATTACTAAATGCTAACTTTTAGTTTTTTACTATTTTGGCCACATCTGTGGAGTACCACAGTGGTTTCTTTTTTGCTTTTACTGACAAGCCTAATGCAATTGTCTGTTGCCTTCAGCAGTGCAACTTTTAAATAATCCAATTTTTCTTGGATTCCATTTAAATTGCTTCAGTCTGATTATGCCTCTTTTACACATATCCTAATTTTAGAAAAGTCAGTTTTTCTAAAGTCTAAAACTTTTGTTTTTATGTGGTGTGACTTAGTCACTGTTCTTATATTTAACCACACTGACTGATGATCACTGGATCCTAAACTTTCACCTACAATAATATATGATACCAAATATCCATTTGTTAACACTAAATCTAGTATGGCCTATTTACGAGTTGGCTCCTCAACAACTTGTTTTAGAGACAATGCCAGTAGTGAGTTTAGAAAATGTGTGCTCCTGGCATAAGCAGCTATTTTGGCTTTCCAGTTCACATCAGGAAGATTAAAGTCACTGTGGCAAAACTAGCCACCAGAGACTATTAATGTATAAGTATGTTTGTATTCTTGCTAAGCCATAAAGATCAGTGCAGGTTTCTATTTATATTTCAGGCGAATGAGGGCATTCGTATGCTGGCGGTAGGAAAACCCCAGCATTCATACTGTAGTTTCACGAACAGTGAGTTTAAACACTGTTCGTGAAACGAATAACATACCGAATGCACGACCACACACAGGGGGTTGTGTGGCCCCCATTAACCGATTGCAACATTGTTGCAATCGGTAATTAAGTGTGTTTCTAGGTGGCCGTCGTTTCGACTACACGGCGGTCGGCCATCTTGACTCTTTTGTTAACCCAGCGGTGTTTTGCCGTCGAGTGCCTGGAACTAAAAACGGCTACTCAACGGCGCGAACACCGCTGGACTTCCAGGACGTTCGGGAACCCCGGCCGTTCGGTAGTTTGTTCCCCTTATCTTAATCGGTATTTTAAACCTATGTTAGAAATAATGTGTATTTCGTGCGGCATTCGGTTAGTTAGACTGGGAGCTGAGCGGTATTCTCACAAACTATGCGCTCAGCCTCCAGCTATCTACCGAACGTCCATTCGTGTAACACAAGTGAATATTAGTAAAGTTATGCCTTTTAATGTAAAATGTAAGTTCTGCTGCACGGAGGGATAATCCCATTAACGTTATATTCCAGTGGGAGTATCCCTCTCGTCCAGCAGTGCATGATGGGAAAAATGTGTTGGCCAGTTTCCCATGTAGTCCCCTACTGTACAACCCCTGAAATGTCAGTAGGGAAACCCCATGCATGGGGAATCCCATAAATACAGTGACCTGAAAATAAAACCTCAGCTGACCTCCAAGCTATATGTCGTCTAGTTCTTGGGAGGAAGGGATTGCAACTACGCTACCTGGATTTTACCTGCTTGATTCTGTCTACCAGCGGAGATACCGTGGATAATACTACTACTCCGCTACAGTCACTCATAATGATAACTTCCACCTTCATTGTCATTTTAGCTATTTCCTCAACTAGTAGATTATCTAACTCTTCTGTTTGTTCTGGGGGCCTATCAATCACACCTACACGAGTTACTGTGCTACCATGTTACTCTTGCCTTTTTATTAGCTGACATTATTGATTCAGACATATTCCCTTACCTCCAAACACCCCAGCCAAAATAAATGGACACAGAAACAGAGCTAGTGGGGAGAGCATTGCTACAGCTTTATTATTTTTTACCACATTTGTATTTTTAATATAAACAAAACAGTATAGGCCAATTGAACAAACAATTCCATTATCTTATAATAAACACCAACTGCCAACTGATAAACTCAGGGGTAGGTGGGCTAGATTGTGTTTCTAACTCTATAGAGTCAGGAATACATTTGTGTTCCTGACCTTATAGTGTTCCTTTAAGCTATCACCAAAACGCAAAAGAACTTTTTGATTTGGATGATGTTGCCACCATCCAGATCTAGAGTTCCTTAAGTGACTTTATGGAAAGAGGATATGAGGACAACACCTTCGAAATCCAAGCCATTAAGATTAAAAAAGACTTTATGGAAAGAGGATATGAGGAAACCTCTCTTATGAACACTATAAAACAAGTAAAAACTATGGATAGATCATCTTTATTAAAATATAAATTTAGAGACAAAAGAGATGACAGTATTTTACCTTTTATTTGCAATTTCAACCAAGAAAGCTATAAAATTAAACAAATAATAAATAAACACTGGCCCATATTACGCAATGATCCCATGTTACATTCCATACTACCGGAGAAACCGAAACTTGTGTACAGAGGAGCCCCTAATTTGAAACAAAAGTTAGTCCACAACCATATAAAGAATAAGGTATCCACCCCTTTCTTTCAAAAAGAGGGTTTTTTTGGTTGCGGGCAATGCCTGGCTTGTAGGAATACAAAAAGTGTTAAAAGACATATAACCGAATTTTATGACCCAAAAGGGGAAACTAAATATAAAATAAGACAAATGATTACATGTTTCTCGAAAAGGGTCATATATATATTGAAATGTTCATGTAACCTCTTTTATGTAGGCAGAACAAAGCGCCCTCTACAGATAAGGATAAATGAACATATCCGGAACATAAAAAGAGGTTTTGATAAACATAGCGTTTCGGAACATTTTAATCTAGTACATAACAGAGACCCCCAACATTTAGAATTTATGGCAATTCAAAAGGTTATGTTAAACTGGCGAGGGGAGGATGAAATAAGAAAATTGGGAAGAATTGAGACTAAGTGGATTTTCAATCTAAACACTTTAGCTCCGTTTGGACTAAATGCGGATTTCGAATTGTGTCACTTTTTATAAATATTCATGCAAAGAGGTCACAAAAAGATATAAGAAAGCCCTCTTTTTCACTTTTTCAATTTTTTATTAATAATTAATTCAAATCATCTATGTCTGGATTTATTTATTTATTTATTTATTTATTTATTTTTTTTTCCCTCTTCAATTTAAATAAATTACTAAATTATGATCAAATACAATATTTAACCACTATCCAGATTGGAAATCCACTGAAAATAATTGCACTGATTTAATATAAACACAATTGCACATTTGCACATACCTAGTTTATATGAATCTATTTATTTATTTATTTTTTATTTTTCAAATATGCACTTTAAAGTCACTAACTTAAGATATATTGGAGAATTATGCTTGCAGAAAGTATGCACTGAAAAGGATTATGAATTTTACAATACATGTATCTATTTATTCATTTTTACATGTTTTAAATATGCACTCTAAAGACACTAACTTAAGATATGTTGGTGAGTTGTGATTACAGACAGAATGCACTGAGGAGGACTATGAACTTTATAATCCATGAAAACCGGAAGTGACGCGACGGCATTTACGGCCGCGTCACACTGAATTTAGATCGGTAAAACCGGAAGTGATGAATCACCCGCAAAGCATTATGGACTCGGTAGTTCCAAATAACCGGAAGTGACGTGACGGAACTCCGGCCACATCATACACACATATCGGATTGGATAATTGAGAAAACTGGCGGGAAATTCAAGCTTTTTAAGGAGAAAGAAACAGAGACTGTTTTGAAGCTGACTGAGGAAGCCGTTTTTACCGGCGAAACGCGTTTTGGCTCTTAAAGTGAACCTATATATATATATTTTTAAGGTCACATACTTTTATATCATACTGTTTTTTACTGTTTTTTATTTTCTAGAAATAATAGTGTATTTTTATAAGATTACTTGATAATAAATTGTTCCTATATTTTATCCATCCATTGTATCCTACAAAAGTGATTTAAAGGGGCAGTGTCACCCCAAAATTTGACACTGGGCAAATATACTTAGAGCCGGTTACCAAGGGCTCTAAAAAAGGTGAGCATTTCTCTATTTCTACTTATATGAACAATATTTCGATTCTGGGATGCTACACTTAGTGTGAAATATTTGTATCTTTTATATACCCGGTGGAGAATATCTTCATAAGGAGAGAGGGGTCGTGTGTTCTACCCAAAAGACACAGACGTGCAGAAGTTTAGAGCCTAATACTAGAAAAGGCTCTAACAAATGTGAGTGCACATATTCACTTATTTCATCGATCACTCTATTTAAAGACATATTACACTATCATTTGTATATGTTTTTTTGTTCTCTTTTTTATGTATGAATTGTATTAAGAGAAGCGAAAAAGGGTAAGAGTTCCGAGAACACACTTACTCAGCACTTATATAGCGCTGCACTCACTTAAGGAACTCTAGATCTGGATGGTGGCAACATCATCCAAATCAAAAAGTTCTTTTGCGTTTTGGTGATTGTTTATGTGTGGTGGGCAATTAGGAGTACCCACAGAGTGTATACAGCAGCTGTACCATATCTTCTTCTATTTCATAATACTAAGCGCCATTTATTCCACACTTTTTCGTGTATATTCAATTCCTTTAAGCTATGACAGAACTGAATCAAAAGAAAGAAAAGAAGAGGGGAGAAATAATAATAAATTAGATGGTTTATAGTGATGGACCAACTTCTGCTGAAGTCCAGGGAGCAGGAGGAAATGACAAGTACAGTTGCTCTTATACTGTAACCTCAGGACCAATATGTCGATATTAACAATTCTGTTGGCCAATATCCCAAGCTCTTGAATCATATTAATTAGAGGGCATGAAAAGATAAATTAATACATATTCCATATTGGCAGAAGTCTTTTTTGTCAGTCTCCAACAATAATGTATATTGAATCATCATCAGACTTAGCTTGCTGATGAGGCATATAAGTGTAAAAGACTAAAGTCTAATCAATATGTGTCAGCATAGCTGAGAAGCACTGTCAGTTATCATCGGATGATAATTCATCACTGCTCTAAACATGAATTTACATGGAATATTAAATATCTCAATACTTGCTTCTGTTAATCTTGTGCTGTTTAATATCCAAATACTAGATCAATAATATACTAATGTTTTTATGATATACTAAACTGTTTTTAAAAAGACTTTTAAGCACCTTACTTGCATTATTGGGCTGTCAAACTGAATAAACTGAAATAAAGAAAACTGAATAAAGAATTTATAAATGTTTATGTGAGGGTTTTGATCCAAGTGGCTTACAAATATACAAACTATGCCAGTCAGAGAATAATAATAAATACAACTGAAGAACTTTAATGAGGTAAACGGGGGAAAGTAGAAATAGGACTGCTAAAGAGGGTTAAATTAATACATCAATAACAGATAGTGCAGTACCTATAAAACACTTCTTTAAAATTTTGAAGAGAGTCAAACTGAAATGAAGCAAAATTCTAATGAAAAGGGATAATTAAGAGAATGAAAATAATCTGTTGAGAGCTGGATTTATTAGTAGTATTGATGAAGATAGAATATTAGATATACTCTAATAAGTGTCCAGGAGTGATATAGGATATGTATCTTTTAAAACATTAAGTAGATTGGCTTAAAATTAGTACTTATAAAATTAATGATAATAAAATGGATCAAAAATTCAATATTGGCATAAGGTCACTATGTGAAAGTCCACAAATATAGCAACATATGTGATCAAATACAAATAAAAAATAATAGTATGTGTTTGAAAAGTAACAGAAAAAAATGAATGAAAAGTCCACAGTCTTTGCAACAATAATGCTGTTTGAAACTGTTATTATAAATAGTTTTCACAATGTTAGCTTGTAGCAGTTAGCCTTACAGAGTTTGACTGGGGTTTATCTGCTAAACAAATTTTTTGAATATAGTACAAAAGACAAATATCTTCTACCTTAAATGCTGTAAGTTGTAATAATGTACACTGCTTATGACTGTAAAATACTTAAAGATCATAAAGTAGGATTCTAAGTAATGAATAATGCCTTCGATCTACAATAAAACAAAATCGGAATCCATAGTGTTTTCTGCATATAAAAAGGCTTTAAATCAAAATTAGTGGTATTAAAATTGCACACACAATTTCTTCCGAGTGTATATGGATACGCTGATGTAAAATGGGGTCTGTGAGCCACGGGTCCCTCAGTTCGGACGGTGAGTGATGGAGTGACTGCTTGGAGCCGCGTGCGTGTCACCTTTCCCCGTCTGTGCGTTCCAATTGCAACTCGGTGTCAATTTGCGATAAGTGCCGAAAAACAGTTCAATCTCGGATTCTATCCTTACGTTTTTCGTGAGTAGTATCTCACTTCATTTAGGAAGAAGATATTTGTCTTTTGTATTATAGTCAAAAAACTTGTTTAGCAGATAAACCCCAGTCAAACTCTGTAACTGAGGCTAAATGCTACAAGCTAACATTGTGAAAACTATTTATAATTAGTGATGTCGCGAACCGTTCGCGAACTTGCCGCGAACGGTTCGCCACAGTTCGTGGCGAATGGTTCGTGGCGAACTCCGGTCAGCTGACACATCCTTGCCAATCTCCGGCAAACCCTACCTCCCAGATCCTCCCACCTCCTGGACAGCATCCATGTTGAAGCTGCCTTCAACATGGATGCTGTCCAAGAAGTAGGAGGGTCTAGGAGGGAGGGTCTGCCGGAGATTGGCAGGGATGTGTCAGCTGACCGGAGCGTTCGCGGCGAACCGCGGCGAACCGCTCGCGACATCACTATTTATAATAACTGTTTCAAACAGCATTATTGTTGCAAAGACTGTGGACTTTTCATTCATTTTTTTCAGTTACTTTTTCAACACATATTATTATTTTTTATTTGTATTTGATCACATATGTTGCTATATTTGTGGACTTTCACATAGTGACTTTATGCCAATATTGACTTTTTGATCCATTTTATTATAATTAATTTTATAAGTACTAATTTTAAGCCAATCTACTTACTTAAAGGACCACTCTAGGCACCCAGACCACTTCAGCTTAATGAAGTGGTCTGGGTGCCTGGTCCAGCTAGGCTTAACCCATTCTTTTATAAACATAGCAGTTTCAGAGAAACTGCTATGTTTATGAATGGGTTAAGCCTTCCCCCAAATCCCCAGTGGCCGTCTCATTGACAGTCGCAGAGGCGCTTGCGCGTGATTCTCACCGTGAAAATCACAGTGAGAGCACGCAAGCGTCCATAGGAAAGCATTGATAATGCTTTCCTATGCGACCGGCTGAATGCGCGCGCAGCTCCTGCCGTGCGTGCGCATTCAGCCAATGGGGAGGAACGGAGGAGGATCGGAGGCAGAGAGCTCCCCGCCCAGCGCTGGAAAAAGGTAAGTTTTTACCCCTTTCCCCCTTCCAGAGCTGGGCGGGAGGGGGTCCCTGAGGGTGGGGGCACCCTCAGGGCACTATAGTGCCAGGAAAACAAGTATGTTTTCCTGGCACTATAGTGGTCCTTTAATGTTTTAAAAGATACATATCCTATATCACTCCTGGACACTTATTAGAGTATATCTAATATTCTATCTTCATTTGCACTTTAGGGTTTTTTTGGTGGTAACCCCATCATTTCCAGTTTGAGTGGTATCTCTATCCATACTATCTACTCCATATCTGTGAGATTTTTAATCCCACCAATACTTTTACATTTATTAGTAGTATTATTTAAACAAATATGGGCAATAACTATAAACTCATGCAAAAATACAAATTGAATGTGATTTCAAATGAATAACTGTATAAATTTATGTCAATAGTTAACACACTTCTTTTTCTCCTAATGAAAAACAACGGATTTACAGCCCAAAAACTGCCAGTATTCCCACTAATGCTAGTAAAATGGCTGTTTTACAGCCAACCATTCACCAAATGATCTCGGCTTATTAAGCACAGTGTAATGTAAAAGGCAGCTCTCTCCATCAGCTGTTTAAGAGCCATTTTATACACCTGTTCGGTGATTTTCGAAGCATTTACTGAATTATAGGATAACAGATTTTCAGAAATAAGAACATCTTGCAAGGAATTGGAGAAAGTGCAAGTCTAAGTGCACACACACATACACAGAGCAATGCAAACAGTAGATTCCAGATAAACAGCTAGGAAAGGGAGAATTCAATTATATTGACAGGATATCCTAATACTATTAGCAGTTGAACAAGTAAGAAAATATATGTAAAAAAAACAAGATATACAAAAAATACAAGCGTAATGTTTCTGTCTGTAATTAAGAGCATTAGAATAGCGCTAAACTATTTTTTTTAAATTGTACTGATACTTGAATACAATGTCTTTTCATGAATCAAATAAAAACAATATTATCACAAGTTAATATTATGATTCATCTAGGTTAATATCCATAAGTAAGTGGTTGAGGGCAAAATGCAATGTAAACTACAATAGGGTTTAAATGTGAACTGCAAAAATGTACACATAGGTTTAATAGTGATGAATCACAAGTGGATTGTTTACAGCTTTTATTTGGATGCAAAGTATGTGTGTGTTTAGTGTATGCAGTGTGTGTGTAATTGAATCAGTGTATGTAGTAGATGCAGTGTATGTAGATGTACTGTAGTGTGCTGGTGTAGTGGATGCAGTGTGTGTAGTGGATGCAGTGTGATTGTGTAGTGGATGCAGAATGTGTTTGGAGTAGGATAGGGGCTTTGGGCGTTTGTGCAGTTTTTTAAACGTTATAATTACATGATTTTGCTATTTCATGATGAAAAGTCATCATTTTATGAAAGATATGTAGGCGAGTATTGCTTAACCCTTTCTTTAATGTCCACCAATAGCAGCAAATAATACAAACAGTAAGAAAAAAATGGTATACATAGCGATAGGCCACTTCCATACCAAGTCCCAGTATAATAGTCAGCACCTCCCATCATATTTCCTCTTTCTTGGAGATGCAACACAATAACAAACATCAAACAGGAAACGATGAATCAGTTCAACCGCAGTAGAACAACTGTCTTGAAATCCAGTGGGAATCCAACCAGGAATAAATAAACAAACTGGGACCAATCCATCACAAAATCAGAAATTGCCAACGTAGAGAATCCCACCATACAACAATCTGTAGAAATCAAGCAAACAAGTTGAATATTGTCGGGAAGCAGTGAGGACCCTCAAGCAGCACCGAATCAACCTTTTGTGAAAACACAAAAAACAGGAGTCCAACGGTTAAATCGATACTTGAACCAAAGTGCGCATGCCAAGAAACATCATATCCATAGATAGAAGGGCACAGTACCCATGTAGCAAAAAACCTCATGACAAGAACATAAAACATAACCGGGCCACATGTGAACATAATTGGATAAATAAACACAATGCGCACCACAAATACCTACCACACCCTGGAATCCTTATTTGAGAGAGAAAAGTCAACAGGGAGGGAGAATCAAGTAACATAAACATAGAAGGGTGGGACAATACTCACCTCCGTGTCTTTCATAAAATCATGACTTTTCGTCATGAAATAGCAAAATCATCTAATTTTATGCCAAGACACAGAGGCTCATATTGCAAGTTTAAAGCTGACCAACGACCGATGAAAAAAACGTGAGGGACTGGTCGAAAATAAAATTCGCAAAATGTGGACTCCCGGGACCAGTCCGCCATCCTCATCAAGTCTTCAAGACGTGCCCGCGAAACTACGTGGCTGATGCCCCCCGGGAGGAATGGGCGCTAAAGATGGACGTATCCACACCAGCCTCCGACAACACCCATTTCACCCAGCAAGCCAAGGTAGTACCGGACACAGGGAAAAATGGATGACGAACCGAGAGAAAAAGTTGTGGGGACGACACTGAACGATGTGCACTCGTGAGTGCATACTCACGCAAACAAGCCACCAGACACAACGCCGGAGCAGCTGGAAAACTCAGATACCATACCGACTGAATAGCCATCTTAGTGCATCTGGAGATGTTAAAGGTCACCCCGTCTGGAGTGAAAGACCGAGCATCGTAGTCCAGGGCACGAACATCCGAAACTCGTTTGCATGAAATGAGGCAAAAGAGGGAGAAGAATTTGGCTGACAATTGTCGTAAGGAGAGGTCCGAGTTAGGAGGCAAGGAACTAAACAGAGACAACACGCAGGGGACATCCCACATAGAGGCCTAGCAGGGTGCGACAGTCGTGAGCCCCAAAGCAAACAGCACACCAAAGGGTGTTGGCTTGCGGGGCAACCGTCAAAACTCTGATGAGCCGAGGAAATGGCTGATCTGTACAAGTTAATCGTGCGATATGCACGACCAGCCTCGAATAACGAGGTGAAGAATTAAAGGATCTCAGTCACAGGTGCAAAAGCGGGATCCATGTTCCGAGCGAGGCACCAGCCAGCTCAAACTCTCCAAGCGGTCCCATTTGATCGTCTAGTACCGGGAGCCCATGCGTCCACCAGGTTGTGTCCGAAAGCCCCTGGACTTCCCAGAGACCCCCGAATCCTCCATGCAGCAGCAACGACCCGTCCAGCAGGAGAGGTTTTGGCCGGCCCGATGGATCCAGAAGAAGTTCTGGGTAAGATGGCAACAGCCTGGGCACATCCACTGCCAGTTACATGAGCTGTGGGAACCAGGATTGAGTCCCCCAAAATGGTGTCAGCAGAATCAGTTCAGTCAGTTGGCGGCGAAGGACCCGAGGGATCATGGCAAATGGATGGAAGGCATAAGGGAGTGAGCCGGTCCAGTCTTGCAGGAAGGCATCCACTGCCTCCGCAGCTTGGTCCGGGTGCCAGCTGTAGAACCGTGGTAACTGGGTATTGAGCCGGGATGCGAAGAGGTTGATGGCAAAAGGATCCCAGAGAGACGAGATAACGGAGAACACCCCTACTTCCAATCTCCAGTCGCTGCAGTCCGACAGATAGCGTGAACTCCAGTCCACATGAATGTTGTGGAGTCTTGGGACTGTTGTGGAAGTATTCCACCTGGACCACCAGATCCCTGGCCAAGCAACATGCCCAAAAGTCCTTTGCACAGGTGGGTCAGAACTGCCGACTGCGTGCCGACCATATTGACATAACGGACCACTGAGACGTTGTCCATGCGCAGCTGGATGCATGCACTGGCAGTCCCGTTTGCAAAACTCTGGATTGCAAAGGAGCTGGCCAGGAGTTCTAGAGCGTTGATGTGGAGTCGGGATTCATCTTCCGACCAACGTCCTCCAGTAGTCATATTGTTGCAGTGGGCACCCCAACCGTGGAGACTTGTGGCCGAATCCACTGTAAACTCCGGTTGGGAACCGAAGATGGCCTTGCCATTCCAAGCTGAGAGGTTGTGGATCCACCAGGTATATTCGTCTCGTGTCTCTGTGTCCAGAGAGATCATGTCCGCATAGGATGCTCCGTTGCGGAGGTGTGCAATCTTCAGGCACTGTCGGACACGGTAATTGAGAGGCGCTGTGAACACCGCTTGGATTGAGGATGCCAGTAGGCCAATGATTCGTGCCAGATGGCATAGCGGTATCTGGGTGCACGCCAGTGCACAGCATAACTCCTTGTGGATGGTCCGAATCTTGGATGGAGGAAGGCTCAGTGACTCCGCTCCGGAGTCTATGGTGAAACCGAGGAACTCCATGCATCGCGAAGGAGACAGGCAGGACTTCTCCCAGTTGTGGAGGAAATCCAGGCGAGAGAGGAGGTCTATCGTACATTGCAGGTGGCGCAGGAGGATGGAACGATCCTGTGCCATGATCAGGATGTCGTCCAAGTAGACAACCAGTCATGGCTGGGCACATCAACTTTGTGAAGCACGAAAGTGCCTACGAGAGTCCAAAAGGAAGACATGTAAAGCGCCAGGTGTTGCCCTTCCAGGGGAAATGTAATAAGTCCCTGGACGTGTCGGCCACTGGGACCGTCAAGTACGCGTCCTTCAGAACCAGTTTCACCATCCAGTCATCGTGAAGGAGTTTGTCCCGCAGGAGGTGGATGCCCTCCATCTTGAAGTGGCAGTAGCGCACCAAGGCATTGAGGGGACAGAGATTAATAACTGGGCGCGTCTGTCCGCCCTTCTTTTCCACCAGGAAAATGTTGCTGAGGACCCCGGCGGTGGACGTGGGGGCTATTTCTATCACCCCTTTCTCGTGAAGGGCCGACAATTCCACATCTATCAAGATGCAGTCGCTCACAGAGAACGAGATTAGGTGAGGAGAGGGGATGTGGCAAGGAGTGTCGACCAATTCTATGTGGAAACCCCGAACGGTGGCCAGGCCCCAAGCATTGGAGGTGATGGCTGACCAAGTGTGGAAAAAATGATGGAGTCTGCCCCCTACACAAACATGGGAAGAAACATGAGGTAGATGTAAGCTTACCATAAGGGCGTCTGAAACCGGAATTCCCTCTGAAGCCTCTAGATCGCCATGGCCTTCCGCGAGAAGGGAAGAAGGGGGATCGGTTTCTCACCTCCTAATAGGGGGGGTCGCTGTGTGTAGGAGTCTTGTCCCGAGCCACGGGAATTGTAGTTGGAACGGCCGGACAGACGACTCCTCTTCATGGAGGATTGGACTTTATCCAGGGCTGTAAAAGCTCCAACAAAATACCCTAGGTCCTTTATAAAGGAGTACCCAAACAAGAGGCCCTGGGCGTCCTTGCTTGCCTCGGTGAGGGCGAGATTGGCCAATTTTGGCTCTATTTTAAAGAGAATGGCTTTACGCCGTTCTATGGACAGGGAGGTGTTAACACTGCCCGCAATGCAGATTGCTCTCTGTACCCAGCCATGGAGTTATTCAAGGTCAACCTGCCTGTTCTCAGCTCTGGCGTCTTCTGCCAGGTTGAATAATTTTGCCAAGGGACCAAATATGTCAAAGTGTTTATCTTGGCACGATTTAAGTGCCAAGTCAAGACCCTTGCGAGGCTTCCACCCCAATTTAGAGAGGAATTGGGTCATGTTGGGATCAACTACTGGGGTCTCACAGACTTTTTTAGGCACCAAAGGCCATGGGCATTCAGCCCTGAGCTTACTCCGGGCCATCTTACTGAGGGGGCACCGTACCCAGTTTTCTAGGCAACGTGCCATGTGGTCCGCTGGGTAGGCATTCAGCCGACCTTGAATGATGGAGGTCATCCGTGTCAAACATGGGTTCTCCAGATGGATCCAGGAGAGTGGAACCCGCAGTAACGGGGGAGTCACTTCGAGAGCCACTGGCAGAAAGGGAGAGACACAAGGTAACACAGAGCCAGAAGGACGAAAGGTTAGAAAATGGCTGCCGCCAGTCTCGCGAGATTCACAGCAGAAAATCCTGTGAACGCGTCCAATTCGCGAACCGAAAGTTTGGCAGAACAGGACTAATTCCGAGGAATAAACTGATGAATGGTCAGTACACAGCAAAACAGCCGAACAAAAAACCATTCACGGCAAAAGCACTCAAATGTGGCGAAATAGTCGAACGGTACCAAATGCCGGTCAAATTAACGAACGGCACAGATTTGTGGCAAGTTTAGCCAAAAGGGCTTAACTCAGACACGAAAAAAAGCTGAACAGAAGTGAGGAAACAGGTGCAAATTGGCGCCAAACAGTCAGGGAGAAGTGGGAGAGACAAAAAAAGCTTAGAAAATAAGGAAAAAATAAGAAGATAAAGGATATGAAAATAGGAGCAATAAAGTGAAGCTCAAGGGAGAGGAGAAATGCATGTAAGAATTCTCCAAAGGAAGGTGTGGAACCTTGGACTCAAAGGTAAAATAATTTAACTTAATATGATACAAAACAGAATAAATAAACAGGAAAAAATCAGGTTTACTAGAAGATAATAAGATAATAATAAGAAGCAATTACTAAATAATAAGTAATCAAAAGAGATAAATGTGAAAAAAACAGCTACTGGCAAGAGTAACATTTGTTGTACTTATCTTGTGTGGAGCAGCAAAGAAAGAGGAAAAATGATGGGAGGTGCTGACTATTATACTGGGACTTGGTATGGGAGTGGCTTATCGCTATGTATACCATTTTTATCTTACTGTTTGTATTCTTTGCTGCTATTGGTGGACAGTAAAGAAAGGGTTAAGCAAAATGAGTGTCTTGACATAAGATCAAGCTTACTCCTAGATTCCTTGGTGGTCCAGCATGTGTGGTGACGAGGGGGCCCAGCAGACTCTCTCTTCCACTGTCAGCCTTTCCTTTTCTCATGAGCCCGGCATGCACACTGCATGGAGCGTTGCTATGGTAAGCCACTGCAACTCTCTGTTGGCTGCGGCTCACAAGAGGACAGTGTTCATGGGCCCTCAGATTTGAATATATATATATATATATATATATATATAGAGAGAGAGAGAGAGAGAGAGAGTTATCCTTGCTATATTTGCATTGTGGATATAGGGCCTGGGCACGTCAGGTCCCCTGGGTTACCTAGGCCCCATACAGGTCTCCTGGCTGTACTCCCTGATGGCGCCCCTGGCAGTCATCTTTAAATACCTAATATTAAGGGTTTATAAGAATGAGTGTTAATTATGTTTCTAATTATTTCATTTCTCCATTTAGAAGTAGCCAATAGGAAGAACCAATAAACGAAGGATGGTGTAATGTATGGCATTAACGTTTAGGTGGAAAAATGTATTAGTGATAAGTCCAAGTAATGAGTGTTAAAGAGAATAGCAGTTCTGAATTGCCCCCCAAAAATATTTGTGAAATGGTGAATTACATCATATGATCACATCTTTAAATTAATTATGCATATGACTAAAACACAAATTGACTTTGGGAAGTAATAAGGAAATCACCAGTTCCAGAGTATTAGAGTGGATGGACATGCTCAAGCAATCTTTTTTCATAGTAGTTGATGTTTTTTACTATTATGTTATGTCTAATATAATTCTTATCTCTTCTTTAAAATCTCTGAAATTTCTATGAATGGTCACTAACAGGTTATTTATCTGACTTTGCAACTGATTCCAAAGTAAAGTTATTTCGATAGAAAATTAAGGTATTTCATTTTGGAATAGCTTGTCTATGCCATCATCGTACAAAAGCCTTTGAAGACCCTATAACATCATGACATGTTCTGACTATCATCAGCAGCATTGCAGAGACCTGCTGATCCTTAAAGGAACACTATAGGGTCAGGAACACAAACATGTATTCTTGCCCCATTAGTGTTAAACCCACCATTTAGGTGGCTTGTCTCCCCTTTAGCCCCCTTAAAAGCAATTAAACTCACCTTATTTCCAGCGCTGCGCGGGTCCACTGGCGCTAGCTCAGCCCCCTTGGTGACATCATCAGAACTGCAGGCTGTTAGCCAATCCAATGCTAATCGGCAAGGGGCAGGGCCAAACACCATTTTGGCCAATCAGCACCTCCTAATAGAGATGCATTGTATCAATGCATCTCTATGAGGAAAATTCAGCGTCCCCATGCAGAGCGTGGAGATGCTGAACGAAACCGCTGCCTACTTTGCAGCACTGAACCAGGAAGCACCTCCAGTGGCTATCTGAGGTGTGGCCACTTGGAGAGTCCCTAGGGGCAATGTAAACACTGCCTTTTCTTTGAAAAGGTAGTGTTTGCATTAAAATGCTTTAAGGCAATGATTGTACTCACCAGAAGAACTACATTATGCTGTAGTTGTTCTGGTGACTATAGTGTCCCTTTAATGAATTTAACATTTGTGACGTAAATGGTATTTAGTACACAGATTGTGATGACAGAATTGTCCATAATTAGTTCTGTGCCTTTTGTGTGTTCTTTATTAAATCTATTTGTTACCATAATAATAACTATTATCTCCCACCAACAGCAGTTATTTTGTTGAGATATATTTGCAGAGCACAAAATTGGAAGAAATTACATAAAATAATCTTATGGTAAATTAAGATAGAAAACATTTTAAGAGATTAGAAATGGGCACACAAAACAAAAAATACAGGTATTCGGGAAAATTGGAGTTGCACAATGTAGAGGTACATAATTGATGTGATAGAGCAGACACTGAAAAGGAGGTAGAAAAGGTGACAAGCTTTACAAAACACATTTAAACTAAAGGTCGAATTTGCATTAGTGATTCAGAACAATTCAGACACTCTGAATTAGAATTTGAGCCTCAGTAAAATCTGTCATGATCTGCACTGGGCAAACCAGATTTGTTTTGGTTCATCAGGAAATTAAAGGGATACTCCAGGCACCCAGACCACTTCTGCCCATTGGAGTGGTCTGGGTACCAACTCCCACTACTCTTAACCCTACAATTGTAATTATTGCAGTTTTCATAAACTGCAATAATTACTTTGCAGGGTTAAGTCCTCCTCTAGTGGCTGTTTACTAGACAGCCACTAGAGGAGACTTCCGTGTTCATAAAACACGAAAAGTGTTTTAAAACAACGCTGGACGTCCTCATACTATGTGAGGACCTCCAGTGTCGCCGAAATCCCCATAGGAAAGCATTGCATAATGCTTTCCTATGGGGAGATTTAATGCATGTGCGCGGCCATTGCCGTGCATGTGCATTAGGTCTCCCCCTGCCGACAGCCGTGTATGTGCATTAGGTCTCCCCCTGCTGGCTGACATTGGCGGGGGAGGAGCGTAGGCGGAGCCTGACCCAGGGACATCGGCGCTGGACTCCGGTAAGTCACTGAAGGGGTTTTAACCCCTTCAGCAACTTGGGATGGGGGTTGAGAGGTAGAGGGGCACTAGAGGGTCCTGTAGTGCCAGGAAAATTAGTATGTTTTCCTGGCACTGGAGAATCCCTTTAAGCTGGCTTAAATGAGCATGAGCGCACAATAATTCAGGGCACCCAATGAGAAGTTAGTGGTAAATGTAAGTGAATGGAACCAGCTGACCACTTCTATTTACTTGAACGAGTGGTTCTCATTCATTTTTTCCAATAGATGAAAAGCCTGTGAAGATAAAAACGCATGCTCACTAATTATTCAATAGAAATGTATACTAGTCTATGGGGGTTCAATGCTGCTTAGTTCTAATTTAAATACATTACTTAATTTCACATTCTAATCTGCCAGCAATATATTTAATCAATGCCACTCACATGCTTTATGATGATATTTAACTTAAATAAAAAGCCTTTGGCATGCCAGCTGGCTGTAAACTAAGCTTATAAAGATTCCTAGCCAGTCAGCTTGTTGAGCTTGAGAAGAAATTGCAGATCACAGTAGCCACCATATCAGGCTTTTTATTCCATTTCCCTTAATCCACTATTACAATTATTAATACATATTTGTTTATTGTATTTATAAATACTACTGTGTTATTTTGCTATTCCCGATCTTTGCCTCTGCACTTTGAGAGCATTTTTATTAATGTTCTTTTGTTATATGTTATGTATTCAAAATTTTAAACCAAATATGAAATTAGATTTCACTTGAAAATCCTTAAGCCTTACATATATATATGCGCACACACAAAATGGCAAACATTCTCAATTAATTTGCCCTGGCACAATCCATGAATGGCTGCAGCATATACAATGTTCAAGTGAAACAGAGCAGTCTAGTAAAAAAAAAAAAAAAAAAAAATAAGTTTTAGTCCAGGATCAATTTTTAAAACCTTTTTTGAAAAAGGACCTACTTAGGTGAAAACCTTTATACCGCACTGATTTGTGTAATGAAAAGCTTATATGATATTAATTGGGTTTTTTTGTCAATGCTAAGCTTACAGCATATAAAATATGAAAATATATACCATGATATAAACAATTATATTTAAACACTTACTTTGACTCCCATCAAACAGTAGAGGACACTTATAACTGCCATTGGAAGCACATAGAAGAGCAGGGACGTCACTTGAATAATACAGTTATATATCCATAAGGGTTGAACTACAGTGCATGTAGCTGAGTCTGGAACAAGGCTCCCATTTGGAAAATACTGCAGTAGAATCCCATGTGTGCTTGTATTGGGAATTGAAAAAAGAATAGAGAAAATCCACAGAGTGACAATTATTCTAAGTGCCCTTCTTCGAGTGCTCTTAAGCTTGGCTTGGAAAGGATGAATTATGGCCACATATCTCTCCACACTTACGGTGGTAACACTTAAAATTGAAGCAAAACATACTGTCTCAAATAGGACAGTCTTAAAATAACAACCCCAAGCACCAAAAAGAAAAGGGTAGTTGCTCCACATCTCATATACTTCAAGAGGCATTCCAAGGAGCAGGACCAAGAGGTCTGAAACAGCAAGACTGAACAAGTAATAGTTGGTTGGAGTTCTCATGTTATGATGCTTTAAGATCACAAGACATACCAGCAGATTCCCACTGACTCCCACTAAAAAAATAGCTGTATATACTAAAGTCATGGGGAGTGACAGTCGACTACGTTTTGGCCCACACAAGTATGCAAGGTATTCTTCAGTGCTGTTAAGGTACTTTGACATGGATTGGTCTGGGAACAAATGATCTGACCAGGCAGAACTAATGTTCTGTTGGTCATCCATTCTGTCAGGGAACTGAAATGAATCAGGTGTTAAAATTTACTCTCTAAAAAAAAATCTAAAAACAGAAATAAAAAACAGAAATCTAGATAGCTGCAAGAAGAAAAACAATGACAAGGAAACTTTTGGAACTGTCGATAATGTTCAGGAAAAAAAAAAATACTAACTAGCATCTACAAACCACCAAAGAAACATTGCATGAAAACAAATGGTTTTAAGAAAGTATTGACAAAATAATAAAAAAGCAAAAATGATGGGAAAAGAAACTGATAGAACAACTAAAAACAGGATAAAGACAAACAAAAGCCAAACAGGCAGTAACTGCCTTAAGAAGATGAGAAAAACAAGCTTACAGACAAAGAGTTAATAAATAAAAGAAATTTGATGGGTTAAATCACAGTGGTTGTTATAGATGGAAAAAAATATGATTAGAGAAATATAAATATACAAAATAAAAGATAAATATAATAAACATAGTGATGAAAGAAATCTCAGCTACAGAAGTATAATATCTTCAGATTATTCCAAGCAATATCTCAGAGACGTTTGTACGGATTGAAAACTGCTGCTCAAATCTCTGTGTGTAATGCTGTTGCAATGTGGACCAGTTGCCTTTGAAAGATCACTGATTTCTGGAGGAAATCTCCTCCCCTGAAAGATGTTCATTGGATACCAAAGATTATTCAATATTTTAACAATGACAAGGATGCAACACATAATTAAGCTGAAGAGAGTCTGCCTACTAGCAGGTGTTTCTTATAAAACCCACCGAGTTAACCAATTCCCTGCTGAATTAACAGTAAATATTTTGACTCGGTGTTTCCTATAAAACCCACCGAGTTAACTAATTCCCTGCTCAATTAACAGTGAACATTTTGACATTCATGAAAAAATTCAACCCTCGTTTAAAAGACAAACTCAAATTATAATTAAAGCAACTAAAGATTCAATCTATGTTCTACCATGTGGCTGATGATTTGTATAATTTATCTGGGTGGAGAACACATATTCCAACTGATTTAGGTAAAAAAAAAAAAGTGAGAAAATTATCTCCACTTAGATGATTTGATGATTTTTTATTTTTTTTTATTCATCCACCTTGATCCACATTTTGCAGTTTGATTAACTCATCAAAACCCTTTGTTTTAGTGAATAGGCACTTTGGTAAAAGATTCTATGATTAAAAAAATAAATTAAAATAAACCAGAGCTAATCCCAGCATTGATGCTAGTAACCTCTACAGTGTCAGTAAAAGAATATAGACTGATGTAAAATAACATGGAAGTCTATTCGCTATATGGGGAATTGTGATGACTTGTTAACTTTTAACTGATAATTGCAAATTTTCGACTAAAATAGTAAAGCTAAAAATAGCTCAATTTTAAGGTTTACAGATGTTTTCTACTTGGCTATTTTAATGTGAATTTTGCAAAATGGTTCTGAAGTCACTACAACTCTCTTAGGAAAAACTCAGTGTTATTTAAAATGTTTTATTAAAACTCACTTTAATTTATTATAAGCCCTCTGTTTGGAGGTACATATTGGTCATTTTGACATAGCAAGATTTCATCAAACGAAAGGGGAACCATTACTTTCTACTAGGCTACACATATTTGCACCCCACACTACAAGCCAGCCCGCCTACTGCCCCCCCCCATGTGTGAAATGTAGAAGTGTCCACCCATCTACCATTATTGATTTTCATTATTTAATGTTGTAATAAGACACTTAAACTTTCATTATTAACAGTTGTAAAAGACACTTATGACATAAACAGTCAATCTCTCACAGGCACAATTATTATTAATTGAAGTGTGAGTGTTAATGTCATGAGGGGGCTTTAAATAAAAAGATATAGCTTGTGAGGGCTTATGTATATAATGTCAGAATTACTAGTTGACCGAGCACGCAGAATTATATCATACCTAGGACTAAGGATAACGTTTAACGAGACCTTAGAATGGCCGGACTTAACGTATCCAAGAATAGTCAGAATACTTGCTGAGGTCAGGGGTACAGTAAGGGACATAACGATGAGGGAAAGCCAAAAGTCAAGGATACCAGAAATCAGGAAAGTCAAAATGAAGCCAAAGTCAAAAACCAGAATAATATGATCAGGAACACACTCTTGGATAATCAGTAAAGGGAAACCATGTCAGGGTACTGATCAAAAGGTAATTTGGGTTTAAATAACCCTCCTAAAGCTGTAATTGGCTGTATGAGACCTCTGACCCCAAAACATGCATGCACGTCTATGATGTGACGTCACACGCACGTAAACACCATCTTTAATATGGGCAAAGACTATTTCCCTATTAAAATCGGAACCGCAGCAGCTGGCATCTCTAGTAATGCCGCACATGCTGGGGACCGAGATGGAAGGAGGTCGGGTAGTGATCTGCCGCAAGCAAGGTAAGTTATTTGTTATTTATGTCGGGGTGACTGGTATGTTTCTGTGCGGCCACGCATCCTGCGGCACCGTGACATATAACTATTGTGAATGTATGCAAATGTCTCTTTGAGTGCACTGTCATTTTGTATTGTGTATACAGTGTCAAAGTGTATCAGTACACTTTGTCAATAGACACATCAATGTACCTGTATGAGCACATTTTAAGTATGTTGGGATTACTTATTGAAATGATGCGCGTAATGTTAATATGTGTGCATGTTGGTGCTCCTGTGTATGCAATGTCAATAGATATGTATTGTCAATACATATTCAATGTCAATTGTATGCAGGGGCGGGCTGGGCCGGGGGGCAGGAAGGCAATTGCCCACCAGGCCGCCCTAAATAATTTAAAAAACGGCCGTTGCAGGGCTGGTCCCTGGCGCCAGGAGGAGGGGGGTGCCACGCGGAGCAGGGCCACCTAGTGCGCCCGGTAGCAAGGCAGAGTAGGCACCTGCTTGTCCCAGATGGCAGGTGCCTACCCTGCAGAAATATACCGGCCACTGTTCATGAGGAAGGAGGCAGGAGGCAGGCAGCGGCGAGGGAGCACTGCCTCTGCTGATCTTCCTGCTCCCTCGCGCGCCCTCTCTGGTGATGCCAGTAGCCGGAATATGATGTCATTCCGGCCCCGCATCACTAAACTGCGCGAGGGAGCAGAGAGGAGCAGGAAGTCACTGGAAGTGAGTGTGTGTGTGTGTGTCTGGAAGTGAGTGTGTGTGTGTGTGTGTGTCTGGAAGTGAGTGTGTGTGTGTGTGTGTCTGGAAGTGAGTGAGTGTGTGTGTGTCTGGAAGTGAGTGTGTGTGTGTGTGTGTGTGTGTGTGTGGAAGTGAGTGTGTCTGTGTGTGTGTGTGTGTGTGTGTGTGTGTGTGTGAAGTGAGTGTGATGTGTGTGTGTGTCTGGAAGTGAGGAGTGTGTGTGTGTCTGGAAATGAGTGAGTGTGTGTGTGTGTGTGGCTGGAGTGAGTGTGTGTGTGTTTGTGTCTGGAAGTGAGTGTGTGTGTGTGTGTGTGTCTGGAAGTGAGTGAGTGTGTGTGTCTGGAAGTGAGTGTGTGTGTGTGTGTGTGTGTGTGTGTGTGTGTGTGTGTGTGTGTGTGTGTGTGTGTGTGTGTGTGTCTGGAAGTGAGTGTGTGTGTGTGTGTGTGTGTGTCTGGAAGTGAATGTGTGTGTGTGTCTGGAAGTGAGTGTGTGTTTGTCTGGAAGTGAGTGTGTGTGTGTCTGCGTCTGCCAGTCAGTGAGTGTTTGTCTGTCAGGGTTTGTGTGTGTGTGTGTGTATGTGTCTGCCTGTCAGTGAGTGTTTGTCTGTCAGGGTTTGTGTGTGTGTGCTATTGAGAGTGAGTGCCAGTGTGTCTGTCAGCAGAGCCAGCCTTTGAGGTGTGCAAGCTGTGGAGTGCCATGACAACAGAGGCGCCCGGTGGCCAACACAGCTCACACGTTTGGGACACCAGCACATTAAAGGGACACTCCAGGCACCCAAACCACTTCTGCCCATTGGAGTGGTCTGGGTGCCAACTCCCACTACCCTTAACCCTTCAACTGTAAATATTGCAGTTTTCATAAACTGCAATAATTACATTGCAGGGTTAACTCCTCCTCTAGTGGCTGTCTACTAGACAGCTACTAGAGGGCACTTCCTGGTTTATAGCACAGGTTTTCTGTGCTATAGCGTCGCTGGACGTCCTCACGCTATTTTGAGGACCTCCAGTGTCGCTAAAACCCCCATAGGAAAGCATTGAAAGCATTTTCAATGCTTTCCTATGGAGAGATCGAATGCACGTGCGCAGCATGCGCATTAGGTTTTGCCCCCGGCGGCCGTGCATGCGCAATCAGTCTCCACCGCCGGATGACGTCAACGGGGGAGAAGCGTGGGCGGAGGTCTCAGGTATGTCACTGAAGGGGTTCTAACTCCTTCAGCAACATTGGATGGGGGGTGGGAGGGAGAGGTGACCTGATGTGCCAGGAAAATAATTTGTTCTCCTGGCACTGGAGTGTGCCTTTAATTTAAATGATTCCCTAGTGGTCTGCTGGTGCACACCAGCAGTAGGTGCCTTAGATCATATCCTCTCCCTTGTGGTTAGTTAGTGAGTCAGAGCACAGGCTCAGAGATTCTCAGCCTGCTCTCTAACAACATTGAAAGTCGGAGCCACAAAGGAGTGGGTATGGCAAAAAGCTACTGATTAGCATAACATCAATATCCGTTATAAAACCAGGAAAAGGTGGGCATAGATGGTGAGCTGGTTCAGGGGTGCAATGGGCCACTTGACTGGATTTGCCCCCCAGGTCTGAGGCTGCCAGCCCTCCCCTGATTGTATGTGCGCAGTGTCAGTATGTTGTCGGGCCAGTGTTCTTGTCTATGTATGTGCAGTGACTTGTCAGATGAAGTGTAACGATACTTAGATTATTTTAGGGATGGCTCACTACCGTACTTAAGGGTTGGATGATAATCACAGGATTTGCATCATATATCTTTTTACATAACCCCCTTTTGATGTTTCTCTAGGGCAAAGGATTGGTGCTTTTCTCCCTTGTTTTCTGTTTATCTATTTCTCAGCCTAGCCTATCATTGATGTCCTTACCTTCCCCCTTAATTGTCTCTCTAGTCTTAGACCAACGTAGTTCTCTCCATCCTGCCTTCCTTAGTTACTGGTATTTTTTGTAGCATGGCCAAACTGTCAGCATTCAGTCTCAACATACACATCAAGCATGGCTTTCAATGGTGTTGTCATCAAATCCCCATATCTGTATATGTGACCTGCATGAGATGTGTTTGTTAAGAATGCAGAGACAGAACACTGACAGCTTGACAATGCTATAAAGATACAGAGCAGGCTGCCAGGCTCAGAGAGGATAGGGTGGGCAGCCTTAAAGTTTTAGCCCTTTTCATTGTGTTCCTTGTGCATTCGAACAGGTCGCACACTCCTCAGGTTCTTTCTGTGTACTGCAGATGAAAACTTCACCTGAGTATTTTTTTATTTTTTTTTAACCATACATTTACAATTTCCCTAGTGCAATGTATAAATTATATTTTATAACTTTTCCAAAGAGGACCTTATTATCCATGCATTTATGGATGACAGGTCCATTTGAAGTGATGGTAAATGTATTTGAGAAAAAAAAAAATTAGAATATTTCACAGAAGCTTGTAAATTTCATTGACTTGTTTATTAGCTCATATAGTTTTTTCCCTTTATTTTACTGGCTTGCTTATTTCACTAGTAGCCTCAACACAAACTATTTTACGAACATTAATAATTTATTTTCTTTGTGAGTGTTCTTTTAAATTTAGGTTTTTAGCTGTAATCAGTATGAGAAACATATGCCTTCAAGAAGTGCAAAAAACGATTCACTACATCTATTTTAGTATCCCCAAATTGCTTATACGTACTTTTTGAAATAAATTGCAAGATTGTGTTTTTGCATATAAATCCTTGGAATAATTCTCAAGAACATTCTCTTCATAAAAAATGATGATTAATATGTCTGTCTCACAGCGCTTATTTTTTAGCTGCAGATTCATGCGGACCAATGATGTAATACAGGATAACCATTTGTCTTTTTTTATGTGTCCCTGATTTCAGTATTGATGCCTTTTGTTCAATACTACAGGCAAAGCCCTCCCTCCTGTAATTTTCTATGTGCCTCTACTCATCATTGTCTAGCATGAGCGACAACAAAAGCTGAACTCGCTTGTGGTGGTAACATTTGATAGGTATTCTCAGGCTTCAGTAAATTTTTCTGTGCTCTCTGGTTCTAGAGCAGTGGTAGTCAACCTTTTTCTACCTACCGCCCACTAATGCATCTTTTTGGTTGAGAAAATTTCCTTACCGCCCACCAGTTTTCGCGCAAGTGCAGAATATTTTTTAGAAAGGAGGGTGTTTTAAAAAAAATAAACATACGTACATTTATCTTTTTATTTCTACTTAATGCATGTTTATAATGTTTTGAACTTTATAAAGTTTAATGAGAAAACAATAAAGTAAATTGAAATTACCTTTGCTAGTGATTAATGAGATCCTTGAGGTTGATGCTGCAAGACTAAATATTTAATATCTGGTTCGATTTTTGTAAGGAACAAACGAAGGTCTCCTCTTTCGGTGATATTCAGACAACTTCTCTGTTTGCGCATAATATGATTTCTCATCTGTGCGTCAGCTCCCCTCATCTCCCTCCTCAATTCCCCTCCCCACCTTTTTTTAAAAAAATGTTTTAACCTTCCTGATAGCAAGGGAAGGCTGAGCTAGGTATCCCACTTACTGTAGGAAGGCTGAGCTAGGTATCCCACTTACTATTACTTACTATAGCCCACTATAACAGACAGGCACACATACATACATATATACAGACACACACACCTACATACACACATACAGACAGACAGACACACACATAGACAGGCACACATACAGACACACACACAAGACACATACATTCAAACAGACACACATAAGACATACATACAAAGGCACATACACACAGACAGACACAAGACACATACATACGACACACATACATACAAAGACACACACACACAACACATATATACAAAGACAAGACACACATACACACAAATACACATATACATACAAAGACACATACATAAGACACACATACAGACACACACATACATACAAAGACATACACACACATACAGACACATACACACACAAGACATACATACAAAGACACATACACAAACATACACAAAATATTTTAGTCACTCTCCTGTTTCCTACCTTTTAGGTGCAGGAGGGTGACTTTCCCTGGGGTCCAGTGGTGGCTCAGGTGGATGGGAGTCAGCGTTCCCACTCTGACTCCCTGGTCTTCCTCCCGTGCGGGTGTTAGCTGGGAGGAGTGACTTACAATCCACATCCATCTGGTGGCCCTGACAGCATGGGCCACCCGATGGAACCCTCCATATGCGGCCCTGGCGGCTTGCCGCGCGGGCCGGGGCCGCAAATGGTGATGGCGGTACCCGGTCGCAGGGGTACCGCAGGCTTGCACCCGCCCGCCCGGTCTCTCAAAATTAGAAAATCCCTAACACCCACCTGGAATCCTGAAACGCCCACTAGTGGGCGGTAGGGACCAGGTTGACGACCCATGCTCCAGAGAATATATTACTTTGTGCAGACCAAATGGAAGCACACACAGTCAAGTGCTCCCCTTGACAGGTGATTATGGTGAAAGGATCCTATATGTACTTTGCTTAAGTATGAATCTCTGCAGATTCTGATATAGTTAGGCTACATGCCATAGGTATAACGCCACCTCTGGCAGTGCCTATAGCCAGCCTGGAATGAAAGTTTTGGGTTGCCTAATGTCAATTCTGTGCATATGTTTATGCACAGCTGCTCATTCATTAGTTGAGAGCACTCAACTGACGTTCTCAGTCAATTAATGGGTGGCAGGATTTGCATCCTGCATCTGCAGCTCTGCAGAAGCCAAATGTCATTCAACCAGCAAGATATGAGGCCGGTATCTAGCAGGACCCATGTAAAAGGCAAACCATAGCAAATTAAACATAATTGCTATGTTCTTTTATTGAGTATCTCAACACTTGCTGATGTGTTGAGATGCGACAACAAAATATGAAAGTATTCTAAGCTGTAATGCATTTCTCCTTGGAGACATTGGGTGGAAGGGTAAGTTGGCGATGATGGCACAATTGATGTCCCTACATATGGTGGTAGGTATCATGCAAAGCTCCACAATGCTTTCATGTCTCTGCGCCCTCTATTTGCTTTTTTTCAGGTGCTGGACAACCAACTGTTAATGTTCAACCTAATTCCAATGCATTTAGTGTGATGCAATGGATTTCTTTTCTATAACACCTGCCATTAGTTTCTATTTCTAATACAGTAAGGTCATGGACTGGACATATCATGCTGTTTCAAGTGCACTGAATAGGAGCAAAAAGAAGTCTGTGCTATATTATTTTTATTTTATTAATACTTTTTTATAAACCTGTTTGTAATTGCTTGATTTCCATGAGAGCAGAATATTTTTGTGTATTTTTTTAACAAAAAGATCAAACAATAGACACATTTTCACAGGTTTTTTTTGTTCATATTTACCAATATTAGTGGAGGGTACTGTATGTGTCCCTTAGTGAGAACATGTTTTACCATACAATTTTCAATAGGCAAAATGGCAGACTATTATTGAGAAAGCTATTAGTAGAATGGGATGTAGATCTATTTAAGCTACCCAACGTCACGTTTAATTTATGTACATTTGTGATCAATTAAGATCTATTCACCATTATTTGTTCAGGTTCTGTTTTAAAACCGCTTTTGCTTTTCTCACATTTCTTTATGTATGGAGTGGGGAACTTACCCCTCTCATCATCGCACTAGATTTGTCCCTCTTTCCTCTTTGCTTCTTACATCCATACACTACATTGAGCTTTAGTGCATAACGTGTCCTTTTCCTTTTTGAGGACAGTCCACCTGGGGTAACCACAAATTAACACCTTAACACATTAACTAGAGTGCTTTCCCTGGGTGGCCGCCATTCATATAACTGAACTCACGTCATCCAGTGCATGGCGGCTATTTTGTCTCCCGAACACAGGCAGCGGTACATGGTCATCAAACGCCTGGAACTATTTTCGGCCACATGAGTACATGAACACAGGCGGAGTTAATACCGCTGCTCATTCTACTTTCTGACCACCTAGACGAACGACGTTCGGGAGATATGAACTACCAACTGGGGGGAGCATTTTCTCCCTAAAAGCCAGGGGGAGTACTCATCAGTGTTCACACAGGAACCGCAGAAAGCCGACCGGTCATCACCCTCATTCTTATAGAACTCTTTTGGCCGGTCGGTCAGAACTTTAACCGAATAGCGATTCCGTTTTACCAAACTGATCAGAACGCTATTTGAATATGTTGGGTGCTCAGATCAGAGCTATTCGGAGATATATGAATTGTGGGGTTCCTGTGAATTATAACTATGTTTTCAGGTATTTTGTATATATGCTGTACATTTTCTGTACCTGAGAGATAATTGAATTACTCAGTTTTGACTCAATTATCTCTCAGACAATAGGTTGCCTGCAAGGGGCTTGTGTATGTTTTGTATGGAGACCCACTGCTGGGGGTCTGTGCATAAAAGGCTGTGTTTATGCAAAATACACTAGTTTTACTCCCAGAACTGTGTGTTGTCCAGTTAATGGGGAGAATAGAGCTATTCACATTGCAGCGCCTTTTTGCAGAGTTCCTGTCATCATGGATCCAGCAGAGGAAAAGTCCTTGACAGGACCAGTGCTCCGATACACCACATAAGGCTTAATCTATTTGAAAACAGTTTAACACTTAAACTTTAATTTATGTAAAGTGGTTTTCGTACTTAAAGTAGCCCTTTTATTGTGACGCATTCTTTAATGTGTTTATTTGCCATGAGTCCTCCACTCTGCTCAGATATTTAGTGCTGTGGGAGACTGGGTCTTCTGTCTGGTAATTTGCTGTAACCCCTCGTTTGTTTCCCGAATTAAGACTCATTCCTGTTAAACCCACCAAATACCGACCATTCCCTGGCTCATTAACTTCTAAGAAGTCAATTATCTCAAGTGCTCTCTCTGGGTGGTGGCCATTCGTATTACCGAACTCACGTGCTTTATGGAAAGGCGGCCATGTTGTCTCCCGAACGCAGGCAGCATTACCTGGTCGTCGAGTGCACGGAACTAATTTGAGACACAATAGATCGTGAACCCTGGAGAAACTGTACTACTGCCTGCTCCACTCACAGACAAGCCAGAAGAGCACTTTTCGGGGAAAGACTTGATTGTCTGAGGGGAGTATTCGCTACCAAAGAGCCAAGGGAAGCATTCGTGTATGTTCGAACCCCCAACATTTGAGCAGCTGATGCCTATTTTTCCCTGGAACTATTTTGGGCTACCACCTTGTGGCCAGGCAGTCAGAAATTTACCTAAGTGGCGATTTTGTTACACAGAATGGATCTGAGCGCTATTTGGACAACTTGAGCGCTCGGATCCAGGCTATTCGGCCATATAAGATATGTGGGGTTCCTGTGTGTTCTGAATGTGGTTTTGTGGTGTTGTGTGTATTTTTTGTATGGTTCCCTGCAACGTAGAGATAATTGACTTACCGGTCTTTAACTCAATTATCTCCCAGACACAGGGACGCCTGGGAGGGACTTGTATTGTTTGGTATGAGTGTCTGTGCATAAAAATCACAAATCAAAGAGTTGGGCACAATAAAAATCTGACTCCCAGAATAATTTCTTATTCTGTTACTGGGGTGAGAGTTATAATTACAGAGCATTTCATCTTCTAGCTTCGAGGAGGAATCAGCAGAGATACCTAGTCAGGGTATTGGAGCTCTGCTACAAGTGTCTCTTCAAAAGCCCTATGCTAACAGTCCACATGAAGCAGTGCCATGGGTGTATGAACTGGGGGGATAGGGAGGATGATTTCCCCAAGAAATTGTGTAGTAGCTTCAAGATCATATGTGGGACTGGGATTTTTATGATAAACTGCCCGCCCAGATTTCTTTGGTTCCTATTAGAGATGCACCAAAATGAAAATCCTGGACTGAAACTGAAAATTCAGGATGCCCTGGACTGAAAACCAAAACCGAAAATGACTTTTCCCCCCAAAATGATTTAATTTTTTTTTAAATAATATTAGACTTTTTAATGAATTTAATTAATCTAATATGAAAAACATCCCTTCTCCCTTCTCTTTTAGTGGTATTTTTGACTTTTTGTGTTATCATTACTATCTTTCATTGTGCTATTTAGTCATCTGAATTGTTAATGCAAGCATGTCTTTTAAACTATGCACTACAAAAAAATTATATATATTAAAAAAATATTTTAAAAAAAAATAAAAAATCGGCAAATTTGACTTGTTTTCGGCCAAAACAGGATAGGCCTATTTTCAGGCCAAAATTTTTGGCAGCCGAAATATAGGTGCATCCCTAGTTCCTATGCCAATGAGCAAAACAAATAATATCTGCAAACTGCATGGTGTGTATGTGCAAACTGCAGTTCATAACATCAAGCAAACAAAACTGAAGCATAGTGAATATATTCCACATGTCTCAAAATGCAAAACTATATAACATGCAACATCCTTTAGTCATAAGGCACACCAACACATTTTTTTAGCATTTTAGTCAGAAAAAATACAATACAACAGTACTGTCTGTTTAACACTATGATCTGTCACAAAATAAACCATCTGAATGTGAACTTACATTTACCAAAACAAAGTTAGTGTGTTGTTCTGTTAAAAAAAACAGAACAAGGATTATTAGTCTTGTAAATATTGTAAGTTTCCATTCAGAAAGTTTCTTTAAGGCTGTTTTTTTTTAATTCTGTTTTTGTTTATTTTCTTTCTGCTATGGAGCTAAAATGTCTACAAAACTGAAAACTGGTAATGGTATGCCTTATACACTTAATGGTGTTGAATGTGAGATAGCAATACACATTGAGTCACCTGCTCTGTTCATTATGTTATACATTTTGTGTGTCTATGTAAACTGCATGGTGTGTGTGTGTGTGTGAACGAGTGGGATACTGTTGCACTATGGGCCCATTTACTGGTCGCTTTAAGGTACGACTGTATGGAATGAAGACATAGGAGTTTGTTTTGTTGTTGTCTTCTTTACATTTTAATTTATTTTTTTCTTAATGTAAAAATATATTGTTTTTCAATGCCATTAGTGCTTTTGTTCTTCCACCATGCACATCCAAAATTGTAAATTGTAATATCTAAAACATATTTTTTGCAATCAAATTATAAATAAATTATATAGCAGGGTTATTATGCGTTTTGTGTATCATTAATAGACTGTAATTGGTATTCATCAGTGATGTTTCATATCAGATGCTAAAAAAGTCTCTAAAAATCTAAGTCTTTCTTTTCCATCTGGAGACATCAAATCACAATCCACTCCAAGCAATACTTTCTATTTTTTTTCCAGCAACATCCAGTAAGTTTTGAGTTAATAAATGCAGTTTTGAAGATGCCAAAGTACTGTATTTCACCGCATAATAGTCGAGGATTTTATGCCTAATTTCTTTCCTTAAAAATGGGGGTGCGACCATTATGCGGTGTGCGACCATTATGTGAAGTTTTATTTTTTGCGCTGTAATATATGACCATTATGCATTAAAGGAACACTATAGGGTCAGGAACACTAGTGCCTGACCCTATAGTGCAAAACACAGCATTTAGGTGGCTTGCCCTCCCCCCACCCTTAGCCTCCTTAAAAGGAATTAAAACTCATCTTATTTATAAAGTCAATGACCTATATAGTAAACATTTCCATAACAGTTTAACAACACATAAATATATACATAAATAAAGTGCAACATAACGCTTAACCACCTCCTGGTAGGGGTATACCCGGATACCCCTACACCTCCAAGGTTCTGCGCCACTGACGGGCTCGAAACCCACCAATATTATACCAACATTGTAACCAACCAATTTGTAACCAAACAACCAACTTTCTTAACTCTTCTTAATTTGACCAGAGATCATATTTTGCCCTTGCCTTACCCTCACCAACCCCGTCGCTGTGACAAAGCCAGGCTGCAACCCTGGAACCTAAGGGAGGGGAGGAGGGACCAATCCAGACTGGTGAGCAGATTAGTTGTGGTAAAATTAAGATGGCCACCCTATATTTACTAGGCCTGCCCCATCCTTACCAGCCAATCCCTGCCATCCCCACCTAAGCCCGCCTCCTAGCCCTGTCACGTTTTCCATTCCACTTTAGCAACGCTTGCTTCACAGAGCTACAATAATGACCCTTTAAGCATTGCTTTTTTAACAGTTTTTTGTTGTTGTTTTAAGTTGCTGATAACTTATAGTTGCTGATAACATAACATAGCATATTCTCTAATGCATTACATAATCTCTGATACGGATTCCTGTCCTCTTGGTATTTTTTATTGCATTGCATAGATAAAATGCACTAAAATACAATAAACTAATAGGTATTAAACCCTCTCTTCGGTATAAGATCAGTAGGATTTTCACAATCAGTTTTCAAGAATAAAAATGTGTCACAACAAAAACAGCAATGGTCAATCATGCGACTATTATGTGATCAATTAAATTTTTGGACTGAAAAACCAAGGTGCGACTATTATGTGGTGAAATATGGTATTCTGTCTCTTTTTTTTAAAGTATTTTGCTCATTCAGTTTTTATTGTATTCTGTACATGCAGTCTATTAGCATTTACTAAAAATGTGATTACTAATTTGTGGGTGAAAATAATTTAATTTTAAAACAAATGCTTATTTCGCCCTTCCTCTCCCTTGTTCCTACCATGCCCCATAGCAGTACACATCTATCTCATATCTCTTAATTATATGTCATCTATAAGCCTCAGGTCACAATTTACTCTATGCTATAATTTCCATTGTTTCACTGAGCACTTTCTACCCTCGTTTCTGTTTGCTTTATAGCAATCCTTTCCAGGTGTTTTGAATTTTCCCCTAATACCTCCTCAATCACATCAGCCATACCTCACAACATTTCAAATGTACAAAGAGGGACAATTTAATTTTAAGGGTGTAAGTGGGTATGTGGCAAGGGGCGTAGCTGTAGTGAGAAATTTTAGGTGATTTACTAATACTGTAATTTACGCATTTATTGTACTTTAATGATACATTACTGAGAGTATTATTTCTGTGGAGCTCTGTTTGACATGACAACACATCAAGAACGTGCAGCTCATAAAAAAAGAGGGACATTAGGATAGAACATGGACAGATGGATTTGCTCCCAAATTAAGGGCTGTCATTCCTAAATAGGGAAATTTGGGAGATATATTGGGTACATCTTAGTACCATGTGCAAAAAAAAAATCTACCTTTCTGTGGTGAGGTGCCACTGTTTTTTGGAGGGGTCTGTTTGCCAATCTCCTACGCTGTGACTATGGTCCCTGTGTTAAACCCTGGTTGAAAATACTATTTGTGCCTGTTGGGACTTGTAACAGGAACACTTTAATCTTCCGAAGCGGCACTTCGAACTCCCAAACGGTATAAGTAGTTCGAAGCACCATTCGACCACGTGGCAGAGGCCATCTTAATTAAAATCAGACACGCGACTGCGAACATCCATGGAAGGTAAGAGTTTAGCAAACACTGCTAAACTCTTACCTTCCATGGATGTTCGGCTATTCGAACGGCGATCGATAAGAATAAACTCCTGAACAAGAGACATACACTGATTTTATTCACGAACGGCTACGTTCAGTATTTTGAATGTTATTTAAAATCCTCGAAGTAGACCGGCTGCACAGACTGATTCTCTGGAACTGTTTTGGGCATGGGACCGTGCGTGCGGTTGGTCAAAATGTGACTTCCATAGAATTCCTGAACCCCTGAACTGATCTGGGTGATTTTTGGATATGTTGGTCACCCAGATGAGGGCTATCAGGGGATGCAACATTTGTGGGGATATTATGTGTTTTGAGGTACTTTTGGGACTTTATAGAAATGCGTGTTTTTCTGCGTGGAGATGATTGAGTTAATACAGTATCTGACTCAATTATCTCCCAGGCAGAGGGGAGGGATTGTATGCCATGTGTGGGAGTGCATTATCTTGTAACTCTGTTATTATTGGCGTGTAAGTTTGTGTCACAGTCCCCAACAAGATCCATGTGGGTGGCACCCTTGCATGGGGACTTTCATAAAAGGCCAGTGTGGCTACCACTAAACCAGTCCAACTTAACCCTCAACACGCAGCCTCGTTACATGATTATAATCCCTGCTCCTGGGATTGTTCTTTTGATTACTATGCAGGCTATAACCACTAGCTCTTGGAGGAGAAGTCTTCCCACTGAGAGCTGGATCCAGGAGTTAGGTCCAGGGTGGGAAGGGATGGCGAGACCGCAGCCAAGCTGCGGCGGCTAGGGGGGCTATGGTGCTGATGGTGTCCAGTGCGGTGCTTAGGGTACTCAAGGCGACTAGGAAGCAACGATTGGCGGAGGCACCCATTCAGGGTGCCAGGCGTTCTGTCACACTTTCTATTAACTTAAAATCTCCTCCTGCTCTCTCGTCTCAAGTCCCCTCCACAAGCTTCAAGCTATAAGTTTATGAGCCATTTGTCTTAGTTCTTTTTATGTAAGGACTGTGAATGCTAGAAGCCAGCTGACCTCTATACCTTTTGTATTTGATGGTGCCCTATCTATTTTTCCTACTTGTACTGCGGAATATGCAATACGCTGTGGAATATGTTGGCATTTTATAAATGCCAGTAATAATAACAAAAAAATTAGAGCGAGAACCATGTTTTGCTAAAGCAGACAGCAGTTTGTTGTATTTCATACTAATGTGTAGCTGCTGTTTTAATGACAAAGAAGGCCGTTGACTATGTATTACAGATACATGTGACTGCAGATTCAGAGCGCTGCTCCATTACACAAAAAGAAGTATTATTTATAGAATAAAAAAAAAAGATGGCAAAACGTGCGATTTGCCATGATTTACAATAATATCTGACTGTGATAATCTTGATGTTTTTCTACAGTTCATAAAATTGACTATATGATTAAACTATCTATAATTACAGCACCTTAATTTGTTAAATAATAAAAAAATTAGCCCAGGTGCCAAAATGTTTCTTTGTTAACAATGAATCACACAATTGAATTTTCCAGACACATGTGATAGAAAACAAATAGCTTAGTCATGCAACTTCTAATTGAAACAGTAAATATATAGTAACCACATCCTAATTGCAGTAGGTGAGACACAACTGATGGGTCTTTTAACTCCACTGGCCTGAGAAAATAGCCAAAATTAACAAAAGAAAATCTATGTGAAAGGAAAAAAAATAGTTCGGACTAGATACTACCTATAGTGTTTGTAAAAAATGTTTACTTACAGGAACACTATAGTCACCAAAACAATTAAAGCTTAAGGCAGTTTTGGTGTATACTCCCCACTGCTGAATTCTCTGACATTTAGGAGCTAAATCCCTTTGTTTATGCAGTCCTAGTCACCCTTCCCTGCATGTGACTTGCACAGCCTTCCTAAAAACTTGCTGCAACGAGTCATCTAATTTTTAAACTTCCTTCATACCAAATTTTGTTTAAATCCTTAAGGACACATGACATGTGTGACATGTCATGATTCCCTTTTATTCCAGAAGTTTGGTCCTTAAGGGGTTAAACGGACACTATAGTCACAAAAACAACTACAACTTATGGCAATTGTTCTGGTGAGTATACTCAGGCCCTGCAGGCGTTTTTATGTAAACATTGCCTTTTCACAAAAAGGCAGTGTTTACATCACAGCCTAGGGACACCTCCAGTAGCAGTCATTCAGACGGCCACTAGAGGTGCTTTCTGGATCAGTGCTGCACAATTCAGTACATCTCTATGAGCAGATGCTAATTTGCCAGGGTGGTGTCCGGCAGGGTGCCAGGGTGGTGTCCTCCCCTCCCCACCCAGCTTCCTTGGCTGAAATAATTAGGAATTAATTAACTCAGCCAATTCAATTCTTTACTATGGGAAAGCATGGTGATTGGCTGAGGTAATCAATTCTGAAGATGTCAGCCAAGAAGGCAGATCGGGGGGCGGGGCAAGATGCAAGGAGCCCTGAACTGCATTGGAAAAAAGTGAGTAAATCACCTTTCTAACTAGAGGCCTAAATGATGTTTTTATAACTATTGTGTCAGGAATACACATTTGTGTCCCTGGCACTAAAGTGCCCCTTTAATTTAGAATTTCATATCTCCTGCTCTGTTGATTGCTTTCTGGACCCTGCAGGACCTCCTGTATGTAATTAAACTTTAATTTACAGAGGAGGAGATAAAACCTTAAAATCAGGGGTGTCCAAACTTTTTTCAAAGAGGGCCAAATTTGGTGAAGTGAACATGCTTGAGGGCCGACCATTTTGTCTGACATTCTTTGAACCAATAAAATTAAATGCAAATGAACGATTTGATGCAAAGTTTAATGCAAAAAACATACTTTTCATTTTGTCACATGGTTGACAAATCTAAACAGGTGTTAAATCATTCTGTTTTTAATATCTGAAGGCCAGATAAAAAACAAAACAAAACAAAACAGGAAGCTGAAATATATGTCAGGAACATTGTAATGTTCCTTTACAATGTCAGGAACATTGTAAAGGAACATTACATATTATATTACATATAATTGGTAATAAAGGTTGTCTGTCAACTTTTAAGTGAAAAAAATATGACCAGGAACACAACATCAAGTAAACATGTGTCCAAATATATTTATACCTGATTTAGACCAACTGATATTAACTGAGATTTTACAATGTATTCATATCAATTGAGAAAAAAAACTTGCCTACACTAATGTGAAGGGTGAAACTGAGCTCTGGACTGCACCATATAGGCAAGGTCTGGTTCAAAGGCAGTGGTTTTGATTTGCAAAATGTCACACAGGTGAGAGTCACTTAGTCTTGTCCTCACACGGTTCTTGTTAAAGTTCATAGCAGAGAATGTCTTCTCACACAAATATGTTGAGCCAAACAAGCTCAGCATTTTCTTAGCCAATGTTCGAATCTCTTGAAACCGGCTCTTATCCAGTTGGCGGTAAAAGTTCACAAGAGAGAGCTGTTGGTGATGACTGCGTAACTCGCTGTCACAATGCAGCTCAATGAGCTTGAGCTGCAGCTAATCTGGAGCATCATTGGGGTCAACAGAGAATGGAGAGGAGAAAAGGCTGATCTCCTTTTCAATAGCAACAAAATCCTGAAAGCGCCGTTGAAACTCCCCAGCCAGAGATGCAATGTCTGCTGCATACCTGCTCGTTTGCGCACTGATTTGGCCTGTGGAAAACTGTTCATTATTTCCTGCAATGCTGAAAAATTTATGGTATTGGCCTGTGTTTGTGACAATTGCCTTTGGAAAAGTTGCAGCTTTCTTCCAAAGGCTTTGAGGTGTGAATAAAGCTGGTTCACCGCTGCATCTTTCCCCTGAAGACTCGTGTTCAGTACATTCAGATGCTTTGTTACATCTTACATCGTTGTGATATAAAGACATCTTCGTATTCAGCCTGGATGTCCAGTAGAAACTGTTTAAACTGGCGGTGGCACAGGGCTGTAGAGCGAATAAAATGAATAGTCTTTAGCACCAGTTTCATAACATGATCATATTTGAGATGCTTAGCACAGAGAACTTGTTGATGAATGATACAATGGAGTTTAATAGCTTTGCCTCCTTCTTCGATCACCTTGTTACAGATTAGGGTTGATAATCCACTTCGTTCACCAGCCATGGCAGATGCCCCATCAGTAATAATCCCAGTAACTTTCTTCCAAGGCATTTTCATGTCATCTATGGCAGAACTAACAGAAACAAATAAATCTGTTCCTCTTGTTTGGTCTGTAAGGCTCTGGAGGTCAAGTAATTCTTCAGTCACATTCATTTCGTCAAGGGTTAATAGGTGAGATTGCTTAAAAAGAAACCTCTATCTAGAGAATAAATTATGGCAGGGCTAAAAACTGCTCAACTGGAAAAAATAGAGACTCCACTAACAAATCTCTAATAGTGCAAGTATAAGAAAAATTATTAAATAAAAATTTAATAAAATATCCAGGAGTTGTTTGTAGCTTTGGACTAATATTTTTGCAATGTTTGTAGTTTGCAAAAAAAAAAAAAAACTATTCAATAAAATGAAGCAGTAACATCCAATATTTTCTTTCTCTGAAAAGGAAACTTAAATTTGTAAACGTCCAATGTTTGACAGTCTTTTAATTAAAAAATGAAATAAAATAAAATAAAAATGACAGTCTTTTAAGATCTTATATTTGTAAGCTATTTCAGTTCACTCCAGTTATAGATGAACTGGTATCTAGATACTGAATTAGTTATTTTGTATAGTACAATATAACAATATACGTGGTCCTTATAATTAAAATATTGTATCTTTTACCAAAAGAATACACATTGAATAACTGACAGGCTATATTAGGTAGCCTTCAGTTGTAGTAACACTTTACTCCTAGTGATAGGAAATAAAGTTATAAAATCCAAGTGCTGAATGAAAATATTCAGCCAGTCCATAGAAAAGCATTCTCAATGCTTTCCTATGAAAGCTAGCGTCTTCTCACTGTGAAAATCACAGTGAGAAGCGCAGAAGCGCCTCTAGCAGCTGTCAATGAGACAGCCACTAGAGTCTGGATTAACCCATATGTAAACATAGCAGTTTCTCTGAAACTGCTATGTTTACAGCAGGCAGGGGTAATCATATTTGGACCTGGCACCCAGACCACTTCATTAAGCTGAAGTGGTCTGGGTGCCTATAGTGGTCCTTTAATGTTGACACCTCATAGCTCGCCCTTGTGGCATTTTCATTTGACTCACGGGCTCTTGTGAAAAATCGCTGTTGTGACATTAAAACAGCTTCAAGTTGCTTACACTTTTCACTGCGGTCGCGCCCTGTTAGCTTGTCATATGTGCTATGTCTTGACTGGTAGTGTCTCTTGACATTAAATTCCTTATAAGCAGCCACAGTATCTTGGCATATCAGACAAACACAGTTATTCCTTATTTCAGAAACATTCCACTTTCCACCAGTACTGGAAGGGGCGGCCCTCACTGTCAACTTTTCTTCTCTTATTTACAGTCGCCATTTTAGAAATTGGCCAGAAGGGGAAGGGATCAAGTGAGCGCAGTGCCAGAGGTTTTGGTCTAAATGCGTTTGCCCAAGCCCTAATTATACTAAGTGTGTTCGCCCAAGCACTAATACACTCCCCAACAAGAATTCGCCAGAAATCTATTCTCTCTTTATTCTGTCACCATACAGATCTCTTTATTCTGTCTCAGAATAGTTTGTCACCATACAGATCTCTTTATTCTGTCTCACATCTCTTTATTTTGTCACCATACAGATCTCTTTATTCTGTCCCTTCTCTCTTTATTCTGTCTCTCTTTATTCTATGTCTCTTTGTTCCTTCTCTTTATTGTATGTCTCTTTATTCCTTGTCTTTATTCTCTCTGTATTCCTTGTCTTTATTCTCTCTCTCTGTATTACTTGACTTTAATGTCTCTCTTTATTCCTTGTCTTTATTCTGTCTCTGTATTCCTTGTCTTTATTCTCCCTCTCGGTATTCCTTGCCTTTATTATCTCTCTCTGTATTCCTTGACTTTATTCTCTTTCTCTGTATTCATTGTCTTTATTTATTCTCTCTGTATTCCATGTGTTTATTCTCTCTCTGTGTATTCCTTGTCTTTTATTCTATGTCTCTGTATTCCTTGACTTTATTCTCTTTATTCCTTGTCTTTTTTCTATGTCTCTGTGTTCCTTATCTTTATTCTCCCTCTCTGTATTCCTTGCCTTTATTCTTTCTTTCTGTATTCCTTGACTTTATTCTCTCGCTTTATTCTATGTCTCTATATTCCTTGACTTTATTTATTCTCTAACTCTCCGTATTCCTTGTCTTTATTTATTCTATCTCTGTGTATTCTTTGTCTATTCTCTCTCGCTCTCTCTCTGTATTCCATGACTTTATTCTCTCTCTCTGTTTTCCTTGACTTTATTCTCCCTCTCTTTATTCCTTGTCTTTATTCTCTCCCTATCTGTATTACATGACTTTATTCTCTCTCTTTATTCCTTGTCTTTATTTTCCTTCTCTGTATTCCTTGCCTTTATTCTCTCTCTCTGTATTCCTTGACTTTATTTATTCTCTCCCTCTGTATCCCTTGTCTTTATTTAGTCTCTCTCTCTGTATTCCTTGTCTTTATGTATTCTCTCTCTCTCGGCATTCCTTGTCTTTATTTATTCTCTCTCTCTCTGTATTCCTTGTCTTTATTTATTCTCTCTGTGTATTCCTTGTCTTTATCATCGCTCTCTCTGTATTTCTTGTCTTTATTCTCTCTCTCTCTGTATTCATTGACTTTATTCTCCCTTTCTTTATTCCTTGTCTTTATTCTCACTCTCTCTCTGTATTACTTCTACATAATCTGCTTTCTTACAGGGAGAAGGAACACGCCAAATCCAACGATGTCAACAAGATCCCGCGAGACCATGCAATGCAGGCTGAGGAAATGCAGTCCTGTGGCGTCATCGAGATCCTGTGAGAGCGCAGACTGAGGAAATGCAACCCTGCTGCATCATCAACATCCCGCGAGACTGCGAGAACGCAGACTGAGGAAATGCAGTCCCGCGGCATTCAAAGATCCAGAGAATCTTTGGATCTTTGAACGCCGCACGACTGCACGTACTCCGCGGCGCTCGGGGATCACCTGTGGGGCCGTTTTAAACCGGGCTGTGGGCCAGACTTTGGACTTTAAAGTAAGTTAAATCTGATTGAAAAGGAATCAATTTTGCTGTAATGCAGGCTGTGTCAGTCACAGGAGGTGTGGCTAGGGTTGCATAAACAGAAACAAAAGTGATTAAATTCCTAAATGGCAGAGAATTGAGCAGGTACACTTCAGGTACATGATCTACATGCCTAAACTGCTTCATTAAGCTAAACTTGTTTTGGTACCTTTAAAGTAAAAAAATGCTTTAAAATAGGGTGTCTAGATGTATATTTATAGAGTTCATTTAGCCAGACAAATGAATGCTGCGTGCATGCATCTCAAAAGTAAAGTAATCTAACTGATAGCATTTTCATCTGTATAATGGAAGGAGGAAAACAATGCCACACAAACTGCACTGCGCACTGCATAAATACAAATACACAAAAGTGAATTTTACACCACATCAATTTAATATTTTTGGATAAGCTTTTCAAATGACTTAATATACTTTGGATAAAAAAAAAAAAATTCTCAAAATATTAACATATAACAAATACATCATGTAAAAAATGTGAATATATATAAAACATCAACATATTTAAAAAAAAATTAAACATTTTCTAAATATTAAATCATTTGTAAGATGTATCCAAAAATATATAATTTGAAAAGCTTATCCAAAAATATTACATCAAGAAACTGACTGTGCAGCACCAAGAAAACAAACATAAGCTCCATGTATGGCTGCCACCAACCAATCTCAGCATAAAAACAAATCCTATTTTAACCACTTAACAATGAAGTTTTGAAGAATTAATAAAATTAGATTCTAATATTGATATAAAAAATTCCCTTACAAAGATTACCTACTGCAACAAAAAGGTATGAAAGTGATTATGTCATTAATCTGTTCAATTCCCAAATTAAGTATAAATGTTGTTATCGTCATCTATTTTTTTGCAGTATGTAATTTAGATTCTAATAGCTCACTCACCCTCATTTATATTCTAGTTATGATTGCCAGCCTGTAGATGAGCACATTTCTCTGCCAGAAGCCAGTAATCACTGATATAATTCCTATAAACTTGCTGAAAATGTGTGCTTACCCCTGCTTCCAAACAGTGCAGGAAGTTTCCTACAATAAGGGAATAATATGACCCATTTTACAGATGGCGGCCATGAGGGACAGCTTCAGGCAAGTAAAACCTAAATTTGCCTGCACCCCAGGACACCGCACAATGGGCGGTGATGTCATCTTTGGGAGTCCTTGAAAAATACACCCAAGAAAGTGACAGAGCAACATTTTAAATTGTGTTTTACTTAATTTGGGATAACTTAGGACTACCCATTTGTAAATTGCCCTGATGTCAGGAGCATTTATGTCAGAATAGTTGTGGGTGACTTTAAGAGGCAAAGTGATTTTTAATCCTTGCACCTACTGAACTAGGTGACATGGACGCCTGGGGTGGTCTTGTTCATAACAGTGTACATTTGTCTAGTTTAGAGAAATGGACTAATGCGTGTGGATCTAATGATCATGGGCAACAACACTAATTCACACACTATTAGGAATATTTTTTGGCAGCTCCACCAAGACAACATATTGATTCGATCCTGCTCCCAGAACTCTAAGAAAGATCAGTGACTGATATTACAAGCCAAATCTACATCACCAAGTTTGATATCCCAGCAAAAGAAGCTCACAGAAACATTGTCTATGCCTGAATAGTCAACAACGATCATCTCCAACATATAGGAGAGCAACGGAAAGCCTTCTGTAAGGTTTATATTGTCAGGAGCCACCTACATTACTTGAATGAATAAAGAAAATGTATGCTTAGTACTCCTGTCTGTAAGATTACAGTTTTTTATAATGTTATCAACTACAATTTTTGTCTTTGTGCATAGCGCATACGTGCCCACCTAGTTTGTCTTTGTGTCTGTGTCCCCCTTTCTTCCTATCCCTGAACTTCCCTGTATTGCTCTTTATATTCAAAAGTTTGTTGTCTTTCATGCACCCCTATCTCCATTGTCATCCCTTCATACACCATTTGCCACCAGTACTTGCAGGCCACTTAGCCTAGCTTTCTCAGCCACAATCACAGCATCAGTTGAAACCCCCTATCTTGCCCTCACAGTCACCCTTTTGTTGCATTTGCTCACTTCTTGTACTATTTCTCATAACTCCCCATCCAGGCATCAACTCTTATTCATTCACCTCTATTATGTTATTGGCTTTAGACCTCTTTCCAAGTTGGTAAGTGTGTATCTAATGTGGTTTTCTGAACAAGGTGACTTCATAGTGAGCCCCGTGGCTCCCATGTACACAGTGTACTTGATGCCAGGTTAATGAACTGGCTGCCTGTAACCTTCAACCTGTGATATAATTGATATTCCTACAAAGTAACCATTTTTGCCTTTAACAACGCAATGTTGGGATACCAAATGTGAAATCTTGTGATTAGCAACAAATTCACTAGTTAAGGCGAAACTGTGGTCACCGGGGCAGCTTTGGTTTGTTAGAGCAGTTTTGGTGTGTATGTCGAGCCCCTGCAGTCTCACTGCTCATTTTTCTGCCATTTTGAAGTTGAATCAATCACTTTGTTTATACAGAGCAGAAGATACAAATATTTAAAATAAGTTATCATCTGATTAAAAATGTAAAATAAATTTCATGCAGGCTATGCCAGTGGGAAGAGGAGTAAGGGCTGCATAGACAGAAACAAAAGTGATTTGGCTCCTAGATGGTGAGTTGGGCAGTGGGACATCAGGGGCATGGTCTTTGCGCCAAAACGGCTTAAATGGGATGGGGTAGTTTTGGTGACTAAAGTGTCCTTTAAGCTTGGTTTAGAATCATTAATTTTGACATTACTACTAGAAAATCCATTATTCAATTTTGGATTATGATCACATTATGATCATTTTGTGATCACATTGAAAACAGTTATGGCTTACCAGTTGAATTTCTAATGGTATTGATTAGATAGCAAGCTCTTTGGAGCAAAGTCCTCTTCAACCTATCATTCCTAAACGTTTTCTTGCAATTGTCCTATTTATAGTTAAATCCCCTCTCTCATAATATTGTAAAGCGCTACGGAATCTGTTGGCGCTATTTAAATAGTAATAATAATAACTAGAAAAGCTAAAATTTCTGAGGAAATTGTGTGAAGTCTTCTTGCCTCCACCAGTAGTCTACAACTGGAGTGGGCGGAGTAACTGGGTGGAGTGGCTGGAGTAACTGTTGTGTGGTTGGAGTGGCTGGAGTAACTGTGGAAAGGTTGGAGTATGGTTTACTCACTCTACAGCAAGGGCAGAGAAAAGCTTTCAAATCTTTCAAATCCCTCGAACATTCCACCAACTGCCAACAGGAACTAATAGATTTCAAATAGGGCAGAGAAGAGCGGCTAAAAACAAACTGCTCCAAATTGCTCACTTCACTGGCGGTTGCCATCTTCAAACGGTCATATTATAAATCCTACAGTGAAGAGCTTTATATTGTGAGAATCACAAGACCCAGACCTACATTTTGATGCATAGTATGTCTCTGAAATATTAAAAATGAAGGCACAGTCGCAGTTTAGATATTGCCCTTCAAATGTGAGGTGGCTAGAGTGGAGTTTCAATGAATGTCAATTAACGGCGTGAGTTGCAAATAAATGGCCATATTGTGAAAACTATCAGGACTATGGCTTAGCCGTGGACATGTTTAGTGGCAGCAGGTATAGCTGAACATTTTGATATAAGATTTGTGTAGGTGGGCTTGAAAATGAGGGAGTGGTGGCAGTTTAGAAATCATGCCCTGATTTGCCAGCTCCCTCTCTAGTTTTGAACATTTCGCCATTCATTCCTATGGGACCAATTTCGCCATAAAAACTATGATATTTCGTGCACCATTTAGCGAAACATTCCCCAAAGTCATAGCACACCAATCGGGAACAATCCGCACGTTTCTGTATATTACTGTCTATGTAAAAACTGTGGGAGGAGTTAGGGTGGTAAATTTGACTATAATAATAAGAATAATATATACGTGAGATAACATTAAGTGGTCTTGCTATGCAAGAACACTTAATAATAATAATACACAACAGCATTCACACACCAACACTCCCTTTCATTTATATACACAGCTTCTTTCACACAAAAACATTTATGTACATATATTCCTTCCTTTACGTAGACACAAATACAACACGCAAATACACTCCTATTCACACACTGACACTTCATATGAATATACTCGTGCATTTATACATCAAAATTCCATACAAATACTCCCCTGCATTCATTAGTCATAATTCTCTATAAATAAAATGCTGTATTCAGACACATCTACTCTTCATTCCAATAAAACAATACATTCACACATTTACAATACGTGCAAATAAACACATGCATTTTTGCAAATTTGAAATTGCATTTGAATACAAGACTGTATTAATATTCTTGCAGTAGACAAAATGCATCCCTCCATTCATACACAGTTTCACTGCACTCACATATATCCTTGACGATGCACACATTGACATTCCACAAATATACAAATGCCTTCATATTGGCAATAAAAAGGTCCATTGACATAGATTCTACACACTCAAATGCAAACATGCATTCACAAAGTGCTGTTTGACATTTACTTAAACTCTTAAAAGGGCACTACAGTCAGGAGTGTACCTAGAGCATTTGGCACCCCGGGCGGACCCTGAGTGTGCTCCCCCCCCCCCATAATAAAAATGTAAGAAAACACCCACAATTTTTTCTATGTTTTCAATCATATTTATTGCACAAATTTGTAAACTGTATATCAACTTGAAAAAAATGGAACTAAGAAAAATAAATTAATTCAATAAAATTTAAATAACATTTACTTAACAGTTAATACGCTTTCTATAAACGAAAAAACACACAGATCCAAAGTGACCACTCAGTCTATTCGGCAAAGGTAATGTGCAATGATTCACATCCGCTGCCTTCGAGCCTTCATTTCTGCAAATTTATCGATTACTTCATCAAAGCCAATCTTCCTTGCATATTCATGCTCAATTGAAAGTATAGCCAGATTTGTCAACCTTGTCTCACTCATGGTTGAGCAAAATAATTTTTTTTTATCAATTTTAATTTGGAAAAACTTCTTTCACATGAAGCAATAGACACACAGAGAGTCAAAAAGAATCTTAAACACAGTGACAAATTATTCACAATAATCCCATTTAACAATGAACTCCAGGAACTGCAATGCTGTCCATTTCTTTGCTTCTTCAACACATTGTCTTGGCAGCTTCCAAATGCCTCCGAAGACGTTCAGTTTCCCTAAAGATGTCTTCATTAGAGAATTCGTCAAAAATCTCAGTCAATTTTGGAGTATAATTATGAATATCTATCTCTGTTGCCACAACCAGAGAGTTTGGCTGAATAACAGCAAACATTGAAAGGATTTTTTCAATTGCCTGGGAACTAATTTCCAACTCGTGATGAAAACAATCAAGGCACTCAAACATAGTCCTTTTCATTTCCTCTGGCAATGTGAGACCAGCGTCCTTTGCCTTCTCTCCTGGCATTGTTTTACGGAGCTTTACTCTCCCTCTTCTTTCCATTGAAAAGGCCATAACAAATGGCCTTCTCCACAATTTCACTGCGCCTATCTGCTAGAAACGTTTTCAAACCTTGTAGTTTCACAATGCACTTTTCAAAAGTAAGTCCCACAGTTTGCAAATATTTCTGTGTGATATTAACTTCTTCTAGAACTTCACACCAGAAAGAAAGGAAACACAAAAAAGAAAAATCACATATAGCAGACAGCAACATCTGAGCCGATCCTCTTGTGTCCACATTTTCTTTGGGATTACACAATTTTTCAAGGGCTGAAATCAGTTTTTCAAAATTTGCCCTCCCTGGCTTCACATCATCATAATGAGCGCTCCATCTTGTTTGGGAAAGTCTTTTCACTGTCACACCTAAATTCTCCATCAGCAATTCCCAACATTGTGTAGAAACACACTCTATTCAATGTTCCAAAAAAGGTCACACAGGAAGCAACACTTCCAAATGAGTGCACCCCACATAGGGTCAGGGAATGGTTTGCACATGGCATAAACAACGCCTTGGGATTAATCTCTTATTTTTGCCTGAACACCACCATGAATCCCTGCCATAGTTGCAGCATTATCATATCCTTGACCACGGCAAAGGCTTATGTCTAGTCCATTTTCCTCCAGATGTTGCAGGATATTTTCTGTGAGCTTTTCAGCAATAGGAAAGAAGCCCAAGAATGATTAATTTACTTCAACATGGTCCCCTTCAATATGAACATATCTGATCACTTCACACATCTGATCAGTGTGGGACACATCAGGAGTGCTGTCAAAAAGAATCCCAAAGTACTTTGCTTTCTTGATATCAGCCACTATTTTGTCCTTCACATGATTTCCCAAAAGACAAATTAATTCTTTCTGAATTTTTGGAGAGAAATAGGAAGTCATTCTCTTTCCAGATGCAACAGCATGTTTCAGCCTCATGAAATGTTCCTTTAAAATGGGAACATAGTTTGAGAGCAATTCTACGAATTCGAGGAAGTTGCCTTTGTTTGCGGATGACATGGTCTCTCTAGGACCACGAAAGGGAAGATGAGCCAGAAACAAAGTTACATCCAAAAGGTGATGCAAAATATCCCTCCGTTTCTTTTTCTCTCTGTCCACTGTTGTTTGATGGACATGATCAAGGCATTTTTGTAGCTTCAATCCTGCTCTCAAGGTCTTCCATTTCTCCAAGCATGTAAGATGCTGCTCAGAAGCCTCATGATCAGACACCTTTGGGTTCAGCTTCCACCACAATAGAAACCCAGTAACAAAACTGGATGCCCCTGTTACTTTGTCATCAACAGCAAAAAGTCTGCAGCAAAAACAAAACAAACTTTGTTTTGATGGAGAGTACACCATCCACGTTCTATGAATTTTTTCACCATTAGGCAGAGCCTTATAGAACAATGCAGTGGTCAGCTGTCGACTCTTCCCTTTTGATTTCTCTCCTTGCCTTTCAACAGGACTGAATGACCCATCTCTATTTTGGAAAGGTTCACTTCCCCTCTTAATAAGGTCCACTCTTAAAACATCTGGAACTGGCCAAGCAGCAACATCAGAATAAACTGACAGTCGAACAGTCTCCTCTTCTTCTTCATCATCATCATCAGAGTCTTGCTGATGCAGGCTTCTGCTGGCATCTCCTTCATCTACATCACTTTCACGCTTGAAGATAAAATGATCTTCTCCAATTCTTGCACTTTCACATGTGAAGCTTCTTGAGAAGATACTTCAGGCATTTCATCTCTGGATTCAACAGACTGAACGTCTTCAGCACTTTCTCCTACTGCGGTAGATGTTGAAGGTGCAACATATTTTAAAATTGATCCAGACATCGCCTCAGCTGACTTTTCTCTTGCCTTCTTAATTTTTCGTTGCGGAGACCCGCTTGGTCGATTTCGCTTCATATTGGTGTTTTCTGCAGAAAAATCCTAAATTTATTTTGGCTCTAGGGTGCGCTAGTGCGATATCTATCTTATACTTCCCATCTTGGCATACCATTTGTAAAAGTAGACAACCCAGGGTATTTAACCCAGCCCAAACCAGGTCCCTACACTATAGTCACACAGACCACTTCAGCTCAATGAAGTGGTCTAGGTGCAAGGTCCCCCAGATTTTAACCCTCTAGATGCAAAAATCTCATCCAGCTTGCAGAACGTCCATAGGAAAGCATTGAGAAATGCTTTCCTATGGACTGTTTGAATGCACACGCGGCTCTTGCCGCGCATGTGCATTCGGCTCCACTTGGGAGCTGACGTCAGCGGGGGAGGAGAGGTCACCAGCGCTGAGGGAGCCCGGCACTGGATTAAGGTAAGTGGCTGAAGGGGTTTTAACCCCTTTAATTCCATTCAGCCACTTACCTTTCTCCAGCTTCGGGCTCCCTCGGCGCTGGTGACCTCTCCTCCCCCTGCCGACGTCAGATCCGAATGCGCATGCACGGCAAGAGCCATGTGCGCATTCAAACTGCCCTTAGGAAAGCATTACTCTATGCTTTCCTATGGACGTCCAGCGTCTTCTCACAGTGAGTTTTCAGTGAGAACTGCGGAAGCGCGTCTAGCGGCTGGATTAACCCTCAGTGAAACATCTTTGAAACTGCTATGTTTTCAGCTGCAGGGTTAAATCATAGCAGGGTTAAAACATGACCTGGCACCCAGACCACTTCATTGAGCTGATCCTTTAAGGGGTTAAACACATTTCTAGGAAGAGAAACAGCATAGGAAAGGGATTTGGGTTCAAAAGATGTAGCGGCTAGGGCAGAGGTTTTGTAGAAGGGGGCCAAGGCAGAGGTTTTGTATAAATGGGCCAGTTTTGTAGAAGGGGGAATACCAGTGTTTTTAACCAGTGTTTTTGTAGAAAGGGGCTGGTGAGAAACTTCTAGAAAACTCCTGCCCTGCCCCTTTCTACAAAGCCCCTTGTCTCGCCCCTTCTAGAAAAACTCTGCCCTTTGCCCTTCATATAAAAACCCTGCATCCAGATCACATAAATTTCATACACGCCCTACACAAAAATCTGCAGTGCACATCCTCCCTTAATAAATAAAATACTGCAACCCCCTTAATTAAAAAAACCCTGCACCCCCCCATTAATTAAACCTACCCCCCTTAAATAAACTTCCCCCACGCTGCACCCCCTTTAATTAATACCCACCCCCTTTAATTAATCCACCCCTTTAAATTAATCCACACCCCCCTTTAATTAAACCTCCCCCTTTAATTCTTTAATTAAACCTCCCCATTTAATTAATCCACACCCCCTTTTAATTAATCCACAGGCCCCTTTAATTAATCCACCCCCTTTAATTAATACTCACCCCCTTTAATTAAACCTCCCCCTTTAATTCTTTAATCCACACCCCCTTTAATGAATCCACCCCCCTTAATTAATCCACACACCCCTTAATTAAGCCACCCCTTTAATTATACCCCCTTAATTTGTTAATCCACACCCCTTTAATGAATCCACCCCCTTAATTAATCCACCCCTTTAATTAAACCTCCCTTTAATTTTTAATCCACACCCCTTTAATGAATCCACCCCCCTTAATGAATCCTCCCCCTCTTAATTAATCCACACACTCTTAATTAATCCACCCCCTCTTAATTAAACCTCCCACTTTAATTAATCCACACACCCTTAAATTAATCCATACCCCCCTTTAATTAACCCACCCTCCTTTAATTAATCCACCCTCCTTTAATTCTTTAATTAAACCCCCCTTTAATTAATCCACAGCCCTCTTTAATTAATCCACCCCCTTTAATTAATCCCCACCCCTTAATTAATCCCCACACCCCTTTAATTAATCCACCTTAATTAATCCACACACCCCCATAATCCACCCCCTTTAATTATACCTCTCCCTTTAATTAGCAATCCACACCCCTTTAATTAATGCACCCCTTAATTAATCCACCCCTTTAATGAATCCACCCCCCAATTAATCCACCCTCCTTTAATTAATCCCACCCCCTTTAATTAAACCTCCTTTAATGAGTCCACCCCTTAATTAATCGACACCCCTCCTTTAATTAAACCTCCCCACTTAAATTCTTTAATTAAACCTCCCCCCTTTAATTAATCCACACCCCCTTTAATAAATCAACAGCCCCCTTTAATTAATCCACCCCCTTTAATTAATACCCACCCCCTTTAATTAAACCTCCCCTTTAATGAGTCCACCCCCCTTAATTAATCGACACCCCTCCTTTAATTAAACCTCCCCACTTAAATTCTTTAATTAAACCTCCCCCCTTTAATTAATCCACACCCCCTTTAATAAATCCACAGCCCCCTTTAATTAATCCACACCCTTTAATTAATCCCCATCCCCTTTAATTAAACCTCCCCCTTTAATTCTTTAATCCACACCCCTTTAATGAATCCACCCCCCTTAATTAATCCACACACCCTTTAATTAACCCACCCTTCTTTAATTAATCCACCCTCCTATAATTAATCCCCACCCCCTTTAATTAAACCTCCCCTTTAATGAGTCCACCCCCCTTAATTAATCGACACCCCTCCTTTAATTAAACCTCCCCACTTAAATTCTTTAATTAAACCTCCCCCCCTTAATTAATCCACACCCCTTTAATAAATCAACAGCCCCCTTTAATTAATCCACCCCCTTTAATTAATACCCACCCCCTTTAATTAAACCTCCCCTTTAATGAGTCCACCCCCCTTAATTAATCGACACCCCTCCTTTAATTAAACCTCCCCACTTAAATTCTTTAATTAAACCTCCCCCCTTTAATTAATCCACACCCCCTTTAATAAATCCACAGCCCCCTTTAATTAATCCACACCCTTTAATTAATCCCCATCCCCTTTAATTAAACCTCCCCCTTTAATTCTTTAATCCACACCCCTTTAATGAATCCACCCCCCCTTAATTAATCCACACACCCCTTAATTAATCCAACCCCCTTAATTAATCCACCCCCTTTAATTCTTTAATCCACACGCCCTTTAATGAATCCACCCCCCTTAATTAAACCTCCCCCTTTAATTCTTTAATCCACACCCCCCTTTAATGAATCCACCCCCCCTTAATTAATCCACACACCCCTTAATTAATCCACCCCCCTCAATTAATCCACACACCCCCTTAATTAATCCACACCGCTTTAAACTCTTTAATTAATCCATTATCCACCCCCCTTTAATTAATTTAGCCCCATCACATAAAATGACTACTCACGTTTTGATGATGCCTTGCCTCCGAGACCAACCACTGGGTGCCTCACCACCCGGATATTGGATCCTTCCGCTGAAGATCCGTGAAGGCGGACTGACGGCGCTGCGCACGTCGTCATCACGTTGCACAACGCCGTGGCCCGCAACTCTCCCCCTTCTCATCCTCCATGAAGTAAGTCCCGCCGGGCCGCAAAGGTGCTGCGGCTGTGTGCAGCGTAATGATGGGGGGTGACACATGACACTGGAAGTCATGGCACCCCCCTAGTCAGTGGCACCCGGAGAGGGCCGCCCCCCCCCCTTAGTACGCCACTGACTACAGTCACCAGAACAACTACAGCTTAATGCTGCCTGTCTCTCTAGACTTTTTAATGTAAGTACTGCTTTTTCATAGAAAAGACAAAAGGAAGTGTCTACATTGCTAGGAACACTTCTAGTAGCAGTCACCCAGACAGCCACTACAGGTGCTTCCTGGGACTCTGCATGGATATGCTGAACGCCCCCCATTGATTAAATTTATCAATATGAGGAGATGCTGATTGGTGCAGTTTTATAGCCTCTCAATGCTTTCCTATGTGAAAGCATTGGATTATCTGGATTATCTGAGATCATCGCATTTGATGATCTCAGGCAACGAGGCTGAGGCAGCCACGAGGAGGGGTAAAGATAAGTAAAATCACCTTTTTAAGAGGGGACAATGGGTGCCGATCACCTAAAAGGCTATTTAGACATATAGTAATACATTTTTATATTTGTGAAACTATAGTGTTCCTTTACTACATATATATTGAACTTGAAAGGGCCCAGGACCTAATTTTGCCCAGGGTCCAAAAGGTTGTCAGTCAATCCCTGAGAGGGACACTTACATTTCAGTGGTGTGAGTAATGGTGTGGCTAGGACCTGTTTTTTTCTGAGAAATTTTAGGTGACTTATTAATAACAGTTTATGATACCAAAATGTAATTTAGAACAAGAATAACGTAACCTATTTACGCAGACTAATTTATGAACACATTTAATGTAGTTTAAAAACACATTACTGTGAGTGTTATTGCTGTGGAATACACACCAGCAGTATGGAGCGCCTATGAAAGAAGGAATTAGAATTGTGGGACAGAGAGATTGTTTTTCAACATAGGGAGTGTCACTTCTAAATAAAACATAACTTGGGAGGAATGTTTACTGTATGTGGGCATTATGCACACATAAAGAAATTATTTCTACATTATGTTGCAATTGTTCATAAACTGCACTACTATTAATCCATACAGGGTGATTCTAAATACATATAAGCAAGGCATTTGACCATATATTATTTATTTATCTAGTTTATCACAATACTATATGTGAGAAAAAGTGAATTTTTAGATTTTATACTAGCTTTTCAGACCCTGAGTGAAATATTGCAAGATAAAGGCAACGGTATACAGTATAAAGCATTTCAATTCCCAAAAATGTTATAAAGGCTGAACAACTAAGAAAAAAAAAAAAAAAAAGTTTACATATACATATTTTTTGTTTTATAAGTTTGTCTGCAAAGGAATGTTTATTCAATATTGCTGTGCTATGGTTATATGTTTATATGCTAGCTGTGCATCCTTTACTTCAAAAGAAACGTTATGCTTTTTAAAAAAAAAAAAAAAAGTGCATGGCAATGAAGGGGTTCATAATTTCCCCTTTTGGACATTCTTTATTTTTGGTAGTGCAAAGTTATGCAGTTGAGCTAAAAATGACATTCACAAAAGTGAGTGTTGCACTTTTGACACTGAATTGTATTTTTTGTTTCAAGACACTTAGTGAATGCCATTCTTATTAAAAGATAAACCTGAATGAATTCACTCAGTGGAAGCTTTCATATTAGGTAAACTGGTAAGCTAAAGCTAAATGGACTTGCGGTGAACACAAGGGATTTCAAACTTCAATCAGAGAGCCTGTGAGGGTCTGCACTTGTTTAGGCTCATATTCTTGGTTTACCAATGCTATTGGTAAGATTTAGAATCTTACACTGCAAGCCAGAGGTATGTGAATATTCCTTGTATATGAGGGTGCTCCTTAACCTCGAGTGTGGAGTGGCACCCCCCGCAGGCCTATGCACAGGCATGGGGAAAAATGTTTTTTGGATTTTTTTTTTTGTTTTTTAAAAAAAAAAAAAGAGAAAAGAAAGAAGGCAACAAAATCATACGATAGTGAAACAAAGAGAACTGAGTATGCAGGAGGAATTTGATTGTAGAGAAGTCATCCGCACGTTAGGTGGGCACATGCAGTCATTCGTGTAAACATTATCCCGATGCAGATGTGCTTGCTGGAGTGAAAAGGGCAACGTTAGCCACATCCCAGTTATAAGTAGGCCTGGTGGAATTGCGAGGGGTTGTATTCATGGGCGTCTGCAGGAATTTTTTCGGGGGGTGAGGGGGCATAATTGTAATGACATCTATGCTTTTTGACAGTGTGATGAAGGGGAGGGGCATAGTCATCACATAAAACACAGGCATGCAAAAGTTTGAGAAACCTGATGCAAAAGCTTATAATAAAAGAATCACGTTGCTATTGTCTGATTTGAGTGTTGCAATTTCTAATCTGTTCTAATGTTAACACTTTTCAATGCACCACATTAGTCATACACCCATGATCAAGGCACTATAACTGAATTATAAAAATAAAAATGACTGAACACAAAGCTTCTGCCTCAGCACTAGGTAGCATGCACAGCAGTTGCCACAGTACTAGGAGACACTTACAGCAATAGCTACAGCATCAGAATGTGCCCACAGTACCAGATTACACCCACAACACTTCCCACACATTATAAATGCCAGTAATAATATCTAATAATAATAATAATAATAAAGGGCCCTAGAGGGGGGCCCTCTAACAGAGGCTGTCTGAGCATCCGTAAAGAGTATGTTAGAAAAAAATTCACATGTCTCTCTTAACCCTCGTTTTGTGTCTCTTAGTGTATCTACACCCCTCAGTTTACTTTATACATGCATAGACTGATGAATACATAAACTCACTGCTGAATACACAAACACAGGCTGCTGAATACACACACACACGACAGGCGCATAGTTGTACCCTTTGGCATTAAGAATTAACAAACCCCCACAGATACCCAATAATGCACGGACACCAATATGTTGGGTAAAATTCTGTCCACAGCTTTTTATATAATATAAATATAAATTTTTCTTTAAAGGTCATTGTGAAACAAACCCTATACACAGTATATAACTAACCCCCCACAACATTACAATGACCCCAATATTAACAACATAACACCATAACAATATAACAAATAAATAACATCATCAACATGTCCAAATGATCCAATGTTTGTGGTATACCGAGATACCACTACACCCCCAGGTTCTGAGCCACAGACCAGCTCGAAACCTACAATACCAAACTGCTCGGATGAGCAAATGTAGGGGTATACCAAGACACCTCTACACCCCCAGGTTCTGAGCCACAGGCCAGCTCGAAACCTACCATACCAACTTTTAAACCACATACCAACTTTTAAAAACACATAATTAATTCAATCCCTAATAACAACCTATTCCACCCCACAATTTACCTATCCAGCCCCTCGCAACAGCTCAGACCTTGACCCCTCTGAGCACAGCCACCCCCAATAATCAATGTCCTGGCCAAACCCTCCTGTAGTCCCAAATTGAAATGGTGAAGACCAACATCCATAAGATGCACCGCATCCATGCAAAATTAGCCTGACAACATTGAGTCCAGCTCTAGGTGCCTAATCACCCGCTATCAATTTATTGACCTTTATCCAGCAGCATGATCCCTAGCATGCCTCCAGTGAAACCAGGGAACCATTTCCAACCAAAGAACCACTACCCCTGCCACTAACTCCCACAGTTGTCCACACCTTTTTTCATTTGTTTAACCGACTCCAGCTTTTGCACCTGCCCCAGGTCATTACTTTCTGTGTGAAATAAAACAAAATCAGGGATCCCCTACCTCATCCAACCCGCTAAACATCTACCAACACACCTCTCTCCACCCGAAACCACAAAACCAGAGCCACACCAATGTAACCTGGTCCACCAGAAAGCCCAGCTGCCGACCTTGGAACCCAACTGCAGCTCTCTTCTGTGCCCAGTGTACATACGAATGGCCCACCAACCATGCAACAAACCTTAAGGAAGCAAACACAAAAGCTCAAGTAAATAACAATACTTCATGCTGAGAATGTTTATCTATGTATTTCTTGTATATCTTTTGATTATTATTATTATTATTTTTTATTTATGTTTTTTGGGGAGCTTTATATTATATATGTTTCGAAAACATTATTAGAATTTTTAATTTTTTTTACATTTACTTTTTTTTAAATTGTATTATTTATTTATTTGTACGCCCTTGTACATGCAACACCGGAATCAATGAAGCAAACAGGTGATTAACTGCGAGAACAACCGACATATTGTGAGTGAAGAATAGAGCTTTTCTATGCCTCAACTGCTTAACATCCATTGAAAGTGCCACCACCAATGGAAACAACTCGAAGAATGCTAATTTGTGGACGAGTAGGCTTATTTTCCCTCTACACACCACTGACCATGCTCCCAAGCTTCAATAAAGAGTTCAAACTCAACCACCACTTTTCTGAAAAACACTGTCCCGATAAAGAAATGCTTCCCATACTTCCACCTCTGCCTCCTTAGAAGCCGTGACCCTGAATAAAGTGATGAGCTGGTTCTTTCCCACAAGTAGCCTTAGCCAAAAACATGTTAAAAACACGCCCCATCGTGATAATCCAAAGTTAAGATGGCCAATCAAAGATTATAGTTGCCTCAATGTCACCTGTCTGGTCTCTATTATCTCCACCACAATTTGCTGCAATGCAATCACTTTGTCCATAGGAAGCCTATACCCACCACTCTCCGAGTCAATCTTTAACCCTAGGAATTAAGACCTGTAGCTGGGCCCTTCGTTTTCTCAGCCACCAATATTACACCGAACAATTGGGCTACCCATTTCAGCGTTATCACATATAGGCAAGAATTTGAATCAGAAGGGCCCACATAAAGGTACTCATCCAGGTAGTGAACCATAAATTGACTACCAGCTTCCTCTCTAACTACCCCTTCCACAAAAGTGCTAAACATTTTCAAGTAAGCACGTGTGATGGAACATCAATAGACACAAAGCCACAAAAAAGATGCCTTTGCAAAAGCATCCTAATAAGTGACGGCAATAAGGATGTATGGGAAAAAGCTGCCTCTATATCAACCTTAGCCAACAAAGCATTTTTTACCAGACCTCATAACCAACTTGACCGCCTGGTCAAAGATGTGTAAGAGACTGAGCATAGCTCCCTATCAATATCATAATTTACTGAGAACCCTTTAGGTGGAGACAGATAGTAGATAAGTCTGTAATTTCTAATCACCATTTTCAGCACCACCGCAAGAAAAATTCAGAGATTTTCCAACCAAAACGCCTCAAACGTCCCTTCCACCCTACGTAGCTGTACCTCCTTGAACAAATTTTCCCTAACCCCCTGCAGGAACTGATTTTAAGTAACAAAAGTGCAAAACGGTCTCTTAACAAACACGTACCCTTTGATCAGCGTAGCGTACTCATCCAGGTAGTGAACCATAAATTGACTACCAGCTTCCTCTCTAACTACCCCTTCCACAAAAGTGCTAAACATTTTCAAGTAAGCACGTGTGATGGAACATCAATAGACACAAAGCCACAAAAAAGATGCCTTTGCAAAAGCATCCTAATAAGTGACGGCAATAAGGATGTATGGGAAAAAGCTGCCTCTATATCAACCTTAGCCAACAAAGCATTTTTTACCAGACCTCATAACCAACTTGACCGCCTGGTCAAAGATGTGTAAGAGACTGAGCATAGCTCCCTATCAATATCATAATTTACTGAGAACCCTTTAGGTGGAGACAGATAGTAGATAAGTCTGTAATTTCTAATCACCATTTTCAGCACCACCGCAAGAAAAATTCAGAGATTTTCCAACCAAAACGCCTCAAACGTCCCTTCCACCCTACGTAGCTGTACCTCCTTGAACAAATTTTCCCTAACCCCCTGCAGGAACTGATTTTAAGTAACAAAAGTGCAAAACGGTCTCTTAACAAACACGTACCCTTTGATCAGCGTAGCGACTTAGCCAGGGTAGCATCGTGCCTAACCTCATTGGGCTTTTATCCTTGCATCAACTTAAGCTGCCACTGAGCCAGATGCACCAGTGGTGGAACTAGTCTTACCCCGTTTGAAGAACCTGCTGAGTCTGTGGGCTCTCCTAAAGCCAGAGCACTTGTGCTTGAACTTACAGCCAGTGCCCCACTTACATTGGCTATCATTGAGTTGCCAGAAAAAAAGCAAAAAACTTAAGTCTAGATATCAGAACAACGGGGAGCTTAATACTCATCAATTACAATCCCAATTACAAAAAAGGCCATGACCAATTACCAAATGATTTAGGTAACTTCTGATACTGCCACCTTTTCTCATTCCCCACTTCCTTTGCATTATTCTTACCCTCTTTATTTATGTCAATTAATTCCTCTAAGGTAAAGATAGAATATTTCCAAAACTCACCCTTCCAAATTTTTTCTTACATCTTCCGTTTCAAATGGACCGCCAAAACCCCCTGAAAAGGATACATAAGCATTCTGTCTGGCCACACCATGAATGCAACCAGACAGTTCCGTTCTCCTCCTTACCAACTTTAGAAGTGACATACGCACACAATGCTGCAACCGCGTCAACCCCAACACTCCCTTCAATCTCCAGAACTACATTAACATTGCCCCCAACCTTGTGACCCCACGTGTGGTACCCAAACTTGCCCAGTGCCTGACCTGTTTCCTGTCTTTGTACCCCATTACTTGAGGAATATATATATATATATATATATATATTTTAAAATCTTCTAGTAAGTTCCCACCATGTAGTGCAGTATTCAACTCACCACCCGTACCCCCCTTTGCAGAAAAACTGCGAGACTGCCTCTCTTTGTCATCCCGTTTCGGAAACTGCTGCCGCAGCTGTTGCCATGAATCCTGAAGCCAGGTTCATGAATGAAACCACAGGCATTCAACTCCTAGACCTGCAAGGATAAGAAGTCCCGGGTAGTCTGTTACTTCGACACTGTTCCTTTCTTAGCTGTTGTATGTACCCTGCCATCATGTTCACATGTGCGACCCACTCTGTCCTTTGCCACCGTTCCCAACCCCTCCTGGGCTGCTGCTACTTGCCTATCACTCCTGCTGCCAAAAGACCCCTGTTCCAGTTCCTTGCCACTGGATGTTCTGATCTGACACCTGTCTTGTTATTCTTAAGTCTCCTGTGGTCCTGAACAGCACACGTGATGTCCTGGGCCCTGCTGTGATGCTTTAGCTGGCTTGGCCCCTTAGGCCTGCACTGTCTGCCATAAAACCTCTCAGCTCTAAGTCAGTATTATCCTGTGGTCCTCAACAGCACCCCTGATGTGGGGCCCTGCCGTGATTCTTTTGCTGCCAAGGCCCATTAGGTCCGCTCAGATTAGCTGCCTAGGCACATTAAGCCTGTTCAGATTTGCTGCCTAGGCACATTAAGCCTGCTCAGATTTGCCACCTATGCCCATTAAGCCTTCTCAGATTTGCTACCTAAACACATTAAGCCTTCACAGATTAGCTACTTAGGGCCATTAGGCCTGCTCAGATTAGATGCCAAGGCAAATTAGGCCTGCTCAGATTTACTGCCTAGGCCCATTAGGCCTGCTCAAATTTGCTGCCTAGGCACATTAAGCCTGCTCAAATTATCTGCCTCGGCCCATTATGCCTGCTCGGATTAGCTTGCTCAAATTATCTGCCTCGGCCCATTAGGCCTGCTCGGATAAGCTGTCTAGGCCTACTCACAATTGCTACCACACTTAGAGCTGCTGTCCTTGGTGATTTCAGCTGCTCCTGAACCCAGTTAGCTCCCTTCTCTTGGGCAAACACTGACCTCATGATGAACCTGTCACTCCTGCTGCAAAAGGATTCATGTTCCAGCTCCTTGTCATGATGATCACTGGATCTGCTATGCTCAGATCTGACATCTTCCCTGTCAGTATTATCCTGTGGTCCTGAACAGCACCCCTGATGTCCTGGGGCCCTGCTCTGATTCTTTTGCTGCCTAGACCCATTAGGCCTGCTCAGATCTGCTGCCAGTGATTCCAGCTGCTCCTGAACCCAGTCAGCTCCCTTCTCATGGGCTGCTCTTTTGATTCCCTCCAGTATGGCTGCAAACACAGACCCCCTGATGAATCTGCATGAGAAAAATCATTCTCCGAGGCCTGAAGCCACACCAGCAGTGTTGGCAACAACAA
>OW240914.1:198248431-198339161 GCA_933207985.1 Pelobates cultripes
CGTATCCACTGTTAGCGTAACACACCGCTTTAAGGACACTGACTGCTATTCAATCTATAACAGTGAAAAAAGTTTTTTGTTTTTAAATCCAAGCTATTGTGACACCAGATATAAGTGGTGGCACTGACTGGGGAAATGGGCACAGTATGCACTGTGAGCCTGACACAGAAACTGGCAGCAGTGGCAGACACTGACTGCTATTCAATCTATAACAGTGAAAAAAGTGTTTTTTGTTTTTAAATCCAAGCTTTGTGTCACCAGATGGGCACAGTATGCACTGTGAGCCTGACACAGAAGCTAGCAGCAGTGGCAGACAACTGACTGCTATTCAATCTATAACAGTGAAAAAAGTTTTTTGTTTTTAAATCCAAGCTTTGTGTCACCAGATGTAAGTGGTGGCACTGACTGGGGAAATGGGCACAGTATGCACTGTGAGCCTGACACAGAAGCTGGCAGCAGTGGCAGACAACTAAGTGCATTTACATTACATAGAAAAATAAAATAAAAAAAAAGCATACCCTTATCCCTAACCTAGCTATGCTTTTCCCTATCTTATGAACAGCAGCTACACTTTCCCTCCTCTTACTAAGCATGCAGCTTGAGAATGAATCTAAAATGGATGCTTCCAGGAGGTGGGAGGGTCTGCTAGGGAGGGTGTGCTGCTAATTGGCTGGAATGTGTCTGCTGACTGTGAGGTACAGGGTCAAAGTTTACTCAATGATGACGAATAGGGGGCGGGTCGAACCGCGCATATGTTCGCCCGCCGTGGCGAACGCGAACATGCTATGTTCGCCGGGAACCGTTCGCCGGCGAACCGTTCGGTACATCACTACTCAGGAGTGGAGTGTAGAAAATGGTGGAAATATAACCACCTACCCATAATGGGGGTATGTCAGATTTTGCCAAACTTGCATGATATTTCGATCCAGTAGATATCAAGGCATGTATTAAAGAAAAAAATGGGGGAAACACATAGCATAATTCTATGATAGAAAAAAGGAAACGTATATACGTTGTAGATTGACAGCTCACATGGAGTAGAGCCTCAGATAGGACAGGCTCAAATCTCTTCAGCATTAGTGCCGTCTGGTGGCACTTTCCCCTTTTATTTCAAGTATTTCTCAGAGAGTAAGACAAAAGCAATAGAACAGGAAACTACTTATGGTGTAGTATGTTATAATATATAGATGTGGAGGTATTAAAGTGCAAATAAATGCTCACCTTGTTCAGAGCCTGTGAACCTGACTCTGGGTAGAATAGCTTTGGTGCCTTCTTTGAAGCAGCAAGTTGGAGGACCCAAAAAGGACTTAAAATCTAAATTAATTTATTACATTTACTAAAATACTTACAAACAATTAGAAATAAACAAATAAAAATCTCTGTATGTAAAAAATATATAGTGTCCACCATGGATTCCTTCCTGAGAAGCGTTTCACCCTATATAAGGGCTTTTTCAATCGGTGTATAATGATAATTGTACACCAGCTGTGACAGCAATTTATTCCCTTGGGTAATTAATTGCAGTATGAGACTAGGCTTAACTTGCAGCTTCTATCTAGCTACTATACTGCAAAGGCACTTGAAGCAACTTGGTAGGAAATTAGAGATTTACATTTTGTCATTGTTCCTAGTGTGAAATCTGGTTAACAGTATATATAGTTATTAAAAGCTTTGGGGTTTGAAGAAGTTTGGAGAAAAAAAATAAATCCTTCTTTTGGGGAGTTGGTTTCGAGAAAGCAAAAACGTATTTTGATGAATATGATGTTCGCTCAGTCACAATAATAAAAAAAAAATGTTCCTCTGGTTCTACCATAAACTTTGTCATTGATTCCAGTGTGTGAAAAGGCTTATTTTTATACTGTATGTTGGTAGCACCTACTTCAAGCATCATACCTTCTTGGTATTCCACTGTAAAGAAGCAACTAAGGAAGAGTAGCACAGTCTACTTTATGTGGTCATGAGAACCATTCTTTAAGGGTGTCCTCAATGTCTGTTTTTGGTGTTGATGAAGCCAATGCTGAGAATTCTGTTTCTCACACCACTGCAGACATAGCACTTTTACCTCTGGTGCAGGAGCTACTTAACTGAGTATATTAAGCCAAAGGAATTAGAAGAGGAGAATGTAGAGAGGACATTCAGTAGCCCAGTATTTTATTCGGAAGCTAGTGCATCTTCTCTGCATTGATCTGTATCTGTTATAGCATCACCTCATTCAATGGAGACAGTTGTGACATCAACTACGACAGGTACAACTGGCTCACCCACCAGAAAGTTTGCCATCACCATCACCTCTACCATCACTGCCACCACCATCTACATCACCTGTATCGGGCCCATCAACATTTCCATTTGCCAATCATCTACCAAGTGCTAGTGTGCAGGCTTGTGTTGCCATAACATCCACAGTCACTGATTCAAATCCACTTCAGCAGATGCAAGGCAAAGGGTAGGGCTAAGGTAGTGTGCCAAAGAAGCAATGTTTAGGATCACTTGGAGTGCCACAGAAGTGAGTGAATGGTCATCTCACTAGTCCTGGTAAGAAGCACAATCTGTAAAGGCACAACAAGATTGTATTACTGAGAGAAGAAAAATAACTAGAAAGCTACAATTTCTGGGGAAATTGTGTGAAGTGTTCTTGCCTCCACCAGTAGTCTACAACTGGAGTGGGCAGATTAACTGTTATTTATTTATATAGCACATGTAATTGCAACATTGTTGCCCAAGGTGCTTCAACAGTTACATTAAAACATTCATTTATAAAAACATTAGCAGGTGTACAAAAGGCCCGGTCTATGACATCACTTGCTGCTCCAGCCTGGCACGGGTCAGAGTATTTTGGCGGTTGCCATCTACCAACAGTTGTATTTAAAAAAAACTGTAAATCCTACAGCGAAGAGCTTTATATTGTGAGAATCACAAGACCCAGACCTACATTTTGATGCACAGTATGTCTCTGAAATATTAACAATGAAGGCAGAGTCGCAGTTTAGAAATTGCCCTTCAAATTTGGGCTGGCTAGTGTGGAGTTTCAATGAATGTCAATGGACAGTGTGAGTTGCAAACAAATGGTCATATTGTGAAAACTATCAGGACTATGGCTTAGCCGTGGATATTTTTAGTGGCAGCAGGGATAGCTGAACGTTTTGATATAATATTTGTGTAGGTGGGCTTGAAAATGAGGTGGCAGTTTAGAAATCATGTCCTGATTTTTCAGCTTTTGCCAGCTCCCACTCTAGTTTTGAATATTTTGCCATTCATTCCTATGGGACCAATTTCACTACAAGAACGACGATATACCGTGAACCATTCAGCGAAACTTTCCACAAAGTAATAGCAATCCAATCGGGAACAATTCGGACGTTTCGGTATATTACTGTCTATGTAGGGTGGTAAATTTGGCTATAATAAGAATATATATGTGAGATAACATAATATATATGTGAGATAACATAATATATATGTGAGATAACATGAAGTGGTCTTGCTATGCAAGACCCCTTAGTAAGAAGGTACTAGCACAGGCAACAGGTCTACTGGTGTTGTATCAAGTTCTGTAAAGTTGTCACTTCCTACCACCAGCACTACCTCCACTACTACTACTACCACCACCACCACCATTAGGCAGAGCATGGAAGATGATGAGAAAAGTGCCAGTTATACCTTTTAGATAGTTGCTACTGCCAGTGCCACTTACACACTATTTTTAAAACATTGTTTCATAATTGTATTTTATTGGTATTTAAACAGAAAGCCAACATTTTACACATTTGCAACAGAGATACAACATAGCATTTACAGAATTGTACACAGAGGTGGTCAGGACCTATTTCCAGTTGATCCATATTTGGCCTGGACGGGAGCTACATCCACACATTAATAAGTACAGTAGTCGATATATAGGTATGTATCGGCAATTAACAAGATATAACAGGAACACAAATAAGGTTTATAGAAAGAAAAAAAAAGAGAAAACATAATGCGTTAGTCCTTTATGCAATTTATCCATGGCAAGAACATGGTGCGTCAAAATATATCCTTAATATGGTACAAAGCATGTGGACATAATCTCTGGAGGTTTCAGAGGGTGGGGGGAGTGTGACTGGTGAGACATCTATACATCTAACTTTTTTTTTCTCCTCATCTGTAAATGTAATTTCATTGAGCAGCGCATTGTTGCTGATTTTGTTCTGCTTATTATATATGTTGTAACAAAGATGTTTTTTTATAGGTTGCCAGGCTTGAACCTTTCTTTTGGCTGTGCCTCTGAGGGTTGTTCAAGTCTCATAGGTTCTGGTTGACTCAGTTTCAATTGTCCACCTCGTCTTAGGTGGGTCTTTTTTACTTCTGTCAAATAGTAGTTAGTTATGCTTTCTTGGAGGTTCTGATGTTGGTTGTATTGTATGATTGAAGTCGCTCTGCTATTAGCTATCATCTCCTCTTTTTTCGATTCCTACGATTTCACATCGGTTAGTGGTTTTTAGACTTGTCTTGATCTACGATCTGACTCTCACTGCCTAGATATCCTAATATGTTTCTTTTTATGTTATTAGGTATTAGGCGTTACTGATTCTACTACAATTTACACTTTGCTGGTTTATTTTAGGCCTAGTCTATTGCCTGGTAGGTATCTCATATTATTTTGTTTTTCTGCTTATTTAACAGTCACAATCTAGGTACTGCAATTCCTATTACACTCACAGGTGTTGCTTGAGTTCCAACTACTCTGTCCGACTCTATACCCATCAGGTACGACAGTATGTGAATCCAGTGGTTGTTACAGCCCCCCCCCCCCCATCCTGCAACTGGTACTAGGGTGAGAATTTGTCTACTGGCTTGTTTAGGCCTTCTTGCCTTTACTTAGTGGTCCTACGAGCCCAACACTCATCCTCATACTCAAAGGTACTCATGTCCAATGGCCACCTCATAGTTAGTCGCTTCGCATGGTGGTATAGAGAGGGACATCCCCTGTCACTCCCATGCTATCTTTTGCTTTACTGGTCACCGAGAGGTCGACCCCCAGCCACATTTTCGGTGGCCACACAATCCCCTCAGGCCAACACATAACTAGAGCCTCTCATGCTGCTTGGCAATTAGTAGGGCTCCCCTCTCTATTGTTAGATCATTTTTTGCCACTTGGCATTAGGTATCTAGCCAGTACGATATTATAACCTTGGTTACTCATTAATTTTTTTGTCCTCTCTTAGTATGTCTGACCTGCCTGAAGCTATTGAGGATTTGTCAATTCCCAGCACTCCTGCAAGGTCCATCACTCCATCTCACGGAGGGAACAACTCCAGCCCGTCTTCCCTCAGATCTTGGACCATAACTAGGATCACGGCCGAATTAAGGTGTAGGAACATTCCCAACCCTTCCACTGCCAGGAAGGCTGAACTTTATAGATTGCTCAACACCAACACGGATAACACCATGGCTGGTTAGGGTCCCAGTGGTGCCCAGTCATCTGACCTCCAGGCTGTCCTATCATCGGTCTTGTCCTCATTGGGTTGGATTACCAATAGGCTGGACCATTTGGATGCTAGTGATAAGCCAGTGGCACCATCTGGATTAGTTACTCCAGTTCCTACTGGTCTCTCTGGCACCCTAACTGGTAAATTCATTGGTCCACTACAGAACCCAAACATTATCAACCCAGCACACATGGTGCCAGTTAATATTAAGAAGTATATCTTGGAGGTCAAGGATGTCAATCTAGTTTCGCTGCTGATTGCCTTCCAAGATATTCTTGAGAACAAGACTTATTCCTATGGCGATGTCTCTGTTGTACTAAAGGCTAGGGACTCCAGGTTGAATAGGAAGTTGTCAATTCCTGAGTTCATCCTGGCCTTCGGTATTTATAGGGATGTAGTGTGCTCGGTACATCCCGAGCGCAGAGAGGAATTTGATTTGTATTTACACAAGCTGGTGGATCTGGGCAAAAGTATGGAGGTACATCATTTTATGATTACCATAGATCGTTCTCTGCAAAGGTGTCTGCATCTCTGGCTCAGTTCAATTTTCAGACGGACTGGAGACAGTTGAACACAGAGCTGTTTTGCAGGCAGCTTGTGGTATTTGCTCTTCATCCTCACATGCCACGAACCTATGTCCTAATACCCCAGAGCTGGGTGCTACCTTCCCTTTCTCGACCTTCTCGGTTAAAACGCCATTGACGTCATTCTGACTGCAGGGAAGGGGGCATGGCTCAGCAAGACTGACATCATTAACCCCTTCAAGCTCCTCCCAATTCATCCTTCTTTGTGGCATCTATATAAGTAGCAGGGTTTTTACTATTTTTTTCACTCTTCTCACCTTTGGTGCAAAAAGTAGTCCCAGGATTTTTGATACCTTCACTGAGACTTTATGCTCGCTACTGCTCAACATCTGTAGAGGCCCCACAGTTATTCACTATTTAGATGACTTCTTGACTATTGAGAGTAACTTATTTCCACCCAGTAGCCTGAGAGCCACGATCCAGCTTTTCCCAATAACTGAGGGACCCTGTCTCCCCCCAAAAAGACTGAAGGACCTGACACGTTGATACAGTTTCTGGGTATCACGCTAGATTCTGTGAATATGCAAGCCAGTTTGCCTAGAGAAAAATCAATTGCATTCTATCCAGCATCTATCTATATCTCGCTGTGGAATCTTGTAATCATACAGAATTGCAGTCTCTACTAGGCTCTCTCAACTTTGCCATGAAAATTATTCTGCAGGGCTAGGCTTTTATATCTAGACTGCGCAATCTGTTTTCCCGCTTTTTAGTCTGATATTTCCCATATTTCACTGGATGTTCTGGCTACCTCAGATTTACGCATGTGGCAGGAATTTCTTGTGAGATGGAATGGGAAAAGCATGTTTATCCCTTTACTTACCTCCGATTCTCTTACTATTTTTACTGACGCACCTGCCACCTCAGGCTTTGCTGCTATTTTTTGTGATAATTGACTATGGGTGGTTTGGCCTATTGAAGTGCACAATGTACCAGGGTTTTTCTACCACTTCTGCCCTGTTTGAGCTCTATCCTATTGTAGCTGATGCAGTGGCGTGGGGAACAGCATAGTCAGGTCAGGCGGTGAGATGTTTTTCGGACAACGTAGCCACCTGCCACATAATTAACAAGGGTTGTTCTAAATTTCTGAGGAAATTTACGTGGCTGACTGCTAACTATAATTTCTTTTTGGTATGTGTACATATTCCTGGCATTCAGAGCGTAGCAGCTGATCATTTATCTCACTCTCAATTTCAGGAATTCCATAAAGCTTTACTGACGGAAGCCTTGGTGACTACCCTGGCTCCGTCATGGCAGGATATGACATTGGATTTGGAAAATCTGTTTTTGCAATTGGCTTTGTCTGACAATACTAGGAAATCATACAACAAGGCATTCCGTGTTTATAACAGATTTTTGTTTGACTTTCATGTTGTCAATACATATTTAATGGAAACTATTGTAGCTTTCACTTCTTTTGGCACCTTAAGTTAAAATCAGCTTACAACACTATCACATTATATCTGACAGGGATACAAAACCATATACTTACACATTGGCCAAACAACCACAGTTTCCTGTCTTCTTATCAAATTAAAACCATACTAAAAGGCATTAAGAATTCAAACCCTACACCACCATCTTCTAGATTACCTATTCATAGTCAACTCTTCCAATCATTATCGAACCTCATAGATACAACCCCTTTTGAATCAAACACTAATCGTGTCATTAAAACCACCATCTACTTAGCTTTCTATGTGTTCCTTAGACCCAGAGAGTTTACCACTACAAACATCACATCCCAAGACGCCATTAAAAGAACCCAGACTGCTAAAATACAATACAATACATACTATCCCTCAACCACACTTAAACCACACCAAAAAATCAACAAATAAAGATTCCCTATTACCCTTCCAGCAACAAATGGTGCCCGGTACAGGTACTAGATAAATTCCTAACCATTGTTTCTGGTTCCTCTGACCAACCTTTATTTACCTTACATGGTAATGCTCTAACCACTAGTACATTTATGCTCTACATTAGAGTATTACTGGCAAGATTAATCCTTAATCCATCCTACTACTCAGGACACTCCTTCCACATTGGAGCAGCCACCACTGCTTCCAGTAGGAATATACCGGTACATATTATAAAGACATTGGGATGGTGGAATTCATCTGCATATACCAGATACATAACCCAACCAATACAGGAAATATACCAAGCTTTTTGTAACACGAACATGTGATATATAATATACGATTTGTCAAATCGTAGGCTAAAATAAATCTTGTTTAATACTCAGAGTGGGCCCTCTTTTATTACAGGCTGTGGCGAAAGTAACGTCGCCATTGGTTTTTGGAGGGGCCTATTGGCCAGCCTCCTACCCTGTGACTATGGCCCGTGCACTAGACCTTGCTAAAATATTTTAAACAGGCTCTGTTCATGCAACTGGGACTCTTTTATTACAGACCTACCGCATCGTCGGTTTCGGCACACCACAACCAACTGTTCATATTTTCGATCTGGTTTTATTCTATAAGTTATATACTGTCATTACGGCTTCTATGCCCTGAACACAAATAGAAGGCTGGGGGTGTAGTTGCGGGAGGGGCTTGATTTTGCTACTTAAGGATCGCCAGACCTCTCCTCATTACCGTTATTGGTCTGGCGATTTATCCCTCCCACCAGTCCATTTACTAACAATGATACTCAGGGTGGGCCCTCTTTTATTACAGGCTGTGGCAAAAGTAACGTCGCCACTGGTTTTTGGAGGGGCCTATTGGCCAGCCTCCTACCATGTGACTATGGCCCCTGCAATAAACCTTACTAAAATATTTTAAACAGGCTCTGTTCGTGCAATTGGGACTATATGGTCCAGCACGAACCGGAGACCACCCATGAGCTTGTTAAACTTAACTGATACTGTGGCGAAACCAACCTCGCCACTGGGCATTGGAGAAGCCTGTGTACCCGCCTCCTGCCTGCTGACTATGGCCCCTGGGAGATTTGGCCCTTTAAATACAGTATTTGGGCATATTGTATTTTATTATGCTGCTGCTGGCCCTTTAAGAACCATCTGGGGTCATACTGTGACTTTTGGGAACAATGCCCCTTTAAGACTATGGCCCTTGGAAGATATTGCCTGTTAAAGACTATTTTAGCAGCTGGATTTTAAAAGACTTGCTGCCCCTTTAAATTGTATTGGAGCAGTTCTGCAGCTTTAAATTGGCACTTCGGATGCAGCCGAAGTGCCGAAGTAGTCGAAGTGGCCGCCATTCGACAAACAAACACGTGGCGGCAGGCCATCTTTGTTCATTCGAACAATGCCCCTTTGAAATTGGCTACACATTTCAACGAACACCGCTGACCCTTACCTTCTCCTACACTCAGTTTTCAGCTGCAGAGACTAAGTCCCGTTCGGCATTTTGAATTCACTGCTATACTAAGCTAAATGCACGAATGGCCCCGTTCATGCATTTGAATGGGACGTAGTAATTTTTCTGTGTAAAATAGACCGACCACACAGCCCAAATCTATGGAACTGTTTTGGGCAGGAAAATGTGCTTAGCTCCCTGCTAATTTTTTATCTACTGGATGGATTTGTCGGATTTTTGAGAGTGTTTATGTTTAAAGTGTGCTGATTCTGAATATGTAATTTTATGAAGATTGGATGTATATTTTTAAAGTTATAGCACATGTATAAAAACTGTATTTTTCCTGCTTGTGATAATTATGTTAACCCATGGCAATTATTTTTATTCGAGACAGACTTTTTTAGCATTTTTTTGGCCTTTTTTTTAAGTAGTTATTTTGTGACCACGTTGAGGTTATCTCAACTCTGAGTTTAAACTTACTACAATGCTTTAAGATTAAAAATGTAAAAAGATTAGTTTTGGAAAGTCTGGAACAGTCACCCAACACAAATCAAGGGCTCTCTCAATGTATTTAAATTGACATTTAATACCTAGTATGGAACCCTTTAACTCTCTTTGTTGCTACCCAATCCTTCATACAAAAAGCAAAAGACTTTGTCGACTTTACTGACTAAAATTGATCCATAATTTTTACTTCATTTCATGCTCAAATTGCCATCAACCCTGTGTCATTGTCTACTCTAAACTCATTCTCCATAATCATTGAACAAAAGGTTTCTGGTTTTCTTCTATTCTCTTATCTCACCACCTGCTTCCTCAGTCTCATAAATGTGCACTTAATTTAATCACTTTTCACTTATTTATATTCAGCATTAAACCACATGTTCAATTTTGATCTTTCATTTGATTTCTTTATTTCCCTGAAATGTAAAATTGTCACATTCAATCTTGAAAGCCTTTCCTCAACTTTCCTGTCTCGTTCCTGTCCTGTTTCCTGTTTCCAGCTCCACATACCTACTCCCCTTGATTAAAACCTTTTTATTTTCTTGTTTATACCTGCCTGACTAATATTTTCTCTTCTAACTCTACCTTCTTTCTCTTCAATATATTATTTGCTCTGTTGTGCACTAAATTGTCCTAACCATAGTGACTACAGATGGAATCACTGTTTAAATCAAAGCTCCTTACTTTCTATTCTATCTTAATTATTCTTCAAATATTGCCACTTTTGACCAGATGCTCCATCTTCAAACCCTTCACAAGCTTTATCTTTTGTGACACTGTATTTTCATTTTTCTTATCTCAATAGTCATTCAGCACCACATCCTCCCCTCCATTTTTTTTCATGACCATTCCTCTGAGGTTCACATGTTGCTGAAAACAAAAAGAGTGTTTTTTTTTTTAAAAAAAACAATGTTTTGGGAGAAAAAAAGAAGAGAAAGGAAAGAAAACAAAAAGAAAAGAAAAGAGAATGAAAGAAAGCTATCAATGTCAATACCAAGTTCTCCCAGCATGTATTAGTGAGAGGATTCACTAAGGTCAAAGGACCAGACTAATTTTGAATAATGTAGAGAAAAACGTGCAGATCAGTAGAAAACCACTTCTTCTAGTGACCAAAAATGCACACACATACTCTGATCAGCCACCACAATAAAACCACTGACAGATTAAGTAAATAACATTGATGAAATCATTATAATGGCACCTGCCAATTGGTGTAATACTTGGGCAGCAAGTTGTCTTGAATTTCATGTGTTGGAAGCAGGAAATCTAGGCAAGCAAAAATATCTGTGGGACTTTGACAATTGTCAGATAGACGATTGGTCAGTGCATCTCTAAAATTGCAAGTCCTAAGGTGAAATTCTAGTATGCAGTGGTTAGTATCTACCAAAAGTGGTGCAAGGAAAGACAACAAGTGAACCGCTGTCAGGGTTTTAGGAGTCCAAGGATCATTGATGCACATTGAGAGTGAAGTATAGCCTGTCTGGTCTGATCACACAAAAGAACTACTGTAGCTCAAATTGCTGAACCCCCCTCTCCTCCCCATAATGCTAGCCATGATAGAAATGTGTCAGAACAGACTGTGCATTGCAATTTGCTGCGGATGGGGCCACATGGCCACAGACCGATCAGGGTGCCTATGATGACCCCGGTCTACTGACATAAGCATCTTCAATTCGGATGTGAGTATTAGAATTGGACCATGGAGGAAAGGAAGAAGGTTGTCTGGTCTGATGAATCACATTTTCTTTTAGATCAGATAGAGCAGTTCATCTTTCTTCTTTGCTTTTTTATTTGTTTTTCTTTGAATAATCAAATCTTGCTACTGCCCAGTATCTCTTAGACATAACATGATATTGTTCTTTCCTTTTTTTTTATTGCATAGCAGAATTAATGTTTTTTTTTATTTGCTATTTAGCATTTGACATTTATTACTGACAATATTTTAAACCCGGATCTGTTTCACAGCTGTACAAAAAAATGAAATCTGAAACCTATCTGAAAGCAGAAAAAAAAAAGAATTGTATCATGAACAAATGCAATTATTAGCCAACAGGCAAGTTTCATTACATTCACGGATTCAAGAGCCCCTAATCTAGTTTGCAATTACTGCCCTATTAAATGCTCTTTCAGATGATATATAGCATTAGCTTTGCATTTTAATAGCAGACACCTTCAACTTATTTGTAATTTTTTTTACCGCTTATCATGTCATCGGTTCCATTATCAAAAATGATAAGCACATAATAAATATGTTGCTACATCTGCAGATGTTCTTGAGTAGGGGAAGTCTGTGTTTTGAAAGTTTTATTTGCATAATTCATCAAAGCTACATAGGTATAAATGTGTGCTATTTTATAGCAGATCGCAAATCAAAAAAGACGAAGGAGTGCTAATTATTTTAAATTAAGCAAATAATCCGAAATGCAATGCGAAGAAGCAACAGGGTGCTTGTCTGAAAAAGGAAGTCTTAATTATTTAATTTTCTTTAATTCCTTTAAGAAGGTTACAAAAGTAATAAAGAGGATGAGAGATTGTTAAATAAATCATGATTTCTTATCAATAAATATAAATTTAATTTTCATCAATCGCATTGTTAAATGAACTCACAAAAAAATCAAAACAGAACAAAGTGAACTTTGAGCCAAAGTCTTTGGGCTGCCATGTTTCATATTTTATCAGAAATGGTTAGGCGGTCTACATTGCAACTTGATACATGAAAATAAAAGATCAGAAGGGTCATGTTAAGCACAGCTGATATCACAGCATGACAAGAAAATTTTTTTTAATCTTGTACCAAATATTGCTTATCTGTCAGTTTGCATTATTACCATCCTGCTTTAGGGTTCTCATGTTTTGAGGACACCAGAAAAAGAGCAGATAGAACAGACAGATAGGGACACTGATGCATAATTGATTCTTACAGTTGTGAGGCTTAATAAAACACCTGGAAAGAAAACCATTTGTCTTGGAAACAAATAGTGCCTGCAAGCAGGATATAGTAAATAGGCAGTTACCTAGATACTAGGGAAAACAAGACTGGGTGAAAGCCAAAAGACTATCAGGAACACTCAGAAATGCACAATCAGGATTCTAGAAATCACAAATGTGTTTATGAGCAAGGAAAACACTGATTTATTTAGGTAGCCAACATAATCAAATATCGTGTCATCTAAGCCACCGTTTGGTAGAGAAAGTTGGGCCACAGCTTCTGGTCCTTCTCTTTGGGTAACCCTGTAGAGTTAGGGGTGGCTCTGGATGCTGTACAAATCCTTTATTGCAAACACTGTGGTGCATCTTTTTGGTGGACAGAGTTACTGTCTGTAACTACAATAGCCTCATTCTAAAACTGTGACTTCTGTGATATGATAACATGATGTGGCATCCACTGGTTATTAAAGGACCACTATAGTGCCAGGAAAACATACTCGTTTTCCTGGCACTATAGTGCCCTGAGGGTGCCCCCACCCTCAGGGACCCCCTCCCGCCCGGCTCTGGAAGGGGGAAAGGGGTAAAAACTTACCTTTTTCCAGCGCTGGGCGGAGAGCTCTCCTCCGTTCCTCCTCCTGGGCTGAATGCGCACGCGCGGCAAGAGCTGCGCGCGCATTCAGCCGGTCACATAGGAAAGCATTCATAATGCTTTCCTATGGACGCTGGCGTGCTCTCACTGTGAAATGACAATGAGACAGCCACTAGAGGAAATATGGGAAGGCCTTACCCATTCATAAACATAGCAGTTTATGTTTATGAAAAAATGGGTTAAACCTAGCTGGACCTGGCACCCAGACCACTTCATTAAGCTGAAGTGGTCTGGGTCCCTAGAGTGGTCCTTTAAATATGCAGCCTAACAGAATGATGAAACAGGTGAAAAGGTTGTTCATTATTAGACACCAAGGCATCACCACAATAGAGTTCCCTCAGGAACCGAGTTCATACTCACAAAATGTGTGGGAGCAGAACAATCACCAATCTTCCAAATTTGCAGTCTGTGAGGTTTCATACTGACATTCCCTCATCGGCGTGGCGTGCAACTCGAAAATGTTCATAGTTGCCTCCACATATTTTATTTTATATCTAGAATTGACACCTGGATGTTCGGGTCCGGCGGGTTCGGCCGAATTTTGAAGAAAAGCCCGGGTTCGGGCTCGAACTTGACCCTGAATTTCACCCCGAACCCCATTGAAGTCAATGGGGACCCAAATTTTTGGGCACAAAAATGCCTCTAAAAAAGTCATAGAAAGGACTAGAGGGCTGTAAAAGGAAGTAAAATGGGGGTAAGAGTAGGGCAAGTGCCCTGCAAACATGTGGATAGGGAAATCACTTAAAATAACATAAAATACATATAATAAGCAGCTGCTTAGTAGATAACTCCCTAATTCCCACGGTATTAGGGAGCTATCTACCAAAAAGCTGAAAGACCTAAATTGGTCTTTCAGCCAAATTTACTAATACTAAGTAAAGATTACTTAGTATTAGTAAATTCAGCCCCTACTCGCTATATATAACTGTAAAAAAAAACAAAAAACCTATTGCCCTATCCCTGTACGACCCTGTGCGACGGGTGGGGGCCCTAAATAAGAATGTGGAGTGGGGGACCTACTGTCCTCCCCCCCTGAGCGGTGGGTGGGGGCCATAAATAAGAATGTGGGGAGGGACCTTCTGTCCTCCCCCCCCCGGACCCCACCCCTGCGCGTCCGGTGGGGGCCCTAAATAACAATAAATGGGGGGACCTACTGTCCTCCCCCCAGCCCCCTACCCCCCTCATCCTAAAAATAATGAGGGGGGGACCCTTATCTAAATACTTGTAAAAAAAAAAAAAAATAGACTTACCATTTGATGTCTTCTTTCTTCTAAACTCTTCTTTTTTCAGCCCCAAAAAAGGCCAAATAAAAATCCATAATAACCAACGCACTTTAAAAAAGCCTTGCCCCGCCCTGCAATTAGGCTCAGAGCACTCTGATTGGTGTGTTTAAGCCATCCAATCAGAGTGCTCTGACAGGTAGATGAAGAGACTGACAGGTAAGTCTCTACATTTACCTGTCACAGCACTCTGATTGGTTGGCTTGAAATCCACCAATCAGAGTGCTCTGTGTCATTTTACACAGCGTGGGAAAGTTCTTTGGAATTTTCCCACGCTGTGTAAAATGACACAGAGCACTCTGATTCATTAGCTTGAAATCCAGCCAGAGTGCTCTGTGTCATTTTGCACAGCGTGGGAAAGTTCTTTGGAATTTTCTCACGCTGTGTAAAATGACACAGAGCACTCTGATTGGTGGATTAAGTAACCAATCAGAGTGTTATGAGTCAAATTACACAGCGTGGGAAAATTCCAAAGGTGGGTGGGGGCCGGGGGGAGGACAGTAGGTCCCCCCCATATTTTTATTTATGGCCCCCAGCCACCGCTCAGGGGTGGGGGCAGGGGGGAGGACATTATTTCGTCCCCCCCCCCAATTTTTATTTATGGCTCACACCAACCGCTCAGGGGTGGGGGTCGAGAGGTCCCCCCCAAATTTTTATTTATGGCCCCCACCCGCCGCTCAAGGATGGGGGCCGGGGGAAGGACAGTAGGTCGTCCTCCCCAATTTTTATTTATGGCCCTCACCCACCGCTCAGGGGTGGGGGCCGGGGGGGAGGACATTAGGCCCCCCAATTTTTAGTTATGGCCCCCACCTTATTGTTAATTTTTAATTATGGCCCCCACCTTAGAACAGTAGGGCCCCCCCTTATTGTTATTAAGGGCCCCCACCCACCGCGCAGGGGTGGGGGCCAGGGGGCCAGGGGGAGGACAATAGGTCCCCCCTTATTGGTATTTAGGGCCCCCACCCGCCTCTCAGGGGTGGGGGCTAGGGGTGGCAATAGGTCCCCCCTTTAGTTTAAAAGCCCCCACTCGCGGGTCACAGGTGGGGCCTCAGGAGGAGGGATTTCTTTATTTTTTTTAACAGTGAGCAGCCACAAGCTGCTCACTGTTTAATAGACATGCCCCTACTCACAGTATAGCGAGTAGGGGCATAATTTAATAATACTAAGTAACCAGCTTATATAGAGGCTGGGTCACATGCTGCACTGGCCAATCACAGCCATGCCATTAGTAGGTATGGCTGTGATGGCTTCTAAGGGCAAACGAGTCAAACACTTGTTGATTGGCTGCCCTGCAGCCTTTCCAAATGCGTCATTAAATCACCGAACATCGAACTCCAATCTGAACATACAGTGATATGTCCGTGTTTTGGTCCGGGGTCCGGGGTCCAAAAAACATAATGTTAAGTACGAACCCGAACTTTACAGTCCGGGTTCGCTCATCTCTATTTATATCCCTTTGTGAATACTCTTACTATGAGACAATGAGTACACTACATTGGGTGGTGTTAATTACTGTTTATTCAGTTTATATAAAAAATGTATAATACACTGTGACAGAACCATCTGTCTGCTTGCATTCGTCTGTTTGTTTCCCGTTCGTATGAATGGCTGGTTTCTATAGCCCAGCCATTCGAATGACTCTTTTTCCCGAACAAACCTGCCGAACGAATGGCCACCCAAGAGAGGAGTGTGCTGCTGGTTAACGTAGTGATCCCAATTAGAACGTTGTGGTTAACCGCAGACACTTCTCAATTAAACCGAATTCAGGGTGGTCGTCGTTCGTATGTCGACCACGAGGCAGCGGCAATTTTAAACCAAGCGAAAGCCCAGCGGTGTTCGGCTCTCAATGCGGAGCTTCTGTCTCGTTATTGGGGGGATTTCTTCTTCACATTTAGAGACTGCTGGATGGAACGGAAGCCGCTTGGTGAATATTGTTGTTCGACGGTTACCAGCAGTTCGTGTATTGCCGTTCGGGAGTTTGGAGCCGTTCACGGATCTCGTTTGGGAGATTGCCGCTTCCCCTGCATTTGGTTCGGGTATTACAGATTAAGCGAACGGAGACTGTACTGCAGCCGGGGAAGGTCTGCTAAACGGCGGTTTTGCCTAAAGACACTGGAGGTGTCTTAACAATTGGTGGCAAGCGACGGGATGAATCCCACAGCATTGGAGGTCAGCTACAAGACATGCAGTACGAGGAATTAAGGCGTGCTACACTTAAGGACATATTGGAACGCCGAGGAAGGTCAGCAAGCAATTTAAAGAAACGGGAGATTATTGCTTTGCTACTGGAGATGGATGCAGCACCGGGAACAGAGAGAGTCAATGTGCCCAGTACCTTGGATTTAACACCCGAGGAATTACAATTTAACCGGGCAGTGCAAATAAGGCTGGCACATTTTGGCCCCAACCCCTCAGCTGACATCGTGGAGCGTGTGCAGGCAGCAGTAGCAGCACACCAGGCGCTCCGGGAAAGAGGAGCTGCAGCAGCAGAGGTACCATACAATAATAATGTTTTTGCAAGAAAGAAGGTACCCTTTGCTGCATTTAAAAATTTTGTGGAAACTGAGGGAGAGATTGATGGGTTCCTGGCGGACTTCGAGAGGCAGTGTGCTCTACACCAGGTACCCGCAGATGAATGGGTCACCATCCTCTCTGGGAAATTATCCGGCCAGGCTAGTGAAGCGTTTCGGGCCATCCCAGAGGAGGAGATCACCAGCTACCAGGCTGTGAAGGATGCACTCCTAGCCAGGTATGCGGTGACCCCAGAAGCGTACAGGCGGAGGTTTAGAGAAACCAATAAGCTGGTTGGGGACTCTTATGTGGAGTGGGCCTGCAGAGTTCATCGTACCGCAGCCCACTGGATGGCAGGATGCCAAGCGGTAACTGGGGAAGAGGTGTTACAAGTGTTCCTGCTGGAGCACTGTTTTGATAGACTACCTGCTGGGGTCCGGGAGTGGGTCAGAGATAGAAAACCCTCTACCCTACCCGAGGCTGCCCGTCTGGCAGACGAATACACGGATGCCCGCAAGTTGGATGGTACAGCTGCTAAAGCCCCTGCCAGACCGGAGTATCGACCAGCAGTAATACCCGCTCCTTCAGCCTACCAACCCCCAGTACACCGTACCCCAGCCGCACCGCCAGCTAACAATTATGTGCAGCCAGCCCGATGTAATGCCCGGGATTATTCTCAACCCATCCGGTGCTTTGGGTGCAAGCAGTTGGGGCACAAGCGTCCCGAGTGCCCCTTGAACAATGCCAATCAAGCACAGTCCTGGAGGAGACCAGCCAGTGGGAACCAGCGGCCGCCCCAGCCTGCTGCTCACTGCATAGAACAGGAGGAGTGCTGGGGCATCTTACACGAGGCAGACCCAGTGCAAGCAGCTCACCAGGATAATCGCCAGCAACATCGGCAAATCGTGAAGCTGAATGGCCGAGTGGTAAATGGGCTGAGAGACACAGGAGCCACGATGACACTACTCCAAAAGAACTTGGTTTCAGAGCATCAGCACACTGGGGACACTGTGGCAGTAAGGGTAGCAGGGGGTGCTGTGTTTCGCTTACCTGTTGCCCGGGTACATTTGGATTGGGGAGTGGGCGCTAGACACGTGGATGTGGGGGTGATGAAAGACTTGCCCGCAGATGTCCTTCTGGGAAACGATTTGGCCCCTTTGGTTTCAGCCTATGCTCCGATGGGCCCTGCAGATGTGAACCCAGTGACCACCCGTGCCCAGACCCATGCTGCCGGAACCAGCCCACCTGCTGATGAGACCCAGGTAAGATCTCCTTCCCCGACTGGTACCCCAGATCAGGTTCCCTTAAGCTGGGATTCCCCAGAGGAGTTTGGGAAACCCGGGCAGATCCGACCCTCCAAAAGTACAAAGACAGGGCAGATGCTGGAGAGGAAGGAATAGATGGGGAACGGTATGAGTGGGTAGGGCATGATGTTCCGTTAGCTGGACATCTAGGGTCCCGCCACACAGCCTATAGGATCTCACAGAATTTCTTTTGGCCCAACTTTAACCAGGCTGTGCGGATGTATTGCAGTACGTGTGACACATGTCAACGGGTAGGGGACCACCCTAAGGCTAGGCTGTTATCGATGCCTATTATAGGGGAGCCCTTTGCCCGCATAGCCATTGACATTGTGGGTCCACTGGCCAGGGCTAGTCCATCAGGTAAGAAATACGTTCTTACCGTGGTGGACTATGCCACTCGCTATCCAGAGGCAGTAGCGCTGTCTAATATAGAGGCAGAGACGGTTGCTGATGCCCTGGTTAGAATTTTTACTAGGGTCGGGTTTCCTAAGGAGATTCTCTCCGACCAGGGAACCCAATTCACCGCTGTGCTCACCCAGCAGCTGTGGAAGGTGTGTGGCATTAAGCTGTTACTTAGCTCACCCTACCACCCACAGACTAACGGTCTCTGCGAGCGCTTTAACGGTACCCTCAAACAGATGCTGAGGACCTTTACAGACACTTGCAGAGACTGGGAGAGATTCCTGCCTCATCTATTATTTTCCTATAGAGAGGTGCCCCAGGAATCTACTGGGTTCTCCCCCTTTGAGCTGCTGTATGGGAGAAGGGTCCGCGGACCCCTAGATCTCATTAGAGGCCACTGGGAGGGGGAGACGAGCAAGAGGGGACCCCCATAGTGCCATATGTTCTGGAACTCCGGGACCGCATGGAGAAACTGTCCCTGATGGTAAGGGAGAATCTCCAGGCGGCCCAGGGGAGACAGAAAAGATGGTACGATCAGGGTGCCCGACAGCGGGTCTTCCAGGTTGGGCAAAAGGTATTGGTGCTCAAACCCGTGAAGGCCAACAAGATGCAAGCATCTTGGCAGGGCCCGTACAAGGTAGTGGCGCAGATCTGCGACACTACTTACTTGATAGCCAGCTGTGCAGATGAAAGGATCCAGCGATCCTTTCATGTGAACATGCTGAAAGAGTACCAGGAGAGACCTGAGAATATTGCAGCAGTATGTGCCCCAGCCGCAGATGATTCTGAGAATTTACCCCTTCCAGATCTATTAGAAAGGGATTCCCAGACTGACCTTACTACCTTGGTACAGCTAGAGGACCGGTTGAACCCCACCGAAAGGGTACAGGCGCAGCAATTGTTATGGGAGAAGCAGGCGACGTTCTCCCAGGAACCAGGTTATACCACTCTAGCTGTGCATAAGGTAGAGACCCCTGGACAGACCCCCCTACGACAGCCCCCCTATCGTATCCCTGAAGCAGTCCGAGAAGGAATGCGGAAGGAGATACAGGAGATGACTCAGCTTGGGGTCATCGAGCACTCCGACAGCCCTTGGGCCTCGCCTGTAGTCCTGGTGCCCAAGAAAGATGGGACCACCTGGTTCTGTGTGGACTACAGGCGACTCAACGAGCGGACCACCACTGACGCCTACCCAATGCCCCGGGTAGACGAATTACTGGATCGTATTGCCAGGGGGCGATATCTGACCACCATAGACCTGTGTAAGGGCTACTGGCAGATCCCCCTGGCAGAGGATGCTATCCCCAAGTCGGCATTTGTCACTCCATTTGGCCTGTACCAATTTAAGGTCATGCCTTTTGGGATGAAAAATGCACCGGCTACCTTCCAACGGATGGTGGATAGACTCCTGGATGGCTTCCAAGAATTTGCCTGTGCATACTTGGACGACATTGCGATTTACAGTGGGTCCTGGGAGGAACACCTGGTAAAATTTGGGCCGCTGGCCTGACATTGAAGCCAGAGAAGTGCCATCTAGGTATGGCTGAAGTACAATATCTGGGTCACAGAGTGGGGTGTGGGAGCCAGAGACCAGAGCCAGCCAAGGTAGAGGCAGTGGCTAACTGGCCCACACCTACCACTAAGACCCAAGTATTGGCCTTCTTGGGGACGGCAGGGTACTACAGACGTTTTGTCCCTGACTACAGCGCTATTGCTAAGCCCCTGACAGACCTGACCAAGAAAAACTTGCCTAAGCAGGTCCTGTGGTCTCCGGCTTGTGAAGCTGCATTCCAGGCACTGAAGCAGGCTCTTGTGAATGCCCCTGTCTTGGCTGCCCCAGTCCCTAACAAACGCTTTCTCGTCCATACAGATGCTTCCATGTATGGACTGGGGGCTGTGCTGAGCCAAGTCGGGGAAGATGGAGGAGAGCACCCTGTCGCATATCTCAGCAGAAAGTTGTTACCCAGAGAAGTGAGTTATGCGGCAGTGGAGAAGGAATGCTTGGCCTTGGTCTGGGCATTGAAAAAGTTAAGCCCCTATTTATATGGGCAAGAGTTTTCCCTGGTGACTGACCACAACCCACTCGTTTGGCTTAACCGGGTCTCAGGAGACAATGGGAGACTGCTGAGGTGGAGCTTGGCATTACAGCCCTACAATTTTACCATCAGCTACAGACCCGGTAAACTGAATGGGAATGCAGATGGGTTGTCACGACAAACAGACGTTTCCACCACCTCTTAGTCCGGTCATCCCCAAGTTGACCCGCCACAGGGTCAAGCCGGGTCTGCCGGAGTGTCCCACAAGGAGGGAGCCATGTGACAGAACCATCTGTCTGCTTGCATTCGTCTGTTTGTTTCCCGTTCGTATGAATGGCTGGTTTCTATAGCCCAGCCATTCGAATGACTCTTTTTCCCGAACAAACCTGCCGAACGAACGGCCACCCAAGAGAGGAGTGTGCTGCTGGTTAACGTAGTGATCCCAATTAGAACGTTGTGGTTAACCGCAGACACTTCTCAATTAAACCGAATTCAGGGTGGTCGTCGTTCGTATGTCGACCACGAGGCAGCGGCCATTTTAAACCAAGCGAAAGCCCAGCGGTGTTTGGCTCTATTTCTATGGAACTAAAAACGGACACTTTTTCTGCCGAACACCGCTGAAACAACGGAACGCCTGGCTGCCTCCACGAAAGCATGCGAACACCGGCCGTTCGGGAGATTTGGAGCATACGAAAAGACTTAACCCAGATAGCCTTCCCATGGAGTCATTCGTATACCGAAAGACTGTAAGAACTTTGACTCCATGGCGATTGAACTATGTGTGTGGGATCTGAGCGCTATTCGCTAATAATATGCACTCAGATCCAGGCTATCTGGGGATAGGTGATACGAATGGGAAATGTTCGGTTTTTGTGTAGTTATATATTTTTATGTCTTTTATTATTTTATGTCTAAGATGGCGACTGGCTTTGTCCTGGAGTTAATTGAGTTACTTGGTAATTAACTCCAGGACAGAGGGGAGGGAATCATAATGAACTGTGGGTAAAATCTGTGACTGTGTGTCTGAAATATCCACCTATCTGTCTGTCATTTAAGTCTCCCATTTGGTCCCCTAGGGGAGTGTCCACCAGGTGGGAGACCTGCATAAATACGGGCAGGTAGCCCACAGTAAAGCCAGATCCTGTTTGACCCTCAATGCGGAGCTTCTGTCTCGTTATTGGGGGGATTTCTTCTTCACATTTAGAGACTGCTGGATGGAACGGAAGCCGCTTGGTGAATATTGTTGTTCGACGGTTACCAGCAGTTCATGTATTGCCGTTCGGGAGTTTGGAGCCGTTCACGGATCTCGTTCGGGAGATTGCCGCTTGCCCTGCATTTGGTTCGGGTATTACAGATTAAGCGAACGGAGACTGTACTGCAGCCGGGGAAGGTCTGCTAAACGGCGGTTTTGCCTAAAGACACTGGAGGTGTCTTAACATACACTATGAAAGTCCATGTTTGCTTTTGCTCTTTTAAGGCATACCTACTAAACATTTTATTTTTTATTTTTTTATGGGCATCTGAAGGTTTTTACTTCTAAAAAGCAGAATCTGGGTTTAAGGCTTCCTATTGGGTTCCAGAGCATATAATGCATTATTGACTCTGTATTTTGTACATTTATGAAGTGTGGTTCCGGTCTTTTATCCATTTGGGCACAAGATCATTTGTTTTTATAGCCTAAATAATTTAAAATATTTTTATAATAGAGCACTTCCTCCTTCTTCCTTCCTGAGTAGCTAGCAAAAGGGGTAAAAAGAGCATAGGTACTGGATATTGGGGTACTGTCACTGAAAAACTGGGTCTGGGAGCCCTGTCAGATTTCAAGATGTATGAAGTTAATAGGCACTAGGGCCATGCACAGAGTGATTCAGCTTGTGAGAGCAGGCTGTTAGTCAGCCTGACCACCCTCTTTAGAGCATCTCACTCCTTTCATTTTCTCTCTATGACAGCCTCCATGGAACTCATGTATTGGTCTGATTTCCATACCCTTCAGTCCAACCACACTTTGATCTACCTCAGCTTTCCATTGATATACAACCTCATCAGTCTCAACTACTACAACTGCTACATGCCCTTCTATGACAACTACCCTTTATAAATCTACCCTCAAGTACCCCAAATAAGCTATGTCCACACACTACCCACTCAGTATTTTTCTCTACTTTAACAAAACGTGCATTTTTTATGACATAAGTAATCTTTATTGTCAATTATGCCTCTGAAATACTGTCTCAAACAAACGGTACCTTTATCACTGGTCAACAAAAATAAAGAATTATAAAATGACATGCAGAACTTTAAAAATTACAATATTTCCTAATTTCCCAAATTAATTTAAATTTTTCATCTCAAATTATGTTTCAAATATGAATATTTGATGTGAAATAAAAAGCCCTGTTACTCCGGAACAAAATTATATATAATAAGTTTGGGTGCACTTAATATGGAAGAGGTAAATTATGGCTGAATAGACATGTAGCGCCTATTCCAGGTTTTGTTTTTATTAGAACTTGTACAATTGCCTTCATCCTTAAGGGTTAAATAAATATTGAAGACTTAGTGCAGATCTGTCTTAGAGTCATAGATATAGTGATTGAGCAGGAAAAACATTTGTATTTCAAAAGGAAAAGAAAAAAATCTCAATAGCGGCACAGTGATATCAGAGGCGGATTAGCTGTAAAGGCAGAATGATTCTATATAGGTAAAATTACTTCTCTATTATTAAGCACTGCTGATCTATTAATAATTCAAAAGCCCTGTCTTCAAAAACCAGGCTAAAGATAGACTGACTGAGACAAGTAACCTAACCTATTAAAGGGCTACTATAACCCTATCGAGAGGGGGGACCTATACTCTAGTAAAAGACCACACACTACCTCTTCTTGCTAGATAATTGGTTGCCAATTGATGGAAATGTTCTTTTTTAGTCAGCTCTTCCGTGGACAGTTAGTCCACTTCTTCTGTACCACATTATAGAATAAGATCATGAAAGGGGCTAGTGATGTCAAACATGGTTTAGTCAGGTCCCGGAAAATTGTAATATTATTTTATTAATGTATGTTATGCTATAAAGTTTCTGAACAGACTGTATTTTTTCCTTTTTTTGAAAACTTAGATGAAGATATTTTGGAACAGTAGAATTTGCTGATTTGATGAGTGAGTAATTCTTTGTGCATGATGTGAAGATTTGAGTCTTGTGCCTGAAGTTGACAGATCTTGATCTAGCAGTAAAGCTTAATCTTTAAAGTGAACTCTTTCCATCCATACAGGAGGAATGAACATTTTGATTCAGTATTTCTGATGAACCATAGATTTTTAAAAAGGCTGCAGTTTTCCCAGCCATCCAATTTCTCTTATAAAAGAAGTTCTGATCAAGGCCGGAATGGGAATGAAAAGCAGCCCTTGAAAGAAAATGTGATACCAGCCCCATAATGCATCACGCCAGCATTGTGTGCCGATGTGAAACTGGGGAAAAATAAACCTTAAAACCTCTGTGTCTTTTTTTTCTCCCCAACCTCTCCATGTGTCTTTTTACTCCTCTGACCCTCCATGTGTCTCATTCCACCCCCTCCAGCCTTGTGTATCATTACCCCTGCCACTCCTCCATGCTTCTATACCCATCCCCCCAGACATCCATGTGTCTTAATCCATCCCCCCAGACCTCCATGAGTCTCATTAGCTTCCTCAGCCCCTCCATGCATCTTATTAGCCCCTCCATATGTCTTATTAGACATCCAGCCCCATGTGTCCCTATAGCCCCCCTCCCAGCCCTTCATTTGTCTCATTTCACCCCCTCCAGTCTTCTCATTAGCCCCCATCCCTCCATGTTTTAATCCATTTCCCCCAGCCCTCCACGTGTCACATTACCCCCACCAGACCTCCATGTGCCTTATTATCTCCCTCAGTCCCTCCATAGGACCCTGTAGCCCCTCCTAGCCATCCATGCATTTCTATACCCCGCTCCCAGCCCTTCATGTGCCCCTATACCCAATCCCAGCCCTTCATGTGTCCCATTAGTTCCCCCCCAGCCCCCATGTGTCCCATTAGTTCCTCCCCAGCCCTCGTGTGTTCCATTAGTTCCTCCCCAGCTCTCCCTGTACCTTGCTGTAGCGTGGCCGATCAGGCAGGCCACGGTAGAGGTTCCCCTACCCAGTCTGACAGAAAATGATCTCTGTGAGCAATTCCTGCCAGACCGGGTAGGGGAACAGAGGCTCCTCTACCGCGGTCAGCCTGCTCGGCCATGCTACATTCTGTGACTGGCAAGAGGGGAGCGCATCCCCTTTGTAGATACAACTGGTGATCTTATGCTTCTAATTCTGAAAAAGACTGATAGGCAGATCAACTGACACTGAGCTAATGATCTAAGCCCTGTACCAAATGGGCTTAGCTCTTGGTGGCTAACAGTAGTCCTTGCTTTGAAGATTCCATTTCTCCGACTTTAGTAGTGGAGGTACGGAGCAGTGCCCAGTGAACTCCAGGCAAAAAGTCAAACCATTCTGTAGTGGTAGACATTTCCTTATATCTCTTCTCTCGCTCTTTCCTTTTTTCTGTATATATCAGTCCTGACATTATGAGAGGTCATGAGAGATTATTATTTTTTTCCTGGAGTCATGACTGAATTATGCCATTTAGTAAATGGCTTCCAATAGGAGTGAAACTGCACCACAGGAAACCATAGAACCATAGAAGTAGCAATGCCAATAGGTATTTACTAAATGAGGTCACAAACTAAAAAAAAAGAAAAGAAAATAATTGGTGTAAATGCTATATCTTGAGATATAAGGTGGATGCTCTTACTAGGCTACCAGTTCTAATAAAATAAAATGTCTTTGCCAGTGCCAAAAGTAGCATTTTTTAATGCAGCCCCCTGTATGTGGCCATTTAAAAAAAAAAAAAATTCATGCTAACATCTGACTAAAAAAGACCAATTAATATTTTAGAAAAGAAAAACAAAAAAAATGATGTGGGGTCTATTGAGTACCACTATTAAAAGACTCAGTACATGCTTTCCCCCTTCCTCCACTGTGTAGAGCAAGCATGTCAAACTCAAAGTCTGGATCGGGACACATAAACAAGGTTTAAGTTGATGTGGGCCACAAAAAAAAATACTGTAAATTTTCATAGAAACGTAGGTTAATTTTAAAAAGTACAGTATAAAAAATAACAGCATCCCCCTCTACTAAATCCCTTCCCCCACACTAAACCACAGCACCCCTCTCTACCACCCTGTACCAAATCTGATCCTCCCGCTGACACACATACATATTCCCTAACAGACACACATATACAGACACACTGATACACACTCAGACAGATGCACACATACAGACACACACACTGACAGACACACAAACATACTCACTGACAGACACACACATACTTGCTGACCGACACACACACACACACACAGACAGACAGACACACACATACTGACAGACACACACATACTCACTGACAGACACACACACTGACAGACAAACACACTCACAGACAGACACATACAGACACACTGACAGACACATACATACAGACACATACATACAGACATAATCACTGACAGACACACACACACACTCACTGACACACACACACATACTCATTGACAGACAGACACACATACTCACTGACAGACAGACAAACACAGACAGACACACAGACAGACACACTCACACACTTACACATTCTTGCACACACATACGTTTCCTTATTACTCCTTACCTTATGGAGCCGATGTGGGGCATCTCCTTGGGGTCCTTCCTGCTCCTCACTGCTCCCTTGCGCAGTTTAGTGATGCTGGAATATGATGTCATATTCTGGCGCCCGGCTTCACATCAGACGGCGCGTGCGAGAGAGCAGTGAGGAGCAGGAACACTGAGCTCCCTCGCTGGCCGCCAGCGTCCTGTTTCCTCCCCGGCCGCGTAAGTGTTACCCGAGTAGACACCTGCAATATGGGGAAAGCAGGTGCCTACTCTGCTATAACACTAAGCATGTACTCGCGGAGTTTGAAATGCTTGGTGTAGAGACATAACCAGGCAGCGGCTTAAGAGGTGTGATTTCATATGCGAGTGGTTATATAATAGAAGCTAGAGGTTTCCCAACTCCTTAGTGACCAGGCCTTTTCTAATATTTCATTCATTTGGGACTGGTACCCATCTGGCATATTTGTTATTTATTTGTTGCTCCATAATTTCATGTTTTCTCTTTAAATGCACCCTTGCATGAATTTTATTGAGTATTAAATAACAAATTTCAACAGCTTAATGTAGTTGTCCTGGTGTCTATAGCCTGTCTCTGCAGTGTTTACATTGCTGACTAAATGCAGTCACTCAGACAGCCACTAGAGGTCCTCCCATGTCAGTGGTGCACAGTGTGCAGCACCTACATTCAGAACATTCTGCTTAGAGATGCATTGATTAAATGCATCTTTATGCTGACTGGGGCAGTACAGCATTTTTCCATGCATGCACAATTGTCTCCTAATGCATTTGTATTAGAAAGCATTGGATTAGCTGAGATCATCAAAATTGATGATCTCTGCCATGGAGAAGATGCCATGCAGGAGCAGTCGTGGCGAGACTGGCACGGTATGATAGAAAAGGTGAGTAAATTCTCCTTTTCACTGCAATCTAAAGGGGGTTGTTCATCTAACAGCCACCTCATTCATAACACCATACTATTTCTTTAAGTTTGAATAAAATATTAAAAATAGTGGCAAAATTAAAATACATGTTTTTTACAGGTTAGATCATAATAACCCCTGAACAACTCATGGTATTTAAAATAATTTAGATATTTCCCACTTAACAAACCTCTGACAAAACTGATAGTTTTATATATATATATATATATATGTATTAAGGCAATTTGCCTGGATTTGTGGGAGGTGCTGGTTTACTACCCCTAGCCTACTTAAGGCACTCCCCTTACCTTGCTCCTTACCGTTCGAGGTCAGCGTTGAATGAGGATCCACTTCCGGGTTCTCTCAGACGCCATCCACAAGGTTTTCACCACGTTAGCTGTGTCCAGGAATCCTGTTCAGGCCTTTCCGCCCGTCCAGCTTCTTCTGACTCCGGTCTTCGTCGTAGATCGCGTCCCAGGGACTCCTAGACCTACCTGTCACGCCAGAACCGGTTCCCACGGCGTACGGTACAGCACGGGTCCTCGCTTTATGTTTTTTTCCCTGGTTATGACACGAATGTATCAAGCCATTCGCGGGCTTTTTCATTCGTACGGTCATTCGGCTGAACAATTTAATCGTTCAATAGTCATTTCGCATATCCTATTTCATGTTATATTGAAACGAATTATCATTCGGTTGTTTTGCCGTTCGACAATTTTCACATACGCTCAAACACGCTTTCGGTTCGCATAAAGTCATACGGTTAAACTATTCTAACTTCTGTGTTTTCCTCACTTTTGCTTTCGGCTTTATTTCTATGTATTACGTATAATCCTTTCATGCATTATATTCACCATTTCATGTGTATATAACGTTCGGTTAAGAATTGCTTGTTTAAATAGTTTATTTCTATTACTTTCAAATATTGTCAGTATTGCATTACGTCCACAAATCAAGTCCACTTATCTGTATAGACCATTTGACTCCCACTCTTTCAGGGGTCTGTATTACTTATCCATTCATACAAATGGACTCAGCCTATGTCACAGGCCTCACTTCTGTATTATTACTACAACACATACAAAGGATACAGGTTAATTTAAGCAATAATTCTCGGGTTGATACGTCTTTTCAATACAAATATATCATATAGATATACATCACTTTACATCATTTTGGGTACCCCTGCCTTTGGTTATTCTGCTATATATCATACATAACGCTGTGTAAAATAGGCCATGACCTCATCCATAGCCCTTTTTATAAAACCAACTACATTTCTGTACAGATTATTGAACTCCCACGCCAGGAGTTTTATAATTATCCATTTCATTTCAATTCACTCAGCCTATATTACAGGCCTCATTTCTCTGTCATGACGATGACAAATAAGGCTTAATTCCTTTTTCATGCATTCTCGGGTTGAATCACACGTACTGATCAAACCAATCATACGTTTCCTGCACAGTCATATACATATGTATATAACCTACATTTCATGTTTTCCTTTACACACCATTATCACATAACACATAGATTGTTTGTACATAGGCCACGGCCTCCCTCAGATGTCTTATTCAAGCATGCACACATTTCTGAGCCACTCATATCTATTCCCATGTTATCAACATAATTTTAAAACATTGCTGCTACAGGCTATAAGTCTGTTTCTTTTCACACTCCACACTCATCATACTACTCTCTTTTACCCATTTTTAGGCTGTCAAGCTTATATATTTGCTTCACACAGTTTATTCCTGTGATTTTGTCATACTACCAGGTACGTACACCTGCTCATATCGTATTCTACCATACATTTCATTTCATCCCCCTAGTTTACAGTACTGGCAATAGTGTCACAGGATTCCCAATAGGTATTTACCCCGTCTTGGCAGTCACCATCAGTTAGTGGTCCCGCGAGGCCAACACCCCACCTCAAACGTTCCAGAGGCAAACACCCATCTGGCCACACGTTAGCTAGCCGCCTCGCATGTTGCATAGAGAGGGCCTCACCTGTCACTCCCTTCCCCTGTTTTCTGTCTTACAGTCACCGAGAGGCCTGAAACTCCTGCTTCTACGTCGAGTGGCCTCAATAACCCCTCGCGCCAATGCATAGATAGAGCCTCTCAAGCCGCTTGGCAATTAGCAGGGCCTCACCTGTCACCAAACAAGTATAATACTTTCGCCATCCGGCCTAGCTAGCCTGCCAGTACAATTTGGTGGTTCTATATACTAATTAATTGTTTTATTTATAGTATGTCTCAGGAAGGGGTAGAGGATTTCTCCCTGCCTAGCACCCCGGCTAGAGCTGTCAGTCCCACACAAGGAGGAGAGCTAGCTAGTCCAGCATCAATGAGATCCTGGACGAACCACGGAATTAAGGAGATGACAAATCCCCTAACCCGCTACAGCAAGGAAGGCAGAACTTTTCAAACTGCTACGCACATCGACTAATAACATGGATGCCGGGGAAGGGGCTAGCCAGTCCAACCCAGGTGACATACATGCCATGTTATCTTCACTCATGACATCCAAGAGCAAGGTCAACTCCAGGCTGGAGAAACTTGAGTCGGTCACCATCGCCCTCACTCTAGCAGGGCCACCCGCTGCTGCGGTACAAACACCAGCCTTGCCATTAGTCGCTCCAGCCAGCACCCTGGATGACCAGGAAGTTAGCCCGGCCCACATGATACCTGAGCACATCAAAAGGGATATCCTGGAAGGTAAAGACGTCAACCTGGCTTCCCTGTTGATTGCCTCCCAGTACATTGTGGAACATAAGACATATGCTTATGATGATGTATCTGTTATTGTCAGATCTAGGGATGCCCGCCTGAACAGGAAACTTACTATCCCTGAATTTGTACTAGCGTTTGGTATTTACAGGGATGTCATCTGTGCGGTTTATCCCAACAGAAGAGAGGAGTTTGATCTCTATATGCACAAGCTGGTAGACCTGGGCAACAAATATGGTGGTTCGGCATTCTATGACTACCATAGGTCTTTTTCTGCAAAAGTGGCTGGAGCCTTCTCCCAGTACGGAACACGATCCAACTGGGGAAGGATTGATACCGTCTTATTTTGCAGACACTTTGCAGGTCTAAGAACACCAGCTTGTGCATACTGCTCCTCCACAGCCCATACTACTAATTTTTGTCACAACACGGCAGACGGACATGCCTCCACGCAAGGAGCTAGTTCCTCTGGGGATCCAGGGAAATTTTCAAAAGACAAATTGGGACGCCCAATCAAGTTTCTGGGCAAGTCCCAGATATGTAATAATTTCAATGTTGGGTCTTGTAATTACAGTGGATGTAGACTATTGCATGTCTGTTCAAAATGTTTTAGGGCACATGCAAAGACCATGTGTCCAAATAAAATGTATTCCAAGCCTTACCTTACATCCATTAATATGCCAGTATTCACAGCATTGATGTCTCAGCACCCATCTAGACACCTGGTAGACTTTCTTATTTCTGGTTTAACAGAAGGCTTCCACACAGGTATCCTACACATACCAGCTGGAACTCTGGAATGCCCTAACCTACAATCCGCCCAACACAACCCCACAGTGGTTGACACCCTCATAGCCCAAGAAGTGGATGAGGGCTTTGTATTGGGGCCTTTTAGAACTCCTCCATTCATAGAATGGCGCACCAACCCTATTGGTATTGTCACAGGGAATCTTCCCAAAAACAGAGACTCATCATTGACTTATCGGCTCCCCACTCATCGGCCAACCCCAGTCTTAATTCCCTTATACCCTCTGAGGAATTCTCTCTGCAATACACCACCATAGATCACGCCATTACAGCTATCATACAAGCAGGGGTTGGAGCCTGGCTCAGTAAGACCGACATTACTAACGCCTTCAAATTACTCCCTATCCACCCCACACTGTGGCACCTGCATGGCATCAAGTGGTCCGGGAACTACTATTTTTTCTCCCGGTTAACTTTTGGGTCCAAAAGTAGCCCAGCTATTTTCGACACATTTGCTGAAGCATTATGCTGGTTACTATTGAACATAGCCGGATGCCCTACGGTATTACATTACTTGGACGATTTCCTACTGGTCGAGGAGAATACTTCACCTCCCACTAGTCTCAAAGCTACCACTAAGCTGTTTGAGCAACTAGGTGTACCCATCTCCCCAAAGAAAACAGAAGGGCCAGACACGGTTATCACTTTTCTGGGTATCCAATTAGACTCTGCCACAATGCAAGCAAGCCTACCATACGATAAGATAGAGAATATTCTCACTTACATAAACAACTACCTACAGCTCGGCACTTGCAACCGCAAAGAGCTACAGTCCCTGCTAGGGTCACTAAATTTTGCTATGCGCATCATACCTCAAGGCCGCTCCTTTATTTCACGACTATTGCATCTTTTCCCACTTTTTCTACATGACACGCACAGGTTGTCCTTAGATGCCCAAACTACAGCAGATCTAAACATGTGGAAGAGATTGTTAACCACTTGGAATGGTAAAAGTATGTTCCTCCCTCAATTGACTGAATCATCTCCTACCATTTGGTCAGATGCGGCATCTACCACTGGTTTTGCATCAATTTTTGGGAACGAATGGCTTTGGGGCAGCTGGCCTTCAGCAGTTCAGGATTTGGAAGGTTTTTCCACTACCTCAGCTCTTCTTCAGATCTACCCTATAGTGGCGGCTGCCGTAGCATGGGGTCATTTGTGGGCTAATACGCCAGTGCGTTGTTACTCAGACAACCAGGCAACCTGTCACATCATCAACAAAGGTCGTTCCAAATCTCTCACGATCATGAGATTTCTGAGGAAACTCACTTGGTTGGCAGCTTGTCATAATTTCTTCCTATGTTGTTTCCATGTGCCAGGTGTATATAACACAGCTGCTGACAATTTGTCTCGCTTTAAATTTCAGGAGTTTCATCAAGCACTCCCGTCAGCAGCACCCACAGCCACCATCACTCCAACATTTCAACAACTCATACTGGACTAGATGTCATCATGCAGCATAGCAGGACATTGTCCCAATTGGCACTTTCAAACAATACAAACAAAACATATAGCAGGGCTTTCACACTATTCAAACGATTCCTTCTGGAACATAACATCATATAACCGTTTGTTATGACATCTTTTTTGGGGTTTGCTTCATTTTGCCACCTTAAACTCAAAATGTCATACAACACCATCAAACTCTATCTCACTGGCATTCAACACCACATGTTAATCTTACACCCAAATAACAACAGTTTCATGGCCTCTCACCAAATTAAGACCATACTCAGAGGTATTCAAAAATCAGAACCCACACATATGGCCCAGAGGCTACCCATAGATAACCATATCTTCAAAGCATTATCTAACCTACTTGACTTAAAACCGTTTGACACTAATACAAATTCTATCATCAAAACAGCAATATACATCGCATTCTATGGATTTCTACGACCTAGAGAATTCACTACAACCTCCACGACCCAAACCACTCCATTCCTCCTCTATTCCCACTTGACAAAACATATGGATCATTACATCCTGTCTTTACCTCACTCCAAAACCAGTCAGCACATACCTGTAAACATTCCGTACTATCCCACGCACAACAGATGGTGTCCTGTCAAGGTTCTTGATGCCTACATACAGCACCATCACTTACTGCCCTCGCAACCGTTATTACAACTGCAAGGTGTAGTACTCACCACTACAAAATAACTTAAGATAGTACTAGTTAACCAGAAAGGGGGAGAAGGAATACCACAGAGAATATCTCATTCTCAACCCCCTATCTGGAACTGGTACCTTAAAGGCAACCCATGAGGAAATTAAATTAAAATATACCTTTTAATAGAAAACATTAAAAGAAGTGTCAAAAAATCATTATAACAATATAAGGCTATAGTAAGCAGACCGTTGGTTAAGTGGTATACAGGCTTCATGACCTACGTCAGGTCCTTGCTCACACAACTGGGCCTCAACGCAAACAAATACTCAGGACACTCCTTTCATATAGGAGCTGCGTCCACAGCCTCCAGTGTCAACATCCCAACTCATGTTATCAAAACACTGGGGCGCTGGAAGTCATCCGCTTACTCACGGTACATACCGAACCCAGTACAAGAATTAAGGGATGCTTTCATAAACATGTGTGGTTGATAAAATGTATATGTATTGGTTGTCTGTTAAATAAATTTGATTACTTAATTTTTGCCCTCTTCTTTCTCAGGCCTACCTCATCGTCGGTTTCGGCACACCACAACCGACTTGCTCCTTTTATTATCCTACGCTTATTCATGGTATTTCACACTGTACTATCTTAAGCACCTAACACAAGTATTAAGGCAATTTGCCTGGATTTGTGGGAGGTGCTGGTTTACTACCCCTAGCCTACTTAAGGCACTCCCCTTACCTTGCTCCTTACCGTTCGAGGTCAGCGTTGAATGACCCTCCCACCACACCACTTTTAACATTTATTTCCTTTCTATTTCTTTTCCTGGGTAGGCCCTCTTCTTTCTCAGGCCTACCTCATCGTCGGTTTCGGCATACCACAACCGACTTGCTCCTTTTATTATCCTACGCTTATTCATGGTATTTCACACTGTACTATCTTAAGCACCTAACACAAATATAGATATATATATATATATATATATATATATATATATATAAATTTACAGCAATTTTACAGCAATCGACCATATACCTCAATCTAGACGTGGTGGCGACCGAGGTCGAATTTTGCTTAATAGAGAAGCATATTGGATCCACGAATTAAGAACTGTGGCCCCAGGAGGATTCAATGAAAATTTGCTCTTTAATTCTTTTTTATGAAATTAAGGTGTATATATATTCAGCTTGTGATGAAATATACACAGTGCTTGGTCATACTCCAGCACTGAGTATTTTATAATTTTTAAATATTTTACCTGATGCACTGTATGAGATATGCACAATTTTGCACATTTTATTTACTATACTGTATATGTTTCAATTGTTTTAATGACACCAAGTTAAATTAGTAATGACCTATATAGGTTAATAAATAACAGATTTCTGTATTCTTATTAGCAACGGTCACTTTAAACTTTGCACACTATACCCATTTTGGTAATGTATATACCAAAACTACATTTTGCACTATACACTCTGCACTTGTCACTTTAATTTTCTTAATTTTCTAAATTGGCTTTTAATAATCTTGTATACACATACACTCCCTTCAAGCATGCAATAGTACTCTTAAATTTAAGAATGGTCTGGCATTTACTAGCCATCAAGATATATTTTGCTGGAATATGCACATGTTGATTAATATCAGGCTCTTTTTGGCACAGCACATTTCACTTTATTCACATTTAATTATATTTTAGCACTTAAATATTTTAATTTTAGAATCATTGAGACATTATTTGGCTAGTTTTAACTCTTTTGGCTTATAATATATGCAATCAGGTGATCTTTAATGCAAATGCATGCTGTAATACATTATGCAATTACTATGTATGTATGCACCAGACATGAATTATTTATTTTGATTATAGTTTATTCTTTTATTTAATTTGTCCTTTTTTGTTCAGCCACTGAGGATGAGCAGTCCGTCCGGGGTCCTCTGATCGCTCAGGTGAGAAGATACCGTTGATCCGTTACCAAGGAAATGCCTACCACATAAAGTTGGTAATATCTGTTCTATTGGACGGCAGCACACATGCGCACGTCCTGCGGCGTGACACAGGGCGGGCGGACGCATCACCAGTGGGCGTGACGCTCGCCCTGAGTTTGCCGCTCGTTATGGAGACGAAACATTGTTGATTGGTAACTAAGGCAACATAGATCACGTTACATCGTGAGTGCTCTTGGATTGGATAGTTATGCACATGCGCACAGCGATCGTCAGGACGCCGGGCGGGCGCGCGCATCAGCTGTGGTGAGTCTTTCTATTCTCATTTATGGTATGTAAGTTGAATTAGTATTTATGTTGTAGTTTTTGTTTTTTCTGATTCTGAGGAAAGCCCAAATTGGGGCTGAAACGTTGATCATTTTAAATGTTTATTCTATAAAGCATTTTGCATTTTTAATATAAAGAAGACCGAGGAGTGCATCATCATCATTTTGGTTTATATATATATATATATATATATATATATATTTATTTTTTTTTTTCATTTTTCACACATGTTCATATTTTCTGGAACCTTTCACAAATGCAAAGACTTTGTGTGTCCCACTATTGTATGGACCCTAGATTTGCATTGTTCAACTGCTGCAATACACACACTAACACTATTTCTAATCTTAACCAACCCTAGCCATTGCTAGCCCTTGGAAACCTCAACAATATAGAAAGGTATACAAACATAACAACAACGCTATTGTGGCGAAAGTAACCTTGCCACCGGTTTTTGAAGGGGCCTGTTTGCCAGCCTCTTACCCTGTGACTATGGCTCCTGCAAAAGACCTGGACAGAACATATTAAACAGGCTCTGTTCGTGCAATTGGGACTATATGGTTCGTTTACTGAACGGCCGCATGAACCGGAGACCACCCTTGAGCTTGTTAAGCTTATTTGATACATTGTTGCAATTTCCACCGCAGTGGTCTAAATGTTCATCTGGGTGGCCTCAATTCCTATGGACGACCACGAGGTGGCGGCCATCTTGATCGCATGGAATAGACTTCAGAATGCTCTGGAACTATTTTCATCATGAAAACGTTGCGGTTTCCAGTCGGCCCTTCAGCGGCACTTAGCCACAATTCTATGGACCGGCCTGTGGTCGGTCAAAAAAATGATCTCCAGGAAATTCCTGAACCCCTGAACTGAGGGGGTTCAGGAATTTCCTTGGTGATTTTTGCATATGTTGGTCACCCAGATCAGGGCTATCGGAAGATGTAACATTTGTGAGGCTTTATGTTATTTTATTTATTAAATGTATGTATTTTTTTAGGGTACTTTTGGGGTGTTTTAATAAAGTATGTTTTTTCTGTGCTTGGAGATAATTGGATTAGAATTAGTACAGTTACTGATCCAATTATCTCCCAGGCAGAGGGGAGGGATTGTGTGCTGTGTGTGGGAGTGTCGTACCTTGTAACCTTATTGCTATTGGTCTGTGAAGTTGCAAATCAGTCCCCCACAAGGTCCCTGTGGCGTACCCCTTGCATGGGGATTGTCATATAAGGCTAAGTGTGGCTCCCATTAAACTGAGATTCTTTTAACCCTTCATGAAGTCTTGGCTCATGTTTGGGGGATTGGAGAACTACATTCACTCTGGGGATTGCTATAATCACTACACTCCCCTGATAAGAGCTGTTCCTGCTACACTATCTGGACTAGGAGAGGTCTACCCACTGGAAGCTGGATCCTGGTCTTGAGTCCAGGGTGGGTGGAGGACGGCGAGACCCCAACCAGGCTGCGGCGGTTCGTAGGGTCTACGGTGGTTATGGTGTTCCAGTACAGTGCTTATGGTGTTCGCAAGTACTAGGAAGCAGCGATTGACGGAGGTACCCTTCACAGCTATCTAATCCTAACACTATTTAATTCTTACAATATCTTACCCTTACACAAACTAACTCTAACATTATCTAAGTGCTACGGAATCTGTTGACACTATATAAATGGCAACAATAATAATAATAATCTAACCCTCACAAACCCTACCTAAGTTTCTAATCACAATTTTCATACATGGTTTCAAGTTGGCTGTTGAGTATATAAAGTAATTGTCACTTTAATACAATTCCAGCCAATAAAAACAATTATTTATATTTTTAGCACACCTTTAGTTTCAGTGTGTTTTGTGATTCATTTTGTTTATTTATATAATGTACAATTGTAGAATTATATGTACTATAGTGCCTGGACAATTAATTCATGTAGAATGGAGTTTTATATTGTTCAGTTATTAGTAGGATCCTTTAGGACAGTCTTCCCCAAACTCCAGCCCTCCAGATGTTGCTGAACTACAACTCCCATGATTCTATGAATGAAATAGATAGGCAGAGAATCATGGGAGTTGTAGTTCTCCACCATCTGGAGGGCCAGAGTTTGGGGAAGCCTGATTTAGGAGATCCCTGTGTCTATACTTTCTGACCAATCATGTACAGTCATGCAGTTCTAGCCTTGAGGTCATGCTGGTCACATGACTATAGTGGTCCATGCACTTTTGTGTTTTATTCCATATACTTCTTGCTTGGGGATTCTACTCGCCTTATATATTGACTATCAGTATGATTGTTCTTATCCAACATACCCACAATTTATAAGCATAGGTGAAGGCTGTAGCTGTTTTATTAGTGGGTAACTGCCCAGTTCCCAGGTTTAGGGAATCCTTTGCATTACTATAGTTATTAATTATTTGTCTTTATTCATAACACACGGGTTACAGCAAATCGACGTTTCAGTCCATCATTGGACTTTCATCCTATCCTGATGAAAATCCTATGATGGACTGAAACGTTGATTTTTCTGTAACCTGTGTGTTATGAATAAAGACGAATAATTTTCTTCAAAAAGCCCAGTATGTGCCTTTCTTCATGGAGATTTATGTTGATTTGGCTGAAAGAGCATCGTGACACTTATACTACAAATGTGAGTGCAGGATCGTGGATTATATATATTTGTATTTATATGTAGGCTATTTTAACAGTTTGATACAATGAATATTAGTAACTTCTGCATGACATTGTGCTCCTTTGTGTGCTATAATTTGATTGAGGGTTTTTTTTTTTTTTATTAAACTGAATTTTCACAAATACATTTTTTTACAAATCACTTGTTTTGGCCTAAATTATGCCATTCTCTACAATAATGCCGAGAGGAATTATATTCCATCTCAAATACACAAATCGGTGAAGTGTCTAACTAGAGAAAACATATACTATTAATTTTTCATATCATAAAAATATTATTTGAGATTTTCTAGATTAATTATCGCTGTATATAGCCTGTGACTGAATGTCATTAACTTGCTCATTGAGCATTTGCTGGGGATCATTAACTAAATATAATAGAGGAAAGCCAAGCACTTTTATATTATCTTGCAGAGCTATTTTTATATTTTAATTTGCAGACCAAATGCAGGAAAAAAATAGAGACAATAAAAGCTCTTGTTGACCTTACAATCTGCCTACCAGCCTATACCATTGTTGTATTATCACCTTTTTGTATACAACCACTTTGTGTTTTGAAAAATACATATCTGAATATCTGAAATACATGTCGGTAAATGTTCTGTAGTACTGTAAGAAGGCATTATCTTTTGGGTTGAGGGGGGAGAAAGAGAATTATCTGTAAAATAAATCTGACCCTGCCTGTCATTAGTAAAATTATACATCTTACTTGAAGAAATGACTGGAGTCTTTTTTTATTTTTTTATTATTTAAAGGGACACTCCAGGCTCCCAGACCACTTCTTCCCATTGGAGTGGTCTGGGTGCCAACTCCCACCACCCTTAACCCTGCAAGTGTAATTATTGCAGTTTTTATAAACTGCAATAATTACCTTGCAGGGTTAAGTCATCCTGTAGTGGCTGTCTATCAGACAGCCACTAGAGGGACTTTCAAGTTTTTTGAATCTGAATAATGCTTTCCTATGGGGAGGCCTAACGCATATGGCCACTGCCACGAATGCTCACTAGGTTTTCCCCGACGGCTGACATTGGCGAGGGAGGAGCGTGGGCGGAGCCTGACCCAGCACATCTGTGCTGGATTCAGATAAGTCACTGAAGGGGTTTCAACCCCTTCAGCAACATGGGATGGGAGGTGGGAGTGAGAGGGGCACTGCAGAGTCCTGCAGTGCCAGGAAAACGGATATGTTTTCCCGGCACTGGAGAGTCCCTTTAACCCCTTAAGGACCAAACTTCTGGAATAAAAGGGAATCATGACTTGTCACACATGTCATGTGTCCTTAAGGGGTTAAATCCACTTTTGGAAATATCAGCTTATGTTAAATCATTGTAGTCAATCTGTCCAAGGTAGTTAAAGTTAAATTTGACAAAAATGCAAAACTAATTGTGAATTAATTTCTCTTAAAATACTATTCAAGTTAATATAGTCTGAAAATATCATGCAAAGGGATGTATTTACTAAACTTGGAATTTTAATGAGTTGAAAATGTAATGCAACATTTAACATTTAAGTGGCATCGCTGGGGGGGGCAACTTGCTGGCCATGTTCTTACATTCTATTCCCTCGGGCTGTAACAGTGTGTTACAGCCCGGGGGAGGGAATGCAGGGCAGAGGAGCTCAGCTGGAACGGTGCTGGGTGCTGTCTGTGCCCAGAGGGAGCACTGACAGGCTCTCCAGCACAGGCCCCGCCCCCAAACAAAGCCCCACCTCCCACACATAAGCCCTGCCCCTGTCGTTAAAGGACCACTATAGGCACCTAGACCACTTCAGCTTAATGAGGTGATCTGGGTGCCTGGTCCAGCTAGGATTAACCCTTTTTTCTATAAACATAGCAGTTTCAGAGAAACTGCTATGTTTATATTAGGGTTAATCCAGCCTCTAGTGGCTGTCTCGTTGACAGCCGCTAGAGGGCTTCCTCGCTTCTCACTGTGATTTTCACAGTGAGAAGACGCCAGCGTCCATAGGAAAGCATTGTGAATGCTTTCCTATGGACTGGCTGAATGCGCGCGCGGCTCCTGCCGCACATGTGCATTCAGCTGAAGAGGAGGAGAGGAGGAGGAGAGCTCCCCGCCTGGCGCTGGAGAAAGAGGTAAGTTTAACCCCTTCCTCCCCCAGAGCTTTCCTATGGACTGGCTGAATGCGCGCGCGGCTCCTGCCACACATGTGCATTCAGCCGGAGAGGAGGAGGAGAGCTCCCCGCCCGGCGCTGGAGAAAGAGGTAAGTTTAAAGGACCACTATAGTGCCAGGAAAACATACTCGTTTTCCTGGCACTATAGTGCCCTGAGGGTGCCCCCACCCTCAGGGTCCCCCTCCCGCCCGGCTCTGGAAGGGGAAAGGGGTAAAAACTTACCTTTTTCCAGCGCTGGGCGGAGAGCTCTCCTCCTCCTCTCCGCCTCCGTTACGCCCCGCCGGCTGAATGCGCACGCGCGGCAAGAGCTGCGCGCGCATTCAGCCGGTCTCATAGGAAAGCATTTACAATGCTTTCCTTTGGACGCTGGCGTGCTCTCACTGTGATTTTCACAGTGAGAAGCACGCAAGCGCCCCTAGTGGCTGTCAATGAGACAGCCACTAGAGGATTAGGGGGAAGGCTTAACCCATTCATAATTATAGCAGTTTCTCTGAAACTGCTATAATTATGAAAAAATGGGTTAACCCTAGCTGGACCTGGCACCCAGACCACTTCATTAAGCTGAAGTGGTCTGGGTGCCTAGAGTGGTCCTTTAACCCCTTCCTCCCCCAGAGCCCGGCGGGAGGGGGAACCTGAGGGTGGGGGCACCCTCAGAGCACTATAGTGCCAGGAAAATGAGTATGTTTTCCTGGCACTATAGTGGTCCTTTAAGCAGCAGACCATGCTGCTGCTGGAAAGGCAAGAAGATGGCTGTCTGACCCCCAGCAACAGGTAGGCTTGATATGCTCAGGTGTGTGTGTGTGTCTGTCTGTCTGTCTGCTAGTGAGGAAGCTTGTGTGTGTGTGTGTGTGTGTGTGTGTCTGTGTATGGACTCAGCAGTCTGTGTGTATGGACTCAGCAGTCTGTCTGTGTGTGTATGGACTCGGCAGTCTGTGTGTGTGTATGGACTCAGCAGTCTGTGTCTGTGTTTGTATGGACTCCGCAGTATGTGTGTGTGTGTACGGACTCAACAGTATGTGTGTGTGTATGGAATCAGCAGTCTGTATGTATATGTATGGACTCAGCAGTCTGTGTGTGTGTGTTTGGACTCAGCAGTCTGTGTGTGTGTGTATGGACTCAGCAGTCTGTATGTATGTGTATGGACTCAGCAGTCTGTGTGTATGTGTATGGACTCAGCAGTCTGTGTGTGTGTGTGTGTGTGTGTATGAACTCAGCAGTCTGTGTTTGTGTGTGTGTGTGTGTGTGTGTATGGACTCAGCAGTCTGTGTGTGTTTATGAACTCAGCAGTGTGTGGGTATGGACTCAGCAGTGTGTGTGTGTGGATTCAGCAGTCTGTGTCTATGTTTGTATGGGCTCAGCAGTCTGTGTGTGTGTGTGTGTGTATGGACTCAGCAGTCTGTGTGTGTATGTGTGTGTGTGTGTGTGTGTGTATGGTCAGCAGTCTGTGTGTGTGTATGGACTGCATCAAGGGAAATGTTTGTTTTTTAATAATCCTTTGTGGAAAATAATGAATTCTCCATCAGGGATTATTTTAAAAAAAAAACCACTTTGTGTCGGGGGTGGGGCTTAACATGCGGCAGGGGCTTGGTCAAACTGCGGTGAGGGCGGAGTTAAATGTGCCCCCCTACTTTTGTCCCTGGCCCACCATGTGCCCCCCCTAAAAATTAATCCTAGAGACGCCACTGACTGTGACTCAGGAACTAGAAGTAGTTTTTTTTTTTTTTTTTCAAATCTTTTTATTTGTATGATATATATTGCAATGTGGTTTAATAAATTAACACTAACATATTTGATTACATGGAAATATGGATACAAATATTATTTACTATCAATTCCTCAAAATATTAAATGAAAGTTTCCCTGACAATTAAATCTATAACTACCAGAAGGTGAAGTTGTCTTCCACATGATAGTAAAATAATAGCCGCTAAAGGGGCCATTAGGTGCTAAGCAAGTGTCCTGATTTTATTCTTCCTGCTCAGTATTACTCCAAAGAAATCCTTGGTGGGGATTATACCACTTACGCCTGAGTCATTGAGCAGTTCACCTGCTCAATCATATGTGAGTACACATTTTATTATTTACTCCTTATATATAAATTTATACAGCGAACACTATCAGTTGTCTCTCTTATGGTCTACATATTGGTATAATACTTACCACTCTACACGTATCTTACAAGCGGGAATTATACCGCTGTATGCCATCCACACTAGAGCTAGTTTAGCTCTACTACACGTGAGAAGGATTACCATAGACCGTTTCCTTCTGCTATCCAACTTTTTTACTAGACGTATGTGCACTATTATCTTCTCTTCTCTTGTCTTGTCTTTTGTACTATCTTTGTTTATAGGGCTTAGAGGGAACCCTATTTTTAGGTTTGCTGCCCCCTACTCTCCCTATTTATAGTATTGGTTTATTTTAGCACAGTTTCCTTTGTCTGTATATTCCCATGTGTGTATGTCTGCCTGTGTGTCTGTATATGTGTCTGTGTGTTTGTATGTCTGTATGTGTGTATATCTGTGTCTCTGTATGTGTGTGTGTCTGCATGTGTATCTGTTTGTCTGCATGTGTGGGGGGGAACATTTGGGAGGGGGAGGATAGATTTATAGGGCGGTGGGTAGACATATGGGGGAGCCTCAGGGAAATTTTCGCACTGGAGCCCGTGGTTTCTAGTTACACCTCTGATCAAAAGTTTGCATTCTATAATTGTACATGTGAGGGCTCTAAAGGTTATATACAGTATATATTCAGAATTTCCTATACTTTGCCTCCATTTTACCATTGCCATACGTGTCCAGGATATCACGAGTGTGCCCAAAGTCCGGGACTGAGATTAATTGTTGCTTTTGTTTTCCTTAGGTTGAGTCATTTGGATTGTAGGCCATTCCTACATCTTCTGGGCCAAGAGGAGGGCTGCAGCTTGTTTCATTGGTCAGCAGGACCATATTGTGTTGAAATGGTTTGGCTATCGGGGTTACACGTGGCAAGCAGTTTGCTGGATGGTCCTAGGTTTACTGGATGGGGATAGGCGATCAGATGTTCTTGTGTTTCATGCAGTGTACAACGATCTGGGATTGGTTCCATAGAGGCAATTGGTTAAATGGATGATGCAGGATATCAACAGGTTTAGGGCGTTGGTCCCGTGGCTTCAGGTGGTTTGGTTGGAGATAGTCCCCCTGCCAAAAATGGTGGCATGCACGTGACCTGTCTGCGATTGAGCGCTCCCGTTGTAAAGTTAATGGAAATTGGGGGTAGGGGGAGGTTGTAGTCTGGCATGATGACCTTGAAGCCATGTTGACGGAGTACTCCTGTCAGGATGGGGTTCACCTCTTGGATGTGGGATGGGACCTTTTCAACCTGGGGTTGCAGGAGGGTTTAACAAAGGCCATGTTTCTTCGGGGTGGCGGAGCTCCGACGGCTTAAGGGGTCAAGGTCTGAGCTCATGGCGGGGTTGGTGAGGGGAAGGCAAGGGAGAATTATGGTCTATGGTTAAATTAAGAAGAGTTAAAGAAGTTGGTTGATTGGTTACAATGTTTGAATAGTGTTGGTGGGTTTCGAGTCCATTGGTGGTTTAGAACCTTGAAGGTGTAGGGGTGTCCGGGTATACCCCTACCAGGAGGCGGTTAAGCATTATGTTTTACTTTATTATGTGTCGTTACACTTTTATGTAAATGTTTACTATATGGGTCATTGCATATATTTATGACATATGGGATATGTATGGGGTGGGGCAATGAGTTTACAAGTTTCAGTTGATATTTTTAAAAAGGTTATTATATATTATGTATTTAATAAAGCTATGGACATATTGACCCATACCTCAGAGTGTCTGCGTTTGACTGGCAACGTGGGTGGGTATGGTATTTTTGATGGAATCACCACCTGCCCATATGGCGACTATGCACCGGTCATAAATTCATTAGCAGGACATTTCAGACCTAAAAATATCAAATAACATATTCATATTTGACAAGTGCATATGTGCACATTCTTACTTGTAATGTATTGTGTTTGAATATGTGAATCTATCCAGCTTTGTAAATGCATGCTGGGGTAAAAACAATGTTAGAAGTTTGGGCCCTCTCAAGCTGCAGATCACAGTCGAGGTACCTGTCTGACAATTCAGGCAGTTTCCTTGTGGCTGATCATTGAAGATCTGCAGCTTGTGATCGCAGTTGATTTGATCGTTAAAGCGGCACTGTCATGCCGAACTTACCTTTCCTCAATCTCTTCCTCTTCTCCCCCTCTCTCAGGATCTGTTCTTCTTTTCTTCCTGTCTTCTTTAGTTTTCTTTAAAATCATAAGACAAAGTAGGGACTCTTTGCCTTATGGGGGATTCCTCCGCTTGACCAGCTCTGACCAGCGGAGGAGCAAAGTGTGCTTCATTTCCGCTGGTTAGAGCAATTTTCCCATGATTCTCACCTTTCCTCTGTGTTCCCACTATGTTTCCTGTCATTTTACACTAAACTGCCAAATTGCGTTCTAACTGAATGAGAACAGTATGTTTGTTTGTTTTAGAACGCAATTCGGCACTTTATTCGGATCGGAAATTCATTAGAATGAATGGAACTCCAATCCTATTCTTGCTGTGGCTGCATCTTGCAGCCGCTTAGTAGATAACTCCCTAGTTCCCACGGTATCAGGGAACTATCTACTAAAAGGCTGAAAGACCTAAATTGGTCTTTCAGCCACATTTACTAATACTAAGTAAAAATTACTTAGTATTAGTAAGTAATTTGCCCCTTCTCACTATACCGCGAGTAGGGGCATGTCTGGTAAACAGTGAGCAGCCTGTGGCTGCTCACTGTAAAAAAATAAATAAAAAATTATTGGCCCCCACCCCTAAACGACGGGTGGGGGCCCTAAAGTAAAATAAGGGTTGAGACCTAAAGTCCCCTCCCCGGCCCCCACCCCGGCCCCCACCCCTGCGCGGTGTGTGGGGGTCATAATGATAATGGGGGGGACCTACTGTGTAAAATGACACAGCACTGTGATTGGATGGATTTCAAGCCATCCAATTACAGTGCTCTGTGTCATTTTACATAGCGTGGGAAAGTTCTTTGGAATTTTCCCACGCTGTGTAAAATGACACAGATCACTGTGATTAGATGGATTTCAAGCCATCTAATCACAGTGCTCTGTGTCATTTTACACAGCGTGGTTTACAGGCTGCTCACTGTTTACCAGACATGCCCCTACTCGCGGTTTAGCAAGTAGGGGCATTGGGGAGATTTTGATCTCCCTTGTGCTATTATGGGGGTCATATTGACCCCCATAGAGTGAGGGAGAGCCTGGGGGGCTTATGAAATGGTGGGGAGCACTGCTCCCTGCCGCTTCTATAGTTACATATTACAAGGAGGGAGCTGCGTGCCGGTAGCTCGCTCCTTGTAATAAACTGCACAAACAAACGAACACTGATACTCAGATACACTGATACACAGTGTTTGTTTGTTCGGCTGATATTTCTATTCATTCATTCGTCTGTCTGATGAATGAGTGAATGGATGAAATTCCTGTTCGCATGTCCAGGTGTTTCACTGGGCATGTGCGGGAATCTCACAGTCTGCCTAGTGTGGGCTGATGACGTGTCCCACAGGGACTTCATCTACCCACACAAAGATGGCGGCGCCCTGAATAAAGATCGGGGCAAAAAATAAAGATACAAAAATAGGCTTAGGAGCATTTGGGGATGACTAGGTAAAGTAAATTACCCCATTAGAATGGTACGTCATTATACAGTGGAGGAGGTGTATGCAGGGCCGGACTGGCCCACCGGGATACTGGGATTTTTCCTGGTGGGTAGTTGCATTTGGTGCCGGCAAGAAGCCCTTGTGTTCTATTTAAAAAAAAATTCCCTCGGACTGTGACAGCTTCTGTCAGTCCGAGGGAATTCAGGGGCAGGGGGCTGCAGAGAGGTGCTGGGGGCTGGTGCGGCCACATTAAGGCTGCTGACAGCTGGAGGGAGCACTGAGTCTCCCTTCCTAATTCCCATGCCGCGGCCCGTCATGTTAACTCCGCCCCGCATGTAAGCTCTGCCCCCGTTTGGGAGCTCCGCCTCCTGCACTCAAGCAGGGAACCCTCCTGCAGGAAGAAGCCTGGATATGGCACCCCAAAGACAATTTTATTTCCTACAGCTTCGAGTGCCAGATAGGGTTTATATACTGTGTAGTGAGTGTCAGTGAGCTGTGTGAGAGGGTATTAATGGACTGATGGGGGCTGATGATGGTGTGAAGGAGGTGGGTTATTGTTGGAGTGAGGGAGGGGGTATTGATGGAGTGGGGTTATTGATGGAGTGAGTGAGAGGGGTGTAACGGATCACCTGGCACCCTGACTGGGTACCTCCGTTGAAGGATGCTCCCAGCGCTTCCTGAGGACTCCAAGTACTGCAGCAGACACCACAACCACCGAACCGGAGAAGCATACAAATGCTCTCAAGCATATGAATGCTGTAACAAGCTGAACAGGAAAAGCATACAATCAGCTTAAACTTCTGGCAATCAGCATACAATCCAATTCCCCCAATAACGAGACAACACTTCGTTTTGAGGTCAAGCAGAACTGACTGTACTGGCACATACAGCCTCTTTTATTCACAATCCACAAACATAGTACTGCCCACAATCAATCCGTACAATACACACAGACACTCCCACACAAAATCCTCCCCTCTGCCTGTGATATGATTACTGAACACAAAGGTTTATCTAATTATCACAGACAGAGAAATACAGTATTATAAAACATATCACAGGGACCCCAAAACATGTAATAACCCCATAAAACCGGGGGATCTGGGTGAACCACATATCCAAAATTCACCCAGATCCGTTCAGTAGTTTGGAAGATGTAGTTTAATGCAGATTCCGCAGAACATATACAGGCTGTATGAAAAATAATTACTGTATAATGTGCCCCCTGTTGTATAGTTTAAAACTACTGAACGATGTCTTCGTGCACCAAATACTGCCAAGATTGCACCGTGTAGAAAAGTCCAAACAGTGTCTGTGAGTTAAAATGGCCGCCATCCATTGTTCTCACCATGTGCTTCATCCATTGTTCTCACCATGTGCCTCTGATACATGAAATGGTGGCCACCCAGTAATTCCACAGTATGTCCCCAGATGGTTCTTAAAGGGCCAGCAGCAGCATAATAAAATACAATATGCCCAAATAATGTCTTTAAAGGGTAATACATCCCAGGGACCATAGTCACATGGCAGGAGGCTGGCAATCAGTCTTCTCCAATGCCCAGTGGCGAGGTCGGTTTCGCCACAGGGGGTATTGATGCAGTGAGGGGGGTGATGATCAGTGAGGGGGAGTGATTGGTCACTCCATCAATATCCCCCCTCACAATACCAATACCCACTCCTTCACTCCATTGATGGAATGAGGGGTGGGGGGGGTGATGATGGTGTGAAGGAGGGGGGTATTGATGGTGTGAAGGAGGGGGGTATTGATGGTGTGAGGGAGGGGGGTATTGATGGTGTAAGGGAGGGGTGATGAAGGTGTGAGGGAGGGGGGTATTGATGGTGTAAAGGAGGTTGGGTATTGATAGAGTGGGGGTAATGATTGAGTAAGGAGGGGTGATAATGTTGTAAGGGGGTTATGGTAAGGGATTAAATGCTTTTTATTAGCTGTATCTCGCAAGATCCTGTCAGAGCGTTGCCGTGGTAACCTGCGGCAAGGCTCTGATTGGCCAGATCTCATGTGACACATGGTCTGCAGCTCTGCACGGTTGTCACGGACACAGTGGTCCTGGGGGGCCCGAACTGCTTTGGCAGTCCCGGGCCCCACATTCCCTCTCTGCACATACATATATATACACACACACACACACATACATATATATATATATATATATATATATATATATACACACACATACACACACACAGTTGCAAGAAAAAGTATGTGAACCCCTTGGAATGATATGGATTTCTGCACAAATTGGTCACAAAATGTGATCTGATCATCATCTAAGTCACAACAATAGATAATCACAATCTGCTTAAACTAATAACACACAAAGAATGAAATGTTGCCATGTAAACATCCACATTGCAGGTGGAAAAAGTATGTGAACCCCTAGACTAATTACATCTCCAAGAGCTAATTGGAGTGAGATGTCAGCCAACTGGAGTCCAATCAATGAGATGAGATTAGAGGTGTTGGTTACAGCTGCCCTGCCCTATAAAAAACACACACCAGTTCTGGGTTTGCTTTTCACAAGAAAAAGAGCTCTCAGAAGACCTACGATTAAGAATTGTTGACTTGCATAAAGCTGGAAAGGGTTATAAAAGTATCTCCAAAAGCCTTGCTGTTCACCAGTCCACCGTAAGACAAATTGTCTATAAATGGAGAAAGTTCAGCACTTCTGCTACTCTCCCTAGGAGTGGCCGTCTGTAAAGATGACTGCAAGAGCACAGCGCAGACTGCTCAATGAGGTGAAGAAGAATCCTAGAGTGTCAGCTAAAGACATCCCTGTTAGCGAATCTACAATACGTAAAACACTAAACAAGAATGGATTTCATGGGGGGATACCACAGAGGAAGCCACTGCTGTCCAAACAAAACATTGCTGCACGGTTACAGTTTGCACAAGAGTACTGGCAAAATATTCTGTGGACAGATGAAACCAAAGTTGAGTTGTTTGGATGTGTGGCAAAAAAAGGCACAGCACACCAACATCAAAACCTCATCCCAACTATGAAGTATGGTGGTGGGGGCATCATGTTTTGGGGCTGCTTTGCTGCGTCAGGGCCTGGACGGATTGCTATCATCCAAGGAAAAATGAATTCCCAAGTTTATCAAGACATTTTGCAGGAGAACTTAAGGCCACCTGTCTACCAGCTGAAGCTCAACAGAAAATGGGTGTTGCAACAAGACAATGACCCAAAGCATAGAAGTAAATCAACAACAGAATGGCTTAAAACAGAAGAAAATACGCCTTCTGAAGTGGCCCAGTCAGAGTCCTGACCTCAACCCGATTGAGATGCTGTGGCATGACCTCAAGAAAGCGATTCACACCAGACATCCCAAGAATATTGCTGAACTGAAACAGTTCTGTAAAGAGGAATGGTCAAGAATTACTCCTGACCGTTGTGCACGTCTGATCTGCAACTACAGGAAACGTTTGGTTAAAATTATTGCTGACAAAGGAGGCTCAACCAGTTATTAAATCCAAGGGTTCACATACTTTTTCCACCTGCACTGTGAATGTTTAACACCATGTGAACACACCATGGTTCAATAAAAACATGGCGACATTTCATTCTTTGTGTGTTATTAGTTTAAGCAGACTGTGATTGTCTATTGTTGTGACTTAGATGATGATCAGATCACATTTTATGACCAATTTGTGCAGAAATCCATATCATTCCAAAGGGTTCACATACTTTTTCTTGCAACTGTATATATATATAAATTTATATATATATTTAATACAATGTTAAACAAAAATCTGCACACCAGTCAAGCCATAAGACTTGCTTTTCCCACAGAAATCCCAAAACTGCAGCGATGTTACAACCGCAAAGGATTCTGGGTGGGAATATGCAAATTAGTTTCACACAGAATCACATTATTGCCTCGTTCCATTTTAAACATGGATTCCTTTTAACCCCTTCAGGACGGAGTCAATAGTGCACGTTCTGATCAAAACAAATCGTAAACAAAAACTGGAATTTGCGCTATATGTCTGTTCAACCGTAATTCACCGCTGGCACAGTAAGTGCACCCACACTTATTATATATCATTTTGTTCAGGAGGAACAGGGCATTAATTTATCATTAACTATTCATATATGGAACATAATTTATTATGAATAAAATGTAAAAAATATGTGAGAAAATAAGATTTTTTTAAAATTTGTATTTCCGTCTGACATTTTAGCTGTGAATGTCATAATACTATTAGGTTTTACTGCACAAAAATGCACATATTTGTAATCAGCAATGTCTCACAAGTACAACAGTACCCCACATTAACAGGTTTTATGGTGTTTTGGAAAGTTACAGGGTCAAAAATAGAACGTTCCATTTTCAAATTGAAATTTGCCAGATTAGTAATGTTACCTTTGAGACGGTGTGGTCAGGGCCACCATCAGGGCATGACAACCACATTCAGTGGCGTACATACCCGGGTCACATGGGGCCTGGCCGCCCTGTGACCCGGTATGTACCCAGTGTGGCCAGCCTCTTCTCCTGGGGGGCCCAGCAGCCGGTCACCTCACGGCCCCCCGAGTGTCACCCGGCGGGCGTGCACGCAAGGGAGCACTCTCCCCTGAGTGTGTGTGTGTTAGAGGGTGTATGTTAGTGTGATTTTCACAGTGAGAATCGCGGAAGCTCCTCTAGTGGCTGTCAATGAGACAGCCACTAGAGGCTGGATTAACCCTCAGTGAAACATTGCAGTTTCTCTGAAACTACTATGTTTTCAGCTGCAGCGTTAAAACTAGAGGGACCTGGCACCCAGACCACTTCATTGAGCTGATGTGACCTGGGTGTCTGTAGTGGTCCTTTAAGTGTATTTGCATGCACTGGGGTACATACCGCAGTTGCAGGGGTCACAGCCCTGCGACCAGGTGCCCGCCGCCATGTGTTGCGGCCCCAGCCCACGCAGAGTAAGGGCATACGGATCAGTTTTCGCACCGGGGCCCCATGGGTTGTGTGTACGCCACTGCCCACATTAGCTATGTGCACACATATATAGCGATTAACATTTACACACACTATCCACTAGCATTTTCACACACTATACACTAACATTTATACACTCTATTCACTAACATTTATACACTCTATTCACTAACATTTATACAAACTATATACTAACATATACACACAATATTCACTAAAATGTACACACACTACATCCTTACACAAACATACTCTCTGCATACCTACACAAACACACACTTTGTAGTCACTACACACACTACATCCACTACACAAAACACACAGTCTGCAGTCATACACACACATGAAATACTTACACAAACACACACTATGTAGTCACTATACACACTACATCGACTACACAAAGACACTCTGCATCCACACACTGTATTCACTAAACACTACATCCACTACACACACTCTGCATTCACTATACACATCGCATTTAATACGCACAAACACTACATCCACTACACAAACACACATACACACTCTGCATTCACTATAAACACACACTACATCCACTACACAAACACACACTCTGCATCTAATATACACCTCATACATTACACAAATGTACAATCTGCATCCACTATACAAACTGCATCCGTTAAACACACACCGCATCCACTTAACACACAAACTCTGCATCCACTACACACATTCTACATCCACTATACACACACACACACACCAGAATCAGTACAGACACTGCATCCCTGTGGGCGTACTCGGGGGGGGGAGGGCAGCACTTTGGGCCGACTCTGGTGCAGGCACCGGGGGGCCCAGACCTTGAGCTGTGTCAGGGGCCCCAAAATTTCTGATGGCAGCCCTGGGTGTGGTAGCCCAGGAATGAGAATGGCATACCATTTGAAAAAGTAGACAACCCAAGGAATTGAAAGTGGGGTATGTTTAGCCTTTTTTAGTAGCCACGTAGTCAAACACTGGCCAAAGTTAGCTTTCATATTTGTTTTTGTATGAAAAAAGCAAAAAACTAATATTTGGCCAGTGTTTGTGACTAAATGGCTACTAAGGAAAACATTACTCACCTGACGGCACCCCAGGAACAGCTGGCGGCACCATAGAAGAGACAGCAGCTTGAAAAGAGGAGTCCATCACCTGCAGCGCAGTTCCCATGGCAACTGGAGCTTCAGACGCCACCTGCTGGATGGATCCGGCAACTGCCCCCAAAGCCTGAAGCAGCAGAGGAGAGAGGAAGAGCCAACGCTCCAGGACAGGAGGCTGCAGAGACAGGTAAGAAAAGGGGGGTGGGGGGACAATAATGAAAGAGGAGGGAACAAAAAGGGGGGAGGATACAACAAAGAAAGAGGGGGAGGACAATAAAGAAAGAGGAGGAGCACAATAATAGAGGGGGGTGGGGGGGAACAACAAAGAAAAAAGGGGGGACACAATAATAAAGGGGGACACACACAATAATAAAGGGGGACACACAATAATAGAGGGCGACACACAATAATAGGGGAGGGTGGGTGAAGGGGAGCCCACACCGCCCGCGGACCCTGCCCGGGCAAAAGAGGAAGGGGAGGGCCGGGACAAGCAGACCCCCCGGGAGCCCAAGAGGGGATACAGAACCCCTCCCCACCCGGCGGTAGCGGCTGAGAGCCACCCCGCGTGCCCCTCAGGGGGCACACTTACCACTGCCGGCCAAGAGGGGAGGACCCCGAGCGGCATCCCATGATTGCCGAGCTTCTGCCCCCCCCACTACCTCCGGGGGGGCATGGTCCAACTCAGATGCCGCCGCCCGGACACCAGGGGCGGCAGAAGGACCAGGCGCGGAGCAGTTGAAGCCTAGAGCCCGGGCTGCAGCTCCTGTACCGGGCCCGAGAGGGAGAGTTGGGGCTCACAGATCCCGAGGCAGGGAGACACAGGGAGGATGCCCATGGAGGGAGACACAGAGGGGGTGCCCAGGGAGAGCCAGACCGCTGGGGCTGGAAACCTCACCGCCAGGCCGCTGGGGAAGGAGGAGGCCACCGTCTGCAGCAGCACCAGCCCTGAGGACAGACAGGATGGCTGTAAAACCAGGATCCAGCATCCAGGGCCCCCAGGCAGAAAATCCAGCAAATCCAGGCGGATCACAGGAAACTTGTTGCTGGCCTGGCTCCTAAGTGGCACTGAGGTCAGTCTGATCTGTCACCACCCACTTCCTCACATCTCACACTCCCACATGTAGCATATAGCCAATCATGCATCATCCATCCCACACTCATACATGTGCCCCTGTCCGCTAAGCTGCGCACTTTCCCTGGGGCCTGATCCACTTCCAGCTATAGGGGGCCATGTGATCGCTCTTTGAGAGCGATCACATGGCCCCCGGGGGCTTCTTTTGCCAGGGGAGGGCTGCCCAGGCTGTCAGGCAGTCCTCCCGAAGGACTGAGTCTTCAGGGCTCAAAGCTGTTACAGCGTTCTATGCCGCCGCAACGCGTTTAAAGCCCTTTTAATGCGGGACGGCATAGAACGCCGTAACGGCGTTAAGGGGTTAATCTGTGTTTGCTGTATACAACAGCTTGAAACACAATATAGGAAAAGATGCAAAACCAGTGAACCACTCATGGACAGCTGTTTCGTTGTTAATGCAACTCATCAGTAATTACTTGTTTGCTTATTGAGGCTTGGTAGTGCTTGGGAAGCAAAATCCAAATAGGTTTTGGTGGGGAAAAATTGTGATTGAAAACCCCTTCCACCAGAAGTCTGTGGATAGTTAATACAATGTTAAACAAAAATCTGCACACCAGTCAAGCCATAAGACTTGCTTTTCCAACTGAAATCCCAAATAGCAGCTGCAACCGGGCCTGGCCCACCAGGGGGCCTGGCCGCCCTGTGACCTGGTATGTACGCCACTACCTCAGTCACTAACCAAGGATCTGACATAATATGCCCTAATGCGATGTAGGTGGCCGCAAGGCCCCAGGCAGCGCGAGGCCTTAGGCAGCCGCCTAAATTGCCTAATTAGAGAGCTGTCTCTGACCACAGTTTAGCACCTAGTATTAAAACAGTGATTATATTAAAGCAGGAGTGCAAGGCAAGATTGAACTGTGTATATATATATATATATATATATATATATATATTTATATATATATATATGTATACACACATACACATTACAAGGACTTTCCAGGGCTGTTTTAAATTCCCAGTCCGGCCCTGGGTGTATGTCATTATTTCAGACAGTGATAGTGACACTTTGCAAGACAGTGACACAATCACTGACTCTGACATTGTCACACCCACCTGGAGAGTCGTGGAGCAGATGGAACCCAATTTGCAGTGGAACAGCACTCCCTTACTATCACGACCCTTAGGAGCACCTGGAAGTAGAGACAGGGTCCCAAAGGGGTCTGTGGTGGCGTGGAGGCCTTTAATAAAAATTTTTTTTTTCCAGAAGGCAGCAGCAGGAAAAGCAAACGGAAATGCTACATGCTTGGATGTGGTGGGTGCCATCGAGATGTTGCGCATCTTTGGACACAAGGTCTTGGGTATCCACAATAGGTACTGGAGCCCCTCAGCCAAAGACCAGTGGGATTCAATCTCTACCCACAGAGGTTTGGACTTAGAGTTTTGTGTTCCGATAGCATGATTGAGGAGTGTGGCTAGGTAATAGATATGTATACAAGACAGTAGGGTGCGCCAAGGGGTTAGGAGTGAATTAATACTCAATAAAACAACTGAAGTAAAACAGATAATACGTGCTCAATAAAATGATATAAAATCATATATGCATAAAAGCATATATGATTTTTGAGCCCCTCAGCCAAAGACCAGTGGGATTCAATCTCTACCCACAGAGGTTTGGACTTAGAGTTTTGTGTTCCGATAGCATGATTGAGGAGTGTGGCTAGGTAATAGATATGTATACAAGACAGTAGGGTGCGCCAAGGGGTTATCAGTGAATTAATACTCAATAAAACAACTGAAGTAAAACAGATAATACGTGCTCAATAAAATGATATAAAATCATATATGCATAAAAGCAAACAAGTCAAAAAGTCCAAAATGAAGTATAAAGGTAAGTCTATAAGAGTTTGCCTTTATCTCCAGGTGAGTATATCTTCCAGATAGTTGAGGTCCAGGGACATAAAAGAGAAGAGAATAATTCCAATAGTGCAATATGTTTAACAGCAAAAACAATTAAAAGTGAATAAAATAACAATAAAGACAATAAAGTCCAGAGAAGTAGAATTGTCTTTTATTGTTATTTTATTCACTTTTAATTGTTTTTGCTAAAGCTGGCGATTTTCCAAGATCTACCACGCTGCTGCTATATTCCACACTGAGTGGAGATATGCTCATGATTTTACAACAGTCTGTAAGTGCATTTTAATAGATTTTTCCATGTTCTAATTTTACTTCACCATATGCGGTCTTTTTCCTTTCTATACACACAAGGATGTACATCATCTGAGACCTCTCCTGGTTCGTTTAACCCCTGGTGGGGTGAAAAGCCTGAATCATCACGTTTGTGAGTTTTCTACCAACACCACATATTTCATTTTGTTATTACTATATTACGCTATGTTGTGTTTTTTATTATTATTATAGATCTTCATTTGATCTACTTATCCTGGTCTGCATTTCCAGGTAATTTTTCTAATTTATATACGTATACTAGGTGTTTTCCCCCACTCTTGTTGTGTTTATTACTTATTAGGTGTCTGTGAGGTACACCTGGGAACACTTTTAGTTTTTCGTATAAATATTGTTCACGTGTGTATATACTCTTTTTGCTTTTGTTGCTACTTTATAATAGTTTGCCTTGACTATGTTGTCAAGATTTTTGGTCAGTTTTATGCCCAGGAAGGTTATATGGTCGTCCCTCCAGTCGAAGTCATGGCATGTTTTGAGTTGGTGTATGGTATTGTGGTCGAGGTTGATAGGCATGGCTTGTGTTTTAGTTGTATTGAGCTTATAATAGGAGAGTTTACTATATTCCCCCTAAGACTTACGCCAGTTGTGGAAGGGATGTTTTAGGGTATGTGATGGTGAGGAAGACATCATACACAAATAGGCTCATTTTGTGCTCTGACTGTCCTATGGGAACCCCTCGTATCGCTGAGTTTGTTTTAATTTGTGTCGCCAGTGGGAAGGGGGAGAGAGGGCAGCTCTGATGTGTACCATTTGTGATGGCAAATGACTCAGAAATAAAGCCCCCATATAGTATTTTGGCTGTAGGTGCATTGTAGATCGCCGAACGACAGAGAGGTATGTGTCTGGAAACTCGCATTTCCGTAAGACAGCTTCGAGGAAGTTCCAGCTCAGGCAATCAAACGCCTTTTCGGTGTCAAGGGATAGCATAATCCCTTTGATCCCTTGTGTTCAACACGCTCCTTGTGTTGTCAGTCTCCTGCCTACCCTTCACAAACCCAGATTGGTCCTGGTGGATTAATGTCGGGAGGGCCTCCGATATGCTGTTAGCTAAGAAATTGGCAAACAATTTGGCATCTGAATGTAGTAAGGAAATGGTTCCAAAGTTTTTACAGTGTGTGGGGGGGTTTGCCTGGCTTAGGGACGGTGATCACTGTGGCTGCAATCATGTCTTTGAGCAATTTGAAGTGGAGAATCGCATTGTTAAATAGACTCAGCAAATGAGGGTCTGTCACGGTTCCCACCGTAACTTCCAGAGTGCCAAACGAGGTCACCCCAGGAGATTCGAACCTGGGTACACTGCATTCCTGAGGCTGCTATGTTACCTCTGAGCTACTATTCAGCTTTAGTAATGCCAGTATCTAGTCCTGTCTTGTATCCAGCACTGGGGGCTGGACGTGCATTGAAGTTTCTCCTGTCTCTCATGGTACACCTGATGTTGATGGTCTCGTTAGCCAGTAGTGATGCAGCGAACGGTTTGCTGGCGAACATAGCATGTTCGCGTTCGCCACGGCGGGCGAACATATGCACGGTTCGATCCGCCCCCTATTCGTCATCATTGAGTAAGCTTTGACCCTGTACCTCACAGTCAGCAGACACATTCCAGCCAATTAGCAGCACACCCTCCCTAGCAGACCCTCCCACCTAATGGACAGCATCCATTTTAGATTCATTCTCAAGCTGCATGCTTAGTGAGAGGAGGGAAAGTGTAGCTGCTGTTGATTAGATAGGGAAATGCATAGCTAGGTTAGGGTATACAGTGTCCACTACAGTCCTGAAGGACTCATCTGATCTCTGCTGTAAGGACAGCACCCCAAAAAGCCCTTTTTAGGGCTAGAACATCAGTCTGCTTTTTTTTTCTGTGTAATGTAATTGCAGTTAGTTGTCTGCCACTGCTGCCAGCTTCTGTGTCAGGCTCACAGTGGATACTGTGCCCAGTGCCACCACTCACTTACTGGTGTCACAATAGCTTGCATTTAAAAACAAAAAACTTTTTTCACTGTTATAGATTGAATAGCAGTTAGTTGTCTCAAAGCGGGTGTGTCAACTCTACAGCGTGTACTCTGCCAACCTCTGCCAGTTCACAGTGCCACTCATATCTGGTGTCACAGTAGCTTGCACGCATAGTACCACTAATCGAAAAAAAAATGACAGGCAGAGGCAGGCCACCCCGCAGGGGCCGTCGTGGTCGTGGTGCTGTGATTCCCTTTTGCCCTAGAATAATGCCCAGTTTTCAGAGGCCAGGTACCCTGAACTTGAAAAGTTCTGAGGACATAGTTGACTGGCTAACACAGGACACCCAATCTTCTACAGCTTCCGCTCGGAACCTTGACCCAACATTCTCCTCCAGCTTAGCTTCGGGCACCTCTCAAGATACCACTCACCCACCTGCCGCCACCACCAACACTAGCACCACAGCCGCTTCACTTGGTATGTCAGAGGAGTTATTTACACATCCGTTTGAAGAAATGAGTGATGCGCAACCATTATTGACAGAGGATGTAGATAACAGGGATATGTCTCAATCAGGCAGCATTACACATGTACGGTGTGATGATGATGATGTTGTACCCGCTGCTGCTTCCTTTGCTGAGTTGTCAGATACAAGTGAAGCGGTTGATGATGACGATGCGTCCATGGATGTCACGTGGGTGCCCGCTCGGCAAGAAGAAGAACAGGGCGAAAGTTCAGATGGGGAGACAGAGAGGAGGAGATGAGTTGGAAGCAGGGGGAGGTCGTCGCAAGGAGCTAGTGGCACAGTCAGACAGCATGCATCGGCACCCGGGGTCAGCTCGACAGCACGCCAATCAACGCATGCTGTGTCCACCACCAGAATGCCGTCATTGCAGAGCTCAACAGTGTGGCATTTTTTTTGTGTGTCTGCCTCAGACAACAGCGATGCCATTTGCAACCTATGCCAAAAGAAACTGAGTCGTGGGAAGTCCAACACCCACCTAGGTACAAGTGCTTTGCGTAGGCACATGATCGCACATCACAAACGCCTATGGGATCAACACATGAGTACAAGCAGCACACAAACTCAAAGCTGCCATCCTCCTCCTGGTCCAGCATCTTCAGCCACGTCAACCACTGCTGTCCTCCTTGCCCCCTCTCAACCATCCGCCACTCCGTCTCTCGCCTTGAGCAGTTCCTGCTCATCTGCCCACAGTCAGGTGTCTGTCAAGGACATGTTTGAGAGTAAGAAGCCAATGTCAGAAAGTCACCCCTTGCCCGGCGTCTGACAGCTGGCTTGTCTGTACTATTAGCCCGCCAGCTTTTACCATACAAGCTGGTGGAGTCTGAGGCGTTCAAAACATTTGTAGCTATTGGAACACCGCAGTGGAAGGTACCCGGACGAAATTTCTTTTCACAAAAGGCAATCCCCAACCTGTACTGGATTGTGCAAAAGGAAGTAATGGCATGTCTGGCACACAGTGTTGGGGCAAGGGTCCATCTGACCACTGATACCTGGTCTGCAAAGCATGGTCAGGGCAGGTATATCACCTACACTGCGCATTGGGTAAACCTGCTGACGGCTGCCAAGCATGGAATGCGTGGCTCTGCAGAGGAGTTGGTGACACCGCCACGACTTGCAGGCAGGCCTGTTGCCACCTCCTCTACTCCTCCTACTCCATCCTCTTCCATAACCTCCTCGGCTGAGTCCTCTTCTGCTGCTGCGTCTTGCTCCACATCAACGGCACCCCCCCAGCTCCCCAGGTACTATTCCACATCCCGGATACGGCAGTGTCACGCCGTCTTGGGTTTGACCTGCTTGAAAGCAGAGAGTCACACCGGACAAGCACTCCTGTCCGCCCTGAACGCACAGGTGGAAAAGTGGCTGACTGCGCAGCAACTGGAGATCGGCAAAGTGGTTTGTGACAACGGAACAAATTTGTTGGCGGCATTTAAGTTGGGCAAGTTGACACATGTGCCGTGCATGGCACATGTGTGTAATCTGATCGTACAACGCTTTGTGCATAAGTACACAGGCTTACAGGACGTCCTGAAGCAGGCCAGGAAGGTGTGTGGCCATTTCAGGTGTTCCTACATGGCCATGGCGGACTTTGCCGATATCCAGCGGCGAAACAACATGCCAGTGAGGCGCTTGATTTTCGACAGCCCGACACGTTGGAATTCAACACTTCTCATGTTTGACCACCTGCTCCAACAAGAAAAAGCCGTTAATGAATATTTGTATGACCGGGGTGCTAGGACAGCCTCTGGGGAGCTGGGAATTTTTTTGCCACGTTACTGGACGCTCATGCGCAATGCCTGTAGGCTCATGCGTCCTTTTGAGGAGGTGACAAACCTAGTCAGTCGCACCGAAGGCACCATCAGCGACATCATACCATTTGTTTTCTTCCTGGAGCGTGCCCTGCGAAGAGTGCTGGATCAGGCCGTAGATGAGCGTGAAGAGGAAGAGGAAGAGTTGTGGTCACCATCACCACCAGAACCAGCCTTATCAGCATCGCTTGCTGGACCTGCGGCAACGCTGGAAGAGGATTGTGAGGAAGAAGAGTCAGAGGAGGAATGTGGCTTTGAGGAGGAGGAGGAAGACCAACCACAACAGGCATCCCAGGGTGCTCGTTGTCACCTATCTGGTACCCGTGGTGTTGTACGTGGCTGGGGGGAAGAACATACCTTCATTGAGATCACTGAGGAGGAGGAACGGGAAATGAGTAGCTCGGCATCCAACCTTGTGCAAATGGGGTCTTTCATGCTGTCGTGCCTGTTGAGGGACCCTCGTATAAAAAGGCTGAAGGAGAACGACCTGTACTGGGTGTCCACGCTACTAGACCCCCGGTATAAGCAGAATGTGGCTGAAATGTTACCAAATTACAACAAGTAGGAAAGGATGCAGCAATAAATTAAAAAGTATGCTTTACACAGCGTATAAGGGTGATGTCACAGCACAATGGGAATCTAACAGGGGAAGAAGTGAAAGTAATCCTCCTCCTCCCACGACCACGCCGGCAAGGACAGGACGCTTTACAGATGTGTTGTTGATGGAGGACATGCGAAGCTTTTTAAGTCCTACGCATCGCCACAGCCCTTCGGGATCCACCCTCAGAGAACGACTTCACTACTGGGTGTGCAGGCTTGACCTGTGGCCTGAGCTATCCCAATTTGCGATAGAACTTCTGGCCAGCCCCGCTTCAAGTGTCCTGTCAGAAAGGACCTTCAGTGCAGCAGGAGGTATTGTCACTGATAACAGAAGTCGCCTAGGTCAAAAAAGTCTAGATTACCTCACCTTTATTAAGATGAATGAGGGATGGATCCCGACGGGACTGACAGTGGGCGATACATTCGACTAAAAAAGGCCTGATGAGATGAGCTGCCTTGGGCTAAAAATGGTCCACACGTATTTTAGCTCTGAATGCCGGTTGACTTGCGTGACTTATCCGCCACCAACTAGGGTTCAAGCCGCAATGTTTTAGGGCAGTGCTCCCCAACCTTTTTATCGCCGTGGACCGGTAAACATTGGGGGGCGGGGGGAGGACAGTAGGTCCCCCCTTATCCTTATTTACTGAATATTTCCCTGTATAACAATGTTTGGCATTTAGTGAATATTCCCTATTCTGCTCTGTGTCAGTGTGTATCAGGGGCTCTGAGGACAGATGTCAATCCATATCTGCCAAGTGACCCTATGTAGGAGGAACAGTCTCTATTCTGCTCTGTGTTAGTGTGTATCATGGTCTCTGAGGACAGGTGTCAATCCATATCTGCCAAGTGACCCTATGTAGGGGGAACAGTCCCTATTCTGCTCTGTGTCAGTGTTTATCAGGGATGCAATCCATGTGTTATGTAGTCCTATTCTGCTCTGTGTCAGTGTGTATCAGGGATCCTTAGGATAGGTGTCAATCCATATCTGCCAAGTGACCCTATGTAGGGGGAACAGTCTCTATTCTGCTCTGTGTCAGTGTGTATCATGGTCTCTGAGGACAGGTGTCAATTCTGCATCATCTGCCAAGTGACCCTATGTAGGGGGAACAGTGTCTCAATCAGGGATCCTTGGATAGGTGTCAATCCATATCTGCCAAGTCACCCTATGTAGGGGGAACAGTCCTATTCTGCTCTGTGTCAGTGTGTATCAGGGTCCTGAGGACAGGTGTCAATCCATATCTGCCAAGTGACCCTATGTAGGGGGAACAGTCTCTATTCTGCTCTGTGTCAGTGTGTATCATGGTCTCTGAGGACAGGTGTCAATCCATATCTGCCAAGTGACCCTATGTAGGGGGAACAGTCTCTATTCTGCTCTGTGTCAGTGTGTATCAGGGTCTCTGAGGACAGGTGTCAATCCATATGTCAAGGTGTCAATATGTCATATGTCAGGTGTCAATCCATATCCATTGTGATTTAGGAATGTTAGGAGATTTCTGCCCTTTATGGATTAAGACCAGACTCTGCATCAACTGTGTAATTTTCCATGGGAGTTTTGCCATGGATCCCCCTCCGGCATGCCACAGTCCAGGTGTTAGTCCCCTTGAAACAACTTTTCCATCACTATTGTGGCCAGAAAGAGTCCCTGTGTGTTTTAAAATTCGCCTGCCCATTGAAGTCTATGGCGGTTTGCCCGGTTCGCCGGTTCGCGAACATTTGCGGAAGTTCGCGTTCGCCATTCGCGAACCGAAAATTTTGAGTTCGCGACATCACTATTAGCCAGGTATAAAACACTGCTTCTCTCAGAAGGCAGTGTCAGTTCCTTGACCCTGGTTCAGTATTGCTGTTTGTGTTCCAGTGTGCTCCTGTTGATTCCTGACCTTGACTTGTTACTCCGTATATCCTGACTTCTGGCATCCTCTGACCTCGGCTTTCTTCTCGTTAATCCTGATTTCTGGCACCCTCTGACCTCTGGCTTACCCACGACGATTCTCCTGCTTTATCCGTTCCTGTACTTCGAATTGGAGAATTATCCTGCACAGCCCCCGTGCACCGACTCACAGGCCAGGTAAATTCTTACCTGACCACCTCTGCCTGTGTTTACTTGCAAGGGTGAGCATATATTTCTGCCTGCCAGACTCCCAAGTCAGGTAAGCCCTGACAAGGGCTTAGTGTTTACAGTATTTTTTATAGTAGATGTTGGATAGGCCATCTTATCCGGGTGTTTTGTTGGCAGGGAGTTGTCGTATCACTGCCTCGATTTCGTCCCGGGTTATTGGTTTAGACAGTAAGTCCTTTTGGTTGGGCGTGAGTGTGGTTGTGTAAATGTGCTCTAGGTATGCTGTGAATTCACCTACAGTAGCATGGTGTTGCTCAGTGTCCCTCTGTATATTATAGAGCTTTTTGTAAAAGGACTTCTGGGGAAATGAGATTTGCATTTGTGTCCGATGTGAGGTATGGGATTCAAGATCAAGCCTGCAATTCTTTCAGCTAATTTTTTCATGAGGAAACTGGTTTGATACAAGTGCACCTTTTGTATTTCCTTTTGGTCTGTACTATTTGGTTTCTAAGGGTTTTGGTAGCGTGTTTCTGATTTTGTAAATTCAAGTCACAGAGCCTTTCACTCCATTCTTTGAGTTTTGATTGGGAGGACCTTTTGATGTGTGCGGCTCATTTTATGAATTGGCCTCTCACGACAGCCTTATGGGCTTGTCATAGATTGTCTATGGATATTTCAGCCGTGTCGTTTGTGGAGAAGTAGTTTTCAATCTCTGTCGCCATAGTCAAGGAGAATTGGGGGTCTTGGAGGAGTGATTTGATTCAGTCACCAAGGGGGCTTGTTTTTGAATGCAAACTTGTCTGCTATTGTGAGGATAACCAGGGCGTGATCCAACCACTCAATGTTTCCTTTCTCACAGCCGGTAAACTGTACTAGGTGTGGGCCATTTAGGTAACATATGACTATCTTAGTGTTGAAGTTATGTACTGAGAAGTAGTACATGCATGAATTATCTGAAGGGTTTCGTGAACTCCACACGTCATATAGATTTTATGAGCTGAAGAGGGAATTTTGAGTCTTGTGGACATTTTGTCAGATGCGGAGTCTAGTATGGGGTCCTGAACACAGTTGAAATAGCCCCTGAGGACAAGCACACCCTGCGGAATACCATCAATTTTGAACATGACCTTGGTTAGGAAGTCCCGTTGGTTATCGTTAGGGGCGTACACATTGGCTATAGGATATATGACTTCATTGATTAGAGCTACTATGATTAAAAATATTCCCTGAGGGTCTGTGACTTTCTTAATCAAGGAAAATTAGATTTAGTTACTAATTAGCATTGACATGCCTTTTGACTTTGTGTCTGAAGTTGCATGAAACTTATAAGGGAATTGTTTGATTGTGAATCGGCACGGGTCCGATTTACGAAAGTGGGTCTCTTGCAGGAACACTATGTCATCCTGGTGCTTTCTAAGTTCTTTGTATAGGGTGTGGCATTTGGAAGGGGAATTCAACCCCTTGACATTATGTGACACTTTACGCATAAAGTTTCGCTTGGTCAGTGCTTATTAAAAATGTATACCATTTCATACTCCCCTCTTACTCCCCCCACACAACCCCGCATTAAAGAAAAGGAGAGTAGAAAAGAAAGAGGAAAAAGGTTAAAGTAGAAAAGACAGTAGCAGTAGAGAACTGGGCCTGTTGTTGACATGTGGCTGTTCACTATGAAATCAGCCATTATCGCCCTCCGGCGAATACATTTTGGATTCGACTGTACTGGGTGTGACACCCAGTTCCCTGTGGGGGTCAAGGTGTACCAGTTTAGTAATAGGCTTTGGCTTGCCACACTCTGAACAAGCAGATCTGTACTCATAACAATATCTTTAACATGTCCTAACTCGAGAACTTGCATTACACCTAAACTTAGATTATACAACGTAACAAATTAAAACTTTACATGAACGAAAGTACCATGATACTAATGATATTAAGTCACCTTTGTGTCTTACTATTACAACATCTCACTCATGTGTATTATTACTTCTGTAGATTCCACCATTCCACCTGCCTCTACTGCTCATTACTATGGGGGTATCATATGCATCCTGAAGAGAGACGTTGTGGCCACTCTTGTAGATATGCATTATCGTATGGGTTCTTTAATAGAGGTGAGGGAGAAGAGTGCTAGGGAGGTGGCGCTAAGAGCCATGTAACAAGGTGAGTAAACCTCATGCCTATTGAAGTGTGGCACTGTGGGCACAGTGTAGGGTTACCTGAACCTATGCCTGGAGGGCATTAGGGGGAATGTGTTTTATGCCTTCCAATTAGACAAGGTACACTTGTAATCCTGAAGCTTGTAGGGCTAGGCCTAATTAAATAATATCTACATAATATCTATTCAGGTGGTAACATGTTGAATTTGGCAGAAGCTTCAGGTGTAGTTGCTGGCTGGATGTCCCATTTTCTCAATAGGTGTTGTCCTTTTTTCAGGTTAAGTATCGAGGTTGTCTGCCCATTGCGGGTGATTAAAAGCCGGGTGGGGAACCCCCATCTGTAGGGGTTTGGTGCTTCCACAGTGCTGTTGTCACGGGGTAGGAGGTCCTCCTGGCTGCTACTGTAGCCGGAGAGATATCTGCAAAGATTTGTATGTCCTGATACGCTGCAGCCAGAGATTTTGCGTTTCTGCTCGCCTGAAGTATCTCTTCTTTGATATGATGATAGTGTGCTCAAAGCTGTACATCCCTAGGTGTATGCAGTCTAGGAGGAGCATTGATACAGGTATGTCTGGGCACAGAGTTCGGAATAGGCCTGTAGCGAAGGCCTGCAGGTCTCCCACCGCAACAAATTCCGGAATCCCCCTGATCCTTAGGTTATTCCGGCGGGCTGGTCTTAGAAATCCGCAAGTTTGGCGTGGTGGGAGGACAGGTGCATCTCCAATTGTTGGACCTTAGTGATTAGAGAGTTGTGGGTGGTCGCTTGTTGATCCATTTTGGTTTCTAGATGCGCTGTCCTGTCGCCGATGTCGTGTATTTCTTGTTTCAGCTCGGAAATTGAGGATTGAAATTGGGCTAACAGTTGCTTGGATTGGGCATCCAGCATCTTTTGTAGGATGGCTGGTGTTATGTGACCTTTGCCATCTTGTGAGGGAGCATGAGTCCTGGCTGACTCCTGACTTGTGGTCGCCATCTTGGAGGCCTACTTGGAGCGCCGGCTGTTTATTTTGGCTTTTGGCCATGAAAAAAGACGCACGGTCTCCCTTTCCCTTCCCTTTGTGGTGGGACACCGTTCTTGGTAATTATGCAGGTGGGAATTGAGTTGGGCACATAATCTTAGTCCGCCTAGCATGGAGCTTCGATCTCATGCAGCCATCTTGGTCCTATATGTACCATTTTTAAAGTAAACATGAGTGAGCAGGCAAAACACATTCCTTTTATTTCTTATGGGATTCATATTCAACTGTAGAATATAACAGAATGGCACAATCATAAAACAAAACATGGCAACAAAGAAAAAAATGAAATTACCCCTGTTCAAAAGTCAGCATACCCTTTAGCATCAATGACAGTGTGCAATATTTTGTAATAGTTGTCCATGAGGCCCCTAATTCTTGCAGGTGGTATAGCTTCCCATTTGTCTTGGCAAAATGCTTCCAGGTTATGCAAAGTCTATGGTCGTCTTGCATGAACCGCACATTTGAGATCTCCCCAAAGTGGCTAAATGATTTTAAGGTCAGGAGATTCTGACCACTTCTGAACTTTTTCCGCTGTAACTACTGGAAGGTCAACTTGGCCTTGTGCTTAGGGTTATTGTCATGAAGGAAAATCCAGTGGAGCCTTCATGCAAAACAATGCAAAAAAATGCAAATTATCTGCCAGTATTTTCTGATAACATGCGGCCCCCCGCACCAGGCCGATACTCAAGGTGCCTGAAGGTGGGGGCACTGGGAGGAGCCCTATTACAGGGGGGCCATTTGGCCACCTCAGGGGTGCCCCTGTTGAAGAGCTAGGTAAGGCACAGCAGGCACCGGCTTACCTTGATGGCAGGTGCCTGCTCTGCCACAAAATGCCGGTGAGAGGGGCGAGGAGAGGAGGAGAGCGGATGGAGCTGGCAGGCGGCGAGGGAGGCTGCCTCTCACTCCTCCCTCGTGTGCCCTCTGTGATGCCGGGAGCAGTAATATGATGTCATTCCGGCCCTGGCATACTAAACGGTGCGCTGGAGGAATGAGGAGCTGCTTCACACTGGGGAGGTGAGTGTTTGATTGTCAGTGAGTGTGTTTGTGTCTGTGTGTATGTATGTCAATCAGTGAGTGAGTGTATGTATGTCAGTGAGTGTATGTATGTCAATGAGTGAGTGTGTGTATGTGAGTGAGTGTATGTATGTCAATGAGTGAGTGTCAGTGAGTGTATGTATGTCAATGAGTGAGTGTATATATGTCAGTGAGTGTGTGAATGTCAGTGAGTCTGTCTGTCTGTCAGTGAGTGAGTGTGTGTGTGTGTCTGTCAGTGAGTGTGTGTGTCTGTGCATCTGTCAGTGAGTGAGTGTTTGTCTGTCAGTGAGTGTGTGTCTGTCAGTGAGTGTGTGTCTGTCAGTGAGTGAGTGGGTGTATATCTGTCAGTAAGTGTGTGTGTGAGTGTGTGTCTATCAGTGAGTGTGTGTTTGTGTGCCTGTCAGTCAGTGAGTGAGTCTATGTCTGTCAGTAAGTGTGTGTGTGAGTGTGTCTATCAGTGAGTGTGTGTCTGTCAGTGAGTGTGTGTCTGTCAGTCAGTGAGTGAGTGTATGTCTGTCAGTAAGTGTGTGTGTGTGTCTGTTAGTATGTGTCTTTCAATGAGTGTGTGTCTGTCAGTGAGTGTGTGCGTGTCTGTCAGTGAGTGAGTGACATGAGGGGGCGGCAAAATGGATCTTTGCCTAGGGCGGCAGAAATCCTTGCACTGGCCCTGCATGCAGCATTCATCTTGCCGTCAATTTTCACAAGATTCCCCATGGCTTTAGAGCTCACACAACCCCAAAGCATAAGTGAGTCACCAACTGCTTCACAGTGGGAATGGTATTTGCACTATAGGCATTGTTGACATCTTTCCAAACATAGCGCTTGTGATTGTGACCTTAAAGCTTAATTCTGGTCATTTCACTTCAAATTACATTGTGCCAGAAGCTGCGAGGCGTGTCAAGGTGTTGTCAGGCATATAGTAACTGGGCTTTTTTGTGGCATTGACACAGTCAAGGCCTTTTTTCTGGCCACTCGAACATGCTGCTCATTTTTGTTTAAGTATTATCATCTGTGCTCCTTGAAACAACCACACCATCTTTTTTTGGGACTATAAACCTCTATTTTGGTCTCGTTACTCCAAATTACAGTGTGCCAGAAGCTGTGAGGCATGTCAAAGTTTTGTCGGGCAAATTGTAACCGGGCTTTTTTGTGGCATTGGCACAGTAAAGGCTTCTTTTTGGCAACTCGACCATGCAGCTAATTTTTGTTCAAGTACAACCATACTGTCTTTTTCCAGAGCAGCCTGTATTTCTCTGGAGATTACCTGTGAGATTTTCTTTGTACCCTGAACAATTCTTCTGGCAGTTCTGACTGAAATATTTCTTGGTCTACCCGACCATGGCTTGGTATCAAGAGATCCAAGAGAATTCAAAAGAATTTTCCACTTCTTAATAAGTGATTGAACACTACTGACTGGCATTTCCAAGGCACTGGATATCTTTTTATATCCTTTTCCATCTTTATAATGTTCCATTACTTTGTTATGCAGGTATTTTAACAGTTCTTTTCTGCTCCCCATGGCTCAGTATCTAGCCTGCTCAGTGATTCCATGTGAGAGCTAACAAACTCATTGACTATTTATACTCAGACACTAATCACAATTTAAAAAGCCAAAGGTGTGGGAAATTAACCTTTAATTGCCATTTTAACCTGTGTCACCTTTTGTGTCTGTAACAAGGCTAAACATTCAATGGTATGTAAACTTTTGATCAGGTCCATTTTGGTGATTTCTGTTATCATTATGATTTAAAAAGGAGCCAAACAACTATGTGATAATAAATGGCTTCATATGATCACGATCCTTCAAAAAAGGACAATTTTTGCATGATCATCATATTTTCAAAATCAATGCCAATATTTCACAATTTCTGTCTGGGTATGCAAACACCCTATCTCTAAAGGCTTTCATCATATTGGCTTCCTCATAACTCAATAGAAAAAAATGTGTGCACTGCTGTGCCTGCTGCCAGTTCTTTTCTAGCGCAACTCAAAAACCGAAACTGATAGGATAATACTTCTCTTCGAAATGTTGTTCTGGAAGGCAGATGATAAGTAGGAGCTAGAACCTGTATCAGTTGCCTTCTATAACTGCAAAAAAAGCTTCCCTAATAGCAATAAACTAGCCTATTAATCATGTCTCCTTACCTAACTGCTGTTGAGACATGCATCTGACATTTACAACACCACATTTCTCAAGGGTTGGTTGATGGGACTGTTGTTGTCTTTGTTGCCCCACCCTCTTTCTTTTGACTGTCTTGAGCCCCTAGTACCTTCTCACCTCTGACTCAAACAGAGGCTTTTGCTGCTGAACCTTGCCTCTCCTCCTGTAACAGAACAGCTTTGTGCACAGAGATAGTTTCTAATCCCTGTGCTTGTCACATGTACCCAAACATTTTCCATGCCAGCCTCATTGCCACAAAGCCTGCATTTTGCTAAATGCCTATCCCCACAGTATCAAAATGTCTTCACACTTCTTCCCTGAGCTGTAGACCTACTTCTGCTTGACATGAAATGGAGGATATAATGCTGCTCTGCTCCAACTCCCGAAGTACCACTGCTGCTTCTTATTCATTGTCTTGTTGTTTTACCAGTACTACTGGGTGTAAAAGAGGTGGCTACTGGACTAGTGGGGAATAACTACTCCCTCTATCATACTACATGTACTACTACCACCCTTCTCGTTTTTCAGAAGATGAAGTTGTCACAGTGCTGCTCATTCTCTTTTTCCTCTAGCTCGTAAGCTAAATCTAAATTCACTTCATGCTCTAAGTTAAAAAAAAATTCAAACTTTTTTCAAGTGTTCCTTGCTTGTGAACTATGAAAAATAAAATCCACCATGTTAGAGAATAAAGAAAATGTTAATCTGCAGTCTCCACCAGAAAAAAAAATAATAGATTAAACTAGTAGAAAAGACTGCACACTACCAGATGTTAACAGAACACAATGCTGTCTCAGACAGTTTCCAAAGTACATATTTTTGGGTCCAGCCTTAGTTCCTTTATGTCCCATTTTTGGGGACATAGGGAACAATCCCCAACAATTATAGTTAGAGCACATCTGTAGAAGCCACATTGAAACAATGCTTCCTGCAGAGTCAGCACTAAGCGGACTGGCTAAAATGATTGGCAGGTAGCCTGATGTGTATTCACACCAGGCTGACTGGCCAGGAAAGGGGGCATACTGATTTAAAGAAGAATTGGCAGTTTTATAAAGGTGCCTAGTTGCACCCCCCGGTTTCATGAGAAGAATTGCTGATGCAGCAAAGCGATTGATTTTCTCACCAATGCAGAACAAAGTTGTGGTGAGGGACTTACTTGCTGCTGGATTAGAGGTAAGATAACCCTTTCTTTAGGACACTGTATGGGGAGGGGACACTAGCTCAAATGTAAATTTAAGCCTTACAGCCTAACAGGAAACAGCTAAAACCTATTACCGCAATATTCATTAAACTTCAGTGATGTCAATTCAGAAAAAGATTTGAAAATGAAATAAAAATGGCTGTTAAAATGTATTGTTTTCAAAATGATTCAAGCATGATACGAGTAATTGGATTTTAAAAGTTAAAATTACATAGTGTATATTTAAATAAATAAATAAAAAACCTCAGACATCATGTTGCAGAAAATATATTTGTTTCAAAGCAATTAAATACAAAAATAAAAGAAGTAAATTGGTTTTCTCCAGAAAAAAAAAATGTGAGGAACCATAGGTTTGATGAAACTCAAAATGTTCAAGTCATGATGATAGAAATAAATGCCACTGAACATCTTCATCTATTGAAACATAAAGGAAACAGACTCTTTCAGCTTCTTGGACTCCCTGAATGGTTTATTTATAGCTCAAAAATCAGTTTAGTTTATCTTTTAATTAATCCCATAACAGGACATGGGAAAGGGTTTGATGGATATCTTAAAGAAACACTCCAAACACCATAACTACTACATCATGCTGTAGAGGTTATAGAGTCTATGGTACCCTGGCACCCCCCCCCCCCGTTTTAAGAAACCAAACCTTTTTTGAATGATTCAACTTTTACCTGTGATTCACTGCTCAATACCTCCACTACAGGTAAAGCTGGGAGCTCTACATGAACTGGACTGTGCAGGGCTTATCCTTATTTTCATTTATGCTCTTCACCAATAAGCTAGATAGAAAATTGATTTCCAGCCCAATAGGTAATGAGAAGACAGCACAAGGTGTAGGTGCAGTTGTTTGAAAACACTTGTACTTGCATCTTAAAATGTACGTTAAAATGTTTGTCTTCATAACTCACTGAAGTCTTAATAATTTTTTTGTGTCAAGTGGCTCTGGCCTAGCTGGGCCACTGTCATTCTCTGTTTAACATCATCGATGCCTTTATAGTCCCACTCTACCAGAATCTGGGAAAACCCTATACTTTGCTTGATATTCTATATGTCACAACTCACCTTTGACCTAGCTTTTCTTTTTATATTTTTCTGTTAAAAACATATTACTATGCACGTAACCATAAACATTTTAAATATAAAGCTCATATCCAAAGGGATAAACTAATGGTGTTGCGTGTGTGTGCAGGAGGGTGTTGTGGTGTTGTGTGTGTCAGTAGGTCTGTTTGCCATGTATTATGTGTGTGCATGTAAATAAGGGCTGTAATGTGTGCTGTTCCACATATGGGCTTAGGATGTTTGTCCTTGGTGGTCTTCATGCAGACAAGATCCACACCTATCAAGTATAGACAAAAATAATATTTCACTTATTTCAAGTTGAAATACGCCTTAAATTATTGCCATCTTTTTTTCAAAGATATACATAGATTTATTGGCCAAATGCACTTTAACATAAAAGGAAATTGCCAATATCCAAAATACTTCAGGCCAAAATCCACTAATGTATGGTTATCCCTAATATAAAGGATAGAAGTAAGGGCCTCACAGTTAGTCATCTAACCCTTATTTGTATGTTTAAGACATGCCAGTACAAAATACCATCAAATTGTACAGTAATTCTTCGAAAATATGATTAATGTCTAGATCATAGTATTCTTGCAATAGCAGCATTTTATAGTATAAAGAGATTCTTGTTTGACTCCTACCAGGCAGTTGCAGTTTTAGGGCTCCCTGCCCCCACCCCCCCATCTCTCTCCATGTGCCTACACAGAATATCTAAGCAATTTTGTATGGTACACTATCACCTGCTCGCCATTTCATGACTCCTAAGTTCTCATAGCAGGGGATAAGAACATCTTAATTAAACAGAACTTGCAATAAAGAAAGCCTAAATAGGGCTCTCTTTACAGGAAGTGTTTATGGAAGGCTGTGCAAGTCACATGCAGAGAGGTGTGACTAGGGTTCATAAACAAAGGGATTTAACTCCTAAATGGCAGAGGATTGAGCAGTGCGGCTGCAGGGGCATGTTATATACACCAAAACTGCTTCATTAAGCTAAAGTTGTTCAGGTGACTATAGTGTCCTTTTAAGGTTGGTTCATTGAATACTGACTTTTCATCCACAGTGACCAATTCAAGCGAAAAACTTTGAAAGGTCTGTAAATTGATTAGGGTGAACAGATATTCCTTCTAATTAATCTATACTGCAGGTTTGTATTACAATCATCATTATAATTTCTGTAAAATGTAAATTTGGACATGAAGAATAGAACCCTATATCTTGTTGTTCAAAAAATAAAGGACATAATGAAAAAAAAACATATGAAATAGAATCCTGAATTATTTTTTTAAATTAATATTGCTTTGCTATTTGTTTTTTGTTCATCTAAACATCTAGTTTCAAAAACGTATTATTTTCCAAAATAAAAGCTGTTGGACCATTAAAGTTTGCTAAGACATATATTATTTAGAAAAGAAAGCAAAATGTTGCCAAATTTTTGTGAGATTGTTGTAAACATTGCATATGTAACACTGCAGCTGTTAGGTTAGCATTTGTTAATGTCGCTTTTGTTAATCCCATAAAACAAACATAGGAAAACAGAACACTAAACTTCCTTTGGGGTCCTGGGGGCATATTTCAATTCTAAATTAGTTCAGCTTTTCTCTTGCTAGCTATTGTCTTGTTTTTATGTTAGCTGTTAAGCTAAGCTATGGGAAGTAAATTGTTAAAATGAACGCATACTCTGACAAGGGATTTCTTGATGAGATACACAAGATTAAACCGTTCCAATTACACATTCCCATTACTTAACTAGATAGAGGTAAAATGGGATATCCTGGAAGTGTACATTTTGTTGTGAATTTAATCCATTTGTAATTTTATGGTTATTTAAAGCATCAAAAAAATATATATTTATCAGCATGGCCTGAAGGCATCACTGTCTTTAATAGATCAATTTCGCTGTTGTCATGTACATGTTATCCTACTAATGGGCAAAATTGCATTGCCCTTTACTTGTATTAATTAATTATATAATTAATGACCAATATGTGTATACTCTTTTTTACTATATTCTAATTTTATTTTCATTATGATTTTTTTCTATCTTTTAATGATTACTGATGGATGCTATAATTTATTACAAGAAAAAAAGGTATAAACAATATACCAGCAAGTGGAGCGCTATATTGAATATATATATAAATAATGAGGGGGTATACTCACTCCGCTATAATTTATTAATATAAAATTTTCATACAACATATGTGGTCTGAAAATTATACAATATATCTGTATAAGTTTAAGGTATATATTATTGCAACTAGATATATTATTACTATGTTAATTACTGATACTGGTCTATACAAACCTATGGGGCATTTCTGGATATGCCCACAGGTTTGTATCTCTTTTTCCTTATAGATGTATATGTGGACTATGGATATTAATGACAATATCGTAAATAGGCTGTGACGTGTCATTGGGATCGACACGTCACTTCTGCCTTTCGAACCTGTGATTGTAAAGCCCACATCTTGCCCACAAAGAAGAGGGCGGCGGTGATCTAAACGCGCATAAAGATCATGTCATTTCTACCAAGTGATTACATGGAGTAGACACAGATGATCAGAACACACCTCCCGAATAGGATTCTCGTGACTGGTTGGTTCGCGAGCGCATGGACGAATCGAAAAAAGGCTCTATGGTTTAAGAAACGTGCATGAGCAGGAACAGGAGAAGGAGCAGGTACCGATTGATAAAGCCACAGAACTTGACGAAACACGTGTCGGCGAATTGGAGCTACTACAGACTTTCATCTATATTGATTTTATTGATTTTTATACTTATTGTTTCATGTAATAAATGTATTTTAATTATACTATTATTCTGATGCTTCCTGCCAAAGAAGGAAAGTGTCCCTTTTAGTGACACACAAGCTGAATATCCCAGAGCTGAATATCTTTTTGGTATATCACCTATTTGCTTTGTTGCTGTACTTCACAGAAAGCTATTTGCTTTTGTTTTGTGTTTGCCTTTGAGCAGTGGCATACAAAGGAGGGGTGCCCAGGGCCAGTAGTGTACTAAGGTAGGGGTAAAGGGGGCACTCCTTCTAGGGCTACCCGCGGCAACACTCTCACCGATCGCGAGAACAGAGCACATGCTGCTGCTGGATGTGGAGACTCCTGGGCCCCTCTTCACTGGGCAACCATACTGTGGCACCAGACCACCAGGGAATGTAGTGTGTGTCCCCTCCCTGGACACAAATAAGAGTCAGGGAGGGGACACACACAAACAATACCCACTGCTCACTATACACTCATTATACATACTATACACACACACACACACACACACTGCAAACACACTATACACACACACACACACACACACAAACACACTGTATACACACTATACACACACTGCATTCACACGATACACACTATACACACACTGCATACACACACCATACACATTATACACACACAAATATTGCATACACTACACACACACTACATACACACTATACAAATATAAGATCCCCCCTGGGTACCACATGCTCCAGGTAAACCCTTGCCTTTGAGTATTTGTGGAGAAGACAGAAGAGAGTCTGTGTCCCCTAGAACAGATTTGAGCCTGTCCTCGTTTGGCTCTAATTTATGTGAGTGTATGGTATATACATTTACTTGTACACCTGAGCACTTAATATATTACACTATATGTTTTTCTCTTTTTTATTTAGCCTTTTGCTGTACAAATATCCCTTGAATTACAAGGGTAAGTGAATTTGTAAGGGCTCCCCTATCTGCACTGGTGGTAGTACAGCCACCCAGTTCACCTTTTTATGTATATTGATTTATGTGTAGTAAGGGAGAGACTAGCATTGTGTGGTAGCTGCTATTTGTAACATTTATTATACTGTAAGCGCCTTTTTGCACAGAGCACTTTTTTGGTTTTTATATCAAATATGAATGGGAAGATTTCTTTTCCACATTTCAACATTTATGGGATGAAATTTAAAACAGACAGCAAAACATATTTAAACATAAATAAATAATGGAGAACATGGTCATATTGTGGTCCACGCATACCCAAAGAGCTGATTTAGGCATTTGATGCAGAAAGTATTAGGGAACCTATGAACTTATAACATGGAAAAAGTGGCAAGTAAAATGATCCAAGTGACATTGACAAGGGACAAATAGTGAAGTCTAGATGACTGGGTCAGAGCATCTCCAAAATGGCAAGTCTTATGGGGTGTTCCATGTATGCAGTGGTTAGTGTCTATCAAAAGTGGTGCAAGGAAGGACATCCAGTGAACCAAAACCAGGATCACGGGAACTCAAAGCTCATTGATGCATATGGAGAGTGAAGGCTAGCCCACCTGATCCAATCACACTAAAGAGCTACTGTAGAATAAATTGCTGAAAACCGTAATGCTGGCTATTATAGAAAGGTGTCAAAATACACAGTGCATCAGAGTCTTAAAGGGGCCCCCTTGCGCTCTTAATGGCCTGTGTTGCAATGCCGGGACCGTTTTCAGCAATACTTATCAGGTGGACCTAAGTGCATGGGCCACCCGATGGGCTCCCTCAGTGTGTGGACTCAGGTGCAGCCTGCGGTAGTTCTGCCACTGTCTTTACCTACTTGATCACCGGCATTCAATCACCTGTATTTTTAATATGCAGTGAAAATACAGGTGTTTTTGCTTGTGATTTTACTAGCATATTTTATACACATCAGAATGGACCCTTATCATGCACAATTTCAGTAAAATTTTGATTTTAATATAAATTAAACATTGGTGTATTAAAAGGTGTCCGTTCTTGGTTTTTATGGCCCCTCTTGAGAGAATGAACATCCCTTTACCATGATTTGAAGGGGAAATACAAAATATTGGTAATATTGGAAATCCACTGTGAGAGCATATTCTCGCACATATGATTAATTTGATGCAGATGTTCAGTTCTTTGGATTCCTTGTAAAGCAAATAGATAATTTGTGTTGAATATAATTTGACTTTTCTTGAATGTTTTAGCAGAAATACATTCCAAATCGTCTGCATTCATGTGGGTGACTGATATCACACATACACCAGGACAAATGCATAATTTAAAAGTTGAAGGCCAGATGGTAGTGATTACAGCATTTTACAAATAATCCCATTATTGTAAAAAAGATGTATTATGATATCACTAAAATGCTGATCCATGTTATTGCTTGCTGTAATGAGCTCTCGTGAGACTTTAAAACAATTTATATGCAACATTTTATGGATTAATTTCTAGTATGTTGCTATGAAGTCTTAAAGCGGCAATGTCATGCCAAAATTACCTTTCCCCAATCACTTCCTCTTCTTTCCCTCTGTTAGGATCTGTTCTTCATTTCTTCCTATTTGCTTTAGTTTGTTTTAAAACATTAGATAAAGTAGGGACTATTTTGTCTTATGTATTTTTCGGACAGTTGACCAGCTTTGACACAGAGGAGGAACTAAGTCTGCTCCATTTCCTTTGGTCAAAGAAATTTTCCCACAATTCTCACGTTCCTCCTGCTGCTTCATTCGGCGTTCGAATGCCGGCGACACTATATAATTTCATCCTAACAGAATGAGAACAGTTTGTCCATTCGTGTTAGGACGCAATTCGGGAATTTTGTTCAGATCGGAATTTCATTTTGAATGAATGAAATACCGCTCCTATTCGTGCCACGAGTAGATAGCTCCCTAATTCCCACGGTATTAGGGAGCTATCTACTATAAGGCTGAAAGACCTAAATTTGTCTTTCAGTCAAATTTACTAATACTAAGTAAAGATTACTTAATATTAGCAATTAATCTGACCCTACTCACTATACCGAGTTTAGGGGCATGTCTACTAAACAGTGAGCAGCCAGTGTAAAAAAGAGGGGAACCACGCAGACTGAGCTCTGCAGGGCAGGGAAAGGCTTATAAAGCCTTCCCACGCCCTGCAATTTGACTCAGAGCACTCTGATTGGTTGGTTTAAGTAAGAGTGCTCTGATTGGTTACTTGCAAGGCTCAAGATTTACCTATCAGGCAGGGCTTGGGGACCCCTAGTTACTCCCACCTATGGGTGGGGGCTGGGTGGGAAACAAAAGGTCCTCCCCCTATTGTCACTAGGGCACCGACCTGCCACCTATGGGTGGGGGCCAGGGGCTGGCCAATTGGTCTCCCCACTATTGTATCTTGGGGCTCCCACCCGCCGCTCATGGGTGGGGGCCGAGGGAGGAGACTTGGTCCCCTCTTTAGTTTAGTGGACCCCACTCTTGGTGCATGAGTGGGAGTTTGGGGGGACACTTTGTCCCCCCATTAATTATTTTTATTGGTGCCCCACTAAGGTATGAAAATAGTGGGGGTCTTTTTTACAACAGTGAGCAGGCACTGCCTGCTCACTGTTTAGTAGACATGCTCCTACTCGCGTTATAGCAAGTTGGGGCAGATTACTTACTAATACTAAGTAATCTTTACTTAGTATTAGTACATTTGGCTGAAAGACCAATTTAGGTCTTTCAGCCTTTTAGTAGATAGCTCCCTAATACTGTGGGAATAAGGGCGCTATTTACTAAGATGCAGCCACGGCATGAACAGGATCGGTATTTCATTAATTCAAATGAAATTCAGATCCGAACAAAATTCCTGAATTGCATCCTAACATGAATGGACAAACTGTTCTCATTCTGATAGGACAAAATTCGTTAATTTTGCCGGCGTTCGAACGCCAAATGAAGCAGCAGGAGGAACGTGAGTATTGTGGGAAAATTGCTCTGACCACATGAAATGGAGTGGACTTTGCTTCTCCCCTGGGTCACAGCTGGGCAAGCGTAGGAAAAACATAAGACAAAATAGTCCCTACTAGACTAGAGCAGATAGGAAGAAATGAAGAACAGACTCTGAGAGAGGGAGAGAAGAGGAAGCGATTAGGGAAAGGTAAGTTCATCATGACAGTGCCACCTTAATCCTGGATAATTTTCAGTGAAGGGATACTCTCTGAAATCTAAAGCATCAAGACATGCTTTGCCTTTCTCCTTAGTAGAGCATGACAAACACCGATCAGCCACAACATTAAAACCACCTGCCCAATATCATGTAGATTCTCCTCATACTGCCCTGATGTATTAAGGCATGGACCCCACAAGATCTCTGAATGTATCCAGTGGTATCTGGCACTTAGTATTAGTAAGTAATACTAAGTAATCTTTACTTAGTATTAGTACATGTGGCTGAAAGACCAATTTAGGTCTTTCAGCCTCTTAGTAGATAGCTCCCTAATACTGCGGGAATAAGGGTGCTATTTACTAAGATGCAGCCGCATCTTAATATACATTAATTCCAGATTAAAAGACAGCCACTAGAGGTGCTTCCGGGTCGTTAAGAGAGTTTTGGTTGTCTGCCTGATGCTAAACATCCTCACGCTATGCAAGAGGACATCCAGCATCAGCTAAAACTCCATAAGAAAGCAGTGATTCAATGCTTTCCTGTGGGGTTGTCCTAATGCGATAGCCATGTATGTGCATTAGGTTCCCAACCAGAAGGAGAAGTGATGGTGGGGCCTGACCCAGCGCTGAGGGACATTCGTGCTTGATTCAGGTATTTGACAAAAGGGGGGCACTATAGACTATGAATAGAATTTTGTATATCTACTCCTCTATTCCCTTTAAGCCTCAACACATTCAGTTTTACACAGAATGTACTTCATTCCATAAATATGCATATGGGCTATCGTTTGCATCATGTCAGCACCACCCAAATTAAATATGATATTGATACTCCAAAACTCTTCTAAATAGCATGGCCATCATGCTTGAATTGCTGTGGATTCTGTCCACAGACAGTAAGATATGTTTAGCCTAAACAATGGTTTAGAGGCACAGAAAAGGTTTCCAACCTTCATTCATGGAAAGTGCTAAAACTTCTATTTAAAGATTTAGGCAAATGTCAATATTGAACCAAAGTGAGTTTAGTAAAGTTTGGATATAACATCCATACCTTACTAATCGAGTGAGTGGAGCGCTAAAGATATACACTTACCCTAAAATAGGGTTAGAACTCAGATGTACATTGATACATTTAAGGGAAACAGAAAAATAAAATACAATATGGTGCAAATCCACAAATGATGATGTGCTTTAGTGATGTCTTAAATAGTCAAACTCACATGGATTAGAGCCTCAAATGGACAGGCTTAAATCGCTTTCACAGTAGTGTCATATGGAGATACTGCACCCTTTTGGCTGGAGTGAGAAGAGACTTCCTAGTGTACTATGTTTCAGCATAAATGAAAATCACAGTAGTTATGGTTGTGCTCACCTTTTCCTGAGCCAATGAAAACCTGGCTCTGGATGGTAGACCTGGGTGCCTCTAAAGGGGGGCACCTGCCCTTCTCTGGCAGCAAGAGAAAGTTGAAAGCCGATGGGACTTGGTATAAAAACATATATTTACTTCAACTTTAAATATAAAATCAAAAAAAATAAAATCAAAGTGCACAATTACTTGTATACAAAGTATAAATGTCCCAGTAGTTGACTCTAGCTCCGAGACGCGTTTCGCCCACGCTCTGTGAGCTTTTTCAATCGGAATTGGTGTTGCCGTCATCTTGCTGCTTTTTAACTTTGCCGGTTTCTTCATCTAGTGGGCGGTCCCTCAATCACATCCTCCAATCCGGATTTCGTTTAGTGTGAGGACGATTTCCTCACCTTTTGTCCATTAGGGTGATAGGGAGTGACGTGGTATTGCTGTCCACGTCACTTCCGTATTCACCGCGGCCATCTTACTTGCGGGCACATACCCTCAAGTAAAAACCTGAAATAATGCAACAGAATCAATCCGTTCGTCATTTCTATCTTTAATAGGGCAGTTTTCTGGTCAAATAAATACATGCTTTACCTCTGCTGTTTGTTGAAAGTGATCATACTCAGAACATAGTTGAAAGTGGAGGAAAACAAACAAAAGGAAGAACACACACAAATATATATTAGTATCCAGTCCACACATGTATATTTATTTAATATTGATAATGTCCACAATGGATATGTTTGGTAGGAATTTCATCCATATTCATTATGCTGGTCCTGTTTATCATCATTAATTGAAAGAGGGGAATAGTAAAATAAATTTAAATAGTTTTTACATAATCTATACATTTTATAAAAAACTGGGATAGAGGTTAACTTTTTACATTACTTAAATTGTTGACATTCTCAATTACATTAGTATTGATGTACATAAAGTGCATATATTCAATGATCAATATTCATTTCCAGTCTTTTTTCGGAATAAGTATAAATCCAGTAAGTATTAAACTTGTCCCTAGTTGTTAGAATTAAATAAATTGTATAAAAAATATAATATATAACGGGGTATATAAAATAATATCTCTATAAAGAGCCAATTTTCCAAAAAGCTAATTTTCTAAAAAGCTAATTTTTTATAAAAAGACAGAGTGAATTTCCTAAATAAAATGGCATATCTCAAAGTCATTATTGAGACCACCTGGGATTAATGTATTTAAATGAATGGATGCGATCTGAAGAGGCCTTGCGGTCCTTCCTATATACCCTAGCCCACAGGTGCATACTATCAAGTATATGATTCTTTTTGAATAACATGTAATTAAGTCCCTAATGGTGTATGTTTCTTTAGTTTGTTGAGAATTATAGAATTTTTTAACGACTCTTTTCTTACTTCCAGTGTTTTTATAGGCACTATAGACTTAGTCTTAGTCTCCTGTACTTCCTCGAGGGATTTTCTTAAGAGATTTTCCTGATACCCTTTATCCTTAAAATGTTTTAATATTATTTCAGATTGGGTTTCAAATGTATGAGCTTCTGTACAGTTGCTTTTCACTCTCAAAAGTTGGGCTTTGGGTGCATTTAGCAACCATGGTGAGAAGTGACAACTTTTTTGTTCTAACTATTAACGTCAACCTTTTTGAAGTATGTTTTTGATTTAATTTGGCCATTCTCAATGTATATATTTAGATCCAAAAAGTTAATAGTTAGTTTGCTATACTCACTAATTAATGTGATTCCCCAGTCATTTGTATTCAAGAAAGTCCTGAAGGGAGGTCTCATCTCCCTTTCAGATGAAGAATATATCATCGATATAACGGTGAAATAGCACCAGGTTCTGCCACGAGCCATGGTTCCCATATATGTACCGAGTTTCCCAATGGGACATAAACAAATTGGCGTAGCTGGGTGCGAAACTGGTGCCCATCGCCGTTCCACATTGTTGGATGTAGAATTCCTCTCTGAACCAGAAATAGTTATGATCAAGTATCCAGGTTATACCTTCAATAATAAAGTCTATCTGAACCTGGGAGAAGTCTCTATACAATTCCAAAAAATGTTTAGTGGCAGCACACCCTTTTTTGTGTGTAATATTTGTATACAGGGAGCGCACATCAGCCGTCACTAGATAGTAGTTCTCCTCCCACTTTTGATCTTTTAAAATTTGTAGGACACTTTTTACATGTCCTTTAAATGGCTAGGGCACCTTTGTACTGCTGGCTGTAAAAATTTGTCGATGTATTATGACAGATGACTAGAGATAGACCCAGTTCCAGAAATAATCGGTTGACCCAGAGGGTTTTCCCTGTTTTTATGTATCTTGGGGAGTTGGTAAAATACTAGAATTTTGGGTTGTGGGATATCTAAAAATTTGAACTCCTTTTCACTTAGAATGCCTAGAGACTTTCCCTTATCTAGTAGTTTTGTATATGTGATCTTGAAATCTTTAGTTGAATCTTTATTTAATTTCATATATGTGTTTTCGTCACTTAATAGTCTCAGGGATTCTTCAATGTAGTTGGCGGTTTTCATTACTACTATTACCCCACCCTTGGATCAGCAGGTTTGATGACCACTGTATTATCTTTTTTGAATTCTTTTAATGCTTTTATTTCATCACTTCCCATATTTAGTTCATATTTATAGTTTTTTTTATTTTTTGCATGTCTCGTATTGCCATTTTTTCAAATGCAACCATTTCTTCTGATACTAAATAGCTTGGAAAAAATGAAGAAGCTTCTTTTAAGGTCTGTGTGGAAAATTTCACTGTACTCAACATTGGTCTCCATTCTAGTGATGGGAGACTTAGATAATAATGATTTTTAGGCATAGTTTTCTCTTAAACCTTTGGAGGTCTATGTATGTGTCAAACTTATTGAATGGTTTTGTGGGAGCAAATTTGAGGTCTTTAGTTAGAAGTTTAGTCCGGGCTGAGGTGAGGGGTTGGTCCGCTAGGTTGAAGATACCATGATTGTTTCGTGTCGATTCCTGTCCCTTTGCTCTTTTCTGTACAGGAATTCCTCCTCTACCTCCCCTTCTAAACTTCTCCTCCTTTTGCCCGGAGTTCTCCTGTTCCTTGTGTCGGTCTTTGATGTGAGTACGTCAAAAACCCTCATCGCTAGGTGATCTATTTAGGGCATTGTACCTATTCTCAAGGGGTATTAGTTCTTTATTATTGTGAGTAGGTTTAGATCTTTCATATGTCGCTCTATCCCTGTAGTTGGTCTTATGGGAATTTAATCTTGGTCTTAAATCGTATATGTATTCCTTCCTCCTACCTACTCTTTCTGGAGTAGTTGGTTTCTTAGATCTGACAGGCGTTTTCTGATGCTGGATTACTGGTGTTGATTTTTTTGTAAGGTTTATATTGGGGATTAGGATGTCCCGGATTTTCTACTCTATAATCATTCCTAGTAGTCTGCACAGAAGGTCTATAGTTGGTGTATTGGTTCTCCTGGTACTTTTTAGAGTATGTCCTAACTTGATTTCTCACACAATCATTCTTATCACGGAGGTATTTCTTCCTTTTAATGGCTACTACACCTTTTTTTCATTTTATCCAGACTATTCTCAAGATGACTAGTCATCTGTGAGTATTCGTCTGGGGTCGTATTTTCCTTTAAGGATTTTTGTAGGTTATTGATTTGATTATCTATTTTCTTTGGAGTACTATCTCTCCTTTTGACTATTAGACCCATAAGGTCAAATGAAAAATTTTCAAGCATATCTGGCCATTCCTGAACAAACTCCTCTTCATCCTGATCAAACATGGGATTTTTAGTGAATCTTAACCCCCTAGGTGTTATCCTTTTCCTTAAATACTTTTTCATTGTGGCAACTTCCCACTTTATGTTCATTTCCCTACCCAGTAGTTTCTCTAAATCATATTGACTTCTTTTTTTAAATCAAAATTTGATGCAAGTTCATATCTTGATGTAAATGTAAATATTGCTTTTTGCCTTGTTCAAATATAACTGTAGATGTTATATGCTCTTGGAAAGTAGTGTTATATATAACTGATTATTTCACTGAAATAAACTGTCTGTGTTCTGAGGGAGTTACATATGAAAAACTAAACAGAAATTCATGTTCCTAATTTTCTAAAAGCAAACAAATCATGCAATTGCTATACATTTTCCCCAAAATTCAGAAAATCATGACTAGTGCACCAAGAAGACTAGTTGGATGTAACTAAGGATGTTGGTTTATTTCTTGTATATATTTTGTGTCATATAGCTCTTAATCTTAAAATATACCTCAGATCTGGAAGAAAATAATTTCGATCAAATATATTTTTCATTTTAAACACAGAAAGTTTACATACATCCATACACAATGACAAGTAGAAAATGGTATAACATGCGCAAAAGAGATTTACAAAGAATTGGAATATAGTTTTTATAACACATTATACATTTTTTTCTTAAGAAAAGAGAAACTATCATTGGTAAAAATGTGTTCCCTGCGTATGCTATAATGTCATTTTGATGGGGGCACTAGATCAACTGCATAAATGCACTGCCTAAATGAATTCCTATGAACCTAATCTAAAATGTACTTTGAATGCAGTAATGAGCATATTGATTTATTTGTCAAATGGGTTTGTGTGGCAATAAACTGTTGTCAAAATTGCTTATAAAACACACAAACAAGAGCATAATCACTGAAAATGTTAGCCTTTATAGCGGATTGGATGAGATGTGAGAAAATATTATATAAGGAGAGTAAAGAAAATAAGTGGTGCACTCCCAATTTAGTAAATGTGTAATGCATTAAAAGAAAAGTTTAGTCCTGTTCCATGTACCTAATAAACAAATTATAAGATCTAAAAAAGTGTGCAAGGAGCTCATGTTTGGAATAGTCTTTTTGGAATTCATCTTATACAGCAATGCATGGCAATTCATCAGAAATAATACATATAGTATTAGAATGTTTATGAAAAATTACACATCACTGGCTACATAAAGCCGTGTTGACATATTATATGTTATAGATGTCAAAGTCCTTGAATAAAACAAGAAACAACTTCAAACTAATGATTCTATAAAACAAGGTTTTCTTTTACAAAATAAAAACAGTAAAAGCTTATTTGAATATAAACTCTTTAAAATTCAGCTTGTGTATCTGAGAGCAATAACATAAGAAAGCTATGTTGGGAAAATATAATGAAGAATAAGAACACTTGTAAATTTATACATATAAACAAATTAAAAAGAACAAAAGGGGAACAAAATATAACAAGAAAAATCAATAAAAAGTTTTGCATTATCAACAGTTTTGCTGTGGTTTTGCAAATGTCTGTTGGCCATAGCCTTAAACATGCAATCTCTGCATCTCATGGTGGCTCCAATGGGCAAACCACAGACATAAACCATACACTAATATGATCTAATAGAAGGTGGTAATGTGGCAGGGGGATTTTTCACAGAGCATCTCTACAGAAATAAACAATGTGAATCTGTCAGGGCTTTATAATATGATGGGGTAGTTGTAATAATTACCTCTAAGGGTTCCATTTATCCCATTCTTTACCCCATTCTCATCTAATCCACCCCGTAGTTTCCATAAATGTGTACTGCTGAGTACCTATTGAAATCCTGTTTAGGGGAAAAACCATATGTCATGGACACCATAAAGCTGGATATTGTCAAACTGCTGCTATGCGGAAACAACATGTATCCAAGATCAATCAATAAATATGCCTAATTTTGACCTCAGCAAAATATCCTAAAGTAATATGACATCATATGTCCTATTTCAAGTGTCTTATATGGTAGTATACATTAAATGCCCCCCATGACTCTCCCACCGGCATCTCCAAGCCTCAGGCACTTGAATAAGCGCACACAAAATCAAAAGGCATCACTAGATGCCAGGGAGACGTACATGCTTAAAGTAATCTGCAGGACAGTCCACTGCACTGGGACCCGTTAAAGGCAAGGCTCCCTCCCCTGGTTCCATCAATAACTTCAGACTTCCTGACAGCCTCCACAATTAAAGAACAATAAGGAAGTATGTCAGATGGGATGTCCCTCTGATAGCACGCATTCAAACACAGAACATCGGAACTATCATTGATTGTTTGTGCTTTTTTCAGGGAACACTTGGCTACCATTTGTTATTTACCTATATACCACTCCTGAACCTTGATTCCTAGATTTCTGTCCTTTGTACTGTCTTGACCTTTCCTTTGCTAGCCTTTTCTGGATTGATTGATTTGGACTTTACTACATTTTCATTGTTACATCATGGAGTACTGCATTCTGGATTTCAGCCCAGAATTTCTGACAGCTAATATACCAACTGTAAAACTTGTCCCATTTTCTATTCCTTGCATAGTCAACTCCTCCATTCTCTTTCCATTGTCATAAAAAGAGTGTAATCAATATGGCAATTAGTAATATCTGTCCCACTACTTTGTGTAAAAAAAAAAAAAGACTAAAAAGGTGTAACTACACCAGTGTCCTACTATGCATATCTGTAGGCAAGCATAATTAGTAAGTCAAACAAGAACATAGATTAGTTCCAATACTGGAATAGTTGGAAGTGAAAAGGTATGTTTATATGGGTCTATCTTGAAAAGGTATGTTTGTATGGGTCATTTTAGAAAGTGACACAATGTGGACAATTCATTTTATAGTAATGCCAAATTAAGTTAGTATAGAAAAATAAATAAATAAATAACATTTTCTTTAAGTTTGAAGAAAGCCAACAATAAGAAATATGATTGTAATATGACATAGTGGAAAAGTGTCAGACATTTAAAGAAAGGAACACAAATATATTAAAAAAGGGAGTGCTCAGCTGTGATATGAATAAACTAAGATTGCATGTTTTAGACTGGTGCACAGAAAGCAAAGGATATTAATGTAGAGTTGCACTAATCGGTAGCTGACATTGGCACAACCAGTTTAGAATTTTATGCAAGACACGGAGGCTCATATTGCTTAACCCTTTCTTTATTGTCCACCAATAGCAGCAAATAATACAAACAGTAATAAAAAAATGGTAACCATAGTGATAGACCACTCCCATACCAAGTCCCAGTATAATAGTCAGCACCTCCCCACACAATTCCTCTTTCTTTGCTGCTACCAAACAGATAAGTACATGACTAATGTCTTCCATATTATCATTGCCTTATTGTTATGTATACTATTTATTTGCATTGGTATTTTGTTTCTTATACCTTTTATTTACTTTATTGCTTGTAGTTTCATTATTTACTTATTTATTTTCCATATATTTTATGTTTCTATGCTTTTATCCTATTGTGGATTTTTTATTGTGTGTTATCCTTTGAGACCAGGGTTCCAGACCTCTTTAGGGTATTATTATCTGTATCCCTATCACTTGAGCTTCCCCTGTTGCTCTTATCTTTTCTCCGTTTGCCTTATTCTCTCTTTGGCTGTCTGTGACTCCATTGCTCCTTCTCCTGTCTTTTTGGCGCCCTTTGCGCCTGTTTTTTTCCATTCCGTTCGGCTGTTTTTTCATGAGTGAATCATGCCGTTCGGCTAAATTCTTTACGAAACCTTACAGTTTGTTAGTTTCACTGGCATACAGCCTTGTACGCCTGTTTGCCACATTTGGCTAATTTTTATACGAACAGCCAGCTAATTTTTCTGTTTTCCCTTCTATTACTTTAGTCTATTTATTTTTGCGAATTCGTCTTTTTATTCGTTCGGCTCTTTATTTGACAAATTATTAGAAATTATTAGAATTTTGCCACGAATCTCGCGAGATTGATGGCGGCCATTTTCTAACATCCTGTCTTACAGTCTCTTTTCTATTCCTCGTGTCCTCTTCCTGTCTGCCGGTCTGGGCCCTGGTGAGCTCCCTAACTTTACCCTCTATAAGGTATAGCTAGTCTGGGGTGGTTAACTCTTGCTAGCCTGTTCTATCTCTGTTATTTTAGTTTTTAGCTTTCAATTCCCTGCAGCAAATATTCCTATTTTATATTTGGTGTCATTGGGATATCTCACAGCAAATTTATTATGTCCAAGTCCAAAGTGCTTGCCCCCCTTCCTTTGCTGGTGACCCTATCTCTGTATCTGAGGATGCCCAATCCCTGACACTACAGCGCTACGTTACGGACGCCATTATGGCCGCCATGGGCTCAATGTCCTGTGTCCTTTCCCAGACTATTTCGCAAACCTTACTGACACGCCCTTTGGTTGCAGAAGGCTTGGCCATGCCGACTCGCTTAGCGCGTCCTGCTTTAAGCCCTACAGGGGATGTTCCAAGAAAGGCTACAGCCAAATCCAGGCACTTAAATCCCCATGCCTCTAGAAACATTAAGAGTGGTGTGACTATATCCACCCATGACAGCATGCCTATGTCACGCAAGAAAGCCTCTCCGTGCCAGGCAGAACGGGCGCGGCAGTGGAAATGTGCTAGAGCACAAAAGGAGAGTGACACTGACTCAGAATCAGGTCTTGTGAGGAGGCTGATGCTGAGTCCGTAGGTGACTCCAATGATGAGATTGGCGGTCAGGACACTGACTCTTTTGCCCCTGCCCTTTCAGGGTTGGTAATGAGTGGCTCTCGCAGAGACTCCCCCGCTACCGCGGGTTCCACCCTCATGGATCCGTCTGGGGAACCTACCGTATATACTCGAGTATAAGATGAGTTTTTCAGCAAATTTTTTGTGCTGAAAACCCCCCACTCATCTTATACTCGAGTGACTGTCTGTATTATGGCAACTTACATTGCCATAATACAGACCAGGACCGCCGGGCTCATTAGAAGCCCGGCGGTCCTGTTGGGGGCTGGCAGCGAGCTGTAACTTACCTTTCCTGCAGCTCCTGTCAGCTCCCTTCTCTCTCCTCCGGTCCGGTCAGCTCCCATGTCAGCTCCACTGCAAGTCTCGCGAGAGACCAGCGGAGTCAGAGCGTTGCCATGTGTTACCGTGGCAACGCTCCGAGCTGCAACGCTCCGCGCAGCAGTCACACCAACAACACCCCCTCCTACTAGACGGCTCATTGCTGCTGGTCGCATGGAGGATTTCCAGGCCCCTGGGAAATCCAAGGAGTTTCGGATGCAACTCGATGCCTTCTGGCTGACGCATGGGCTCCCGGAATTAGACGATCATATGGGACCGCTTGGAGTGCTTGGACTGGCTGGTGCCTGGCTCGGGATTTGGATCCCGTTTTGGCACCTGTGATACTCCAATTCCTCACTTCGTTATTCGAGGCTGGTCAGGCATATTGCATGATTAACCTGTATAGATCAGCCATCTCTTCGGCTCACCAAGGTTTCAATGACTGTCCTACAGGCCAACATCCCTTAGTGTGCCATTTACTTCGGGGTTCACGCCTGTTGTGTCCCCCCAGGCCTCGATATTCGGCTACATGGGACGTTTCCTGCGTCTTGTTACTGTTTATTTCCTGGCCTCCTAATTCGGACCTCACCCTGCGACAGCTGTCGGCCAAGTTGGTTTCCCTGTTCTGCCTCATTTCGTGGAAATGAGTCTCTGACGTACGGGCCTTGGACTACGATGCTAGGTCTTTCACTCCGGATGGAGGGACATTTAACATCTCCAGATGCACTAAGACGACTATACGTTCGGTTTCGTATCCAGGTTTGAGGGAATATGAGCTACGGACGAGTGCCCATCGTTCGGTCTCGTTACCTCAGTTCCTTCTCTTGATTCGTCAACCCTTCGCCCCGGTGTCCAGCACTACCTTGGCTCGTTGGGTGAAGTGGGTGATGTCACTGGCCGGCGTGGATACATCCATCTTTAGCGCTTACTCCGCACGATGTGCTTCAGCCATGTCTATGGTGACTTCGGGAGCACGTCTGGAAGACCTGATGAGGATGGCGGACTGGTCCCGCAAATCCACCTTCAGAGAATTTTACTTTCGGCCTCCGCCACATGTTTTCTCTTCTGTCATTGATCAGCTTTAAACTCGCAATATGAGCCTCCATGTCTTGACATAAAATTACATGATTTTGCTATTTCGTGACAAAAAGTCATGATTTTTTTGTCCCACCCTATTACTTTTCTAGCATTGTATTCTCCCCCCCCCCCCTGTTGTGTTATATCTCTGGTTGGTAAGTATGGTACTGAGTTCAGCATGGTATTGCCTTTTTATGTGCATCCGTACTGTTAATGTTATGTTTGCCGGGTGGTGGTTTCTTTTATCTGATATTAAAGGCACTGTGTTGTTTCAGTATATCAATACATTATGTCTTGGCATGAGCAGATGGTTTTAGTACCGATTTAACGGTTGGGCTCCTGTTTTTATGTTTTCACAGGTTGAGGCTGCGCTGTTGGTGCTGTATAGAGATCCTCACTTCTTCCCAAGACTTCACCACGTTGGCTGGAGATCTATGGATAGTGCTGTGATGGACTCGTTGACGCTTCATCACTTGTTGATGGTTTAGTCCCAGTTTACGGATGGTTCCTGATGAGTATCCGGCTGGATTTCGGGATGTTTTATTCTGCTGTGTTCTGGACTGTTCATCGGTTCCTGTTTGCTGGTTTGGTGTCGCATCTCCAAAGAAAGAGGAATTGTGTGGGGAGGTGCTGACTATTATACTGGGACTTGGTATAGGAGTGGTCTATCACTATGCTTACCATTTTTTCTTACTGTTTGTATTCTTTGCTGCTATTGGTGGACAAAAGAAAATCATGACTTTTATCGTCATGAAATAGCAAAATCATGTAATTTTCATAACGTTGTCTTAAGACCTTACTGCGTGTAACATCCTTCTCAAATGAATCAAATATTTTCTATTTAGATTTTAATAACTGAATAAGATTTCAGAGAAAAATAGCCATCTTTCAAAAATTTATTGAATGTTTAAATTATAGCACTTGCTGTTGAGAAACTACTGTTTCATCTATTTATTTATTTATGTATTTATTTATAAAATATTTTATCAGGGTGGATATATTGAGATTTCTCTCGTTTTCTAATATCTAATAGCGACACTTGCAAAGAAGATGTAATTGTATTAGTTTATTGCATCAAATGTATGCTGATATCCCTGAAGGTAAATGACAAGATAGGTATAAGAGGTAATTGTACAATTGAGAGCAACTAATCTGGAACAATATCCAAATTATGCAGTTTGTGCTCTAAAATATTCATGACTGTCTTTTACTTGTTATTTACATTCGACCAGATGTTTCAATGCAGGATTTTTTTTTTAATAAACATGATTTTTTTTTTTTAGGACTTTTTAAAATAAAGTAACTGTAATGATGCTGTGCTCTATTGAATCATTTAGCGTGTAATTTTGTTTATTGTTTTGTACTTGTTTTTGACAAATAAGTATATATAACAGGTCATCACACTAAAAATTAAAAACAAACTAGGATTGTGGGTAACGACAATTAACAAAAGTATTTTTTTTAATGTTTTTTGCAGAAAAATAAATACTAATATTAAAATGACATTATGAGAAGGCACAATATTTTAAATTAAAGATTGCAAATGTTGCACTATTTTATATTAATTATCACCCTAGTCCAGGGATAGGCAACCCTCGGCACTCCAGATCT
>OW240914.1:198345114-198361339 GCA_933207985.1 Pelobates cultripes
ATCAGGCACATAGGGGTCCCGGTCTTTGGACTGCCACCCGTGACAGGGAGATCCACTCAATCCCCATACCCGCTTTCTAAAATGCCATGACAGGAGATTTTAAGTCACTATGCAAAATTGCTATACTGTGTTCCCTTTTTTAGAACAGATGCCCACAATTACAAAGCATATTCAAGGTGTACTCTTCCCATTTATTTATAAAGAGGCAAAATTAATATTTTGTCCTGAGAATTAATGCCCTTTTTTTTTGTGACAATACCTTACTGGCTTTAGCAACTACTGATTGACATTGTGCATTGTTGCCTAATTTGCTGTCTATAACAATTCCCAAATCATTTCCGTGTGTTATCTCTACATAATGCTGCTCCCACCTATCTATTCTTCCTAATACACAAGTATGTCCCGTCTAGTAGGCATGTGCATGGGAACATTTTCGGTTCGGTTCGACTTTCCGAAATTCGGGACTTCGGAACTTCGGAATTTCGGGACTTCGGCACTTTGGGACTTCTCTTGCAGCCGCTTAGTAGATAACTCCTTAATTCCCACGGTATTAGGAAGTTATCTACCAAAAGGCTGAAAGACCTAAATTGGTCTTTCAGCCAAATTTACGAATACTAAGTAAAAATTACTTAGTATTAGTAAATTATGCCCTACTCACTATACCGCGAGTAGGGGCATGTCTATTAAACCCCTGAGCGGCGGTTGGGGGCCCTAAAGTAAAATAATGGGGTGGACCTATTGTCCTCCCGCCTGGCCCCCACCCCGAGTGGGGGGTGGGGCCCTAAAGTAAAATAATAGGAGGGGACCTATTGTCCTCCCCTGAGTGGTGGGTGGGGGCCCTAAATACCAATAAGGGGGGCCTAATGTCCTCCCCCCTGACCCCCACCCCTGAGCGGCGGGTGGGGCCCTAAATAATAATTTAACCCCCCCAGGTGACTAGGGGTCCCCAAGCCCCTAGTCACCCCCCTCTCCCCCAAAAATTAACCCCTACCCTAAAAATAATGAGGGGGGACCATTAACTAAGTACCTGTAAAAAAAAAAAAAACTAACCATTTGATGTCTTCTTCTAAAATCTTATTTTTTCAGCCCCAAAAAAGGCCAAATAAAAATCCTGTGCCGCCCGAGTGGGGGCTTATAAACTAAAGGGAGACCTATTGTCATCCCTGACCCCACCCCTGAGCGGCGTGTGGGGGGCCTAAAGTAAAAGAAGGGGGGGACTGTTGTCCTCCCCCCGGCCCCCACCCCTGAGCGGCGTGTGGGGGCCCTAAAGTAAAATAATGTGGTGGACCTATTGTCCTCCCCCCATCCCCCACCCCTGAGCGGTGGGTGGGGGCCCTAAATTAGAATAAGGGGGTGACCTAATGTCCTCCCCCCGGCCCCCACCACTGAGCGGTGGGTGGGGGCCCTAAATATCAATAAGAGGGGGGACCTAATGTCCTCACCCCTGGCCCCCAGCCCTGAGCGGTGGGTGTGGGCCATAAAATAGAATCGGTGACCTAATGTCCTCCCCCCTGGCCCCCACCCCTGAGCAGCGGGTGGGGGCCCTAAATACCAATAAGGGGGGACCTAATTTCCTACTCCCTTGCCCCCACCCCTGAGCGGTGGGTGGGGGCCCTAAATTAGAACAAGGGGGGACCTAATGTCCTCCCCCCTGGCCCCCACCCCTGAGTGGTGGGTAGGGGCCCTAACTACCAATAAGGGGGGGACCTAATGTTCTCTCCCCTGGCCCCCACCCCTGAGCAGTGGGTTTGGGCTCTAAATGACTAGGGGACCCCAAACCCCTAGTCACCCCCCTCCCAAAAATTAACCTACCTACCCCCTCACCCTAAAAATAATGAGGGGACCTTTAACTAAGTACCTGTAAAAAATAAATAAAACTTACCATTTTGAAGTCTTCTTTTTTCTAAAACCCTTTTTTTCAGCCCCCAAAAAGGCCGAATAAAAATCCATAATGACCGTCACAAATAAAAAACCTGAGCGCAAAAAATAAATAATCCATCTTCACCCATGGAGGGCTCCACGAGACTGAGCCCTCTGAGTGGGGGAAGGCTTATAAAGCCTGGCCCCCCCTGCAATAAGGCTGAAACACTGTCAGTAAGTCTCTACATTTACCTGTCACAGCACTCTGATTGGTTGGCTTGAAATCCACCCAATCAGAGTGCTCTGTATTATTTTACACAGCGTGGGAAATTTCTTTGGAATTTTCCCACACTGTGTAATTTGACTCATAACTCTCTGATTGGTTACTTTCAATGAACCAATTAGAGTGTTATTATGAGTCAAATTAGGTCCCCCTCTTATTGGTATTTAGGGCCCCCACCCACCGCTGAGGGGTAGGGGCCAGGGGAGAGGACATTAGGTCCCACCCCTTATTCTAATTTAGGACACCCACTGCTCAGGGGTGGGGGCCTGGGGGGAGGACAGTAGGTCCCCCCCCACATTCTTATGTATGGCCCTCACGCACCGCTCAGGTGTAGGGGCCAGGGGGGAGGACATTAGGTCCCCCCTTATTTTAATTTAGGGCCCCCCACCAACATTTAAATCTTACTCCCACCTTCTCTTCCTTTCCATCCTACTACTCCTAGCAGCAGCTAATGTCTCTCCAAACCCTGGTCCCTCCACTACTCAGCCACCTGGTACAAACACCAGAAACCACAACAACCTAATACCCATTCCATGTAATTCTCACTATAATTCCTCTTTTAAAGCTGCCCTCTGGAATGCACGCTCTGTGTGCAGCACCTTTAAATCTACTTCCATCCATGACCTATCTCACACTCCCTAAACCTACTTGCACTAACAGAAACATGGCTCTCTCCCTCTGATACTGCTACACCTGCCTCACTGTCTTTTGGTGGTCTTCACTTTACCCACAACCCAAGACAAGCGGAGATTAAAGGTGGCGGTGTAGGTTTTCTTCTCTCACCCCACTGCACCTTTAAAACCCTGTCCACCCCCCCTTCCCTCTCTTTCTCATCATTTGAAATTCATTCAATTCGCCTTTTCAAACTCTTCTCTGCTAACATGGCCATAATCTATCGTCCCCCTGGTTCCCCTTTCCTCTTCCTTGACCACTTTGCTGCCTGGCTTCCTCTCTTCCAACATCCCATCCCTAATTCTTGGAGACTTCAATATTCCCATTAACCCACCCTTGCCCACATCAGCCTCTAAACTACTTTCAATCACTTCCTCCCTTGGACTTTTGCAGTGGGCTAATTCTCCCACTCATGTAGCTGGCAATACCCTCGACCTTATTTTCTCTTATTCATGTACAATATCTAATATCTGCAACATCCCATTTCCTCTCTCTGATCACCACCTCTTATCGTTTGCTCTCAATTACCCCCTCACCCAACAATCTCAGCCTAACCCCCCTCAGCTCAGGAGGAACCTTAACTCTATTGACCCCCAGCAGCTAATTCCCTTCTCCGCCCTGCTGTGGCCACCCCCCAAACTAACCTTACAGCTGATAGCTTTGCATGCTACTTTACCGACAAGATTGAACAGCTAAGAAACAACTCTCCCCTCCTTGCCATTCTCTTTCTCAACCACATGTAAATCTTGCTTTCCCTACCCTCCAGACTTTCTACCCGGCTACTGAACAAGAGGTGGCTGCGCTTCTCCATTCCTCTCGCCCTACCACTTGCCCGCTCGATCCTGTCCCATCTCACCTCATCAGATCTCTCTCCCCTTGTCTTGTGCCTAGCCTAACACACATCTTTAACTGCTCTCTCTCTTCTGGCACTGTTCCTGCTGACCTTAAACATGCCACTGTAAGACCTATCCTGAAAAAAACATCTCTTGACCCATCCTCCCCTTTTAACTATCGTCCCATATCCCTGCTCCCTTTCTCATCAAAGCTTTTGGAAAGACTTGTCTTTACCCGTGTGTCCCGCTTCCTTAATTCCAACTCTGTCCTTGACCCTCTTCAGTCTGGCTTCCGCCCTCTCCACTCTACTGAGACTGCTCTTATCAAAGTGACTAATGACCTAATCTCCGCTAAATCCAAAGGTCATTACTCCATATTAATTCTCCTTGACCGCTCTGCTGCCTTTGACACCGTTGATCATGCTCTCCTCCTTCAAACTCTTCAATCGCTCGGTCTCTGTGACTCTGTCCTTTCTTGGTTTTCCTCCTATCTCTCCCAACGCTCATTCAGTGTCTCCTTTTCCAAGGATACCTCCTCCCCTCGTCCTGTCTCGGTTGGAGTTCCCCAAGGGTCTGTCCTTGGTCCCCTTCTATTTACTCTTTATACTGCCTCTCTTGGTAAACTTATTGCCTCTTTTGGATTCCACTACCACCTGTACGCTGATGACACTCAGATATACCTCTCCTCCCGGACCTCTCCCCTGCCTGTCCTGCAACGTGTCACTGCTTGCCTTTCTTCCATCTCTGACTGGATGTCCTCACGCTTTCTGAAACTTAACCTCTCTAAAACTGAACTCCTTGTCTTTCCTCCTCCTAATACTGATCCTCCTCTCTCGCTCTCCCTTCAAGTCAGTGATATCCACATAAGTCCATCCCTGCAAGCGCGCTGTCTTGGCGTCATACTTGACTCTGGTTTCACCTTTGAGTCTCACATCCAGTTTGTTGCCAAGTCCTGTAGGCTCCAACTCAAAAACATAGCCCGCATTCGCCCCTTTCTTACGCAAGATGCTACCAAGGAGCTTGTCCATGCTCTAGTAATTTCCCGCATGGATTACTGTAACCCTCTCCTGATTGGTCTCCCCAAAAGCCGTGTTGCCCCGCTACAGTCTCTAATGAATGCTGCAGCTAGACTAATTTTCCTCTCTAGTCGGTCCTCTCACACCTCACCCCTCTGCCAGTCCTTACATTGGCTCCCTGTATGCTTTAGGAGTCAATTCAAAGTGCTAACCCATACATTTAAAGCACTGAACAAGTCTAGCAACACTTATATCTCTTCACTAATCCATAGATATGCCCCTCCTCGTACCCTCCGCTCTGCCCGTGACCACCTCCTGACCGCTGCTCGCACCCGTACGGCCAACTCGCGCTTGCAGGACCTCTCGCGGGCGGCTCCTCTCCTATGGAATAGCTTGCCTACTGCCATCAGACTCTCCCCTAGTCTTCAATCATTTAAGAAGGGCCTTAAAACCCATCTCTTCAGGAAAGCTTATGGCCTCCCAGAGTAATCTCTACCTTACATACCTGTCTCCTGCTCTCTCCTATGGGACAGTGCTTTGCTCTCTCCTCCAGCTCTGCTTCACTCCTACTTGATATTTCTTGTCCTAATGTTTCAAATACCCCACCTCCTATAGTCTGTAAGCTCATTTGAGCAGGGTCCTCTTCAACCTATTGTTCCTGTAAGTTTTCTTGTAATTGTCCTATTTATTGTTACATCCCCCCTCTCAAAATATTGTAAAGCGCTACGGAATCTGTTGGCGCTATATAAATGGCAATAATAATAATAATAATTAAACTGTTATTAGCTCCTGACTGATTCCTGTCTTGCAACTGTCATTAGTCTAATACAACCCTTACATTTTGTGTCACTTTACCCCACTCCCTCTAACATGTAAGCTCATTGAGCAGGGCCTTCAACCCATCTGTTCCTGTGTGTCCAACTTGTCTGGTTACAACTACATGTTTATTCGACCACCCACTGTAAAGCGCTGTGGAATTTGTTGGCGCTATATAAATAATAACATAACATAATAATCCCTTTTTCATTACCATTTAGGGTGTTAGTTGTTTTTTCATTCTTTTCTATGAAGTATATTTATCTACATTATATTTCATCTGCCATTTGAGTTCCCAGTCCCCCAATCTATCTAAATTCCTTGCAGCAAAGTAACATACTGCTCACATTGTTACGTTACAGAGTTTTGTGTCATCCACAAAAAATGAAACATGGCTTTGTATGCCTATTTCAAGATTATTTACAAATACGTGAAATATGTGCATTCCCAGAAGAGAATACTAAGGGACATCACTTACCACTTTTGACCAACTTGAAAATGTACCATTAATAACAACTCTCTTTACCCTATCTTTAAGCCAACATTCTACCCAAGAACAAGAATTTTCAACTAGACTAATTTCTTTTAGTTTGATCACTGACCTATTGTGTGGAACTGTATTGAATGTCTTGGCAAAATCCAAGTAAATCACATACACAGCAGCACCTTGATCTATACTTCTACTTACTTCTTTGCGGAATGTAATTAGGTTAGTTTGACATGTCCTATGTTTCATAAAACCATGGAAGAAATAGATCAATGTGTTTATGTCTTCTTTGTGAAGCTTGATTTCCAGGAAACGAAACATAGTACTCTTTCTGAAAAGGGCATGACGAATGATACAGGATTAGGTAATGATCTGGGGGATAGAAGAGCAATATGTTGATAATAAGAAGCCAGTGAAAAAGTGAAGTCATATGATGACAAGGAAACAAGATGAGCTGATATGGCTGGAAAGGAAAGAGCAATATTGTAAGTTGTCGAAGAGATATTAAATATGAAAGTAGCTAAAATACATAAATAGATTGCATATGTGGGAGAAAGTTACAATAGCATTATAGGATTTGTTGGTGCAATAATAATAAATAATAATGCACGATAAATTTTGGGTATGAGGGGGATAAATGAGACTACTATTGAAATGAATAATAACAGTGAAATGCCATGAAGACAATGTGTATGATACATGAATATTATAGTTTATATTAAAATGGCTAAAAATAAAGTGTAGTATAAATGTGTTTATTTACATAAATGACTTACAGGCAAAAATGTGAAAGAGGTTGCAATTTGTATAGTCTAGAGCAGGGATAGACAACCTTCGACACTCCAAATGCTGTGGACTATACCTCCATTGATGCTTTGCCATGATTATGGTCGTAAGAGTATTATGAGAAGCCCAAAACATCTGGAGTGCTGAAGGTTGCCCTGGTTTAGAGGCTGTCAAAACATCATGGAAGTTGTAGTTCTAGAAAAGATAGAGGGCCACCTGCTGGCTAGCCATAGCTTATGATGTCACAAAGATAAGACATTATTTGAAATCTGTAACATATAAATATTAAACTCAAAACTAACAAGTATTGAGGGGTGAGATCTGACTTTCATGAAGGAGAGACATGCTTTACTAGAGCTCCTCTCCTATGCTAGCTTAAAGTACAGTTCTCATCCTCCTTCAACTTGAGTGGAAATGAGAAGTTTGATAGCTAACCTGCTGTACAGCTCGGATTATGTGGTCTGATTTGCACCGGATGGGGCAGGTAGCCGATCTCCCGGGCTGGTGCTGCTCGATGGCAATCAACATTAATTAGAAGCCCTTGGATCAGTGGAGGTGATCCCCGTCCACCCTTGGGAGGCTACTCCCACCTAGTGGGAGCTGAAGGCAATGTCACAATGGCTACTGCAAACTACAACCAAGCCAGAATGGCAGATGCTGAGTGGGTCCCAAACACCACAGAGGACAAACCTGATATCTTGTCCAGGCTGCACATATTTTTCAACAATTTCTGGTGAAAGTTGGAGAATAGGATGCACCAACCTCTTCTGAGCCAATCGTGCGACTACTCAACTCAAAAGCCGACCCCAAACATGCAGCAGAAGTCAACAGCTGTGGCAGCACATCGGGCCCCTACATCGCACAGTGAAACGCAAGAGGGTACCATTGCGATCCAATGCTGGGACTCAACAGTCAGAGGTGCCGGTAGACTCTCCAAATTGTGCCTTCTGGTTCAGCCAGTTGGATCCCACTGAGGCATGGAGGCCTGACTCATGCACCTCAGTTACAGGTCTCTACTCTACCCCTGTCTGGAGTGGGTTAAGCGGAAGCCTCAATCTACCTCAGAAAGAGCACTCACTTCTCTGTGAATCCACTAATCGCTCACGACTTAGCTCATATGTGACATTTAACGATAACTGTTGGATACTAAAGTATCTCCTGATGTCTACAGACCAATTAGGAATAGCCCATTGAGACTGTAACTCTTACATACATTCACCGGTCCCCAGACTAGAAAATGTAGCTATAGCATTTAGATGGTAAGCTACAGAGTTTAGGGAGCCCCACAGTTTGAGGATCTACCTTTGGGCACAATGTAAATCATTGTATCATACTGCTAATAGTTCCTTATTTTATAATTTATGTTCAATGTTCAATGGGTCTTGCAAGTCCGTCTATTTTTCTACACTATTGAGACCTGTGAGTCTCATTGCACCTGTTATTTTCCTATTTTGTGTAAAACTTAATAAAAATCTAATTTATAAAAAAAAAAAAAAAATGATATCAATTAGTTGAAGAAAGGTTAACACATCTAAATATTTTTAGCTTTGAACAATGGAATCTCTGAGGGGATTGACAGCATTATACAAATATTTCAAGGTCAATACAAACCATTGTCTGGAAATCAATTCATAAACAGGAATATACATAGGACATGAGGTCACACATTTAGACTGGAAGAAATGAGATTTAGTCTAAGACAAAGGAAATAGTTCTTAACAGTAAGAATAATAAAGATGTGGAATTCTTTGCCTGAAGAGGTAGTTTTATCAAAGTCTGTACAGATGTTTAAAAAGCAACTGGATGAATTCTTGCATAAACATATTTTTTGGGCATATAATAAATAATAGATATGTTTGGGGGTAATGTAGGGGAAATAGCTTCTTTATCATGCCAGAAACAAAATTACTTATGTGGAAGAAAAAGCATACATGCCTTGTTTTAATGTAAGTGTATTTCCATTGAATATCACACCCACTACCAATATATAACAAATCTTTATCCTCCTGCATGGCTTTACCGGGGTGGTTCACTACTGTGTTCACTTGTATATAAGAATACGATTACGATGTCCCAAATCAGACGCATTCTATTGCTAATCTATTAAAAAAAAATCTTCTTTATTGTTTTCATTTCATAATATAAAGTCGTACACTGCAATAAACATGTTTCATTTAAACAAATGTACTTCTTCAAGATTCTTCTATTTAATTGATCTGAAAGACATATATTTGTTTAAATGTAATGCATTGTTTGCAGTCTACGGAGTCCTTCATAATTCTGTGTGAGTCTATGTACCAACATACAGTTTTAAGGTGCTGAGAGGGCCCATTGGGTGGCCCATGCACTTAAGGCCATCCAATGGCACTTTGTCTTAGGGGCCCAGTCAGTGCCATGGACATTTAAGCAGCGAGACCAATCCCTGTGATGATGTCAGCGCTGGGAGGAAGTGATAGACGGTCACTTCACCACAGCCAACACAGAGTGTATATGTGCTAGTGTGTGTCTTTCTTGAGGTGTATCTGTGTCTGGGTTTTTATCTGTATATTGTGTTATCTCCATGTACGTCAGTGTGCGTGTGTCTGTTTGTCTGTATGTTTGTTAGTGTGTGCCTGTGTATCTGTCAGTGCCTGTCAGTGAGTTCATTGATGTGTTTGTGTATCTGTATGTGTGTCAGAGTGTATCTATGTATCTGCATGTGTGTCAGTGAATGTGCATGTGTGTGTGGGTGTGTGCCTTTGTATGTCTGTGTATCTGCATGTCTGTACGTGTGTGTGTGTGTGTGTATCTGTATCTGTATGTGTGTCAGAGTTTGCATCTGTATGTGTGATTCTCTCTCAGTGGAAAATGAGTGCGGCCTATAAATCTAAAGTGCAATCCAAATGTAAAGTGCACTTTTAAAAAACTTCTATAAGGTGCCAACAACAATCTGTGCAAATAAGAAAAAAAAGTGTACTAAATAAAAAATCAGAACACTTACACTGTGTAATAAATCTTGTCAATTTCATTCAAATTGGTAGTACGATATGGCTTGATAAATTCACTTGATATAATAAATTAAAAGGGACATTAAAATAGAAATACATATACAAATACATATAGTAATTATGTAGATAATATTTCAAGTAAAAATGTATACATAAAAAACACTCACAAGTGGAGAGCAGTGAAGCCTGCTTTAATTCTGATTGCTCTCTTGCATCCAGTGTATAGCACTAGGGTAGTCAAAGATCGGATGGCAGCAGGTACAAATATAAGTTTTTATTAAATGCAGAAATTAAAATTGCAAAACATGCAAAGAAGGCCCCTGTAGGATATGATTCTTCCGTAATGTGATAGTGCAGTCCCTCTGTGAAGCCACCGGCTTCGACTCTTACTCCTGACTTCAGGCACCAATTCAGGTTCCTCCAGGAGTTACGGTTGCATCCTACAAATGTGATGACATACTGCAAAGTACTTAAACATGATGACACGTTTCGCTGAGTATCGGCTTTATCAAATGCTCCATGCGTCATCCTCCAATACAAGTCCACCTGAGTGGGCATGCATAAATTACATTTCTAATTGCATTTTATAATTACCTCATTCAAATTTTTCAAAAATATTTTGGTATTAATTTGGCTTTTTACTTTACTTTTTTTCTTTGGTATTTCATATTTGTATAGCTCATTTCAAATGAGACTACTTTTTAAATCATGTCATTATTTGATTATTGTGAAAGCATAAAATTTGTATTTGATGAAGCAGATACGCTGCAGTGTGACAGTTTAAAAGAAAAAGATGACATAGAGGTCACTTTTAATATATATATATATATATATATATATATATATATTTGGGGGTATAAATTGTGGCAAATTTTATTTTTAAACTGGGAAATTAGGGGGTGTATTTTATATAGGTGGATACTGTGGATGGCATTTTGGGGGGCACTTTGAATTGTCACTGAAGTGCCCAAATCGCAGTATGGCTTCATCCCTGGGCCTACTTATGGTTTGAGGAAGCATGGGGGTACTACATACTGGTAGTACATACTGGGTGTTTCGACCAGTACATCTTATTGTTGTACTTTTTAACGTACTAGGTACGTCCGCCGCAAAAATTACCCCTTCACTTACCTGGACCGCCGAACCGTGGTGATCCCTGTCTGGGGGGGGGGACCCCAGCAGTCCCCCTACAGCAGCTCCAGCCACCCCGGTCCTCCAGGGCCATGTGATCACCATGATCACATGGCCGCAATAGGAGTCTGAGCTGTCAGGCAGTCCCCCAGACTGCTAAAAAGTAAAAAAAAAATGTAAACATGTTAAATAAAAATATTATACATATATTATATATGTATAGTATATTCTAAAATAATGAAAACATTTTATATTATATTATACATATATAATATATCTCAAAATACACTTATAATGTAATCATACATATATGCATTATATATGTATAATATATTATAAAATGCTTTAATTATTTTAGAATATATTATACATATATAGGAACTAAAAGTGTGTGTGTGTGTGTGTGTGTGTGTGTGTGTGTGTGTGTGTGTGTATGTATGTATGTATATAGTTAATGATGTGTGATATTATATACATGTTTCCTGATTCGTATTTTTAATGGGCGTGATGTTTTTCCGATATACTATAGCCCACAGGGACAGGTCAACATATATATAACATCCAAAGTATTACACATGATACAATGTTTAATATCATATTCTTTCTTGGTGTTAAAAGAGGTTGCAAAATAAGAATGAAGGACCCAATGAATACCTATTACTACAGGGAGTGCAGAATTATTAGGCAAGTTGTATTTTTGAGGATTAATTTTATTATTGAACAACAACCATGTTCTCAATGAACCCAAAAAACTCATTAATATCAAAACTGAATATTTTTGGAAGTAGTTTTTAGTTTGTTTTCAGTTATAGCTATGTTAGGGGGATATCTGTGTGTGCAGGTGACTATTACTGTGCATAATTATTAGGCAACTTAACAAAAAACAAATGTATACCCATTTCAATTATTTATTATTACCAGTGAAACCAATATAACATCTCAACATTCACAAATATACATTTCTGACATTCAAAAATAAAACAAAAACAAATCAGTGACCAATATAGCCACCTTTCTTTGCAAGGACACTCAAAAGCCTGCCATCCATGGATTCTATCAGTGTTTTGATCTGTTCACCATCAACATTGCGTGCAGCAGCAACCACAGCCTCCCAGACACTGTTCAGAGAGGTGTACTGTTTTCCCTCCTTGTAAATCTCACATTTGATGATGGACCACAGGTTCTCAATGGGGTTCAGATCAGGTGAACAAGGAGGCTGTGGTTTTCTTCTTTTATACCCTTTCTTGCCAGCCACGCTGTGGAGTACTTGGACGCGTGTGATGGAGCATTGTCCTACATGAAAATCATGTTTTTCTTGAAGGATGCAGACTTCTTCCTGTACCACTGCTTGAAGAAGGTGTCTTCCAGGAACTGGCAGTAGGACTGGGAGTTGAGCTTGACTCCATCCTCAACCCGAAAAGGCCCCACAAGCTCATCTTTGATGATACCAGCCCAAACCAGTACTCCACCTCCACCTTGCTGGCGTCTGAGTCGGACTGGAGCTCTCTGCCCTTTACCAATCCAGCCACGGGCCCATCCATCTGGCCCATCAAGACTCACTCTCATTTCATCAGTCCATAAAACCTTAGAAAAATCAGTCTTGAGATATTTCTTGGCCCTGTCTTGACGTTTCAGCTTGTGTGTTCTTGTTCAGTGGTGGTTGTCTTTCAGCCTTTCTTACCTTGGCCATGTCTCTGAGTATTGCACACCTTGTGCTTTTGGGCACTTCAGTGATGTTGCAGCTCTGAAATATGGCCAAACTGGTGGCAAGTGGCATCGTGGCAGCTGCACGCTTGACTTTTCTCAGTTCATGGGCAGTTATTTTGCGCCTTGGTTTTTCCACACGCTTCTTGCGACCCTGTTGACTATTTTGAATGAAACGCTTGATTGTTCGATGATCACGCTTCAGAAGCTTTGCAATTTTAAGAGTGCTGCATCCCTCTGCAAGATATCTCACTATTTTTGACTTTTCTGAGCCTGTCAAGTCCTTCTTTTGACCCATTTTGCCAAAGGAAAGGAAGTTGCCTAATAATTATGCACACCTGATATAGGGTGTTGATGTCATTAGACCACACCCCTTCTCATTACAGAGATGCAATATGCTTAATTGGTAGTAGGCTTTCGAGCCTATACAGCTTGGAGTAAGACAACATGCATAAAGAGGATGATGTGGTCAAAATACTCATTTGCCTAATAATTCTGCACTCCCTGTATAATAGGGCACTCGGCTGTAATTATACAAACGGCTCCAAAGAGGAGCAAAGAGCCACATAACAACCGAATGCTCCATATATAACCAAACACTATAACAGATATGTCGTACGAATCGTAAGTAACTTTCGTGCGTACGAACTAAAGGCCGAACTGGTGAGCGCAACCTCATGAAGGCCAATGTATATGAACTGGCAAGCAGTAAAATAATTAAACAAACTACCGAACCGCACGTTCGTATGGAAGTTAATGAAAGACTACACGAAAGGCATACGAAATAGAGGTACGTTTGAGAATAGAGTTGGCCCGTGATGACACTGTGCCTGCGCGACAGGGCTGCGAAGGTCAACCAACTCACTGTAACTACAGCTTCGAGACAGCTAGCGGTAGTGACCGGAGGAGAGGGGAAATATCCTGGAGGCCTTGGACGGATGAAAAACTCGAACCAGGAATGGGGAGACACTCTAAGAGCAGGTAAGGTATGCACGAGGAAAGGTAAACAAAATGGTGATCTGCTGCAGCTGGAAGTCCAGGTATGCAAATCGCCAGACCAACTATGGTAATGAGGAGGGGTCTGGTGATCCTTAAGTAAGGAAATCATGCCCCTCCCACAACTACAGGCCCAGCCTTCCATATATATATATCTATATACACACACACGTATTATATGTGTCTATATATATATATATATATATATATATATACACACACACACATATTATATATATATATAATATAAATAAAAAAATCGTATTTATTTAAAAAAAATAAAATATATATATATATATATATATATATATATATATATACACACAACGAGGGGAATGGCAGCACTCACGGTCTTCAATAAAATTACTTCTTTATTAGCAAGATTAAAAAGTGAGATCAAGTAGTATCAGGATCAATAAGGTACATACATATAAATTCACTATATATAGGAGATATAAATTAGAAAATAGACTCACCCCAGTTGCAGTGCAAGTCCATTGGCATTCCGTATAGACTAGTATTTCATCAAACCACCCCTCTTATCTCCTCTACAATCAGGAAAAACTGGAGGATGATATCAAGTTATGACACACTCCCTAAGGTTTTCAAAGAACCCCCATTAATATGTTACAAAAGGAATAGAAACTTAAAAGATCTGTTGGTGTGTACAGATCCCATTAAGAGCTATTCTCAAAGCTCAGGAGTCCAGAACCGAAGGTCAGTTCGTTGTTTGGGATGTGTAACATGTGGTCACATGGTGCCAGCTCGTTACTTTAACCATCCTCATACAAACAAAAAAATACTAAATAAGGTATACTATCACATGTAGAACCCCTTTCGTCATTTATAAACACTTGTGCCCCTGTGGGTTAATGTACATTGGCAAGAGGGAGAGCGCATTAGGGGGCACCGTTCCAGTATCAGACTGGCGTACAGAGATTCAGCTTCAGATAAGCCTGTTGCAAACCATTTTCTGGAACACAATCATCCACTGTCATCTTTAAAGTTTGTGGGCATTGATCACATTCCAATACCAAGGAGAGGTGGAAACCGTGGTAGAATGTTATTAAATAAAAAAGCCTTTTGGATACATGAACTTGACACTATATCCCCAAAGGGACTTAGTGAAACATTACCTTACCATTCCTTCTTATAATTTGATAATATGAATATCTATATTCATGCTTGCATTTTTTCTGTAGATTTTTGTTTTGTAGATTTTGTAAAATCCTATTTTTATTACCCTTATGTAATATATTTCTGCTATAAATGTATAGCAACACAAGTCCACGCTACAAGTGTCTTCATATTATAATATAATATGTTGACAAATTTGAGGAGTTTGTAATAGGCATTGGATGGAGAATTTTTCATATAAAGTTAGTTATGACCCAATTTCAGCTTGTTTAGTATAAATGAAATTAACCTCGAGATGGCTTGGATATGCATGATTTTAATCATGTATTTTTAGTTATATTGTAATGTTTTAATCTAGGAGAACACATAGTTTATATTTCTTCAGCTTGTGGTCAGGGAAATAGGCCAAGTAAGCGTTAACCATAATATTTACTAAATTCAGTTGTGGTGTGCCGAAACCGATGTTCGGGCAGGCCTGTAAATAAAGAGGGCCAGCCAAGATAGAATTTGTACATATTGGGAGTGGTGATCAATCGACGACGACCCGGTATGGAGGTAAGTTTATGTTTATATAGGCCAGATCATCCCCTCCCACAACTCCAGGCTTTGCCTTCTCATGTTATGTTAGCCCGGTATATGTTCGCAAGTGAAGTGGAAGTGTTGTGTGGCTGCCAACCACATGAGTCTTCTGACTAGGCTCATGATGGTAAGGGTTAAGGACCTGCCCTTGTTGATTATGTCACATGCTGCTGTATTGTCGGTATAGCATTTTACTGCCTGTCCTTTGCAAAGGTGTCCCCACACTTGGGCTGCTGCCACTATTGGGCAAATCTCAAAAAGGGCAGAAGTGTTGTTGAATGATGGCAAAGTTACTGTCTCTATTGGCCATGTGTCTCTGAACCATTTGTCTCCAAAAATGGCTGTGTAACCTGAGTGGGCTGCTGCGTCTGTCCATATTACTGGGGAGTTTCCTGTAAAAGTTGGTATGAACATATTAATGCCGTTCCAGTGAGTCAAAAATTGACTCAAAATAGACAAAACTGCCCTGGTTTGTCCGTCCAGTGTGATTACGCTTTGGTCGCTTGGTAGTTTTGGTAACAGACTGAGTAGTCTGCATATAAACGCTCATCCTTGTGGGATTATTCTCATGGCAAAGTTCAGAGAACCTAGGAGGGATTGAAGGTCTTTCCGAGTCGCAGTACGTCTGTCAAACTGCAGCGGGGCACACCTAAGGAGTGTCGTTGAAGAGAAAGTACTCCTCCAAAGTGGTTGTCAGTTCGGCTACTGCCTCCCTATCTCTGAGGAGCGAATTATTCAAACCCTAGGTCCATCTCTTTGGATTCAACAAGCCCCTCAAAGAGGGGTTAATATCCGTGTGGTCCGCCAAATAGATGGAATTAATGTCTGTCCCCTGGACCACTGGCATCATTTTACGTGAGACCAGGAATAAGTCAATGCAGGAGTATGTCCCATGCGGGGCCGAATAAAAAGTGTACCGGCGATCCCCCGGATGCTGC
>OW240914.1:198361439-198373637 GCA_933207985.1 Pelobates cultripes
AGCCTCCAAATATCTATCAACTAGCAGTCCATGAATTTCCTAAGAAATTTGTCATTCACCCCCACTCCTTGGGAACGCCTAGTCCCGGGATCCGCGCTCCTGTCAGCCACCGAACAAGGGGCCGCTTTGCAGTCCCCTCCCATCACCACAAAGCCCTGACTTAAAGGTCGCACTAGGTCACCCAGCTCTCCCCAAAATCGTCTATCCGCTGTGTTTGGGGCATTTACATTTATAAAATGCATCGTTTGTGGGTAACCACTTCCTGTTCCATGGCACCCCATGCTCCCCGTGCCTCATATCCCCGGAGAAGACCATCAGTGAACCCCCTAGGTTTTTGAAGGACTTCAAAAAATGTTTCCCCCTTAAGCTGCCCTCCCCCAGATTACCCCCAACTTAAACTATCAACCCCAAAAGGGTATCACACCACCCTCCCCACCCAAACCCCTCCAACAGTACCTCTGTCACCCCCACCCGGCAGGCCCATCCAGCTCAGGTAGATTTCACCACATCTCCGCTGCCTCTCACCCCGCACATCCATTCCCTGGGCAGCCGCGGAAGGGTGAAGGCCAACGACAGAGAGCGCCAGAACTCAGAGAGGTCTCCATGATGTTGTAGCACTGTTGTCTTCAAGCCCTGGAAAGCCAATAGCTTAAAGGGATGCCCCCAAGCAAATTGTATGGCTTTCGCGTGTAGGGCGGCGGCTTTAGGCTTCCATGCTCTCCTCTTTTGCAGTGTAGATGGAGCCAAATCCTGGAACACCTGGTTAACATGATGGGGCATAGTACCCATCACACTTCCCTTCAGTGTTCTTCATCAGCATTTCATTAGAATATGATTATATTCTTTTAATTCAGATATACATAGCACTACTCCGCTGTCAAGCATAAATTGAACAGGTCCCTCTCCTCTTGGGTTCTCTTCCTCTTCTGGCTAAATCCCAAATATTTGAATGTTTCTAACAGGGCTATTCATAAAAGTGAGAATTCAAAGGGAATTTCAAATCTATGTTCAAAGTAACCGAACCAGAAACAAATCTTATATATCTACTTTGGACTTAAATTTGACATTCACTTTGAATTCTCACTTTCATGAATAACCCTGTATTTTTTCATAATTTCAGGATCCTGAGGTTTACTAATATATGGTATGCCAAATTCCGACAATGGACAAGACAACGTGGTATAAGGAAAAGGGAAGTGTTGTGCCAGCTTGAGATTAAAGTTACAATGGTCTGAGTTCTATAAAACTGGAATAATTTCAAATTAAAAAAACAAGGACAAACTACTGAAAAAAGAAAGGTACTTGAATGCACATTCACTCTACAGAAATCACACAAGAACAGCTAAATTAAAGAGGCACTCAAGGCACCTAAGTACATTTCTGCACAAGCAATGTTAATCCCAATTTGGACAGCATTAATTGACTGAGTATGTCAATGTCAGGATCACCATTGTGCTTTACACAATATTGTGTATTTGGGTCTGGCTGGGATCAAACCTGAGTTTCCTGCATCCCAGTCGGTATCCTTGCATTGAGCTCCACGCATCTTTGACTGTTTCTGGTTGTTCTTGGTATCCTGTAGTCTGAGCCTGTACGCCTGGAATGTGCACACCTGTTCCTGGTTCCTTGATGATTGGCTGAGACTCCCTATTTAAACCCCGCAAGGCTGGTTCTCGTTGTCAGATCGTGTTTCCTGTTCCTGTTTGGTTTCACTGCTATTCTTCTGACTCCTGGTTTTGATCCCCTGCTCGTCTACCGTTTTTGCCTGATTGCCGCCTGTCCTGACTTCTGATTCTGATACTGACTACTCTTCTGGATATCCTTTGTCTGTACTGCGTTCCAGGAAGCACTGGTTATTTCAGCCCCAGTGCACTGTGTCACAACCTTGGGGATTTCTGTCCTGAGTCCCCTTGGCCTGTGTCGAATTGCAAAGGGTGCCTCAACTCTGCGTGCCGGACTCCCACTCCAGGTAAGATCCTTGACAGTACGATCTGACCAAATGGAGTCTGCAGAGTTGAAGATTACCGTTGCAGCCTTGACCCAGCAAGTTTCCCAGCTCACCCAGGCTTTGCAGGGCTTACAGCAGGAGCTGGCTTCCCTTAAAGGGAGAGTAACCTATGACTCTGGACTCTCTGAACCGCTGGTTGCTCTACCCGAGAAATTTTCTGGGATCCGGTCTAAGTATGATACCTTCAAAGTTGATTGCGAGGTCCTGTTCTCCCTGAGACCACTTACCTATGCCACAGACGTCATTAAAGTGAGGACAGCGATTACCTTATTGTCGGGGCACCTTAAGATCTGGGCCCACCAGTTGTTACTCGCCAAAAGCCCAGTCCTAGATTCCTGGGAGTCCTTTATTCGGTCCCTGGGTTTACAAGTCAACAAGACACAAAAGTCATATGTACATAGATCACCTACTGTTGCTTCACACATATTGCAACCCGGACTGGAAATGGACTACACTACTCCTTTCACTCGGACTGATGTTAAAGCTAACCCTACCGCTCCCAAGTCTCCCGAAACATCGTATACATCTGGCAGGGAGGCGGAGGAACCCATGGAGATTGGACTGGTTAGGTTCCGTCAGTCATCTCAAGAAAGGGCAAGAAGGATGGCGCATGGACTGTGTTATTATTGTGGGGAGATGGGACATTTAATATCTTTTTGTCCCATTCGTCCATCTAGGCCTCGGGTTCTCCGTCTGGGTACTACTCTGGCATATCCTATGAGACCTGTCTGCCAACATGCTGCCTGTCCTTGCTTGACCACTCTGTCCAATCCTCAGCCTTCTACAGTCGTTGCTCCTGAGGTTGTGCAGGAATCTGTTACTAAAGAACCTGAGATCTCTATTTCTACTAAAGATTCTGCTTCTAAGAAGGCAAGCACCACAACCACTACAAGTCCTGTCAAGGAAGACCCTCTTTCTGGCTGTACCTATGCCTCTAATGGGACTCTAGTCCGGAAGGAGGACTTGCAAGTATTTGAAAAGGCCCTACAAGCTATGACCTCTGCTCCTACTAGTACCACCAAAGCCAAGAAATCCAAAAAGTAACCTCCTGGGTCGTAAGTTGCGTTCCTCTTCTCGCCTACGGCGTCTTTGAAGGGGGGGTAATGTCAGGATCACCATTGTGCTTTACACAATATTGTGTATTTGGGTCTGGCTGGGATCAAACCTGAGTTTCCTGCATCCCAGTCGGTATCCTTGCATTGAGCTCCACGCATCTTTGACTGTTTCTGGTTGTTCTTGGTATCCTGTAGTCTGAGCCTGTACGCCTGGAATGTGCACACCTGTTCCTGGTTCCTTGATGATTGGCTGAGACTCCCTATTTAAACCCCGCAAGGCTGGTTCTCGTTGTCAGATCGTGTTTCCTGTTCCTGTTTGGTTTCACTGCTATTCTTCTGACTCCTGGTTTTGATCCCCTGCTCGTCTACCGTTTTTGCCTGATTGCCGCCTGTCCTGACTTCTGATTCTGATACTGACTACTCTTCTGGATATCCTTTGTCTGTACTGCGTTCCAGGAAGCACTGGTTATTTCAGCCCCAGTGCACTGTGTCACAACCTTGGGGATTTCTGTCCTGAGTCCCCTTGGCCTGTGTCGAATTGCAAAGGGTGCTTTAACTCTGCGTGCCGGACTCCCACTCCAGGTAAGATCCTTGACAGTCAAATAAGCACTTTAATCCCATCAATGTTCTTCAAATAAGGACAGAATTTACATTTCTAAGTTGGAAGTGGATATTTCACAAAAGTAATATGCTTAACAAGGAACATTGCTAGGGGTGCCCAGGGGATCCTTATTTTATGTCAAACCTTTCAAAAAGAATTTGACATAGAACTTATGGATGGAGCCATAGGCATGCTGTAACCATAGCCACTACAATAAGTAGTTTTTTTTTTTTTTATATGCCTCAATCATCAAATAGAAAACATCAGGTGATACTGTATTAACATCAGATGAATGTATCTTTAGGTTGCAACCACAAAGTGTAGGACATCACAGGCATATCTCTAAATATAGGGCAATAAATCACATCATAGTGTGTAATGTATAAAAGTTATATGATAAAAGAGCATGTGACCATAACAAAATATAGACAAGAGATCCCTTGATCTTACATGAAAGCTCTGGTAGTTCATTGCAAAATTAAACAAGTAAAAACAAAATAGTATAACGTGACACAATATGGCATCCCAACACATTTTGTTCACTCTGCTCCAACTTCTTCAGGGAAAAAGATGTGCAATAATCTCTCTCCCGCTGTACTCTCTTATTAAGTGCTTCATATGGGTATTCAGTAAATTGAGGGAACTTTCCGGCATTCATCTCCATCATTCCATCCCTTCCAAGTTCCAAAGCCTCATTTTCATTACTGTAATATAGACATTATATGAGTTAGATACCCATGAATTGTCCTCAGCGGTACTTAGCCATGATCGTTATGGAACTAAATTTGACATGAAGACTTTGTGGGTTCCTGGTCACCTCAGCGGGACTTAGCTGCGAATGTTATCTAACTGTTTTTGGCATGAGGTGACCGTGTGGCTTCTGGACAACTTGGTCCAGAGTTTTAAATGACTTTGCAACCCGCCAGGAGAGCACTTTTTGGAGGGAAGGTGACTGAGTCTAAGGGGTACAAAAACTACCTAAGAGGTATGCAGGAGCTCCCGAAAGTTGACCGGACAAATCTCCAAACGCCCTGGAACTGTTTTGGGCATAGGACCAAGTGTGTGGACAATCAGAACTTTAACATGGTGGCGTTTCTCATACACTGCATGGATCTGAGCGCTATTTGAACTTGGGCGCCCAGATCAGGGCTATTTAAATATGTATTATTTGCGGAGTTATTTTATGTTTTTTTATGTTTTGGGGTATTTGTATGTTTTATATGTTTAGGTTTGACTCTCCCTGTTCTTGGGAGATAATTAGCTTACCAGTCTTTAACGCAATTATCTCCCAGGCACAGAGATTTATGGGAGAGGCTTGTCTTGCATTGAATGGAGATCCCATGCTGGGGGCTGTGTATAAAAGCAGGAAACTTGGCCATAATAAACCAGTTCCTTTTCACCCTTCACTCAGTCTCAACTTTGTGGGTCAGACTTAGCTGCAGGCAAAACAATGCAGTGTGTTCGTAGGTGAGTTGTTTGAGACATGTAAACTGCTGACTGTGTTTGTTTAGTAAGTGAGCCAGTTCGCAGGTAAAGTATAGTCAGCAGGGCCCTCTATTGCTGCGGTTCCATAGCCCCCATTTACCCAATGCCACGCTTCAGCAGAGCATAGTCCCTGTCGCTGCTGGTGTGCGCCAGGTTTTGAGTGACCGGTAAGGGGCAATGCGTTTCAGTGTCCAGAATCAAGGCTCTCCGTGTCTTGTTGGGCTCGATGCAGGGCTGCGGTTTGCTCCTTGTCGGTGCCCACCTCCGTGTTGCTGAGGGTTTCAGAGGCCTTTGCTGTTTGTGTGCCCTCCAAGCCGGGTCCTTCAATTAAACTGTTAATAGCTCCTGACTGATTCCTCTTCTGCAACTGTCACTAGTCTAATACTATCCTTAGCTTTTGTGTCATTTTACCCCACTCCCTCTAGAATGTAAGCTCATCGAGCAGGGCCCTCAACCCCTCTGTTCCTGTGTGTCCAACTGCATGTCTGTTCGTCCACCCATTGTAAAGCGCTGCGGAATTTGACGGCGCTCTATAAATATCATAATAATAATAATAGATCTCCTGTAGGAGCAGGTTTCTTTTTTGTATCAAAGAAGGAGATCTGCATCCGTGTATTGATTATAGGGCAATTAACAAAATAACCATTAAGAATGCTAATCCCATTCTTCTGATCTCTGAATTATTTGACAGACTCCAAGGTGCTAAAGTGTTTTCCAAACTCGACCTTAGGAGTGCTTATAATTTAGTAAGAATTAAGGAGGGACATGAGTGGGAAAACAGCATTTAACACGAGAAATGGACAGTATGAGTATCTTGTAATGCCCTTAGGCTTATGCAATGCTGCAGCTGTATTTCAGGACCTCATTAATGATGCTCTTAGAGAATATATCAATACATTCATATTAGTTTATCTCGATGATATACTCATTCATTCTCCCGATCTCCAGACTCATCATGGGCATGTGAAACAAGTGTTGCAAATAGTACTCAGAAATGGGTTGTATTGCAAACTTGAGAAATGCCTGTTTTATCAGACAGATGTGCAGTTCTTAGGCTATATAAATTCGGCCTCTGGTTTTCAGATGGATCCACGTAAACTAGAAGCCGTTCTGCTTTGGCCATTACCTTATGGGTTGAAAGCGATTCAAAGGTTTATTGGGTTTGCTAACTACTAACGGAGATTCATAAAGAGATTCTCTACAGTAATAGCTTCAATTACCAACCTGACACGTAAGGGTGTTAATTGTCATATATGGTCCAAAAAAGCTAAAGAAGCTTTTGAGCGTCTAAAATAATTATTTGATTCCGCTCCTATACTAGCACACCCTGACACTAGCAAACCCTTTATACTGGAGGTCGATGCCTTTGAAACAGGGGTATGGGCTGTCCTTTCCCAGATGGAGAATAAGGATACTCCTTTGCATCCTTGTGGGTTTTTCTCTAAAGAATTGTCGCCAGAGCGTAACTACAATATAGGTAACAGAGAATTGTTAGCCATTATCCTAGCTTTAATAGAGTGGCAACATCTTTTGGAGGGTTCTAAAGATCCACTTCTGATTATTACGGATCACAAAAACTTGGCGTACATTGGAGACGCTAAAAGGCTGACTTCTAGACAAGCTATGTGGTCGCTATAACTGTCACGTTTTTAATTTCATTATTAGGTACAGACCAGGTCCAAGAAACGTTAAGTTTGATGCCCTATCGAGGCAATTTGATTTAGGGGAGGAACATGAGCAGGAAATCTCTCCCATCATACCTCCTGAATGTATTATTGCTTCTACGGCCCTTTCTCCTCTTCTCTGTGTTATAATGGCAGCTCAGGCACCTAGTGAAAAACCTCATGATAGGATGTTTATACCTTTCACAGAAAGAAAAGATATACTAAGAGTGTTTCACGATAGTGTGACAGCTGGTCATCCTGGTATAAATAAAACTAAGTCCGCTATCACCAGATCATTTTGGTGACCACCTCTTAGAAAAGACATTAAAGAATATGTGTAAGCATGTGCTATTTGTGCGGTTTCTCAGGTACCTCATAAACAGCAATGTGGATTATTGCAACCGCTTCCTATACCCAATACTCCATTGTCCCATTTAGCGATATACTTTATTTTGGAACTCCCGATTTCAAAAGGCTATAACACTATTCTAATGGTTGTTGATTGTTTTTCTAAGATGGCACATTTTGTTCCTCTCAAGTAGTTACCTTTATTCCAAGGACTTGGTAATATATTCATGGTATTCCACAGACTATTGTTTCTGACAGCGGCTCTCAGTTTGTGTTACGGTTTTGGAGATCATTCAATAAACAGTTGGGTATTGAATTATCATTTTCATCTTCTTATCACCCTCAAACCAATGGTGCAGCTGAAAGGGCTAACCAATTTTTGGAACAGTAATTATGGTGCTTTATAAATAGCACAAAGGAGAACTGGTCAAATCTACTGCCATGGCCTGAATTTGCTAGGAACAATGCTACCCATGATTCCACTGGTCTTAGTCTGTTCTTTGTCAACAATGGTCGTCATCCCACTATCCTCCTGCTGTATTCTCTGGTACTATATTCCTGTATTGTATGATCATCTCACTTATATAAGGGATACTTGGACAAAGGTCCATAACGCGTTGGAGACAGTGGCTGCTCGTTTCAAATTCAGGCTGACAAGCGGCGTGGTGCCAACCCTGTTTACCAAGTAGGTGACAAGATATGGCTTTCCACACGTTATATCAAGGTTCCGGAGATACCTTATCTCCAAAATAGTTTTCTTTGTCTAACCTGAGACTTCTTGGAATTATACCACTGCCTATATATTTTTTGGTAAAAGCAAGCTATCGCACCAATCTGCTACTTCCTGTTTGGGCTTTTTCTGCAAATCAAACAATAGTTTAGTTGGTGTTTTATTCTCCGTAATTTGTATCCATAATACCAATTCTTTATTAAGATCTAAACTTTCCACTCTTCTACTTTGGCATTTAGTAACACTCAATAGAGACATAATATAACACAAATATGAAATGGATTGAAGTAATAAATGTAATGATGCAAATCACAAGCTTTACAGAGCATTCACTCCGAGACTCATATGATTGCATATTTACATTTTCATTTATTTATAAAGTTTGGATATGTCTGCAGAATCCTCTTGAATCCTTTATGTACCTCTCAAATTATATCACTCTTGATGCTTTTTAAATCCAGCCATAAGTACATTAGTGATGTCGCGAACCCGAAATTTTCGGTTCGCGAACGGCGAACGCGAACTTCCGCAAATGTTCGCGAACCGGCGAACCGCCCGAAACGCCATTGACTTCAATGGGGAGGCGAATTTTAAAACACACAGGGACTCTTTCTGGCCACAAGATAGATCTGATCACCTGATAGGGGTCCATGGCAAACTCCCATGGAAAATTACACAGTTGATAGCCTGGTTTTAACTATAAAGGGGCAGGTGAAATCACCTAACATTCCTAAATCACAATCAATATGGATTGACACCTGACATATGACATATTGACACCTTGGACATATGGATTTCGACACTCTGTCCTCAGAGCCCCTGGGATGCACACGGGACACAGAGCAGAATAGAGACTGGTCCCCCTACATAGGGTCACTCTTTTGGCAGTGATATGGATTGACACCTGTCCTAAGGATCCCTGATACACACTGACACAGAGCAGAATAGGGACTGTTCCCCCTGCATAGGGTCACTTGGCAGATATGGATTGACACCCGTCCTAAGGTTCCCTGATACACACTGACACAGAGCAGAATAGGGACTGGTCCCCCTACATCGGGTCACTTGGCAGATATGGATTGACACCTTGTTACAAACTGCTATTTGTAACGGGCCCTTTAAATGGCAAATTGCCCTGCTTCCTTGGGTTGTGGAGAAGCCTATTTGCCAGCCTCCTCCCGCATGACTATGGCCCCTGGGAGATTGTGAAAATGTATGCACTTTTATTTGGTGTGTATGGCCTTTAAGACTGTCAGTGGGCATATTAGCTTATGGACTCTTTGTATGTGACTGGTGCTGGCCCTTAAACACCTTTTGGGACATCAGGAAGATTGGGACACTGCCCCTTTAAGGCCGTAAGGTCCCCAGGACTATGTATGTACGCTTCTTTAAGACGGTGTGTCCCTGTGTCCCTGCGACCTGGTGCAAAACCCTTTGTGCCTGCCTTGCCATTTCCCACTTGGCTTGTGCAGTAAATGGGAAATTAGCGTAGAGACTAAGTCCCATTCAAGCATGGGACTTGGGTCTTTTTTCTTACCGCTTTTTCAGCCTTATTTCAGCTGCAGAGACTAAGTCCCATTCGGCGATGGGACTTAGTCTTTTTTTCAGCCGTTTTTTTCAGCCTTATTTCAGCTGCAGAGACTAAGTCCCATTCGGCCATGGGACTTAGTCTTTTTTTCAGCCGTTTTTTTCAGCCTTATTTCAGCTGCAGAGACTAAGTCCCATTCGGCGATGGGACTTAGTCTTTTTTTCAGCCTGAAATAGATCGACCTCACAGCCCAAATCTATGGAACTGTTTTGGGCAGGAAAATGTGCTTGCGGTCGGTCATAAAGGGACCTCCAGCCAACTTTTTAACCCCTGGATGGATTTGGCTGATTTTTGGTTATGTTTATGTTTTAAGTGTGCTGATTCCAAATATGTAATTATGAAGATGGGATGTGTAGTTTTAAAGTTACAGTGTATGGCTAAAAACTGTATTTTACTGCCTGTGTTTAATTATGTTAATCTCTTCCCAAACGTCATTTCGTTCAAAGTGGAGAGAATGTTAAAAAAATATATTTTTGTTCGGAGTGTGAGAAATGCTTTTCAGCCGCTTCTAATCTTAAGCATCATTTGAGGAGCCATACAGGAGAGAAACCTTATTTGTGTGTGTTTAGTATTGTTCTGATCAGTTTAATACCTTCCGCGTCTCCTATCAGTGGACGTGTATATGGCAGCCATTTTAGGAACCGTACACCTGGGACCCGAGCAAGGTCATCTCGTTCAACAGGCTTGCAGCGCATCCTCCAGGAAGAAGAGCCTGAACCCTTACCGGCTGCACGTGTCTTACCTGTACATGGAAAGCTGCTCTGGTTCCTTGATGAGCCAGTTGCCCGTGAGTTAACATGTCCCGTGGAGAAGCACTCTGTCCTGTAAAGCCTCACCAAAAAAAAAGGAGTGGTGTGTTTAGTATTGTTCTGATCAGTTTAATACCTTCCGCTCCTACCCCAGTGGACGCGGTACATGGCATTGATTTTATCTAAGCCTAAACTTTTGCACAGCCGGGCATATCTACCGTTGAAAAGGAGTGCATGTATGTGGTGTGGGCCCTCAAAAGCTGCGTAAACCTACTTGTATGGACAACCGCTTACCTTACTCACAGATCGTGATAAATTTGGGGCACCGCGCTGTCAAGCTAATGTGTGACACCAGATAGGAGTGGTGTGTCTAGTACTGTTCTTATCAGTTTAATACCTTCCGCGTCTCCTATCAGTGGACGTGTACACGGCATTGATTTTTGTAACAGGGAGATGGAAGAAGAGGCTTGGTCGTCCTCTTACTGCAAATTTGGGGCACTGCGCGGTCAAGCTAATGTGACACCAGATAGGAGTGGTGTGTTTAGTACTATTTTTATCAGTTTAATACCTTCCGCCTCTCCTATCAGTGGACGTGTACACGGCTTTGATTTTTGTAACAGGGAGATGGAAGAAGAGGCTTGGTCGGTCCTCTTACTGCAAATTGGGGCACTGCGCGGTCAAGCTAATGTGACACCAGATAGGAGTGGGTGTGTTTAGTATTGTTCTGATCAGTTTAATACTCCACGTCTCCTATCAGTGGTCGTGTGTACACGGCATTGATTTTTGTAACAGGGAGATGGAAGAAGAGGTTTGGTCGGTCCTTCTTACTGCAAATTTGGGGCACTGCGCGGTCAAGCTAATGTGACACCAGATAGGAGTGGTGTGTTTAGTACTATTTTTATCAGTTTAATACCTTCCTCGTCTCCTATCAGTGGACGTGTACACGGCATTGATTTTTGTAACAGGGAGATGGAAGAAGAGGCTTGGTCGGTCCTCTTATTGCAAATTTGGGGCACTGCGCGGTCAAGCTAATGTGACACCAGATAGGAGTGGTGTGTTTAGTACTATTTTTATCAGTTTAATACCTTCCGTGTCTCCTATCAGTGGACGTGTACACGGCATTGATTTTTGTAACAGGAGATGGAAGAAGAGCCTTGTCGGTCCTCTACTGCAAATTTGGGGCACTGGCGCGTCAAGCTAATGTGACACCAGATAGGAGTGGACGTTTAGTACTATTTTATCAGTTTAATACCTTTCCGTCTCCCTATCAGTGGTCCTGATACACACTGACAGAGCAGAATAGGGACCGCCACCATCGGGTCACTTGTTATGCGACTACACACTCGTGTCCTCAGAGCCCCTGGATACACACTGACACAGATCAGAATAGGAATGTTACTCCCAACATAGGGTCACTTGGCAGATATGGATTGACACCTGTCCGCATCCCTGATACACACTGATACACACCTACTTGAATGGTATAGACATTTTTAGCAGCTCCTGGCCCGAACACCTGACCCACATAGGAGCCGTATTAGACCGGATTAGGGAGTCCGGACTGACCCTAAAGCCCAGTAAGTGCCATATAGGAACGTGTAAAAACCTCCCCAAGATAGTAGTATGGGCCCCAGAATGAGAACAGGCCTTCCAACAGCTCAAGACGGCGCTCATTAAATCACCTGTACTTTCTTCTCCTGATCCAACTAAACACTTTCTCGGCCATACAGACGCTTCTATGCTTGGATTGGGAGCAGTATTGAGCCAAGTCGGAGCAGATGGTGGTTAGCAACCCGGGGCTTATCTAAGCCGTAAACTTTTGCACAGCGAAGTATATTCACTGCCATTGAAAAGGAGTGCATAGCGGTGGTGTGGGCCCTCAAAAAGCTGCAACCTACTTGTATGGACAACCGTTTACCTTACTCACAGATCACAACAAATTTGGGGCACTGCGCGTGCAATCTAATGTG
>OW240914.1:198373737-198393088 GCA_933207985.1 Pelobates cultripes
CTGACTGCTATTCAATCTATAACAGTGAAAAAAGTTTTTTGTTTTTAAATCCAAGCTATTGAGACACCAGATGTAATTGGTGGCACTGACTGGGGAAATGGGCACAGTATGCACTGTGAGCCTGACACAGAAGCTGGCAGCAGTGGCAGACAACTGACCGCTATTCAATCTATAACAGTGAAAAAAGTTTTTTGTTTTTAAATCCAAGCTATTGTGACACCAGATGTAATTGGTGGCACTGACTGGGGAAATGGGCACAGTATGCACTGTGAGCCTGACACAGAAGCTGGCAGCAGTGGCAGACAACTAAGTGCAATTACATTACATAGAAAAAAATAAATAAATAAAAAAGCATACCCTTATCCCTAACCTAGCTATGCTTTTCCCTATCTTATGAACAGCAGCTACACTTTCCCTCCTCTTACTAAGCATGCAGCTTGAGAATGAATCTAAAATGGATGCTGTCCAGTAGGTGGGAGGGTCTACTAGGGAGGGTGTGCTGCTAATTGGCTGGAATGTGTCTGCTGACTGTGAGGTACAGGGTCAAAGTTTACTCAATGATGACGAATAGGGGGAGGGTCGAACCGCGCATATGTTCGCCCGCCGTGGCGAACGCGAACATGCTATGTTCGCCGGGAACCGTTCGCCGGCGAACCGTTCGGTACATCACTAAAGTACATCTTTTATTAGGTTCTTTTACAGTTGTTTATTTCAATAATGTCTTCTCATACCATTGCATCAACTGAAAAAAAATATATATATAAATCCACATTTTGTCAATATAAAATACCATGTGAGAGATTTATCAAATTAAAGAGGTGCTATTAGTGGTCAAAGTGCTAAATTATTATTATTATTATTATGATATTTATAGAGCACCGTCAAATTCCGCAGTGCTTTACAATGGGTGGACGAACAGACATGTAGTTGTAACCAGACAAGTTGGACACACAGGAACAGAGGGGTTGAAGGCCCTGCTCAATGAGCTTACATTCTAGAGGGAGTGGGGTAAAATGACACAAAAGGTAAGGATAGTATTAGACTGTTGACAGTTGCAGAAGAGGAATCAGTCAGGAGCTATTAACAGTTTAATTGATACGCTTTTATGAAGAAGTGGGTTTTTAACGATTTTTTGAAGGAGTGGAGACTGGGTGAGCATCTAACGGAGGAGGGAAGCGAGTTCCACAATAACGGTGCAGCCCTCGAGAAATCTTGAAGGCAGGCATCAGAGGTGGGAGTACGGACAGAAGATAGACGTAAGTCTTCAGGAGATCGTAAGGGCCTAGACGAGACATACTTGTGTAAAAGGGAGGATAGATAGGTGGGAGCAGCATTATGTAGAGATTTGAAAGCAAGAACCAGAATTTTAAATTGAGCTCTATATTTTATAGGAAGCCAATGTAGGGACTGACAGAAGGGTGAGGCATGGGACTTGCGGGCAGACAGGAAGATGAGCCTCGCCGCTGCATTCATTATGGACTGTAACGGCGCAAGTTAGGAGCCCGTAAGACCACTGAGAAGCGGATTACAGTAGTCAAGGCGAGAAAGGACAGTGGAATGGACCACCTTAGTCGCATCTGGCGTTAAGTAGGGGCGGATGCACGCAATGTTTTTGAGATGGAAATGACAGGATTTGGCGACAGATTGAACATGAGGCTTGAAGGAGAGGTCGGAGTCAAAGAGAACACCTAGGCAGCGAGCATGCGTGGTGGAGCTGATGGAAGCACCATGTACTTGGAGGGACACTAGTTTACTTGGAGGGACACTAGTCAAGAAGGACGGGGAGAGATCAGGTAGATTTGCGTGTCATCTGCATAGAAATGATATTGGAAGCCAAAGGAGCGAATGAGTTTACCAAGGGAGGCAGTATAGATGGAGAACAGTAGGAGACCAAGGACTGAACCTTGGAGGACACCAACAGAGAGGAGTTGGGGAGAAGAAGCAGATCCAGAGAAAGAAACACTGAAAGAGCACTGGGAGAGTTAGGAGGAACACCAGGAAAGAGCAATATATTGTAGAACGATATTGCGGAGGATGAGAAGATGATCAACAGTGTCAAAAGCCGCAGACAGGTCAAAGAGAATGCTGAAGGACATTCCATTACATAGCTATTGCTGTTCATTTAGCACTTTACTTCAATTAGCACATGGCATTGTAACTCTATTACTCTATTACACATAAATAATCTGCTAAATTACATGTAGAAATTCTTAATTTGCTTTATCTTAAAGGAACACTATAGGGTCAGGAACACAAACATGTTTACCATCTAGAGTTAATACCACCATCTAGCCCTCCCCCCTTGCCTTCCTAAATATAGTAAAACATTACCTGTACTAAAGTCTGCATCTGCTGCCTCTGCCCCTGATCTTCTTGCTTGGCTGACATCATCAGAAGTGATTATCTTAGCCAATCACAATGCTTTCCCATAGGATGGGCTTAGACTGTCAAGGAGACAAATCAGTGGCAAAGCCAGCACAAGTCACGCACAGCTCTGGCCAATCAGCACCTTCTTCTCATAGAAATGTATTGAATCAATGCATCTCTATGAGGAAAGTTAAATGTCTCCATACAGAGGGTGGAGACACTGAATGGAAGTGTTGCACACTGTGCAGCACTGCCCTAGGAAGCACCTCTAGTAGCCATCTAAAGTGTAGCCTGTTGAATTATCCCTAGGCTGTAATGTAAACACTGCATTTTCTCTGAAAACACATTTTTTTGCTGAAAAAAACCTGAAGGGAATGAGTATACTCACCAAACAAGTATAATAAGCTGTAGTTGTTCTGGTGACTATAGTGCCCCTTTAAAATCTTTGCAAATAGTGTTGAATAAAGAAATTTGTCAGACATTTAACTCTTTTCAATGCTTGTTAAACAAAATTAGCCATTAAGCTCTGTTTATCTCAAAAACTGGTAGCTACTGACAGGTTTCTGTGGTCAGACTGAACTTTGATTATATGCATGCTACTCATGTCTCACTCCATTGATACCGACCACCAAAACATTTTTTACCATTCTGAAAACTGGACAAAAGGCCATTTAAAAAAAACAAAAAAAAAACTACATAAACCATGCTTATAAAACGTCAGGTTTACCAGAGACCTTCTGAGTCCAGTGGCATAGCAAGGGAGGGTAACAATAATTATTTAAAGGAACCCTCCCCCCTTCCCTTGCCCCTCATAAACTCACTGTTTAGTATTTATACCCCCAATGAATTACAAGCTTGATTTTTCAGCCATATATTCATTGGGTGTATATCTAAAAAAAAAGCTTGAAAAGATTATAAACTGTAAACTGTGTTGGGCTAGAGGCATTGAGTCCTTAAAAGAAGTATGTCTGGTGAAGCTGCGGATGTCAGCGACTGCACCGGACATGACGTGAGTCGAGATAGGGGTGGCAAACTTAATGGCTGCCCCTGGCGGCTAAGCTCTAGCTATGACACTGTAAACAGAGAAAACCGAGATTGTAATAGTACTTAACAAATAAGTACCCCCATGCAGGTATAGAGAAGATTAATGCGGTCAAACTAAGAACAGGATACTAGCATAAAGAGAAAATTTATATAACAAAGCTAAAAGTTAGATGCTGAACTAATAGAGTCAGATCAAGAGGCGGAGAGAAGGAGGAGAGCACCTTGCCCGGCGCTGGAGAAAGGTAAGATTTTAACCCCTTCCTCTCTCCAGAGCCCAGCGGGAGTGGGTCCCTGAGGGTGGGGGCACCCTCAGGGCACTATAGTGCCAGGAAAACGAGTATGTTTTCCTGGCACTATAGTGGTCCTTTAAGCCGTGTGTCTTAACATAGAAAGGCTTTAGTGCTTATGTGGGCTTTAATATAGAATAAAGTATTTTGTTTTAATATAAGTTGTATTAAAAGTTTGCAGTAGTAATTTGCTTTTCCTTTTAACACCTAGATGAGATGAAATTTCAAGTCAGGCAGAGGTAATTATTGCTATCTAATATGGAACCTTAGATCTTAAATGGACACGTGCTAAATAATTATACAGAAAATTGCCTATGACAACAAACATTTAAAAGGGGGTTACCGCAAAAGGTGAAAAATAGCAACAAATACAACAGGTTGACAAATGTATAATTTAAAGTGTAACATTTGAAAAACTCTAGGAGACACAGTCCAAAAGTTTCAAATGGTCTTGCTTCTTCTAGAGTTTCTTACAGAGTGGGCATATGTAAAAGACAGAAAAGAGAACCATAGGTAGTGCAGTATTTCTCAATACATGAAAAACACACAGCAAGAAATGTGTGAATGCCTACTCACAAGTTATACAGCTTCAAACAAGCCCAGGTAGCAATAGTGTATAGTGGTATAATCCCCACTTAATAGTATATAGTTGAGGAATCCCCACTTATAGATACACGTGTCTCGTACATAAGTCCTGTAATGTTCAGTAATGGATATGCAATAATAAACAGCAGATGAAAAAGAAATGCAAAAGTGTGGTAGATATAAACAAAGTTGTATAAGAAATAAGAAATGCACTTGCAAAGGGGGTGCTTACAACTCAAGCTTAATATATTAAGAGTAGGGCAGTATAATCCCCACCTCAAAGATGTATATTTGTCACAGACTCTTCTGCAGCATACACATAGATAAAAAGAAAAGACACAATATTGTGCTCTCTGTAAGGACAAAGAATATTGAAGCAGAACTCACATTTGATTGAGCAGCGGAACCGCTTAATGTTTTCAGCATAGGTAGTACAATGCCCACCAATGTTCAGATGTCCACAAATCCATAGTATGGTTTTACAGGGAATGTTTCACATGGAATGCCAGGAACAAAAATAAAAATAGTAAAATAACAATAAAAATATATATAACAGGTTAAATATGGGTATGAACCAAAACAATGTTAATGTTATAATATATATATATAAAAAAATATATAATCCACAACGCATTTCACCAGACTTTATTAAGTGAATAACAGATGTGTCTGTTATTCTTGGTTTTAAAGGGGAAGAAAAAAAAATAAAATTATGTCATGGTAACGTGATTGCGATCACATGACCATGTCAATTACTAATGCTAATACATTGGGAAAACTCATATTGTAATATATAGGAGAGATGCTAGTTTATACTTAAAAGACTTTCGCTAGTGCAGATTGTACCCAAGAACTAGTAAAATGTGGTCTTGAAATACATTCATACATATTCTTGTATGTTTTCACCTATTGATCAATATTGCACTACCTTTGGTTCTCTTCTCTATCTTTCACGTTTACCCACAGACAAAATTTCAAGTTTGGAAGAAGAAAGACCATTTGTTGAAAAGTGAACATTTTGGACTGTGTCCCCCTGACTTTTTTCACTTTAAAATGCTATGCTTTTGTCACTAGGTGCAACCTGTTATATTTTTGTTTTCTGCTTGCATAGCATTTAGTGTCTCCCATTAAGCTGTATGTGAGACATCGGCCACTAATTAACAGTCAATCGAGATTTAACTTATAGTCATTGCTTCCACATAATGGAAGTGCAAAAATGAACATTATCTAACATTATCTTATACTGAAGAAATGAACATGTTAGATATTACATTAGTAATTACTAAATTACTAATCATAGAGAAACAATGTGGACATACATAGCATTGCAATCACCTTTTTTTCATCAAGACGATGCTTCTTCTCAGATTCTCTAGGAGAGGCATTAAATCTAATTTCCCTCTATGAGAAACAGGGCACTCTTCCCCTAGCATCCAGCATCAACATACTTTAAATCAGATAGATTTGATAAGTAAATGTATTTCAGTATTAAGTCTGTCTATGAAATATACATACACATATTTTGTTTCTGTCAGGACACAAAGCTGTAGAATGATTGTCATAGGATCTTCAAATACTATGTTACTGTTTTCAAATGATTCATGCATAGGAGATATTCTCTTATGAATCTTTCCATGCTGTTATTGATTTTCACAGTGTACGTTTTGTTGTCTGGTTATGTTTATATTAGGTATATTTATTATGGTGTGAGGGTTATGTAATTGCTTTTTGGAGTTCAGTAGATCTGGTCCATACACATACATTTGTATTATTTTTAGGAGACCTTTGATGTATTGATATTGTTAGTTCTAAATAAATAGTCTGCACATTTAACCACTTAAAAATAATAACTGAATGTAGAATGCAAAAGCTATCACGTAGACATATAGAAAAACAGGAATATAATATATAGATTAGTGTATTCCTAAAAAAAAAATTAAATATGATATTTACATTGTTCTTTTATTTTTGTCTGCCTTTAAGGGAAATATTGTGATCAGTGGCGTACACATGATCAATGGGGCACCAGTGCAAAAATTGATCCGTGGGACCCCCCTCGGTGCTTACTCTGCGCGGGCCGGGGCCACAACACATGGTGGCAGGGCTGTGACCCCTACGACCGTGGTATGTACGCCGGTGCATGCAGATACACATACACTTAAAGGACCACTAGGCACTCAGATCACTTCAGCTCAATGAAGTGGTTTGGGTGCCAGGTCCCTCTAGTTTTAACCCTGCAGCTGAAAACTGCTATGTTTCACTGAGGGTTAATCCAGCATCTAGTAGCTGTCTCACTGACAGCCGCTAGAGGCGCTTCCGCGATTCACTGGACGTCCATAGGAAAGCATTAAGTAATGCTTTCCTATGGGCGGTTTGAATTTGGAGCTGAGAGGCGGATCAGGGTGGAGAGATCCCCAGCACTGGAAAAAGGTAAGTGCTGAAGGGGTTTTAACCACACACACACTCTCATGAACAGATGCATACACACTAGCTAACAGACACACACATTTACTGACAGACACACACTCAGTGACAGATATACATACACACTCACTGACAGACAGACACACATACACATTCACTTACAAAACATACACTCTCACTGACAAACACACACTCACTAACAGACACCAAACAGACTAACTAACAGACACAAACAAACTAAAACAGTAACACACACACACAGTAACACACTCACTGACACACACACAAAAAACACACAACTAACACACACAGTAACACATACACAAACGCACAAACACAAAAACTAACACCCTCACTGACACTCACTAGTAGACACACACTCAATAACAGACACACACAAACTAACACACAACTAACACACTCAGTAACAGACACACACACACACACAGTAACACACACACACATTGACACACAAAAACTAACACAGACACACTGTAGCGGATGGCATTGGACTGTCCTCAAGAGTTAGGTTAAAAAGGCAATTTGTGTGTTTATTTCCCTATATAATTAAAATTGTATGTAGTATTCGTATGTTTGTTCGTTAGTTTTCATCCGTATCCCATACGAATGAAAACTACCGAACCAGTAGACCACCCCAGAGAGAAGTGTGTACCTTATTAGGCTTTCACACTTCTCTAACCGCAAGTTAATCGGTACTTTATTGATGTATCTGGGTGGCCGCCGTTCGGCATACGAACACATGGCGGCGGCCATTTTACGCACGAAACAGCAGCGGTGTTTGGTCGTCGAGTGTCTGGAACTCAAATCGGACACTTGATTACCCGAACACCGCTGAGCCCTTCAGAGCTCTGTAACTCCCGAACGGGGGGGGAGGGGGGGGAGCAACCAGCCCCTCGTTCGGTGGAGTCAACGTACCGAACAAGGGGATTCATACAAACACCGTTTTAATAGTGGATGGCAAAGATTTATGTATGTTTTATCTCCCGAACGGAGACCGACCGTAGGGTGCCCTGATCCGCCTCTCAGCTTTGGCTACCACCTCATGTGCGGTCAAATTGTCTCTTCCACATAACTCCCGAACCCCTGGTCCGATCTGGGTGAATTTTGAATATGTTAGTCACGCAGATCAGGGATACCAGGGGGTGCCACTTAGATAATTGTACCACAGAGTTTTAGGGTACATCCAGAAACCGGGCAAAACTGTAACAGAGATAAGTGGATTATGTGTCACACTGAGGGGAGGAGATATATGGGAGGTAACTACTGTAATATTGGCTACTGTCCCAATTATTGTAAATCCCTCCCTTGCATGGGAAAAGCCTTAATAAGGAATCTGTGTGATTAAAAGTTCGGTTCTGCTCCTGATGCTGTGTGTTGTCCAGTCATTGGGATTGAGGTTGGGATTTTGCCGGCTGGAATTATTGCCTTATGAATTTCTAATACTTGTTCCTGAGCCTTAGTGGAATCTAAAGTGGAGATAACCTGTGTAATAGCAACTCTCCGCTACACACACTAACACACATACAAACTCACATTTTATTTTAAAATTTAATCCCCCAGCCTCCCTACCTTTGGGAGTGCTGAGGGGATTCCAGATTTCCCCGGGGTCCAGTGGGGCTGCTGGGTGGCCGGTCCTGCAGGCGGCGAGGGAGCACTGATCCTCCTGTTCAGCTCCCTTGCGCACCACTTACTGATGCCGGAGCTGGAGTGACGTCGTATTCCGGCTCCAGCATCACTGCGGTACGCGCGAGGGAGCTGGGCAGAGAGCGCTCATGGGAGAATACTCCCTCGCGCACGCCGGGTGACACCACTGCCAGCCTTGGTGGGCCCTGAGGTGGCTAGCTCCTGGGCCCCCCAGGAGAAGAGGCTGGCAAACTGGCATACATACTCGGGTCGCAAGGCGGCTGGGCCCGGTCGAAGCTGCGACCCCTGCAACCGCGGTATGTACGCCAGTGATTGTGATGTTTAAATGTTTTAGAGATTAGAATATATCATTTTAGGTCTCAAATATCAGTACAGAAGCAGTTCAATTATTTTGTCATATACAATATGCAAAACGAAACAGATCTAGATTAAAGGGACACTCCAGGCACCCAGACCACTTCTGCCCATTTGAGTGGTCTGGGTGCCAACTCCCACTACCCTTAACCCTGCAACTGTAATAATTACCTTGCAAGGTTAACTCCTCCTCTATTGGCTGTCTATACTATACAATACTAGACAGCCACTAGAGGGCACTTCCTGGTCCATAGCACAGGTTTTCTGTGCTATAGCGTCGCTGGACATCCTCATGCTGTGCATTGCAAGTTGATATCACAGTCTACAACAAATCTATTCAGGATGATCAGAGCCCTAGAGCCACATGCAGGGACTGGGGAGTAGGGAGACACATGGAGGGACTGGGGAGGAAAGGATACACATGGAACTGCTGGGAAGTGAAGGGACACATTGAGGGGCTGTGGTGAAGGAGACATATGGAGAGGCTGAGAGGAAATGGAAACGCATGGATGGGCTGGCGGATTAAAGTAGACACAAAGAGGGCCTGGGGGAGGAGAGGAGAGAAACATGGGGGGATGAGACATGTGGAGGAGCTGGAAGGGGGGGATGAGACACATTTAATTATTTAAATAGAAGCCCCACTATAAGGGCATGGGAATCTGTGCCAAACTCTTTATTAGAATAGTGACTGGGCAGTGTGGTATCCTGGAGGTTAATAAGACTGGATATGTTCTTTGGCAACTGTGCTGGGTTCCTGCATGGAGAAGTGCATGCACATGTGTCATCGATTCCAGAAGTTCCAATGGTCTCCCTCCGATTATAAAACCTCTTGGTTGTGTTATGGTGAATGTAAAATTAGTGCATAAGTGCATAAGAGGTCACTTCTTATGCATGTCCTGGCAAAGGGTGATCTTCATTTGTTTGCCCGGGAATGTATTAGACCAGTGGTTCCCAAAATTTCAGGGCACCCTTAATATTTTAATATTTTTCCAAGGTGACCCAAATAAAAACAATTTTCTAGGTTGCATATGTGTACAGCGCTGCAGCATATACTGGGCCCCTATTCAGCAGAAATGCTTTCCGTTCAGGCGCAGATCTAGAACCTAATCTTGGGATGAGCACTGGTAGATTATTTCAAGAAACAATTCAAGCACAATAACCACTACAGCACTTTATAGAGGTTATGGTGCCAGTAGTGCCCTAGTGCCCTCCCAGGGTAAGTAGTCAAGCTGTTTAAAACTGTTTGACAATTTACCTGGGATTTGCCGGGATTAGGTGGAGTGTGTGTGTGTGTGAAGAGTGCAGTGTGCGTGCATGTATGTGTGAGGGGTGCAGTGTAGTTTGTCTTCATTTTCCTCTTCCCAGGACAGAAGAAATGCCCTCCTTTGCAGGGAGACATTGGTGTACTAAAAGCTACTTGAAACAGGTATATTTACAGTTGAAGGTCCATCCCAATTCACAGAGATTATTAACTATACATGCACATAAAGGTTTGTACCAATATAACCGTATGGTTTTCAGACTTGTGCCTGCACCAGCAGTTTGGCAACACACATTGGAAGAGATTTTGGCACGAATACCATACCATGTTTGTTAGATGATATGTAGTTTAAAGGAAAAACGGTTGAAGGACATATGAACAGTGTGGAATTTATATTACAATAATTGAAAGATCATGGGCTCAAGGTAAAAAATTGTCAGTATTTTGAATCTCAGTTGGAATAGTGGGCATACATTGTGGATAAAGATGGTTTACATAACACAGAAAGAAAGGTAAATGCTTTGGTGGAAGCACCAACTCTGAAGAATGTGACAAAACTTTGTTTATTATATTATTACCATCTTTTTACATCAAATCTAGCTGGCATATTGTTTCAATTTTGGTTATTAGAGAACAATACTAAATGGTATTGGGCTAACAAATGTCAGAAAGCTTTTGATCAGTCAACACATTCATATTAAAATCTATTAGTATATAGTATTATATACGTTATTGTAACAGATCACCTGGAACTGAGTACCTCAGATGAAGAATGCTCCTAGCGCTTCCTGAGGGCTCCAAGCACTCTACCAGAGACCATTACCACCGCAGACCCCACAAACCGCTGCAGTTTGGTTGGGGTCTCTCAATCTCCTACCCACTCTGGACCTAGGACAAGGCTCCAGGTTCCAGTGGGTGAACCTCTCTTTCCCCAGATAGTGAAGCAGGAAAAAGCTTCTTAAAGAGTTTAGTGATTATCCAAGGGAGTATGAAGAGCATAACAATCCCTTGTAGCTGTTTCCCCCAATAAGAGACAGGACTCTAAATTGAGGGTGAAGTAGAACTGAAGGTTTAATGATAGAGCTGCTTCTTTTATACAATATTTCCCCACAAGGTTACCGCCCACGTGGACCTTGTGGAGTACAGGACACAAAGTTACAAAAGACAATAGAAACAATAATTAACACAGAAACACTCCCACATACAGTCAGCAAGTCCTCCTCTCTGCCTGCGATATAATTAAACTAGCTAATGGAATACCTTAATTATCCACAGGCAGGAAAAACATTCATTTATACAAACCATAAAAAGTACAAAAATACAACATATCACAAAAATCACCCAGATTAGAGCAGGGGTTCAAAAGTTCCATGGAAGCCACATTTGACCAACCGCAAGCATGGCTTTCATGCCCAAAATAGTTCTACAGAATTTGGCTGTGCGGCCAGTCTATTTCCAATAGTTTCAAATGCTAAGTTTCGTTTGAATGCACGAACGGGAGCCGTTCATGCAGATATCCACTGTTAACGTGGTGTTCTAATATTCGGACGCAATACGATTTCCGTTGAAATATACTGTTTTTTAAAGGACAGAAAGGGCTTTAATTTGATGTAACATATATATATATATATATATATATATATATATATATATATATATAAATGCTTATTTATTATAAAGAAAATACAGAAAAATGCAAAAAAAAATGAAAATGTTTTTGCAATAATAATGTGTGCATATTTAGTGCAGGTCAAGCAAAGTAATTAAAAATAAATTAATTTAGTTGTTCTGATTTACAGAATATAAAATGTGTCTGGGATTTTAAGTTTTTTTTGGTAGTTACAGGTCACAAAGCACAAGGAGTAAAATAAACTTTTAATGTGGAGCGCTTTTAGAATTTGGTATGTTTGTCTTGTAAGCTTAATAGCCATAAAAGAAAACAAAATTGCCACACAAAAGTATATATTTATATAAAGTAGACTTTACAGACTATTTACCTAAGGTTGTTTTGACACTTTCTACGTAGCCATTTCACCGACAATCTCTGCTAAATATTGGAGTAAAATTGTGTTTTTTTTTGTTTTTTGGCACACAAACTTAGAACTTATAAGAACTTCTCATGTGTATTTTGTAAAGTTGGTGTGTGCTATTCCTGTACAAAATTATTTTGTGTTCAGCTACATCTGCTGAGTACAACGATACCCCCATTGTATGTCTTTGGCACTATTTCGTGAAGCTACAGTGCCATATAGGAGACCTGTCCTTTTCTGTATTTACAGTAGAATTTTGAGAGACGGATTTAATGGGCCTATGCTTCAATTTGGGGTATTATAGCAGTTTGACTGTTCAAAAAAAAACCCACAAAGGCCTACCATTTGTAAAAGTACTGCAGGGTATCTCATTGCTGCAAAAGAAGACACAACATTACGTAAAATGTATTAATATTTACACGATAGATGTCAACAATTATAGAACCAGACTTAAGGCCATATAAAAATGTAAAATGAGAATTACAAATTTCAAGAAAATGTATCCTGTGAGGTACAAGAGTCACCAATAGAGTACCAATAAAACTGCAGAAACATATTACACTTACTGCATGAAGGACATATGGGAACTATTTGGATAAAACAGGATGCTCGTGAACATGTTTGATGGCCTGCAATTGATTCAGATATTGAGGATTATGTGGAAAGATGTAAAAACCTGTGCACAGCCAGCCCAACCAATTAAAATAGATATATTCAACCATGGAATTGGCCTGTGGAACCTTGTAATACATTACATATACATTGCACATTCAAAGTGGCCAGAAGTACAGGCACTTTCTGCTGTAGCATCTAAAAATATGATAAAGGCATTGGAAAGGATTTTTACAACATGTGGATTAGAAACAGAATAGTAACAGATAATGGTTCTCAGTTTACGTTCCTCTATCTAGTTTATTATATAATATGATACTGTGGTGGAATTTCGGTGAATGTAAATTTAGTAGGCCAAGATTTCCATGTGGCATATGTGTATGTTGTGTCAGTTAGTCAGCTACACGTAGCTAGGATACTGTCATCAATGTACTGAGCATGTGCAGGAATGCAGGAACTGAAATTGCACTTATTTCCTTTGTCTTGGATGGGCCATGTGGTTTGACTAGATGTACAAGTCTATATTCTGCTCATTGATTGGTTAAAGGTATATGTGGGTGTAGCTATTAATGGGAGGACTTATAGTGCTATATAAGGAATGTACACTATGTGTTGGTCTCTCAGATCATTTGGAACAGGAGTTCATCTGAGACCCGATCGGTAATGTGAATAAAGGCCTCTTACTTCCTGAAGACTTGTGTCCATATCTCTGTGTTTGGCTTCTGCATGCTTACACGGTAACAATACATTTTAAGTGTATTTATTAAATTAATTATAAACTTTTTAACTTTATTGCTTATCGTAGGGGACTGCCTGACAACCGAAGCAGTACCGCTGCAGGCAGAGCTTTGGGCAGGCATTCCGGCAATGTGATCGCAATGTCATCATGACAAGGATAAATTTGGAAGAGAAATATCAACGGCTGTGTCATTTTCACGAAACCCTCTGAACGCTTGCAACTTAATAGGAAATAAAGAGACTATAGTAGCATAAAATGTACACAGTAGAAATAATTAATATCATTATTTATTTATGAAAGACAAAGGCTCTTTTTTATTAATTTAAAATAATTTTTTGGGATTATTGTTCAATGTTAAAGTTTTTTGTTAGTATCTTACTATTAAGTAAAAAAACTATTTTTAGAGAAGAAGATATGTGGTATCCTGGATGCAAGACTCTTTTGTGCACTAGGCAAGATCTGTTTCTTGCACCCCCACCCCCAATAAAAATAGCTAATAGCTCTTTCTTCCCCCAGCCAATTTGTGTGTTACTTTCTATCCCAACTCCTTTTTGTGTCTCTTTTTCTCCCCCAGCCTCTCTGTGTGTCTCTTTCTCCCCCACAGCCCATCTGTGGGTATCTTTGTCGTCATCCCCAGCCTCTCTGTGGGTCTCTTTGTCCCCTGCCCCTCTGTGTCTGTGTCTTTGTAGACGAGCCCCAATGTGTGTGTGCCTTTGTTCAACCCAAGCCCCACTGTGTGTGTGCCTTTGTTCAACCCAAGTCCCACTGTGTCTCTCTTTGTAGTCCCCCCATTATTCCCGCATGGCCTCTTTGGCCATGGTGAAGATTCTGCTGATGGGGCTCCCTATAGGCCACTTGCTGCTGGTAAGAGCTGAAGAGGCATAGGTTTGCAATAGCAGGTAAGAGATGAAGTGGCCTCTCCTGCTGATTTAGGAATGCAACTCTCACCATCCTCAGCAATCCACTCCAAACTGAGGGTGATGGGAGTTGCACTAAAAATCTGTAAAGAAAAAAACACTGTGATTCTTGTTTTCTCAACACATTGGATCCCTGTTTGCTGTGTCAATGGGAATCCTGTACCCACTTTGCCCAGTCTCCAGTCATCATCAGCCATCTGGTTTTGATAGCTTCTGCTCCAGGCTGCCCCACCTGCTGCAGCCAGTCTCCACAAACAAACACAGAATCGTCTAGCCATTTTCATGTTAAAAAGATGTCTGAGCAAATATTTTTTTTTTCTACAAACTAGGAGGAGATAGAGCAGATGGGACTGATGTTGGCATTTTATACTAATTATACTAAATATTCAGGGTGAATAAGTTATGTGGTGGAGGAGAAGGGGACTGATATGTTGGATGGGAGAAAGGTTATATGAGAGTATGAGAGAAGTGTATAAAAATGGAAGAAGCAGAGAGAAGGGGTATATAGTGAAGAAGTTGAAACAGAGAGAAAGGAATGGTGAAAGTGAAAGAATATGGGTACAGATGTTACTTATAAAACAATCCTCAATATTAATAGAGAAGTCAAACAGAATAAATGTCAATAAAGTGTTTGGTAAACAAAAAGTCCAGCTAGCAGAGGCTGTTGAAAACAGAAGCAGATCCCCAGACTGTAAACAGACATACTTACTGAATATTATGTAAATTAACAGATACCTTCTCTAAGCCTCCTCCTCTCCCATATGATGCCCTGTAGGCTGGGAGGAAGTGAAGAGTAATCACCTTCTCCCAGCACAGCGCCACCTGTGGCTACATGGTAAACAGCTGGTTAATGTAATGATTGCAGGATGGCCTGCTGCCGCAGAACCTCTTTGTTCCTGTCTCTGCAAGAGGCGCAAGGGGCAGCTTGCTGTGAGCCCCTGTAAGGGCAGTTGTACTGCGGTAAAGATAGGTCTGGGCAAGAGGGGTCTGTACAGTCAGTGCTCTCCCCTTCTGTGAGTCATCCCTAGACTGCACCCCCCTGGCTGGTGCACCCTAGGCGGCTACCTAGTTAGCCTAGTGGTTGTGCCGGCCCTGCCTGGAGGTTAATAAATATAGACTTGGAAGTGTTCTTTGGCAGCTGTGCTTGGTCCCTGCACGGAGCAGGACATGCACATGTGTCATCGATTCCAGCAGTCCCATTGGTCTCCCTCCAACTGTCACATGCAATTGTCATCCAGCTACTATTGAAGTTACCATACTATGTCTCTCGTTATCATCTGAGTGGAAATAGTAAAATAAACATACCTGTTACAATGTTTCAGGAATTATTTCATGGTTAACAGTGGCTGCCCAATCTCTAGTCTTTTCTTATGACAGCGAGCAGTCACTGGCTGCTCATTGTTTAGAAAACATGCCTTACTAACGGCCAGAGGTTAGGGACAAAAAGTAAGATATAACCTACTTTTTACTAATTGGGCAATATTGACCCCCATAAGGAAGCAGTGGGGAGACGCTTGTGTTTTTAAATATTACAAGGAGGGAGCTACAGCTCTCTCCTTGTAATAAACTAAAATGAAGGAATGAAGAATGAATAGCACAGAAGAAAAATTTGTCAAACAAGCAATTTGGTCTTTATTTGATTTATTGTAATTTCTATTTGTCCATTCGTGTTTTGGGCAAATGGAAGAATTGGAATAGTCGAAATTTGGACAAAAACATTTCGCCTGAAAATGAATGCCCAAGTCTAATTGAAATACATGCATATTCTTGCTTTCTTTATATATAATTTAGTTTTTAAACATATTGGAATTTTTTAGTGTTTAAATTCTTTGGGTATTTCTGTTCTGAGCAACTTTCATTCTTTGCTCATGACTCTAGAATTTTGTGTTTGTCAAATTACCTTATGCACGTACTCAATTTTGATGCTGACATAGCACATCTTATGCCACTGTATATCATTGTGATATTATGTTTTATGCTGACTAGTCCGTGATGGGCCAATATACAGCCAGAATGATATGGCATTATTCCCGCAATATACCTTTTGGTGTCACTCAGTTGGTACTAATCAATAAGCTTCTATACAACTATTTAAATCACACACCAGCCTGTGCCCTGTAGTGGTTGGTTGGTTTTAGTTGTGTTCCAATATTTGACTTTTGGCTTTGGCTCCTGATGTATCTGCTCTCTATTATCCTGACCTTGACCCATTTACGCACTTTGTTGATTTTCTGTCCTCCCTTTATCTCAGCCTGTTCTTGTTTATCTTCATCATACTTCGTATTGTGTTAAGTTTTGATTAGTAATAAGCTACTGTCCTGTTACTTTTACCTATTATTGAATTTGATTGCATTGTTATATGTTGTAATCATAGACCTGTTTGGGACACTTCCCCTTTAAGCCTGTGTCCGCAGTGTCCCCAGACTTGGTTAAAGTACTTTATTCATGGCTTCTTTAAACTTGGTTCAGTAAATGGGGCTTACTGAACCAAGTACCACACAGGCAGACCACCCAGAAGTGGAAGTGTGCAGGCAATTTACCTCCCAGGCTGGGAGCATGCTGTGGGTAAATTGCCGACCGCTGGGTGGCCGCAGTTTGTGCAAACGAACACATGGTGGCGGCTATCTTTGTTCATTCGAACGAGGTCAGCAGTATGTGTAGCCAAATCCATGGAACTGAAATCGGCTACACATTTAGAGGAACACCGCTGACCCGTACCTTCTTCTCCACTTCGACACTGTGGCTGAGACTAAGTCCCGTTCAAAGATTCAGATGCTCGTTCGAATGGGACTTAGTCATTTTTTCAGTGTAAAATAGACCGACCGCACAGCCCCAATCCCAAATCCATGGTACTGTTTTGGGCACGAAAATGTGCTTGTGGTTGGTCACAATTGACTTGTCTAACTTTTTATCTACTGGACGGATTTTTATGGATTTTTATGATTTTTGAGTATGTTTATATTTAAAGGATGCTTATTAATAATATGTGTTTTTATGATTGGATGTGTGGTTTTAAAGTTACAGTGTATGTGTAAAAACAGTATATTTTCTGCCTGTGATAATTAAGTTAGTCTATTGTGTTGAGATAATTGTATCACAGGCAGAGGGGAGGATTTCTGCTGGAATGAATTGGGGTGGTTTACTTGAGGTATGTGTTGTAATGTTTTTATTGGTTGTTCTGAAAAACCCTGTGGGTGGTCCTACGTAGGCAAAACCTGCATAAAAGAAAGCTCTTTGGTGCTAATTAAAACAGTTCTTCTTAATTTTATTTTTATAACATTTTTTATGTTTATTCATTTTTATTGAGCGAGGTGAAGAAGGTAGTCAGTGTGCTGATGGCTCTACCGTAAGAGTGCTCGTTCTGGGAAGTAACTTGTCAAGGTGTTGGGTTATTTTACTACCTGAAGCTTATATGTTTTCTTGCAATAAAAGTTTTCTTGAAAATGGTCTGCCCAAGTTGGTTGAAGAAGAAGCATCTATGTTATTGGAAGTGTTGACAGCCCGAGCAGATCTTAATGGCTCCCTGTTTATGAGTTTTTCCGATATACAACATACTTGTAATACATTTGTCTAACATTATTACACTATAGATATATTTTTCTGTTTCTTCTTTTTTTTTGCATATATTTATGTGGTCTGACCACGTACTATGAGTTATGATCAATTTTGCTAATTTGCACAGATTATGGTTTGTTATTTGCACAATATGATGTTAAGGAGTTTTGCATTAAGTTGCACATATTCTTAAAGGCACTTTCTTTAACTAGTCATTGACTGAAGGGGTAGATTTTATGTATTCTCTTTTTATCCCTTTACAACCCATGCAAATATTTACTTTCATTGCCTTTAAAATCTTAGTTTGGAATTTGACCTTGAACTACATTGAAAACACTGGACGGTAATCGAATTTATTATAGAAGGGCTGTTTATAGTCCTAACATGTTTATCCCCTTAAGAACACAGCCAAATGTACAAGTTGTGATCAAAACAAAACGTAAACAAAACCTGGCATTTGTGCTATATGTCTGTCCAACCGTAATTCACCTCTTTCATATTAAATGCACACTTATTATATATCATTTTATTCAGGGGAAACAGGGTTTTCATTTAACATCAAATATTTAGGTATTGAACATAATTTAATATAAAGAAAATATAAAAAAAATGGGAGAAAATAAGATTTTTTTTAACATTTTCTTAGTTCTATGTGACATTTTAATTGTGAATGTCAAAATACTGCTTTTACTGCAATAAAATACACATATTTGTATTCAGCGATATCTCACGTGTAAAACAGTACCCCCTATGTACAGGTTTTATGGTGTTTTGGGAAGTTACAGGGTCAAATATAACATGTTACAGTTTTCATTTTTTTCACATTGAAATTCACCAGATTGGTTACGTTGCCTTTGAGACCATATGGTAGCCCAGGAATAAGAATTATCCCCATGATGGCATACCATTTGCAAAAGTAGACAACCCAAGGTTTTGCAAATGGGGTATGTCCAGTCTTTGTTAGTAGCCACTTGGTCACAAACACTGGCAATATTAATTTTAAAATACAGTTAGAACGGAATTTCACATGTATATATATATATTTTATTTATTTTTTATTATTTTTTTAATTTAATTTTTTAACGTATTTACATATTTATTTATTTTTTATTTTATATAAATATATATATATATATATATATATATATATAATGAAAATTATATATACATTTAATCAATATCATTGTACGTGTACTTTGTTTATATTAATATTAAAAAAACATTGAGACAGTGTATGTGTATGTGTGTAGATGTGTATATATATACTTAGATCATATATATATATATATATATATGATCTAAGTATATATATACACATCTACACACATACACATAGATCATATATATATATATATATATATATATATATACTTAGATCATATATATAATAAATATAAATAAATATAAATGATCTAAGTATATATAATTTAATTTTCAACTGTTTTAAACTGTTTTATTTTTTATTTTCAGACAGCAGGGGCTATGCCGTCCATGTGATCGTGAGGTCCTCG
>OW240914.1:198393188-198410690 GCA_933207985.1 Pelobates cultripes
GGTAAGGGCCACTTTGTCCAAAGGGCGGCAAAGCCAGTAAGGAGAAATTCCACGATGTGGTCTAGGGGAGCCCATTCCATGGAGCAAGGATGTTTGAGGAGACATGAGTCGAAGAGCAGGTGACCAGAGCGGTCCAAGATCTCTCCTGGGGTGTCAGCAGTAGCCACAGGAGCCTTCAGGAAATCAGTCAGAGGGGAGCACAGAATAGTTTCTCTCATGTAGCGTGAGGGTTGTTCAGGGAAACCCTCACTGAGAGAAGCATTACCCGAGATGCCAGCTTCCAGCTCGGTACTTGTCCAGGATCTCATCCCGAAGTTCTGATTGATGGTTCTGAAAAGTTATGTTAACTATTTCTTTGCTGCTGGAAGTTTTCAGTTAAGAAGGTAAAGCCAATATAAAGCTTCCTGTCTTGTCATAATAGTTCCTCTGTAGGTGTTTTCTGTTCTGTAGTGAAGGGTGCACTTAACGAGGACAATACAAAAGTGCACATCATTGCTTTCTGTCTGAGATATCTGCAGTGCTGCAGATCATGCTTGATTTTTCTGGGATACCCGATTCTGGGATCATTTCCTTCTCCATAGGAGCCTTTCTCACTCAGAGCCAGGGTTGCTCAGGCTATGGAAAATGAAAATGCCAACTCCCAACATTTTATAATAAGTGTGCACAACTATAAATTGTATATCAGATGGTCTGCTCTATATTTGTCTATATATATATTTTTTCAGATTTTTTTTAGTAATTTTTTTGGTGAGATTTGTAATTGACCATTTGTATACAATAATATTGAAGTGCAACACCATTTTCCGGTTTTGGATCTGTATGTCACAAATTTAGGTGATTTACAATTTTTACAATTTTGTGTTTTGCACAATATATAAGAATTTTTAGCGCTGTTCAAATTTTTCGTCACTTCACAGAGGGCAGTCTGTGAAATGATGGATATGATTTGCCTACTCGTAACACTGATGATGCATTGAAATAGTATGAATATCCAAATATGGACTCAGACTCTGGGGCCAATAACCCATGTATTAGACATTACATCAGTTGTAATATATATTATACACTATGCATGTTCAAATACGTGTTCCAATAAACCCAGATTAATGAAATGTCTTTTAACCCATATACAGACAAATCAATCTGTCTGAGTTATTTGAGGATTCTTTAGATTCCTCAGGTAAATCTTAGATGGATTGAATAATCTGTATATGGATTACCAGGCATTTCAATTGTCTAGGCCTCCCAGAAAGAATATGTACACATACGTATCACTATCAGATGAAATTAGGGTGGTGGTTCATTCAAGAAATGTTACTTTTCAAGGTATGAGACTTGTGGAATATTCATAGAGGAGATGCATAGAGAGTTATGCATTAATCTTCAACCTATTCACCAAAAAACCTCTAGGCATTTATAATAAATGGGCTGCGGGATCTGTTTTGTGTAGAAATATACAATATTGCACTATTGCTATTATTTACGTCTAAAACATATACAACTTGCTGTGTTATTGTAACAAGCTCTTACATATGCTTTCTTGGTCTCAGCAACCAATTTTACCTAAACCTGCACTTTGATCCATTCTACCTATATATGGAATGTGCTTTGTACAGTTAAAATTATTCTATATAAAGCACAGTGTTGCATTTTATGTTTTTTTGTTTTTTTTCTTGTAATTCTCTACTGACATCAGTCACTGTTTTAATTTAATTTACTAAGTTATATGTTGTTATTTTGTATAACCATAACAGTTAGGGTTATTATGGTCTTTTATTATGGTCTTTTTAATTTCTGTAGATCTACTGCACAGTGCCACCTACTGCATTGTCTGATACTGGATGTCAGTCTTTAAGTTTAATTTCTAATCAACTATGCCATAATTGCATTCTAGAAAAATGTTGAAACCGTGTAATAACAGTTTATGATTATATTGTAAAACTCTGCAATTTCATTTTATAATATGGCTACAAGTGCTCTATTATTTGGTGCCTGTTTCAATGTGCTTGTGTCTAGTTTTACATGAGTAAGAGGTTTTAAAAGTATGTATTGTGGCGAAAGTAACCTCGTCACTGGTTCTTGGAGTGGCCTGTTTGCCAGCCTCCTACCTTAGGACTATGGGCCATGCAAAAAGGCTCATAAAAGACTTTGTTCATGCCTTTTTGCTATCCTGTTCGGGAGCTTGTTAACACCTATTAAGACCTTGGAACAGTTCCTATGGACAACCACAAGGTGGCGGCCATCTTGTTCGCATGAACGCAGGCAGCGGTGTTTGGGCATGAATCTCATGGAACTAAAATCGGACACAGAAACTCCCGAACACCGCTGGATTTCCATCATTGGCTGTGTTCAGTTCTATATAATTTAGAAGGGCACTGTTCGGTGAAATCGTTCTTCTGGATAAGGTGAACAAGCTGCAGGGTAGAACTATGGACTCCACTCGGTAGTTTGTTAACTTTTTCAATTTGAAACTTGGTTTTATTGGTGTTTCACATTGTTCAAGCTTTTGGCGCCTGCTCGCCAGGGTACAGAATGAAAAGAGAGGAGTGTGCAGGAACATTCTGGTACATATTGGGGGTGTATACATACAACGCTTTTCAACATTCAATCATTGCAAATTGGTATTTCTCCTGTACTCATTGTCATTGTTTGTATCTTGTGTTTTACCGTTCTCCCAGTGGGTCTAACATGTCTGCGTGCTTTCCTGTGTTGTTACATTATATATTGGTGTGTCTTCCCTCTTTTCCCTTGCCTCTTACTTTGGTATTGTTCCCTTGCCAACTGTTGAGGTAGTGTGTGAGTTTTCCCCTAGGTATTCCCCCCACTTCTCTTCCGCTCGTTTAATATGTTTTCGTGGCTGTAGGTGTTTGTCTGCCATCTCTTCGTATTTCCAGAGTGATTTGGTCTAGTAATGCCTCTCTTGTGGGTACTTTCTGTGATTTCCATAGCCTGGCTATTAGCGTTACTGCAGCTATCAACAGATGGAATATCAGGCCTTTTTCTACCCTGTGTGTTGCAGGTTGTGGCATGAATAATATACACTGTTCAATGCTAGGTGTCCAGGGTCTACCTAGGATGTCCCTAGCTATTGTTTCCACCTCCTTCCAGTATGGTTTGATTTTTTTGGCATGCCCACCATATGTGACCCATCGAGCCCTTCTCTTCCCCATATCTCCAACATGTGTTGGGTAAACTTGGGTATATTGCTGCCAGTTTCTCCAGTACTATATACCATCTGTATTGCAGTTAACATATGGTCTCTAGATGTGTGGTGCATAGTGTGTTCCCTTTATGCGCTACGAAGGCCTTCTGCCATTCATGAAAAAGAAAAAATGCCTCAGGGTGGTCGAGAAGGTAAAAGGCATAACGCCCTTTCTCCTTAAAGACCCTCAGAGGTATACCCACAAGAAATAATGTTAACTCATAGCATCTGAGATAGGTAGTAGGAAATATGAGTAATGTGAAATAAAAGAGTAAAAGAACGATCTTTATTAAATTGTATCTGTTCAAGTCATATAGACTCCTTAGCACCAATATCAAAAGCTTGTAGCCATAAAACCAAAGTGTGTAAGTGATTTAAAAGGAGGGAAGGGGGTGGGGAGGGGATAGCTTATATATCAACTAAGTAGTATCTGTGGAACGCTAATTGTAGTGACTTATATAGATAGGTTTTAACAAGTGGTCACAATTTACTAGAGGCTATCAATTTATGGACCCAGGGTCAATGTCCCAAGTGAGATATAGCTTGTTCAATGGAGTAAAAGTAGTGTTAGTCCCTAAGGTATATAGTCCTTTTAAATCAGATGCTGTCATAGACAGAGTCTCTAGTATAGTCTCTAGTATAGTCTATAAATCTCTTGATAGAGCCATATTGAACCCCAATACATTATGCAGGGAGAGACCTATGATGGTTCAACCTTTAGGAAAGATTATAAAAGGTAAGAGATTTATAGACTATACTAGAGACTATACTAGAGACTCTATCTATGACAGCATCTGATTTAAGAGGACTATATACCTTAGGGACTGACACTACTTTTACTCCATTGAACAAGCTATATCTCACTTGGGACATTGACCCTGGGTCCATAAATGGATAGCCTCTAGTAAATTGTGACCACTTGTTAACACCTATCTATATAAGTCACTACAATTAGCGTTCCACAGATACTACTTAGTTGATATATAACGTGAGCTATCCCCTCCCCACCCCCTTCCCTCCTTTTAAATCACTTACACACTTTGGTTTTATGGTTACAAGTTTTTGATATTGGTGCTAAGGAGTCTATATGACTCGAACAGATACAATTTAATAAAGATCGTTCTTTTACTCTTTTATTTCACATTACTCATATTTCCTACTACCTATCTCAGATGCTATGAGTTAACATTATTTCTGAGGGTCTTTAAGGAGAAAGGGCCTTATGCCTTTTACCTTCTCGACCACCCTGAGGCATTTTTTCTTTTTCATGAATGGCAGAAGGCCTTCGTAGCGAATAAAGGGAACACACTATGCACCACACATCTAGAGACCATATGTTAACTGCAATACAGATGGTATTTAGTACTGGAGAAACTGGCAGCAATATTTTTTCTTTTTCTAAACTACCTGGGTACATGCCCATCTATACCCATTTTGTCCTATTCTGAACTGTGGGATTTCTGATTCCACTCGTTCGTTTTTTCCTTCTGCCATTCATCTTTGCTTATATCATACCCTAGGTCCTCGTGCCATGCCTGTTGAAACGTCATCGAATTGTCTGTTTCTGTGTCCAGCAAGGCCGTGTATAGTGTGTAGAGTATTTTTTGGAGGGGTCTGTGAGTCAAACATATGTTCTCGACTTTGTGTGTGTGCATGGTCTCTTGGTTCCGTAGTTCTATTCCTGTTAGCAATTATTTCATTTGTAGGTAGGTGAATATTGCCTTACTAGGTAGGCTGTAGTTGGTTTGGAGTTCTGGGAATGGCAGCAGGCTGTTATTTTTGTATAAATGTGTAAGTGTCGTGCATCCCGCTTCTCTCCAAACTTTCGTATCTAGAGTTGGGATGCCTACTGTTAGGCATGACAATGGTGCGTCTTGGTGAATTTTGTCTGGTGTCTCCCCTCTCTCTCTCACTTCGTCCCAGTGTTTCAGGTGTTAGTGTCGTGGTTGGGAGGGAGTGTATGGTTTGTGGTCGCAGCGATCTGGGGAGCCAAAATAGGTCTCCCAGCCTTCGTCTGCCTATCCAGTGTGCTTCTATCTGCGTCCACTGTCGTGGTTCCCCTTCTGCTGTGGCCGCTTTGACTGCTGTCAGGTGTGCTGCTTTATAGTATGTCCTTATGCTTGGGAGTCCCAATCCCCCTTTCGCCAATGGCTGTTGCAGAAGTTTTGCCGCCACTCTGGGTTTTTTGTTTGCCCATATGAAGCGGGTTAGGATTGTTTGTATGTTGTCTAGTTGTGTTTTTGGTAGTGCTATGGGTAGGGTGCGCAGTAGGTATTGATATTTCGGGAGTATTATCATTTGCACTGCTGCTATCCTCCCCACCCATGACGGGTATTTCCCTTCCCAGGTTGTTAGTGTGGTGGTTATTTCCTTTTGTAGAGCGATATAGTTTTTCTCGATTAATTTGTTTAGGTTGGATGGTATTTTGATTCCCAGGAACGTCAGGTGGTCAGTCCTCCAGTCAAAGGGGAAGGCTGTTTTGAGTCTGATTAGTGTTTCTTCTGATATCCAAAGTCCCATGGCTTGTGTTTTGGAGACGTTTAGCTTGTAATATGACTGTTTCCCATATTCTATGATGGTCGCCATTAGGTTGGGTAAGGATATATGGGGCTGGGTCAATGTGAGTAGGACGTCATCTGCAAATAAGTTTGCTTTGTATTCCCTGTCGCCCACTTGTATACCGTGAATTGCTCGAGAGCCATCACATATAGTAGAGTGGACAGTGGGCAGCCCTGGCGAGAGCCATTAGTTATGGTGAAGGGGTCTGAGACAAATCATGCATTTACTACTCTTGCAGATGGTGCATTGTATAGCACCCTGACTGCGGAGATGAGTGCCCCAACCACGATGAGGACCTGCTCCAGAAATTCCCAACCCAAGCGGTCAAAGGCTTTCTCCGCATCTAGTGACACCGTCACGCATCCCATTTTCACACGCTGGGCGCTGTATAGTACGCCCCCTTGTCTATTTTTTATAAACCCTACCTGGTCGGTGTGTATGATATGTGGCAGTATGTGTCCAAGACGTGTCGCATAAATTTTGGCATACAGTTTGGCGTCCGTATTTAAGAGGGAGATGGGAGATGGGCATGTAGGTGGTTTCCCTGGTTTTGGGAGCGTGATGATGTGGGCTAGCAATGTTTCGGTTGGCAGTCTTTGTCAGGAAGTAGCTTCATTGAATGCATTTGTTAAGTGTGGTGTGAGAATGTTTTGAAATTTTTTGTAGTAGCAGTTGACGAAACCATCGGAGCCTGGTGATTTACCCATTGGTAGATTTAGAATAGCTGTGGCTACCTTGTCTCGAGTGATTTTGGCGTTGAGTGTTTGTTGTTGTTGTGGCGTGAGTGTGGGCATTGGGATGGAACGTAGGTAGGTCTGTATAGCTTGTTGTTGGGGTTGGTGGGTGTGAGTTTCTTTTGCTAGGTTGTATAGGGAGGCGTAGTATTGTGCGAAGATGTTGCTGATATTTTTTGGGGCCGTAACTTTGTGCCCGGCTGTCGAGTTAAGGTGTGCTTTTTTGTTTTTGCCTGATTAGCTTGTAATTGTTGTGCTACCAGTTTGCCCGCTTTGTTTCCCTGTGCATACTGAGTTGCTTTTAGTCTATGTAAGTGGTATCCCGTCTTTTCTAGTGCCTGCTTGTGGATGTCCCGTGTAATTCGCATTATGTGTTTCTTCAATTTGTGTGAAGGTTTTATTTGGATCTGGAGTGTAAGGTCCTGGAGTTGTTTTTGCCAGTCCCTCATCAGAGCCTGCGCTTGTCTTTTCAGGGTGGCCGCCTTTTTATCAGTATCCCCCTAATCACGGACTTGTGTGCTAGCCACACCGTGTTGTGTGACATCTGTTCTGCCTTGTTATCTGTGAAGTAGTGTGTTAGTTCGGTTGCTATCTCGTTTGTAAAGTTTGTATCTGTAAGGAGGGAGTCATTCAGTCTCCATGGGCTCCTGTGTGTGGACTCGTATAGGTCCGTCAGTGTTGCCTGTACTGGGGCATGGTCTGACCATGTGATCTGTTCTATGGAGCATTTTCTTATCTGTTCTAAGTGTTGGCCTGTTATCAGTATGTTGTCTATCCTTGAGTACGAATTGTGTACTGGTGAGAAGAAAGTCTATCCCCTTCCCCCTACATGTGTTGCCCTCCATGCATCGTAATAGTGGTGGTCTTGTAGTAGTCTATAGTATTTCTTTACTCTGTCTTTTGAGTGGTCTCAGTCTAGTTGCGGTGTGACTGGTTGTGGTGTCCATCACTGGGTCTATGACATGGTTAAGGTCTCCGCATATTATTCCTATTCCTTTTTGTAGGAGTGCTAGTTTTTTAAAAATGTTATGGAGAAAATTTCTTTGTTCTTTGTTGGGGGCATAAATGTACGTGATGGTATACATAACATCATTTATAGTTCCCATTACTATGACATACCTTCCCTCTGTGTCTATCTCTTGTGGTGTGAGGGTGAATGCTACATCCTTGTGGATGAGGATGGATGCGCCCTTGGATTTGCTTGAATGTGTGGCTTGGAATTGGTGTGGGTAGTCTCTTGGGAGCAGCGGGGCATGTGCATTTGTTTTAAAGTGAGTTTCCTGGAGGCATACTACATCTGGTTTAAGCTGATTTAAGTCTTTGCAGAGGGGTGATTAAGTCCTTTCGTGTTGTGTGTGTATATTCTCATGGGGGGTAGTGCGTGATGTGTCTGGGTGTTAGTGTCGTAGGTCTGTAGTCTTGTAGGGGTGCCTCCCTTCCCAGCACTCTCGAATGGGGTGGCTGGTCCCTAACAGTTTCTAGCCTTGTGTCTGTTCTCCTTGAGCAGGGCAGACCACCACATCTGGCAGTGTTTTGATACCTTGTGTGTCTTGCGTGTGCACACTGTGAAACAGTTAAACTAAACATCCTAAATAAACCAAAAAATACTAAACAAATAATTAACTTTTGTGCTCTGTGTGTGGCATTGCGCCATTTAAAGGCGCCGTGGGGTAGGAAGCCCTGTGCTTCCATGCCTGAGCATACCGGTCAGTTGGCCTAACCTGTATTACATGCAGATTGCTCCTTAAATATTCTATTTTGGAGCCAACAAACAATAATATTGTCTGTGGGTGACAGTTTTGGGATTGCCCTGGGTTTCTTTGATGCATCGATGCTGTCTGCGGAGTGAGGGTTGGGATACGGCTGGTCCCTTGCCCCCCACCCCGGTGTGTTGTACCCCCCAATTGTGAGTTAAGTCCCAATGTCTTAATCTTTTTTCTTGCCCCGTCTTGCAGCCTGCTTGATTTCCTTAGCTCAGTTCTTTGTGACCCTCTTCCATGAGGGTGTGAGTCTGTCTCGGTTTGCTGTGGATTTTGTGGTCGTTGGTGGAGGTAGTCCCCACTCTTTAAGGGCCTGTAGTCCAGCCTCTGGGGATGTAATGGCTGTTGTCTTTCCTTCATGCATAACGAGCAGCTTGACCGGGAATCCCCACTTGTACGATTTCTTGTGGAGGCGCAGCTGTTCAGTGATGCCCGCGTATGATTTTCTTCTTTTCAGGGTGGTCGCTGATATGTCTGCGTATATTGCTGTCCCCTGGTATGGATTTGGTAGGTTAGAGCGCTGTCTGCTGGCTCTCATTACGTCTTCTTTAGTATGAAAGTAGTGTAATCTCACTAGGACGTCACGCGGTGCCTCTGTTGTCAGGAACCGCGGTTTTGGTACTCTGTGGTACCAGTCTAGGAGCAGCATGTCTTGAGGGACGTCTGGGAGTAGTGTTTTGAACAGCCCCTGGAGCATCGTCTGGTGTTTCTATCTGCGTCTCTCACTGGCTTCTCCGTGGGCGCCATCTTGTGTCCCTTCAACAATTTTTGATTGAGGGTTTCTTACGTGTAAGAAGTTGTTTTTCTCGCCCTTTTCCTGCTGGCGTCTGCTTTTTTGTTGAGACATCATGTAGTGATGTTCGTATCTGTTATTTTGTTATGTTTTGGAGCTCGTTTCGCTTAAATGTAGGCCCGGGTAGCACGGAGCTACTCCGACATGCGGCCGCTGCGGTTGAGCTTCAGGCAGCTTTTTCTGCCTGGAGATAATTGAGTACAGTCCATGACTCAATTATCTCCCAGGTACAGAGGAGGGATTATCTGATTATGTTTGGGAGTGTCCTGAATCTGAGAGCCAATGTGGTTGTGTAATTGTTTCTACTGTGGTTTACTTTCAGGTCCAATGGGGAGTGTCCCTTGCATATAAGGCCAATTGTGGCTCCCATTAAAGGAGTTCCTGCTTACCCTCAACATAGAGTCTCATCTCATGTGTGGGGGAAATGGCTGTATCTTCCCTAAGGATTGCTATATCACTATACTCCCCTGGGATTATAGGAGCATTTTGGAGCATATTGCTACACTCTCTTGGAGGAGAGGCCAACCCACTGGAATCTGGATCCTGGTCTTGGATCCAGGGTGGGTGGAGGACTGCGAGACCCCAACCAAGCTGTAAAGCTGGAAGTGGGGACTACAGTGCTGATGGTGTCTGGTGGAGTGCTGGAAGTACTTGGTGAGCACTAGAACCAGCGATTGGCAGAGGCGGTCAGTCACATATGTATATATAACAAAAAGAGAACAAATATATATATATATATATATATATATATATATATAAATATAATCATTCTTACAAGTCTCCGAGACAAAACTGACTTGTAGCTTTGCTCTTTCAACAGATATGTTTACATTTTAACCACCTGATGAGAACTGCCTTTCTGTTAACCCCTTCAGACCGGAGGGCGTACTATTACGCCCTATTCTAAGCGGCTCTAAACGCCTCCGGGCGTAATAGTACGCCCTCCGGTCTTTCGGTACTTACCCGGTCGCAGGCGATCCCACGCCGGCAATCGCGGTGGGGGGGACTCCCAGGGAGCCCCCCGCGGCACGTCCGTCCTCCTCAAAGCCCCCCAGCCATGTGAGAGTGGGGTCCTTGTGAGGACCCCACAATCACATGGCCGGGGGTAGCTGGTTGCAGCATTGCCAGCAGGGGGACTGCCTGTAATGACAGGTGGTCCCCCTGCTGGCTGAAAATAAAATTAAAATAAATAAATAGTGTAAAAAAATAATAATATATACTTAGATCATATATATATTGTATATATATGATCTAAGTATATATATATACACATATACATACACACACGTACACCGTCTAGGTGTATTTTACTATTAATATGTATAAAATTATATATATATATTAATATCAAATTACACGTAGACTGATACTGATTAAATATATATATATAATTATTGTTATATATATATTTATATATAATATAAAAAAATAAAAATGTAAATACGTTAAAAAATAAAATTAAAAAAATAATTAAAAATAAATAATTAAAACATATATAGATGTGTGTTATTTCGTTCTAACTGTATTGTGAAATTAATATATATATATATATATATATCAAAATACATGTAGAACTAAATAATATATATATCTATATACATAAATATATACGTATATATCACTATATATATACCTATATATAAATAAAAATATTAAAAAAAATTATATAGATATATACATAAATATACACATACGTATATATATATATATATATATATATATACATATATTAATTCTACATATATATTTATGTAATATTTTTACATAATTAGGTATCTTAATTAATTACAATTAGCAGGACCTGCCTAACAACCCATGCCGAAAGTAAAGGGAATTTAATTTGCTAGCACTATATTTAACCCTATAACTTTCCGAGACACCATAAAACCTGTACATGGGGGGTACTGTTCTACTCGGGAGACTTCGCTGAACACAAATATTAGTGTTTCAAAACAGTAAAATGTATTACAACGATGATATCGCCAGTAAAAGTGACGTTTTTTGCATTTTTCACGCACAAACAGCATTACACGGACAATATTATTGCTGTGATACTTTTTACTGTTTTGAAACACAAATATTTGTGTTCAGCGAAGTCTCCCGAGTACAACAGTACCCCTCATGTATAGGTTTTATGGTGTTTTCAAAAGTTACAGCGTCAAATATAAGGCTTGCGTTTCATTTTTTTCACATTAAAATTCACCAGATTGGTTACGTTGCCTTTGAGACCCTATGGTAGCCCAAGAATGAAAATTACCCCTATGATGGCATACCATTTGCAATAGTAGACAACCCAAGGTATTGCAAACAGGGTATGTCCAGTATTTTTTAGTAGCCACTTAGTCACAAACACTGGCCAAAATTGGCGTTTTTTGCATTTTTCACACACAAACAAATACTAACGCTAACTTTAGCCAGTGTTTGTGACCAAATGGCTACTAAAAAGACTGGACATACCCCATTTGCAATACCTTGGGCTGTCTACTATTGCAAATGGTATGCCATTATGGATGTAAATTTCATTCCCGGGCTACTATACAGTTTCAAAGGCAACGTAACCAATCTGGCGAATTTCAATTTCAAATGTAACGTGCTATATTTGACCCTGTAACTTCCCAAAACGCCATAAAACCTGTACATAGGGGGTACTGTTTTACACGTGAGACTTTACTGAATACAAATATGTGTATTTTATTGCAGTAAAAGCAAACAGTATTATGACATTGACCGTTAAAATGTCATGTAGAACTAAAAAAATAAAACAAAAACGTATTTTCTCCCATTTTTTTCATATTAAGTTATGTTTCACAGCTAAGTATTTGATATTAAATGAAAGCCCTGTTTCCCCTGAATAAAATGATATATAATAAGGGTGGGTGCATTTACTATGAAAGAGGTGAATTACGGTTGGACAGACATGTAGCACAAATTCCAGGTTTTGTTTACATTTTGTTTTGTTCATAACGTGTACATTTGGCTCCGTCCTTAAGGGGTTAAATGTTTAGCTTTTTTTACTGTGCTTCTTTCTGAGATTAAAGGAACACTATAGTATCACGAATACAAGCAAGTATTCCTGACACTATAGTTCTAATCGTGCCTTTTAGGTCCTGAGCCCCACTTGTCCCCCCCATTTAAAAAGTTATTTTATTTATCTTTTTTCAGCTCCGCATGGGTCTCCTTGTGGCTGGCCCCACCCACACTTAAACTCTTTGGTTGAGTTCAGCAAACTTGATGATCTCAGCCAATCCAATACTTTTCCATAGGAAAGCATTGAGAGGTTGTTGCGCATGTGCTGCAGAACACTGCACTGCACCAATCAGCATCATTTCATAGAGATGCATTGAATCAGTGAATCTCTGTGGGGAACGTTTTGTGCCCCATGCAAAGAATAGAGGCACTGAATGTCAGTGGCGGGTTGAGTGACTGCAACTAGAAGTGTTCCTAGCCAGTAATGCAAACACTGCTTTTTCTCTGTAAAGACACTGTTTACATTTAAAAAAAAAAAAAAAACTGCTAGGACAAGCAGTAGACACCATAGCAATTATATTAAGCTGTAGCTGTTCTGGTAACCATAGGATCTCTTTAATTTCAGATATGTGGGCAAAATCTACAAGGTTGTGGGACAGTGTAATGTTCATGTGTTTCTTGATCTTTACTTTAACATTTGAAACCAACTCTGCTACTCTTCATCTTGACCTTTGTTCTTCAAAGAGTGAGAATTTTTTTTCTTTTAAATTAAATTTTACAAGCATTAGATTGGTGTCTTGGGATGCTGGACTTTTAATGCACCACGGTACTAACCTTTTGTTACAATTATTTTATGGATTATTGATAATATTTTGTAATCTTTTTATATTTTTCTTTTTATACATTAAGGATTATAATAAACATGAAACAAATGGAAGTGCTCAAGAAGGGAATTTAAAGCACCAGATCTCTCTCTATATATATATAGTTAGGTCCAACAATAAATTGGCCACTGACACAATGTTCTTATTTTTGGTTCTGTACGCCACCACAATGGATTTGAAATGAAAAAAAAAAAAAACTAGATGAAATTGAAGTGCAGACTCTTAACTTTAATTCAAGAAGTTGAACAAAAATATCATATGAAACATTTAGGAATTGCAACTATTTCCATGCACCGTCCCCTTATTTCAGGGGCTCAAATGTAATTGGACAAATTAACACAATCATAAATACAATGCTAAAGGAATACTATAGAGTCAGGAACACAAACATGTATTACTGACCCTATATTGTTAAAACCACCATCTAGCTCCCCTTGCCCCCTTAAATATAGTAAAGTTTTGCTTTTATTCAAGTCTGCAGCTGCTGGTTCTGCCCCTGATCTGTCTTCTTGGTTGAAATCATCAGAAGTTATTCTCTGATACAGTCACAATGATTTCCCATTGGATTGGCTGACACTGTCAAGGAGGCAGGTCAGTGCATCTCTATGAGGAAAGTTCAGTGTCCCCATGCAGAGGGAGGAGACACTAAATGGCAGTGCTGCCCACTGTGTAGCACTGCCCCAGGAAGCACCTCTAGTAGCCATCAGATGAGTGGCAAGTGAAGTTATCCCTAGGCTGCAATGTAAGCACCGTATTTTCTCTGAAAATACAGTGTTCACTGCAAAAAGTCTGAAGGGAATGATTATACTCACAAGTACAATTACAATAAGCTGTAGTTGTTCTGATGACTATATTGTCCCTTTAATTTTTAATACTTTGTCAAGAATCATTTGCAGGCTTGACATCTGGAATGTATAGACATCACCAATAAGCACTATGACCCAGGGCTATTGGAAGCAATGCTTTTTTTTTCTCAGTATGTACCCTACTTTAGATTTGGACACTGCATTCTCTCTGATTTTTCAGCCTAAGTATGCCCTGTTACACTTGCATTGAGAGCTCCTTTGACCATATTGTGGGTTTAGAGCAACAGCTTCCAAGTGTGAATGCCACGTTTGGAATCAACTCCAGACCTCTTACCTGCTTAATTGATGAAGAAATAATGAAAGATTAGCCCACACTTGTCCATGAAATGGCTTTTGATGCAATTGTCTAATTACTTTTGGTCCCTTGAAAAAAGAGGGGGCTACATATTAAAGAGCTATAATTCCCATAGGCATGCGCAGCCTATTGCATTAGGGTGTGCACCCTAAAGCACAAGCACACGCCGCGTATATATGTGTATGTATGTATGTGCTATGTGGGTGAGGGTGTTTGTGTGTGTGTGCGCTTGTGAGGGTGCTGGTAGTGTGCTATGTGGGTGAGGGTGTTTGTGTGTGTGTGCGCTTGTGAGGGTGCTGTTTGTGTGTGAGGGTACTGCTAGTGTGCTGTGTGTGTGTTTGTTAGGGTCCTGTTAGTGTGCTGTGTGAGGGTGCTGTTTGTGTTTGTGAGGGTACTGTTAGTGTGCTGTGTGTGTTTGTGAGGGTGCTGTATGTGTGTGAGGGTACTGGTAGTGTGCTGTGTGTGTGTTTGTTAGGGTCCTGCTAGTGTGCTGTGTGAGGGTGCTGTTTGTGTTTGTGAGGGTACTGTTAGTGTGCTGTGTGTGTTTGTGAGGGTGCTGTATGTGTGTTGGTGCTGTATGTGTGTGTGGGTGCATGTTTTTGTGTGTGTGGGTGCTGTGTGTGTGGGTGCTGTGTGTGTGTGGGTGATGTGTGTTCTGTTTGTGTGCTGTATGTGTGAGGATGCTGTGTGTGGGTGATGTTTGTTTGCTGTGTGTGTGTGTGTGTGTGTGTGCTGTGTGTGTGTGCTGTATGTGTGTGAGGGTACTGTTAGTGTGCTGTGTGTGTGTTTGTTAGGGTCCTGTTAGTGTGCTGTGTGAGGGTGCTGTTTGTGTTTGTGAGGGTACTGTTAGTGTGCTGTGTGTGTTTGTGAGGGTGCTGTATGTGTGTGTGTGTGTGTGCTGTATGTGTGTGAGGGTACTGTTAGTGTGCTGTGTGTGTGTTTGTTAGGGTCCTGTTAGTGTGCTGTGTGAGGGTGCTGTTTGTGTTTGTGAGGGTACTGTTAGTGTGCTGTGTGTGTTTGTGAGGGTGCTGTATGTGTGTTGGTGCTGTATGTGTGTGTGTGGGTGCATGTTTGTGTGTGTGTGGGTGCTGTGTGTGTGTGGGTGATGTGTGTTCTGTTTGTGTGCTGTATGTGTGAGGATGCTGTGTGTGGGTGATGTTTGTTTGCTGTGTGTGTGTGTGTGTGTGCTGTGTGTGTGTGCTGTATGTGTGTGGGTGCTGTGTGTGCTGTATGTGTGTGTGCTGTGTGTGTGCTGTATGTGTGTCTGCTGTTTGTGTGTGCTGTGTGTGCTGTTTGTGTGCTTTATGTGTGTGTGTGTGCTGTATGTGTGTGTGTGCTGTATGTATGTGTGTGCTGTTTGTGTGCTGTATGTGTTTGTGCTGTTTGTGTGCTGTGTGTGCTGTGTGTGTGCTGTGTGTGCACTATGTATGTGTGTGCTGTTTGTGTGCTGTATGTGTGTGTGCTGTATGTTTGGGTGATTTGTGGGGGTGGAGGTGGGTGCAGATTAGTTAATAAATATCCTCCCTTCTTACCTTATCTAGGGAGGGGGGACTGTGCTGCTGCCTTCCCTGGTGGTCCAGTGGAGGTGGGGGCAGATTGCTTAATATCCCCCCTCCCTTGTTACCTTATGCCAGGGAGGGGGGATCCTTTCTGCCTTCCCTGGTGGTCCTAGTGGTGAGAGTGAACTGCTGGCAAGAGCTCTCCGGGTCCTCTCCTGCCTCCCTCCCTGCCTGTGGGTCTGTGGGGAGGGAGGCTGAGAGCAGAGCCGGCGCTCGGATAGCGCCGGCTCTGCATGAGCCGACAGGGGATATCCTGAGATCTCCCCTGCCGGTCTCAATACAAAGGCGTGCCACGGGGATTAGGGTGTGCCCAGGCACACCTGGCACACCCCGTGCGCACGCCTATGGGTACTAGTGGTGAGTGAACTCTAGCCTGTGGGGGTGCTGTGTGAGGGGGATGTGTTTGTCTGTGAACCCTTTCTCCAATTTGTATGTGAATATCCTCAATTTAAAGCTGAGAGACTGCACTTTAAGCCCATATTCATTATTTAACTTTAACTTGAATATTTTGGTAAGCAGCAGAAATAACAACTTGTTTTAGTGTCCAAATATTTCTGGATCTAACTGTAGATAAACTTAGTATTTGTGAGTATCTTACAATCTTACAATGATTGTGAATTGTTGAGGGCACTGATGAATAGGAAAAGGTGAGATGGATTTAAGTACTGCAAGAGGAACCCAGGAATGCGCTATATATTGGAAATGTCCCATGGAAGAGCCAGGTGTCACCCCATGAGGCATTCGAGTTTCAGATTTTGCATCCAGCATTTAGGAGAAAAGTGAATACAGTTGTGCTTAAAAGTTTGCACACGCTAACAGAAATTGTGAAATTGTGGCATTAATTTTGAAAATCTGAGTATTCGTGTAAAAAAATATATTTTATTGAAGGATAGTGATCATATGAAGCCATTTATTATCACATATTTGTTTAGTTACTTTTTAAATCATAATAATAACAAAAAACACCCAAATGGCTCTGATCAAAAGTTTACATGCCTTTGAATGTTTGGCCTTGATACAGGCACACAAGATGACACACACAGGTTAAAATGGCAATTAAAGGTTAATTTCCAACACCTATGGCTTTTTAAATTGCAATTAGTGCCTGTGTATAAATAGTCAATAAATGTGTTAGCTCTCAGTTGGATGTACTGAGCATGCTAGATACTGAGCCAAGGGGAGCAGAAAAGAACTATCAAAAAGACCTGTGTAACAAGGTAATTGAGCTTTATAAAGATGGAAAAGGGTGTAAAAAGATATCCAAAGCCTTGGAAATGCCAGTCAGTGCTGGTAAATCACTTATTAAGAAGGGAAGAGGATCCCTTGATACCAAGGCAAGGCCAGGTAAGCCAAGAAAGATTCCAGCCACAACTGCCAGAATAATTGTTCGGGATATAAAGAAAAACTCACGGGTAACCTCAGGAGAAATACAGGAAAAAGACGGTGTGGTTGTTTCAAGGAGCAAAGGAGCACAAATGACGATACTTAAACAAAAACGAGCTGCATTGTCGATTTGCCAGAAAAGAGGCCTTGACTGTGTCAATGCCACAAAAAAGCCCAGTTACAATATGCCCAACAACACCTTGACACGCCTCACAGCTTCTGGCACACTGTAATTTGAAGTGACATGACCAAAATAGAGCTTTATGGTCAATCACAAGCACTATGGAGATGGGATAACAAGGACTATAGTGAAAAGAATACCATCCTCACTGTGAAGTATGGTGGTGGCTCACTGATGTTTTGGGGGTTTGTGAGCTCTAATGGGATGGGGAATCTTCTGAAAATTGATGGCAAGATGAATGCAGCATGTTATCAGAAAATACTGGCAGACAATTTACATTCTTCTGCATGAAGGCTGGGCATGCAACGCTCTTGGACTT
>OW240914.1:198421005-198441022 GCA_933207985.1 Pelobates cultripes
CAGACTTTACATGCTCGAAAAACACAGGTGCCAACTGCTGTGGCTTTCTGCAGTGTGCACACCGGCAAGGAGGGCAGGGTTGAGGAGTGTGTGGAAGATGATGTGTGCTAATCTGCTAAATAGTACATTTTGTGGCCTGCTTTTCATATCTGAGAGTCAAATAGAAGCGTCTAATAGTGTGCTTACAGCGCAATTGTAAAAATTCTAAATGTTTTGCTGCTAATCTGCTAAATAGTACATTTTGGGGCCTGCGGTGCACTTCATATCTGACAGTCAAATTGAAGCATCTAATAGTGTGCTTACAGCGCAGTTGTAAAAATTCTAATTTTCTGGGTGCTAATCTGCTAAATAGTACATTTTGGGGCCTGCAGTACACTTCATATCAGAGAGTCAAATCGAAGCGTTTAATATTGTGCTTACAGCGCAGTTGTAAAAATTCATATTTTCTGGGTGCTAATCTGCTAAATAGTACATTTTGGGGCGTGCACTTCATATCTGAGAGTCAAATAGAAGTGTCTAATACTGCGGTTACAGCGCAATTGTAAACATTCTAATTGTTTTGCTGCTAAACTGCTAAATAGTAAATTTTTGGCATGCTCTTCATATCTGAGAGTCAAATCGAAGCGTCTAATAGTGTGCTTACAGCGCAGTTGTAAAAAATCTAATTTTCTGGGAGCTAATCTGCTAAATAGTACATTTTGGGGCGTGCACTTCATATCTGAGAGTCAAATAGAAGCGTCTAATACTGTGGTTACAGCGCAATTGTAAACATTCTAATTGTTTTGCTGCTAAACTGCTAAATAGTACATTTGGGGCGTGTTCTTCATATCTGAGAGTCAAATCAAAGCATCTAATAGTGTGCTTACAGCGCAGTGGTACACATTCTTAGTTTCTGGGTGTTAATCTGCTAAATAGTACATTTTGTGGCCTGGTCTTCATATCTGAGAGTCAAATAGAAGTGTCTAATAGTGTGTTTACTGCGCAGTTGTAAACATTCTAATTGTTTTGCTGCTAATCTGCTAAATAGTACATTTTGGGGCGTGCACTTCATATCTGAGAGTCAAATAGAAGCTTCTAATAGCGTGCTTACAGCGCAGTGGTAAACATTCTTATTTTCTGGGTGTTAATCTGCTAAATAGTACATTTTGTGGCCTGCTCTTCAAATCTGAGATTCAAATAGAAGCGTCTAATACTGCGCTTACAGCGCAATTGTAAACATTCTAATTGTTTTGCTGCTAAACAGTACATTTTGGGGCGTGCACTTTATATCTGAGAGTCAAATAGAAGCGTCAAATACTGCGGTTACAGCGCAATTGTAAACATTCTAATTGTTTTGCTGCTAAACAGTACATTTTGGGGCGTGCACTTCATATCTGAGAGTCAAATAGAAGTGTCAAATACTGCGGTTACAGCTCAATTGTAAACATTCTAATTGTTTTGCTGCTGAACTGCTAAATAGTACATGTTGTGCGTGCTCTTAATATCTGAGAGGCAAATCGAAGCATCTAATAGTGTGCTTACAGCGCAGTTGTACAAATTCTAATTTTCTGGGTGCTAATCTGCTAAATAGTACATTTTGGGGCATGCACTTCATATCTGAGAGTCAAATCGAAGCGTCTAATAGTGTGCTTACAGCGAGGTGGTAAAAATTCTAATTGTTTTGATGCTAATCTGCTAAATAGTGTTACCGGGAAACTGACGGAGGCCAAGCACAGAGAGATGGACACAGGTTTCTTCAGGAAGGAAGAGATCTTTATTCGATTCACCGACCGGGACTCAGAGGGACTTATGTCTCCAAAAAAAACAGCAAAGATCTGAGCACTGAATACATAGAGTACATTCCTTATATAGCACTGTAGCTCCTCCCATAATTAGCTACGCCCACACATACCCTTAACCTAATCAATGAATAGAGTCTAAACTCATCCATCCGGTCTAACCACGTGGCTCATCTGAAACAAAGGAGAGGGACGCGTAATTCCAGTTCCTGCATTCCTGCACATGCTCAGTACAGTGATGACAGTATCTTAGCTACATGTAACTAACTAACTGATACTACAAACACATGTACCTACATATGCCTTATGGCAATCTTGGCCTGCTAAACTTTTATTTTACTGGAATTCCATCACATTCCCCCTTTTGATGCTTCTGATTTAAAATAATTCCAGATGCATCACCAATCAAAGTTTGCTTACACCTCAAGTTGCCATAAACCAGACTAGACTTTGCGATCCTCTAAAGATACGAACCCCTCAACATTCCTCTTCCTGCATGTATTCTCCTTGATCTAGAGCTTCATACCTGCAAACAGCCATTACCTGTGCTGCGGCCTTTCTTTCTGCTATACTTTCTATAATGCTCTGCATAGACCTAATTACCAAAGGAATCAGACATGGCAGAAGGAGACACAACATCAAAATCAGTATGACTCCACCTACCAATGCCTTGATTCCTCCAAACTGCTCATACCAACTACCAAACCAACTACTCGGATTATACCCACTCCAGACCTGAGTAGGTACATGCGCAAGTTTAACCATGTGACTGGTAAGTTCAGCCACTGCCTGCCCTTCATCATCTTTGTGCAGACAATAGTTACTTAGATTAAACTTCCTGCATACACCTCTCTCTACTGCTAATAAATAGTCCAGAGCTAATCTATTTTGATAGATGGCTGATCTCATTCGGGTATTATGTTTAGCTAGGAGATTGAGCGCCTGTGCTGTCTCATTGGTAACTATCTCAACTACTGCTTGCAATCTTATAATACGATTAAGCATATATATTGGGGTTCTGTATCCATAAGTACCATCCTCTGCCCACGTAGCTGGCCCATAATAATCTATAATACGCTGGGGAGGCCACTCATCATCTTCCCAGGTACCTATCTCTAGGGGTGCCCTTTTCTTCCTATGATTTACATCATATACTTTAACTCCCAAAGTCTCTCCTGTTTCAATTGGCAACAAGAAGAAGGATGGTTTGAGCAGACCCAATACACATGCCCCTTCCCAGCCCTGTGGTAACTCCGAATATGCTTTCTTACCACAAATCCAGTACAAATTTGCTGGGGCTTTCCAACTAGATGTAGCAGATAGGTCAAACCATACATCCTTTAAATTGGTATAATTTGCAAACGGATTAGACGGTTCTGAGACATTTGAAGCTGACCACCAAGTAGTATCTTTTGTATCATCATTATAGGCTTTCTGCCCTAAACAAGTCAATTCTCCTACAGATGTATTAAACATTATTCCTTTCCTTGCTATACAAACATAACCTATAATGGAGGACTTTAATCGCCACTCAGATTTACCTCTAACATTCACTTGATAATCAGATTGAGAAGATATTAGTTGTTCAACTGTCTCAGAACCAGAATACATTACCTCCTTTGCTTCCCAAGGCCATTGGTCTCCGATATTAGTACCTCCACACACATAGCAGTTGGTTACATTAAGACTACCAGCAATGCTCTCAGCTAGGTCTATGAATAAGTTTTTGGCATTATGGGGAACCTTATTTTCCACACTCATCTCCTCATAAAAAGAATGGAAAACCTGATGAGTCTGGGGGGCCACTGTATCTGTCTCTATTCCTATGTATAATATCGTCCCAGGATCCAAACCTGTTCCATATATTTGGAACCCAAATAGATTCCCAAACTTATCTATAAATAGCTCTGGGTCCTTGATAAGTATATGGACTGGGTTACACTCCATAGACTTACAATATGGCTTGGTAGGCAATCTAGTGATAATCATATCCTTATCTACTGTTTGTCCCGAGGTTGCCCATCCCACACAGGACCAATACGGACAATAATTGTAGTCTTTATTTGGGCAGTTTGGATCTATATACTTATGCTTATTACTAGGACAAATATACTTATCATTAGACGCATACGTTCTTTCCCATTTAAGACCACCACATACATTCCATGGCTTCCTACTACCTGATATCGCCTTACATGCATCAAATAGCAAAACACCTGGAGAATGTACGCTTTCTAGTACAGTCTTATTTATCAGGTTCCCCTGTGCGTTCTCATTCTGAATAGTCAACCAAATTGTACGGGGCTGATACTCAGGATTAAAACACCTAGGTTCTCCTGCTCCTATATGGCATACACTATAATCTGTACCTAGGTATCTACACTTTGATACATGTCCTGTGCACTCATATTGCGAATGCCAAATAAGGGTCTGGGAAATACGATTGCCTGTTTTCGTAGTCTTAATGCAAACCTCGCAGCCTGGTGTGTCGGTACCTCTACCTTCCTGAATAATTAAAAACACACATATATACATCATCAAACACATTACTCCTGACATCTTCTTCCTAATTCTTCGACCGTGCGACGGCACCTCAGCTTCCAGGCGTGTGAGGGCTGCAGGGAATGGAGTCCTTCTGATCCTCACTGTTCTTCACAGAGGATTCCTCTGGCTTAAACGTTGGTAGGTGGTCAGGCTTTATTGTGGCCGTCAAAACACCTACTTGTAGATCTTCGTTGATGTTCCCTTGTAACAATACTCTTCGCAAAAAACACTTTTAATCTAACTGGGTCACTCGCTTCAACCGGATCTTGCAGGGATTCTCAGGATCTTGAGTAGCTTGCCAAGAATCTGCTGCTGGTTTAACCCTGGAGTGATGAACCCACTGAGTCACCTCTGCCACCTTTATAGCTGTTGGAGTAGACAAAAGAACAGCATAAGGACCCCTCCACTTTGGCCCCAACGGTACACTGTTCCACTCCTTTATCCAAACTTGGTCTCCTGGATGGTAAGAATGAACAGGTGGATATATGTTCACAGGTAACCTATCTTCTACCCATTTCTGTACTTCCAACATAGTTCTACCCAACTCTACAACCTGCTGCCGAGTAATTCCTTCTTTCACATAGCTACTACCATCCGTATAATACTGTACATCCGGGTCCTGAATGGGAAAGTCATGAAGATCCGGTTGGCTTGAAAAACACCTCATCCATTATCTCCAAACAATCATGTTTACTTTCATTACGTTGTGGCAAAAGGGTAGCTGGATTCAGGGTATTAACAGTTTCACATAGCATGGCTTGATATTTAGTCATTCGGCTATTACTGAACCAATGATTACCTTTGTAATCCAATAGAGTCTGTACTGCATGAGGTACTCGCACGTGGAGTTTCTGTCCCAGTGTAAGCTTGTCAGCTTCTGCTACCAACAGGGCAGCGGCGGCCACTGCTCGCAGACAAGGTGGAAGAAGGATGGTTTGAGCAGACCCAATACACTGCATCCAACTGTTTGGACATGTACGCGACAGGTTGTTGCCATGATCCCAGATACTGTGTCAGTACTCCCACAGCCATCCTTCTTTGCTCGTGTACATATAAGTAGAATGGACGTGTATGATCAGGTAGACCTAATGTGGGGGCGCTCATCAATGCCTTCTTAACATCCTCAAACGCCTTCTGCTGTTCGATGGTGCACAGGAAGGAATCATGTTCTGTGCCTTTAATAGCGGCATAGAGGGGTTTCGCCAGTATCGCATAACTGGGAATCCATATCCTACAGAGGCCTGCTGCCCCTAAGAATTCTCGCACTTGTCTTCTATTCTTAGGTGTTGGTATTTGGCATACAGCCTCTTTTCTTTCAGGCCCCATTATCCTTTGACCTTCAGAGATATGGAATCCCAGATACTTGACAGTTGGCTGACACAACTGAGCTTTCTTCCTGGACACCTTGTATCCTGCCTTCCAAAGAATGTGCAGTAAATCATAAGTTGCTTGCTGGCATATCTCTTTAGTAACTGCCGCTATCAACAAATCATCCACATACTGAAGTAATACACATTCTCCTGGGATGGACTTGAAATCTTGCAGGTCCTGACTTAATGCAGATCCAAATAGGGTGGGTGAATTCTTGAACCCTTGAGGCAATCTTGTCCAGGTCATCTGACGTTTCGAGCCCATTACAGCATCTTCCCATTGGAATGCAAAGATACACTGGCTTTCTGTAGCAATTCGTAGGCAAGAGAAGGCATCTTTAAGGTCCAAGACTGTAAAGTAAGTAGCCCCACCTGGAATCAAGGCAAGCAGGTTATAAGGATTGGGCACAACTGGATGTATACTTACTACCGCATCATTGACTGCTCTCAAATCCTGCACAGGACGATACTCATCTGACCCAGGCTTCTGAACAGGCAACAATGGAGTATTCCAGGGGGAAGTACAGAATTTTAGGATACCATACCTTATGAACTTATCCAAATAAGACTGTATGTTCTTCTTCGCCTTTTGAGGTATATGGTATTGTCGCAGGCTTACTGGATAAACCCCAAGCTTTAGTTCGATGCGTATAGGTGGGATATTGCGAGCAAGTCCTGGTGGGTTATTTTCTGCCCACACTCCTGGTATATTATACAAGGATTCATCACTCTTAGGGTTTTGACTTGTCATCACTGTATAAAGTCGCCACTCTTCTTCCTTTGGTACTGATAGTGTCATTATACCTGAGGGTCCATTAAACTTCAAGGATGTCGTTCTGTTAGGCAGAAATGTTATCTGTGCTTGTAACTTCGGCAACAAATCCCGTACTAGAAGTTGGACTGGACATTCAGGCATGTAAAGAAACTGATGTTTCACTACGTGGGCTCCCAGTGTACACAGTCGACTTTTGAGAACCGGTTTAGCAGCACTCCTCCCAGTTTCTCCTATTACAGTGATAGTTCTTCCTGAAGGAGGAGCAACTAGGTCGGTTACCAGAGAATGTTCAGCACCAGTGTCGATCATGAAAGAACTCCTTTTTCCCCCTATTGCTACATCGACCATAGGCTCTGCTCGACCAAGGGGGATGGAGCCCGGTCGGTATCAATAGTCCTCCATGACAGTGTCAGCCAAACCCACAAAGTCCCTATCTTCTCTTTCTCGCGGTCTCTGCGCTGCTGGGTAATACCTATCCCCTTGAACGCTTCCTCTACTATTCCCACCATTTCCTCCAGGGCCTCCTCTTCCTCTCACTCTACCTCTATAGTTATTACTATATCCTCCCCTTGTTCTATCTCTCTCATATTGTTCCCTCAATGGACACTCACTCCTCCAATGCCCTTCTTCCCTACAATATGCGCATTGGTTCCTACTTAAAGGCTCCCTATTCCACTTATTCTTGCTTTTCTCGGTTCCCCTGTACACTTTCTTTTCCCTTCTATCTACACCAGCGATAGCTACCGCTAACATATCTACCTTTTTCCTCATCTTACGTTCCTTCTCACGCTTTGTCTCAGTTCCCCTATTCATATACACCTTATTTGCAACCTCCATTAGCTGTGATATGGATATCCGTGCAGATCTCTCCAATTTTTGTAACTTTCTCTTAATATTGCTCTGGGCCAGGCTGACAAATGCTGAATTAATCATTTGGAAGTTTTCAGGGGCTTCAGGATTGAAAGGAGTGTACAATCTATTTTACTCAAGCAGTCTCTTATAAAAAGCACTGGGTGATTCATTAGCTTTTTGTAACACTTCAGCCGTCCTTTTTCCCTCCTGCCTTCATGCCAGCAGTAATGGCTTGTTGATAGGCCTTTAAATGGATCATGTCAGCACCATTTACGTTCCAAAGGTCAGTGATAATTGCTGACAATCAGCTCAGGTGAGATTGTGGGTTTGTATAATAGAGGTAACCAAATCTGTCATGACTTGAGGCTTATCAGTGTATGAAGAATTATGTGTCTTCCAATTGTATTTTAGACTATCACTGAAGACATACAGTATTCAATAGTTTTAGTGCTATTTCAATGTTTATGGTACAATGTCATTGCTGAGAATTATCTGATCCAATAGACTCAGTTACTGTTATTAAGAATTCTCCTCACAATTTAACTGTAAATAAAATTCAATGCTACCAAAAAGGAAGTCAATTTAAATTACAAAAAAAAATAGTTTGTACAGAAATACAAGAGTTTGAAAGAAAAGAACAGATAGGTATGTCGGTAGGCGTGGACAATAGAGCAGGGGGAGTGCAAATACCAGCTATACCAGTTTTGGGCTACTCTGGCTCTGGAGGATGAATTAGGGGTTGGTAATCAGATGCAAGAGGGGGGAGGTGTCCAAAGCAGTTGTAATTAAGGTTTTAGAGGACAAACAAGTTCTGGCTACCATGGACTCCATTGTTCCTCTTAGCACAGTTTGTTCCGTTTAGCAGTGTTTCAACAATCTGTATACAGAAACTACTCGTATAGCCCCAACATATTATTTATAACACTGTAAACCTGCTGTATTAAATCTGGATCAAGGATCCACAGGAACACTGGTTACCAGAAGAGGCCGTCCTCTGCTACACAGAGTATTTTAATCTTTTGGGGGACAGTGTTACACCATAATCACAAACAGCATATTCCTTAGAAAGGGTTTTTTTTTTTTTGACACATGCAAGACAAAGGACTGTTTGTGAATCAGAAGCACCCATGATTTCAACAGAGCGTCTGATTCAAAGCAGTACAAATATACAAACAGTTTCAACAGTTACACCAGTTAACTTAGCAACAGCACCACGTGGCACAGTTAATAGGCCAAATGCACACAACAAATCATACAGGGAATTCCCGTACACAAACAGCTGTTACACCACACACTAAATAACTATTACTGTACCTTTTTTTGGCGAAATTATACAATTACCCACGCTATAATTCTCAGTATTTAAATTACCCGTCTATAACACACCCTAGTAACATCGTCTTTACAAACAGTAGTTATAGTACGGTTAGCATTGGTTAGAATACAATTTTAAAGTCACAGGTCAGTTAGTAGTAGTTATGGTGTTAAACATACAACATAAACGACAATTATTAGTGATTATTTACAGTATCAGTGATTATAATACATGGTTATGGTACCGTGCGCTATGATACAGTTACACACTATTCACACTCTCGCTAGACGGCAGAGCTCACGCTACCCAGCAAGATATACACTCTACTATAATAAATTTTAACACATTTACAGTTTCCCAACTAATCTATTGGACAGTACCTCGAGGGACTACCTAAAACTATTTACATCCATTTTGGTTAGCCGTCGCTGCCTAAGCACCACATATAGCGAACTAGAGGGCTGAATTTACAACAATACCCTTTTAGTCTATCTACTCTATCAATAGTCTAGTGGGTTCCAAATTTACACGCCTTCCCACTTAGCCAAGATAGGTTGAGAACTAGCTAACGATAATGTACACCAGAGTCTGCTTAGTCTCCCGGTCCCTCTGAACTAGCGAACGAAATGTACACCCTAGATACGCTAGTCTAGACAAGACACCGGTGTCCGGCTTGGGCTATATACATTCAACCAAGACCCAGCCTGACTCCATACCAAGATTAGACGGGCTGACTACAGGGCGTCTAATTATAAGCGGTGCGCCTTCGCTTCTTCCCTCCACTGGAGGGGGCCAATTCCATACACAATTCCAATTCAAACCCCTTATGGGCCTACCGCACAATCGGTATCCAATACCCCTAGTGGGTCCACCGTCTAAAACAGTAGTCGTCTTACCTCCTCGTTCCTGAACCTGAGTTCACACTCATCGACGGGGACACCCCAGTACTTACTACGTAGAGGCCGATGATCTCCTGGACAACAGACCAGTGGCGCCGAGACGAAGGGAGGTCCACGCAGAAGTTCAGGGGTGCAGCCGTAGAGAACGTGGGCAAAGATAGACCGTCTCACGCCTCTGCTTCCTAGCCACCGTTAACGACGAGCTTCCCGGCCAATGCACCAAAGATGTTACCGGGAAACTGACGGAGGCCAAGCACAGAGAGATGGACACAGGTTTCTTCAGGAAGGAAGAGATCTTTATTCGATTCACCGACCGGGACTCAGAGGGACTTATGTCACCAAAAACAGCAAAGATCTGAGCACTGAATACATAGAGTACATTCCTTATATAGCACTGTAGCTCCTCCCATAATTAGCTACGCCCACACATACCCTTAACCTAATCAATGAATAGAGTCTAAACTCATCCATCCGGTCTAACCACGTGGCTCATCTGAAACAAAGGAGAGGGACGCGTAATTCCAGTTCCTGCATTCCTGCACATGCTCAGCACAGTGATGACAGTATCTTAGCTATGTGTAACTAACTAACTGATACTACAAACACATGTACCTACATATGCCTTATGGCAATCTTGGCCTGCTAAACTTTTATTCTACTGGAATTCCATCACAATAGTACATTTTGGGGCCTGCTCTTCATATCTGAGACTCAAATCGAAGCGTCAAATAGTGCACTTACTGCGCAGTTGTAAACATTCTAATTGTTTTGCTGCTAATCTGCTGCTTACATTGGAGTTTTTAAAAGTCACATTTTTTTGGGTGCTAAATAGTATATTTGGGGTGTTCACTTCATATCTGAGAGTCAAATTGAAGCGTAACTTTGATTCAAATGAACTACATTGGTCACTTGTAATATTGTTTCACACCTACAACACTTGTTACACAGATCTAAGTGATAGAAAACAGATTTATATTTTCTACACTAGAAACTACCAGATAACAAGCTGCTATATTTAAACCAGTTATCAACAGCTAAGAGATACTTCAACAATATTGTAATTCTGGGACTGAGAGGTCAGTTTATAGGGATACAATTCTAAAACAATTTCCATATGTCCTTTGCAGACTTTACATGCTGGAAAAACACAGGTGCCAACTGCTGTGGCTTTCTGCAGTGTGCATACCGGTAAGGAGGGCAGGGTTGAGGAGTGGGTGGAAGATGATGTGGAGGATGATCAAGTCCTAGACTCCACATGGAATCGAGGTCATATGAGTGATGTGTGTAATTTAGAGGAAGAGGCACTGGTCGCACAGAGGCACCAGCACAGCATACGAGGGAGCAGAGTGCAAAAGCGGAGCGGCCGTCCCCTAGCGCTCATCGGCATGTATTAGCTCGAGAATTACCAGTTATCCAAGTAATACATGTAGTGATCAAAGGATCCATAATAGAGTTGAGCGAACCCGAACTGCAAAGTTCGGGTTCTTACCAGATTTAACGATCCATTTCATAGTTTCACAGTCAGGTGGGCAGTCCGGTGACCAGGACCTAGACACTATCTGGGCGGCGGTCGGACGACCGGGACCCAGTATGCATGATGTTGAAGTTAGGTATCACAGTGTGGAATGGATTAGCAGGGTCTGGTGCAGGGTAACCGCATGCCCCCTGGTGTTGAGCACCAGTGTTTGTGTGGCCACATACCAAGACCCTAATGCAGCTTCAGTAAAAAGAGTACTGTATACCAGAAGCCATCACCAGACTGATCCGCAACTTGACATTCACTGTATTGGCTGTGCGTACTTTTAGCGTTCTCACCCTGCTGCTGCTCACCTGTCTGCATTGCAGCGTAACTTCGGCCCTCCCACTCACCGCCTCATGAGACTGTGCAAGCAGGCGATAGTGAAGTTTCAGCTGCAGCACGCACGGGTCAGTGGCTCTACACCAGACTTCCCTTCAAATTGATCAGAGTTAAAGAATTTCAAGTGGACTCATTACAATTACAGGGCCTCTAAAGAGTCCTGTATTGTAATTTGTCATCACTACCTTCCCGAATCGAGAGTGGGTCATTTGCGCGCCTGCTTGCATGTGGTACCCATTTCTCAGGGTCCCTGTATGGAATGGAACCCTGATTCCCCGTTACCCGTGGTCAGGCGCAGAAACTGGCATCGAAAGTTGATATGGATGACATCCGCATGCAAAGTCACCGCCACGGGGATGTGCGATTGGCCCGAGGTTCTCTAGAGTCAACAAAGTGTCTGCTCAACTATAATGTCAACAGCTACTCTGCAGAACAGAGTTGGCTTTTTTATATGTCCCAATATTTTGGGGGCTACCCTAATTAAAATAAAAAATATACATATAAAAAACAGTGTTGGCTACCTCATCCTCCTCCTCCACCGCTGCTTCCACCTACACCGCCATAGTCACCGCCGCTTCAACCTATGGGTCACTTAGTATAAACTAGGTACACATTAGCAGAGGCTTGTGAACAGGGCCGGACTTGGGATACAAAGCAGCCCTGGATGAAAAAATATATGGCAGCCCCATAAGTCATTGCGCCAGATAATTGAGTAAATATATATATATATATATATATATATATATATAGCTATTTCTAATATAAAATAATGGTCCTTTCAGAGTAAAACATTTAATTATACAGTAAGCATACTTACACAAAGACACAGACAATCTCACTGACACACACATGCTCATTGATACACAGCCTCATAGACAAACAATCTCACTGATATACATAAGCTCACTCACTAGCAGTCACACACACACACTTAATGTAGTGGCTCTGTTGTGTATAGCCTGTCCCTGCAGGCTTTTCAATGTAAACACTGACTTTTCAGAGAAAAGGCAGTGTTTACATTGCTTACTAGTGACACCTCTAGTGATAGTCACTGAGAGGGTCACTAGAGGTGCTTCCTGTGTCACCTGGTGCTTTGTCAGCATTATGGCTGTAAAAGCATTATGGAAGATGTAGTCCTTAACATTTAGAGTGCTGAAGGTTGAATACCCATTGCCCTAACGGATGTCCAAACAACCCTCGCTTCCCCTCCCATTAGTTCTGTAGTTCTCATGTTGTGTAATTTTGGGTTAGCTTATTTAGTTAAAAGAAAATGTATGCCTATGTATACACAAAGTCCCACTATTAAAATAAAGTAGTATATGGTGCTGTGATGGGATTTCAACATGGTTCAAAATTTAGTAATCCTGAAATCTCCATGTGGCATATACAAGTACAAGTGTTTGTTGTATCTGTTAGTTACATGAAGCTAAGATACTGTCATCAATGTACTGAACATGTGCATCAACTGTAGTCACATTCCTTTGTCCTTGAAAGGAGTCATACGGTCTGCCCATATTAGGTGATCCTGAATATCCTGTTCACTGATTGGTCTAAGGGTATATGTGAGTGAAGCTATGAATGGGAGGAGTTATTGTTAATAACTAGCCTGTGCAAACTATGCTCTGGGCTCATACCTTTTGAACACAAGTTCAGTGTGAGATCCGATCGGTGTGTAAATAAAAGACCTGTTACTTTCTGAAGACTTGTGTCCATATCTCTATGTGTGGCTCCTGCGGTTTGTTACTGTTATTCCTCCGGTGACATTTTTGGTGCAATGGGTCCGGGAACCTCATCGCACGGAAGCTGGCGCAGAGATTTGAGATGGTAAACTTTTTACCAACGTTCTTCGTGGCTGCACCCCTGGACTTCTACTGCATGGACCACCCTTTGTCTCGGCACCACTGGTCTGTTGTCCAGAAGATCATCGGCTTCTACGCAGTGAGTACCGGGGTGTCCCGTCGATGAGTGTGAACCCAGGTCCAGGAACTAAGAGGTAAGACTGATACTGTTAGAGTGGTAGGCCCACAAGGGGTTTTATATTTGGAACCGGTTATTGGATTTCCCCCTCCCTCTGGAGGGAAGAAGCGCATGCGCGCCGCTTTCTGGAAATTAGACACTGTAGTCAGCCCATCTAATATAGGTGGTTTGGGTCAGGCTAAATCTTGGTGTAAATAGTTTATGCCGGACACCGGTTTCCTGTCTTGACTAGCGTGTCTAGGTGTAAATTTTGGTCGCTAGGTCGGGGTGGCCAGCGAGACTAAGCAGATTCTGGTGTACATTCCGTCTGCTAGCTCTCAACCTATCTTGGTTAAGTGTGCTCTGTTGTAAATTCAGCCCCTAGACTATTTATAGAGTAGATAGACTAAATGGGTACAGTTGTAAATTCCGCCCACTAGTTCGCTATATGTGGTGCTTGGGCAGCGTAGATTAACTGAATCCTGGTGTAAATAGTTCGATAGTTCTCGAGGTACTGGCCAATTAGAGTAGTTGGGTTTGCTGTAAATGTTGTTAAATATGTTGTAATTGTTGAATTGTATGTCCTGCTGGAAAGCTTGAGCTCTGCCGTTTAGCGGACGTGTAAATTGTGTGTATAGTGTAAAATAGCGCATGGTACCATAACCACTGACATGTACCATAACTACTGATATTACGTGAAAAATATTAAAATGACTGTTTGACCTTGCATGTGTACTAACTGATATTGTAACTTTAAAACCATAATTGTCTAAACTGTACAATAGTTACTAACCGTACCATAACCACTGACTGTAGAGACGAAATTGTTGAAATGTTATGTGATCGGTTAGTTTATGTGGATTAATAGTGTGGATAATTGTATGGTTTGAATAATAGTTACATTGATAAGTGTATAGTCTTTGGTGGGTTTTTGATTTAATTTCGTGTGTGCGACGTCGTGATATTGTTGAGCGTGTGAGGATCCTGTGCGTGTGTGTACGTGTATGTTTGGGCCTAGTAACCGTGCCGCGTGGTGCTGTTGCTAAGGTAACTGGTGTGACTGTTGAAACTGTTTGTATATTTGTACTGCTTTGAATCAGACGCTCTGTTGAAATCATGGGTGCTTCTGATTCACAAATGGTCCTTTGTCTTGTATGTTTTAAAAAAAAAAAAAACTTTTCTAAGGAATATGCTGTTTGTGATTATGGTGTAACACTGTCCCCCAAAAGATTAAAATACTCTGTGTAGCAGAGGACGGCCTGTTCTGGTAACCAGTGTTCCTGTGGATCCTTGATCCAGATTTAATACAGCAGGTTTACATTGTTATAAATAATATGCTGGGGCTATACGAGTAGTTTCTGTATACAGATTGTTGAAACACTGCTAAATGGATCAAGCTGTGCTAAGAGGAACAATGGAGTCCATGGTAGCCAGAACCTGTTTGTCCACTAAGGCCTTAATTCCACCTAGTTTGGACACCCCCCTTGCATCTGATTCCCAACCCCCTACTCTTCCTCCCAAGCTAAAACTGGTGTAGCTGGTATTTGCACTCCCCCTGCTATATTGTCCCCGCCTACCCACATACCTGTCTCACATAATTAAAGTCTATCTGCTTCATTAGACTTTAGGAAGCACTCTAGGGCCACCTACTGGCTATCTTCGGGAGTTACATTGATTTACATTGTTTAAAATATTAATGATCGTTTAATCATCCTTAACTCTATACTGGTATACAACAGACAGAAGTAGGATTGCTTACCCTATTTTAATATTTCTTGTCGTAAGGTTTTATTTTAGGTATAAATATATTAAAAGCCAAGTTTTATTGTTAGACCCATAAAGACTATTTTGATACAATTACTTACCCTCTCGTGACACCTACTGGCAGGTTTTTGGTTTAACCCCTTAAGGACACATGACATGTGTGACATGTCATGATTCCCTTTTATTCCAGAAGTTTGGTCCTTAACGGGTTAAACACATTTTTATTTTTCAATCATCTAATGCTGACCAGTAAAATTACCCCCTTTCACTTACCTTACTACTCCCAGATCAGAACCTGTTACTAAACAACCCTATCGAAGTCCCATACTAACTCAACAAATGACTGGTACCCTTTAATCCCGGCATTTACAAATGCCTCTCCGGCTTACCCCTGGTCCACCACATATTGCCCGAATGATTAACTCAGCATTTGTCAGCCAGGCCCAGAACAATATCAAGAGAAAATTACAAAGGTTAGAGGGATTTGCAGGGATGTCCATATCACAGTTAATGGAGGTTGCAAATAAAGTACATATGAATAGGGAAACTGAGAATAAAGCGTGAGGAGGAATGTAAAATGAGGAAGAAAGCAGACATGTTAGCGGTAGCTATCACAGGTGTAGCGAGACAGGGAGGAGAGATGGATAGAGGAGTTGAGGCTAGGATGAGCAGAGTACCACTAGGCAGAGATCAATGTGCATATTGTAGAGAGGAAGGACATTGGAAGAGTGACTGCCCACAGAGGGGATATATTGTAGGTGGCAGACAAGATGAGAGACGGGGCGAGGTGGTTACGGTGGTAGCTTTAGAGGACGAGGAAGAGGAAGTTTTGGAGGATTTAATGGAAATGGCAGAGGGGGTGTTCAGGAAGGAAGATATTATCCCCCTACTCAGAGACTTAGGGATAGGGAAGATAGAGATTTTGTGGGTCTGGCTGACATTGTCATGTAAGACTATTGATACCGACCGGGCTCCATCCCCCTTGGCTGAGTGGAGCCTATGGTTGATGTAACAATAGGGGGAAAGAGAAGTCCTTTCATGATTGATACAGGTGCTGAACATTCTGTGGTGACTAAGTTGGTAGCTCCTCCTTCTGGAAAGACTGTAACTGTAATAGGAGCTACCGGGAGAAGCGCTGCTAGACCGGTTCTCAGGAGTCGCACTTGCATTTTAGGAGGCCATTTTGTGAAGCACCAGTTCCTATATATGCCAGAGTGTCCAATTCAACTTCTAGGACAAGATCTATTATCAAAGCTTTAAGCTCAGATAACTTTTCTACCTAGTGGATCAACGTCTCTGAAGTTTAATAAATCACCAGGCATGATTGCAGTATTGGAACCAAAAGAAGAAGAATGGAGCTTCTACTCTGTAATAACAAATGCAAACCCTAAGAGTGATGGATCTTTATTTGACATTCCAGGAGTATGGGCAGAGAATAATCCTCCAGGACTTGCTCGTAATATCCCACCAATACATATTGAACTAAAGCTTGGGGCTTACCCTGTGAGCTTACCCCAGTATCACATACCTCAGAAGGCCAAGAAGAACATACAGATGTATGTTACATACAGACGTAAAGTATGATATCCTATAATTCTGTACCTCCCCTTGGAACACTCCATTATTACCTGTTCAGAAACCAGGATCAGATGAGTATCGTCCTGTACAAGATTTAAGAACAGTTAATGATGCAGTAGTTAATATACACCCAGTGGTACCCAACCCCTATAATCTGCTTGCCCTAATTCCTGGTGGGGCAACTCACTTTACAGTCCTAGATCTTAAAGATGCTTTCTTCTGCCTTCGACTTGCTGTTGAAAGTCAGTGCATCTTTGCTTTTCAATGGGAAGATGCTGTTACGGGATCGAAGCGTCACATAACTTGGACCAGGTTGCCTCAAGGATTCAAGAATTCAACTACCCTATTTGGATCTGCACTGAGTCAAGATTTACAAGACTTCAAATCCATCCCAGGGGAATGTGTATTGCTTCAGTACGTGGATGATCTCTTGATAGCGGCAGTTACTAAAGAGATGTGCCAACAAGCAACCCATGATCTACTCCATATTCTTTGGAGGGCAGGTTACAAGGTGTGGCAAACCTTGCCACTTCAGATTATGTTATTATATGTCTACAGGTTGTCCTAGAAAAGCTGGTCCAATTCTGTTAGTTTATGTATTCGTCTTTACTTGTAATAAAGAGCATTCGCATGCTAACAGCCGAAAGCCGCTGGCATTCATATGGTAGTTTCACGAACAGTGACTTTCCACACTGCTCGTGAAACGAACAAAGTACCGAATGGGAGCCCACACACAGGGGATCGTGTGGCTCCCATTAATCAGTTGCAACATTGTATCAATCGGCTGCTAATTGATTTACAGGGTGGCCGTCGTTCGGCTACCAACCGAGCAGTGGCGATCATCTTGGATTTCCTTTTAGCCCAGCGGTGTTTGGTCGTCGAGTGCCTGGAACTAAAATCGGCTACTCAACGGCGCGAACACCGCTGGACTTCCAGGCCGTTCTGGAGCGCCAGTCTTTCGGTACTTTCTTCCAACCTATGTATTCGTGACTTTCTGAAAAGTTGGTGGTAAAATGTTTTTCGTGCGGCGTTCGGTTATTTATGCTGGGATCTGAGTGGTACTTTCCCAAAGTGTGCGCTCAGACCCCAGCTATCTGCTGAACGGTCATCGGTATAATGGCAAGAATAAAGTATAAGTTACATATTTTTGTGTGAAAAGCCGGTTCTGCTGTACGGAGGGATAATTCACTTAACAAGATATTCTTGTGAGAGTATCCCTCTCTTACAGCAGTGCATGGTGGGAGAAATGTCCTGCATGTTCAGTTCCCCATGTACAACCCCTGTAAAGTGACTAAGGAAACCCCTTGCATGGGGAATCACATAAATAACGGAGCTTGTGAATAAAATCGTAAGTTGACTCCCAGAACTGTGTTTCGTCCGGTTACTGGGGGATTTGGGATATTACCTTAATTTTCAGTGCTTTACTTGGATTACTTTCTGTACCAGTGGAGATATTGGGATTTAATATTGCAGCTCCGCTACACAAGGTATCAAGGAAGAAGGCGCAATTGTGTCAGCCAACTGTCAAGTATTTAGGATTCCATTTCTCTGAAGGTAAAAGAACAATGGGACCTGAAAGAAAAGAAGCAGTGTGTCGAATACTGAGTGAAAGAATTCTTGGGAGCAGCAGGATTCTGTAGGATATGGATTCCTAATTATGCGATATTGGCGAAACCCTTGTATGAAGCTGTAAAAGGCATGGAACATGATCCCTTCCTATGGACCACAGAACAACAGAAGGCATTTTAAGATATCAAGAAAGCACTTATGAGTGCCCCAGCCCTAGGCCTACCAGATCACTTGCATCCTTTCTACCTATATGTGCATGAGCAAAGATGAATGGCCGTGGGAATGTTAACTCAGTACTTAGGATCGCCATGACAAGTAGGCCTGTAGCCTACTTGTCCAAACAACTGGATGTGGTGGCTACTGGTCTTCCACCTTGTCTACGAGCAGTGGCTGCTGCAGCTTTGTTGGTAGCGGAAGCTGACAAACTTACATTGGGTCGGAAACGAGTACCTCATGCAGTACAGACCCTACTGGATTACAAAGGTAATCATTGGTTCAGCAATAGCAGAATGACCAAGTATCAGGCTATGCTATGCGAGAATCCACGAATACATCTTGAGACTGTCAACAATCTCAATCCAGCTACCCTTCTGCCACAGACTGCTGAAAGTCAACATGACTGTCTGGAAATAATGGATGAAGTATTTTCTAGCAGGCCAGATCTCCATGATTTTCCCATCCAGAACCCATATATACAGTACTATACGGATGGTAGTAGCTTTGTAAAAGAAGGTATTCGTTATGCAGGGTATGCGGTAACCAGATAGAAGCACGACCATTTTTGAAAGGGACATCAGCACAGAAGGCGAAATTAATCGTACTGACAAGGGCCTTGCAACTAGCTGAGGGGTTGAGAGTGAACATCTATACGGATTCAAGATATGCCTTCTTAACAACTCATGCCCATGGAGCATTGTTTAAAGAAGGAGCTGTAAAGGTGGCAGAGGTGACACCTTGGATTCATCACTCTAGGGTTAAACCAGTGGCAGATTCCTGGCAAGCTAATCCAGATCGTGAGAATCCTTGCAAGATCCGGTTGAAGCGCATGACCCAGTCGAATTGAGCGTGACTTGAGAAGTATGAGTTGATTTTTGAAGAATCATGGTTGAAAGTTGCAGAGATCAACAAGTAGGTGTTTTGACGGCCATAATAAAGCCTGACCACCTGCCTACGTTTCATAGTCAGAGTATCTCAAAAGGGACCTCTGTGAAATTAAGTGAGGATCAGAAGTACTACAATCCTTGCAGCCCTCACAAGCGGGAAGCTGAGGTGCCATCGCACGGTTGAAGAATTAAGATGAGGATCACAAGAATAATGTGTTTAATTATGTGCTTTAGTATTTTTATGATTTTTCAGGAGGGTAAAGGTAAGGATATTCCAAACTGTGTTAGTTGTATTAAGACTACGAAAACAGGTAACCAGATATACCAGACCCTAATTTGGCACTCACAATATGAATGTAAAGGATCTGTGTCTAGGTGTAGGTACTTAGATACTGATTATAGTGTGTGTCATCTGATCAGGTGAGCCTAAGTGTTTCGATCCCCAATTCCAACCCCGTACAATTTGGTTGGTAATTTGAAATAGTAACTCTCAGGGGACATTGATAAATAGGACTTTGATAAGCACCATACATTCTATGGGTATTCTATTATTTGATGCATGTAAGGTGATTTCGGGTAGTAGAAAATCTTGGAATGTATGTGGTAATCTTTGTTTAACAACAAATATTTATGCCCTAGTAAAAGATCTACTGATC
>OW240914.1:198450618-198464130 GCA_933207985.1 Pelobates cultripes
ACACAGGCAGACAGTCACACACACACACACACACACACTGACCTGCTTCTTACCTTTACATCCCTTAGAGCTCCTGGACACTGGTTGTTGGGGAAGCAGGGCAGACAGTCACATTCACACAGGTAGACAGTCACACACTCACACAGGCAGACAGTCACACACACACACACACAGGCAGACAGTCACACACACAGAGACAGGCAGACAGCCACACACAGCCCTGGTGCTCAGGACACATGACACACCTGACATACCATAGCTATGCCATAGACTTCTGCACTGGCAAAGCAATGGTAAAACATTGATCCTAGTGTGTCATTGATCCTAGTGTGAAACTGGTTGGGGTAGTGCTGTGCCAAAGTCACTTACACTATTTTTGAGTAGGAGACATATTACCTGGGTCATTGATCCTAGTGTGAAACTGGTTACTTTCCTGCTGTGCCTAAAGAATGCTGGTTTCACTTTAGCTTTACTGATTTAGAGTATGGCACTTTTTTTTAACCCCTTAAGGACAGAGCTTCAAAAGCTTGTCTTTCACTTAATGACAACAGCATTTTTTAAATTTTTTGCTGTTTGCGTTCAACTGCAATTTGCATTTTACTAATTTGTTGCACCAACACATATTATACATCGTTTTTTAAAGGACAGAAAGGGCTTTAATTTGATGTAACACACACATATATATAAATGCTTATTTATTATAAAAAAATACAGAACATTTTTAAAAAAATGAAAGTTTTGTGTTTTTTTTTTTACAGTTTTTGCAATAATAATGTGTGCATAATTAGTGCAGGTTAAGAAAAGTAATTCAAAATAAATTAATTTAGTTGTTCTGATTTACAGAATATATAATGTGTCAGGGATTTTAAGTTTTTTTTGGTAGTTACAGGTCAAGGAGTAAAATAGACTTTTAATGTGGAGAGATCTTAGAATTTGGTATGTTTGTCTTGTAAGCTTAATAGCCGTAAAATAAAACAAAATTGCCACACAAAAGTATATATATATATAAAGTAGACATCACGGGCTATTTACCTAAGGTTGTTTTGACACTTTCTACGTAGCCATTTCACCTCCAACCTCTGCTAAATATTGGAGTAAAATTGTGTTTTTTGGGGGGGGTTTTTTGTGCTATTCCTGTACAAAGTTTTATTTTGTGTTCAGTTACATCTGCTGAGTAAAATGACACCCCCATTGTATGTCTTTGGCACTATTTCATGAAGTTACAGTGCCATACAGGATACCTGTCCTTTTCAGTATTCACAGTAGAATTTTGAGAGATGGATTTAATGAGCCTTAGCTTCCATTTGGGGTATTATAACAGTTTGACTGTTCAAAAAAAAACCACAAAGGCCTACCATTTGTAAAAGTAGACACTCCAGGGTATCTCATAAGGTGCATATTGTGCCATAACATGCCGCCATTTTTTCACCAATATATGCCAAAGTATGTGGTAAAAAATAATTTTGTGCATTTTTTACATACGGATTGCATTTTTGCTGGGCGTTTTGTATATTTCATATGTGCCACTAAGTTCAAACCCCCCAAATTATGCTCAGCTAAGTCTTCTGAGTAAAAGGACACCCCATTGTATGTCTTTGGCACTATTTCGTGAAGCTACAGTGCCATATAGGAGACCTGTCCTTTTCAGTATTCACAGTAGAATTTTGAGAGATGGATTTAATGAGCCTTAGCTTCCATTTGGGGTATTATAACAGTTTGACTGTTCAAAAAACCCCCACAAAGGCCTACCATTTGTAAAAGTAGACACTCCAGGGTATCTCATAAGGTGCATATTGTGCCTTAACATACCCCCATTTTTTCACCAATATATGCCAAAGTATGTGGTAAAAAATTATTTTGTGCATTTTTTACATACGGATTGCATTTTTGCTGGGCGTTTTGTATATTTCATTTGTGCCACTAAGTTCAAACCTCCCAAATTATGCTCAGCTAAGTCTTCTGAGTAAAAAGACACCCCCAATGAATGTCTTTGTCACTATTTTCGTGAAGCTACAGTGCCATATAGGAGACCAAGCCATATCCGTTTTTACCAAACTTTGAATTTTGACGCTGGGCCTATGTGCAATTTCCAAGCATCTTCGCAGGTTTTAAATTCAAACTACCCCACAGAGGCCTACCATTTCTTAAAGTAGACACCCCAGGGTATTTCAAAAGGTATATTTTGAACCTTAGCGTGGGATCATTTTTCCGCTAGCTTGTACCAGATGTAGTGGTAATAAGCATTTTTTCTGCCTTTTTGACATACAAAGTGAGTTTGCACAGAATATTTTGCAAACCTTATGTGTGCCACGACTGTATAATACTTCATATGTTGCTCAGCTATGTCGGCTGAGTACAGCAATACCCCCTTATGTACCTTTGCAGGTATATGTGGACATCGGAGGGGCACATTTGGGACACAGCCATTCCAGTTTTTTTCAAACTTTGTATTTTTACGCTGTGCCTATGTCCCATTTTAGAGTATTTTACCAGGCTATATAATCCAAATACCACATAAAGCCATACCATTTCTTAAAGAAGACATCCCAGGGTATTTCAAAAGGCATATTTTGAACCTTAGCGTGGGATCATTTTTCCGCTAGCTTGTACCAAGTGTAGTGGTAATAAGTATTTTTTCTGCCTTTTTGACATACAAAGTGAGTTTGCGCAGCATATTTTGCAAACCTTATGTGTGCTATGACTGTATAATACTTAATTTGTTGCTCAGCTATGTCGGCTGAGTACAGCAATACCCCCATATGTACCTTTGCCAGGTATATGTGGATGTTGAAGGGGCGCATTTGAGATGCAGCCATTCAGTTTTTTTCTAACTTTGAAGTTTTACGCCACAGTCATATTCTAAAACAGGATTTCCCAACCCTTGGTGGCGGTGTAGCAGCACTGCACGGGTTGGGAACCTGTGTGAGTGTCCATCGGGTGGCCCATGCTCTTAGGGCCACCCAATGGACATATGCAAAGAGGAGCCCGGTCGTGCGCTGTGGCGCTTTAACAGCGTGACCGAGCCCCTTCTATTCTCCCAGCTCACTCACACAGACACACGGGAGGAGGATGCCATGAGGATAGGAGAGTAGGCCCCCAACTCTCATCAGCCACAACCAGCAGAAGGTAAGAACCTGCTGGGTGGCTTAATTTTTTTTAATGTGTGTGTTTGTGTGTATATCTGTTTGCATATGTGTAATGAGTGTGTATCTTTATGTAGTTTGGGTATCTGTGTATTTGTGTGTGTTTGTATCTGTGTATGTATAGTGTGTGTATCGGTGTGTAGTGTAGTTATTTGTGTGTTTGTATGTGTTTAGTGTGTTTATCTGTGTATGTGTAGTGTGTGTATCTGTGTGTAGTGTGTGTGTATCTGTATGTGTGTAGTGTGTGTATCTGTATGTAGTGTGTGTATCTGTGTGTAGTGTGTGTATCTGTATGTAGTGTGGGTATCTGTGTGTTTGTATGTGTAACGGAGCTTCCCGTACTCCGACCGAGCACCCTCCGTTGATGGACGCTTCCTGGCTTGCGCCGAGGACCACAAGCACGGCACCGGACACCACCGCAGACTCCGCACCCACTGTAGCTTGATGGGAGTCTTGCCGTCTTCCTTCCACCCTGGATCAGCTTCTGTCCTCCAGGACCATGTGGGAAAGACCTCTTCCTTCCACCCTGTATGAATCTCCAGCATCCAGGACTGTGTGGGGAAGACCTCTTCTCCAAGGAGAGCGTGTCAGGAACAAGCCCTTAAAAGAGCTAAGTGATTCAAGCTCAGGGGAGCATGCAGAGCATAGCAATCCCCAGTGTGATTATAACAGCTCCCGCCAATAACGAGACAAGGCTACGTTTAGAGGGATCAAGAAGACCTGTCTAAACCTTTATTTCCCTTGGGACCAGCCCACACCACATTAACATTGCTGTGAAAACTCAATAAAATAACAAACAGTCAAACCATAGTAGGCAACACACAGTGACTTATCACAACACAATGGCACATTTTTAAAGGGGTGGGGGAGACAATATTTAACAGAAAATCTCATGTACCTGCAGAATTAGCAATATGCAAATCTACCCGAATATGCAAATGAACCAGTCTTGCTATTCAGGTAGTGCATATTGCTGTTGCTACCAACAGAGGGCACTAGACAAGCTCCATAGCCAAACCCACCTAGTTGGTAGCAAACCTCAGCAGTACAGGAGAGCAGGCAATACATTACACAGTACACACACACACACACACACACACACACACACACACACTATAAACACAGGGACAACACATTACACACACCCTGCACCTATAATGGGTACAGGGTGACTAAAACATAAGATAAATAAAGCAACCCACATAAATAGTCTGTCTGAAGGTAAAATAGGGGCTTTAAAGCCAAATACATCAAAGAGTCATTGTCACAGGGGAGGAGGCTGTCAAGCAGGCCTCTCCAGGACCAAGTGGCGAAGGGCACTTTGTCACAGCATGTGTGTAATGTTTGTAGTGTGTGTTTGTGTGTCTCTGTGTATGTGTAGTGTGTGTATTGTTTGTGTGTGTAGTGTGTATCTGTGTATATGTAGTGTGTGTTTCTGTATGTGTGTAGTTTGTGTATACTGTGTGTAATGTGTTTCTGTGTATTTATCTGTATGTGTCAGTGTCTGTATGTGTCTGTATATTTGTGTATCTGGAGGCGTGTCATTGTGTCTGTACATCTGTATGTGTGTCAGTATCTACATGTGTGTCCGTTTTTGATACATATACTAACACACACACAGTTGCACAGACACACTGCCACACATGCAGATACATAGATAAACAGATACAAAAAAAAAATGAATGCTGAAGTCTAGTCAGAAAGTAGTAGAAGAAACTGTAGTCGTAGCAACAGAGTCAGCTAGGCCCACCAGTAATAGTGTGTTTGTAAAGCATGCATGGCTTCCCCAAACAAACATAAAAAGTATCTTTACCACCAGCAGCAAGGCTATTTCAAGTATCCATGCCACTAAAACTCATACTAGTCCTCCTTCCAAAAAAAACAGCAGGAAATGAAAGCAAAATAATACCGCTTGGAAGAGATAAAGCATCACCAATCATGTACAAAGAGGCTGTTTTCTGCTTCCCTTGCCAAGAGCTTGACATTACTTTCTGCTGCCACTTATGCTCCACTGCACTACCTTTACCACGGCTAGTTAAAACGTTATATCTTCTATGCTTTATGGTCAAAGCAAGAGATCAGTAAAACCAATGAACGTGTTGCCATTCTCAATGATACTCCCTAATCCATGTAGACCCCAAACAAACAACTAAGGGAAAGATAGGCTGAGTCTAGTCTGCCAGTGCCATCATTTGTACTGAAGAGGTAGAACAAAGTACTGAAATAGTGTCTCCAATGTCTGGTCTTGGTGGTGGTGGTGGTGATGATATTGCAATTCTCCCTACCACTGCAGACATACTTTGTTTAACTCTAATGTAGGATAAATCGATTATGAGCTTGAGGAATTACAAGAGGAGAGTTTGGAGAGGACAATCCGCAGTCCACTATTTTCTCTAGCTAATGTGTTGTTCCAGCACATCCCACAGAAGCTCAATGAGATTGAGATCTGAGCAATTTGGAGGCAACACTTTGAACTATTTGTCTTGTTCCTCAAACCATTTCTGAACTTTTTTATTAGTGTTGTTGGGCAGATTATCCTACTGAAAGAGGTCACTGCCATCAGGGAACATGAAGGGGTTTACATGGTCTTCAAAAATCTCTAGGTACGTGGTACATTGTAAAGTAACATCCACATGAAAGCCAGGACCCAGAGTTTCCTAACAGAAAATTGCCCCGAGCATAACACTGCCTCCACCAGCATACTTCCCATAGTTCATCTCTTCTCCAGTTAAATGATCCACCCAGCCATCAATCTGATTTAAAAGAATATGTGATTCATGAGATTAGACAGCCTTTTTCCATTGCTCCATAGTCCAGTTCTGACACTCACGTATCCATTGAAGGTACTTTTGGCAGTGGAAAGGGTCATCATGGGCACTCCTACCAGAGTATGGGTATGCAGCCCCATATGCAGAAAACAGGTATGCACTGGTGTTCTACACCTTTATGTCATGGCTACTTAATAGTTACTTACCACTGCACCCCACAAGACTTGCCATTTTGGAGAGATTCTGACCCAGTTCTGGCCCTTGTCCAAGTCACTCTTTTTGCTTGCCCATTTTTCCTGCTTTCAACATATGAAATTCAAGAACTGACTGTTCATTTGCCATCTAATATATCCTACTCCTTGACAGGTAGTATTGTAACAATATAATGAATATTTTTCACTAGTCAGTGGTTTTAATGTTATGACCGATCAGTGTATATTTGATTAGAAGATCACTCCCTCTTTTGTCTTTATGTAATTAGAAATATATTATCAATGTTGTGTTATGTTTACTCTAACAAAAAGGAAATTGTTGAATGATCACAATTTTTCCAGCAAAGAAACTGTTAAGAAACTCATCAGTCTAACAAAGTTTGAGACATATGCCATCTGTCTCCCAGCGACCAGTTCAAGTGGTTTAGAATAATTTCTGCACATTGAGTTATTCCTGTCAGAAAATTGAAGGACTTTGTCAAGAGAGGTAATTTGTATGACTAATTACAGCTTGAGTCTACAAAGTAGCTAAGCATGTTCTTTTCTTTTCGTTCACTCCCCCGCTCCTACTTTTTTCTGACCTTGAGTAGAAATTCATGAGGCCTTAGTCTAGGGCACACAAAGCAAAATTGGAAACTATTGAATGAAAAGACATCGACATTATAGAAAACCAGCTGTGGAGAAATAACTAAACACAGGTTTAAATAAAAAGGTGCTGGAAAATGTTAGTCATCTAGTTGAAACCTCAATAGTCTTGGCTAGGATTCAAATCAACATGTTGACATGATGTTCTGCTTTGCTTAAGTTTAGTTTAATTTAAATTAAAGTGAAATGTAATTCTTTTACGTGGTATCTTGCAATGGGGAACTGTATCCTGCAGTTTGTTTTCAATTCTGTGTCAGGTCCCCACTCTCCCTCTGACTTGCCTCACACTCCTCACAGGGACAACACAATGGTGGGCATCTCTGGCTGATGATCTGACTCGGCCCACTCATTAAAAAAGGTTAGCAGCAACCATCTTCCCCAATGTTGGAAGTAGCATTGTGACCTCCCAGATGTCCTCAAACCAGTTGAGATGACCTCCTCAAATGTGGAATTCACAGTGGTACCTGGACTCTCTAAGCATGTGCGCTCGAGCTGTTGTCCTTTAAAGGAGAGAGGGGCAGAACTTATATGAAGAAGCGGAAATCAGCCGGAGAAATATCTATTGCAACCGCCTGATTTTCCAACACTACTTCCCCCAAAGTGTGGGCATTACTTATCACACATAATGGGGCACAAGATCAAGAAATATAGGACAGATAAGCCCCTGACAACCGCCCATATAGAAGATCTTTTGTGGCCTCTGAATGACTGGCCCTCTAGATCTTCCAGTGAAACATCCCTTGTTGATATATGGGAGCAGGAGACACCTGTTGAGAAACGGGGAGCTGATTTACCTCCAATGAAGTCTTGCAGACCTTCAACACAGATCATAGCTGCTGACATAACTCAGGCTAAGGAGGACATAAATGGAATGTCGGTGCGCTTCCATGATGTTGAACTCAACACTGCTGATCACGAGGTCTGCCTCACTAGTGTTGAACAAGAGCTGCTTAAGCGTGAACAGGCCACTATTCAGCACCGCATGACAGCTATTGAGGACCACAGCCTCCTAATTCCCTGTGAATCTAGAACTTTAAAAAATCACAGAGGCCTCAGAAGTGGCTGGACCCTGCAGACACTGGGGCTGTCTACCAGCAATGGTGAACAACAGATGCCAGCACCCCCTCCACAACAGCAAGCTTGGGATACTGCCAGGGTTCCCACGTTTGTTCCGGCAACCAATCGGGGGAAATCCAGCATCCACTGCTGTGTCTTGTGCACACTCGAGATATGCCTATACCTACAATAAGCAATGCTTCCTCTCATTTATTATTGTTTATGTTTATTTGCTTTGAATGTCATTTACTACATATTACTGTTGGTATAACAATCATTAGATGGGTGTCCACTGTGTCATATCCCACACCTCTTCCTTATGCTGGCATTTGAGGTTTACTTCCCAACACTCTACCTCCTCACCCTTCTCCCCCCCACCCCCCACCACAACCTTTTAGCAAGGAACACTATACTGATGTTCAACTCATTGACTGCTAGCTTCTTGTTCTCCTATCCGGATATACTCTTAGCCTATGTCCCTTCTACTATAAAAGGCACACTACCATTCCCACCCTCCCATAAAGGGTTTCAGTCAGGGATATATCTCACGTGGGCGCGGTTGGCACAGTTTGTAATGTTATGCATTTTGTTACGCTCTTCATAAAAAAACAGAACAAACTTATTCTACATGACCATGCTATGACTGCCATGGTTAGATGCAATAGTATTGTAATTTCATATATTTTGATTTGTATTTTTATTGACATTGTGCACTGCTTGTATCATTTTGTGGATTAAGAATAAAAAAAAAATATATATATACATAATTAGGCTGTCTACCAGCACCGAGATTATGTGGGGAGGGAGAATGTCTTTTCTTCCATATGTTATAGCCAGTCTCCCAGTCCTCTTTGTTCAATTGTACTGTGCTCCTAGTGGAGTTCATGAAAAGAGCAGTATCTCTTCTGCTTGATCAGACCAGGCAGACTAGTCTTCATTCCCTATGTGCATCAATGAGCCTTGGGCGTCCCTGACCTTGATGCCAGTTTACTGATTGTACTTCCTTGCACCACTTTTGATAGGTTCTAACCACTGCATACCAGGAACACACCACACGACTTGTTGTTTTGGAGATGCTCTCACCCAGTAGTCTAGCCATCACTATTTGGCCCTTGTGAAAGTCATTCAGCTCTTTTCTATTGCCCATTTATCCTACTTTTAACACAAGAAATTTAGGAACTGACTGTTCACTTGTTGCCTAATGTATCCCCCCTTGACAGGTGACATTGTAATGATATAATTGTAACGGAGCTCCCTGTACCCCTGGCTGGGTACCTCCACCAAGGACCACTTTCTAGCTGGAACAGGGGACAAACCGCAGCACTTCTACCCACAGTTGCCATGGCTTGACTAGGGCCCTGGAACTGCTCCCTCCTGGAGCCAAATGGGAAACTCGCTCTAGCAACCCCCAGGCACTGGACGACACTCGGTCCTGGGAGCTTTAGCCCTTACAAGGACTTTCCTCGCTGAATCCTCCACGCTGGAACAGTGATTATCCATTTCCCTCCCAGTAACCAGACAACACATAGTTCTGGGAGTACAAGCTGGAACACTTTAATGGCAGCCACAACTGGCCTTATATGCATGTCCCCATGCACTCCCTCCTGGACCTGAGAGTAAACCACAGTAAAAACAAATACACAATTACATTGGCTCTCAGGTCCAGGACACTCCCATACTGTAGCAGAACTGCAATGTTAAATCCCAATATCTCCGCTGGTACAGACAATAATCCAAGTGAAGCGGTGGAAATGAAGGCAATATCCCAAATCCCCCAGTAACCGGACAAACACAGTTCGGGGAATCAACTGGCGATTTTATTCACAGCTCCAGTATTTATGTGGTTCCCTTAATCACTTTACAGGGGTTATACAGTAGAGGACTACATGGGGAACTGAATATACAGGACATTTCTCCCACCATGCACTACTGTACGAGAGGGATAGTCCCACTAGAATATCCTATTAAGTGGATTATCCCTCCGTACAGCAGAACCGGCTTTTCACACAAAAATACATAACTTTAATATTATTCATAGGATTATACCGAATGACCGTTCGGTAGATAGCTGGGGTCTGAGCGCACACTTTGTGAAAGTACCGCTCAGATCCCAGCATAAATAACCGAATGCCACACGAAACACACTTTATTATACAGTCATCTAAAAAGTACCGAATACATAATTGAGAATAAAATACTGAAGGACCGATGCTGCCGTACGGCCTGGAAGTCCAGCGGTGTTCACGCCATTGGTTCCAGGCACTCAATGACCAAACACCGCTGGGCTAACAAAGGATCCAAGATGGCCGACCGCCACGTGGTTGGTAGCCGAACGATGGCCACCCGGGAAAGCAATTAACCGCGATTGCTACAATGTTGCAATCGGTTAATGGGAGCCACACGACCCTCTGTGTGTGGGCTTCCATTCGGTACCTTATTCATTTCCCGAACAGTGTGTAAAGTCGCTGTTCGTGAAACTACCCTATGAATGCTAGCGGCTTTCGGCCGTTAGCATATGAATGCTCTCTATTACAGAGATACACAAATACATACATAAACAGAATAAAAGCGGCTTTTGTAAGACAACCTTCAGACTTTGAACAGTACGACCTCAAGTGGCTACGTTTGCCACACATACAAAATCAGATAATCCCTCCTCTGTGCCTGGGAGATATTTGGATCAGGGCTTGTGGTCGGTCTAGTACAGTAGTTTAAAAAGTGAACAAACTACCAAACAGAATCCATAGTTCTACCCTGGAGCTTGTTCAACTTATTCAGAAGAATCTAATCAAATTATCTCCAAGCAGAGAAAAAACACACTTTTTTTCGAAACACCCCAAAAGTACCCTAAAAATACATAAAACCCCACAATTACATCCCATGATAGCCCTGATCTGGGTAACCAACATATCCAAAAATCAGCCAGATCAGTTCAGGGGTTCAGGCATTTCCTGGAAATCATTTATTTAACTGACCACATGCATTGTCCCATGCCCAAAACAGTTCCATAGAATCAGGGTGTAATGATATTGATGTTACAAAGTTTTGGAGTCCAGTAGCCAGATCAGCAATGTATTCTGCCAGAGGTAGCCACTCGTTACCCAGGTGGTTGAGCCCCTGAGCCTTGAGTGGCCTTCTGGTCTTAAGCAGAGATGGGAGACTGGAACAGAAAGATGATAATCGTAGTGAGGCAAGCCGAGGTCAGTGGGAAGGAGAAGCAGCAGAGTCAAAACAGTCCAAATTCAGCAACAGGAAGGAGAAACAGGAACACGCTTGATTAGAGAGTACAGGAACCACAATAATCTGGCAAAGGTACAGAGACAGGAAGTGGCTTTTATAGGCCAAGAACCAGACACCTGACCAGACACAGCTGAAGAGAGTTGTCACTGATAACCTTGACTCTACAAGCAATGGTATCAGATCTCAGGTAAATTTCCAAAAGGCAGACTGGTGTACTGGTAAGGAAGAGGTTTAGCACCATGTAGACCCAGCAGAGTCAGTTCCTCACATTACCTCCACCTCTACAGGCGCAGCCTCTGGATGCCCTATTTCCTGGTTTAGCAGGGTACTGTGCATGGAAAGACTTTAGAAGATCAGGAGCATGAATATTGTCCACTGGTTCCCACCATCTATCCTCCTCACCATAGCCTTTCCAATGAACCAAATATTGAAGCTTGTTGCGGAAGATCCTGGAGTCAAGAATTTTTTCCACCTCGTATTCATCTTCACCATCCACGAGGACTGGTGGTGGGGCAGGCAGGGCTCGACCAGGGAAAGTATTTTCATGAAAAGGTTTAAGCAGTGCCACGTGAAACACCGGATGTATTTTCATGGAATCCGGAAGTTGCAGACGGAAGGCGACTGCATTGATCTGAGCAATGATCTCAAAAGGTCCCATGAACTTTTGACCCAATTTAGGAGAAGGAATCCTAAGCTTAAGATTCTTTGTTGACAGCCAAACCTTGTCACCAACATGATAAACTGGGGCCTCCTTTCTGTGCCTATCAGCAGCTCTCTTGTAACATTCCTGAGCCTCCGAAAGAGTCTCCTTCAACAGTTCTTGGGAATCTCTTAAGGCGGTTAGCCGGTCAGTGACTGCAGGAATGGAAGTAGTAATTGGGAGACTCACTAGAAAGGTTGGATGGTAACCATAATTGGCAAAAAATGGGCTCAGAGAAGTGGAGCAGTGTTGGGCATTGTTATAGGCAACCTCCGCCGTGGGTAGAAAATCCAGCCAGTCATCCTGCAGGTAACTAATATAGCACCGCAAATATTGTTCTAAAGTCTGGTTGGTTCGCTCAGTCTGTCCATTACTTTGTGGATAAAAAGCTGAAGACAGATTTACATTAATACCTAGAATAGAACAAAAACATTTCCAAAAATGAGATGTAAACTGCACTCCCCTGTCAGAAATTACTTCATCAGGCACTCCATGCAAGCGAAATATTTCCCGAATAACTAGGTCAGCAGTCTGTTTAGCTGAAGGGAGACCACGAGCTGGTATGAAATGACTCATCTTAGTTAACCGGTCCACAACAACAAGAATGGTAGTGTGTTCCTTAGAGGGAGGTAGTTCCACAATAAAGTCCATGGATATAGATCCCCAGGGACGATGAGGAATCGGAAGAGGCTGAAGCAAGCCAACAGGGGATGAGCGAGGAGTCTTATGTCTGGCACATACATCACAAGAGGACACATACTTCTTAACATCCTCATAATATTTAGGCCACCAAAAAACGTCCAGTCGCACTGATTCTGGAACAAACAGACGTTGTTGAAAAATCCAAAACCCATTAAGCATGGTCATATGAAGATCACGAGGAGGATCACGAAAAACTGGATCTTTAGAGTAGCCCTTTTTAATGCGAGACATTAGATCAGAAGGAAAGGTAACTCCTAAAAATCTACTCTCCGGCAAGATGGTGGCCTTGGTTACTGTAGTATGGAGGGGGTCAGCTATCCTAGACAAGGCATCCACCTTGCCATTTCTGGAACCAGGGCGGTATGAAATAAAAAAATAAAACCTTGAGAAAAATAGGGACTAGCGTGCTTGTCTGGCTGACAGTCTCTTAGCGGATTGAATACATTCCAGATTTTTGTGATCTGTGAGGACAGTAATTGGATGGGTGGCTCCCTCCAAGAGATGTCTCCATTCGGCGAAGGCAGCTTTTATAGCCAAAAGTTCTTTATTCCCTATGTCATAATTTATTTCTGCTGGTAACATCTGGCGGGAATAGAAGGCACTTAGGCCCAGTCCTTTGAGACAGTACAGCGCCAACAGCTGAATCAGAAGCATCTACCTCTACAGTAAATGGCAATTCTGGCTGAGGATGTACCAAGATAGGGGCAGATGTAAACAGAGTCTTTAATCTGGAAAATGCAGTGTCAGCCTTATTGGACCACTGAAAAGGAGTCCCTTTACGTGTAAGTTCAGTGATCGGTGTAATAACGGCAGAGAAATTCTTAATGAAACGCCTGTACAAATTGGCAAACCCCACAAATCTCTGTATATCTTTTTCATTCTTGGGGATGGGCCAGTCCAGCACAGCTTTAATTTTACTTGCGTCCATACTTAAACCTTTAGGAGTTATTACATACCCCAGGAACTGAATTTCTGTTTGTTCAAACTCACATTTTTGCAGTTTAATGTATAGGTGGTGGGTACGAAGGCACTCAAGAACAATGCAG
>OW240914.1:198464230-198726730 GCA_933207985.1 Pelobates cultripes
GTACAACGCTTTGTGCATAAGTACATAGGCTTACAGGACGTCCTGAAGCAGGCCAGGAAGGTGTGTGGCCATTTCAGGCGTTCCTACACGGCCATAGCTCACTTTGCCGATATCCAGCGGCGAAACAACATGCCAGTGAGGCGCTTGATTTGCGACAGCCCGACACGTTGGAATTCAACACTCCTAATGTTTGACCGCCTGCTCCAACAAGAAAAAGCAGTTAACGAGTATTTGTATGACCGGGGTGCTAGGACAGCCTCTGCGGAGCTGGGAATTTTTTTGCCACGTTACTGGATGCTCATGCGCAATGCCTGCAGGCTCATGCGTCCTTTTGAGGAGGTGACAAATTTAGTCAGTCGCGCGAAGGCACCATCAAGCGACATCCTTACCATTTGTTTTCTTCCTGGAGGCGTGCCCTGCGAGTGCTGGATCAGGCCGTAGATGGCGTGAAGGGGAGAGGGGGAAAGAGTTGTGGTCACCATCACCTCCAGAAACAGCCTTGTAAGCATCGCTTGCTGGACCTGCGGCTTAGCGCTGGAGAGGATTATGGGGAAGAGGTCAGAGGGAGGAATGTGAAGCTTTGTGAGGGAGGGAGGGAAGAGGAGGAGCAAGACCAACCACAACAGGCATCCCAGGGTTACTTTCGTTGTCACCTATCCTGGTACCTGTGGTGTTGTACGTGGCTGGGGGGAAGAAAATACCTTCATTGACATCAGTGAGGAGGAGGAACGGGAAATGAGTAGCTCCGCATCCAACCTTGTGCAAATGGGGTCTTTCATGCTGTCGTGCCTGTTGAGGGACCCTCGTATAAAAAGGCTGAAGGAGAACGACCTGTACTGGGTGTCCACGCTACTAGACCCCCCGTATAAGCAGAAAGTGGCGGAAATGTTACCGAATTACAACAAGTATGAAAGGATGCAGCATTTGCAAAATAAATTGAAAAGTATGCTTTACACAGCGTATAAGGGTGATGTCACAGCACAACGGGAATCTAACAGGGGGAGAGGTGAAGTCATCCTCCTCCTCCCATGACCACGCCGGCAAGGACAGGACGCTTTAGAGACGTGTTGTTGATGGAGGACATGCGGACCTTTTTAAGTCCTACGCATCGCCACAGCCCTTTCGGGATCCACCCTCAGAGAGCGACTCGACCGACAGGTAGCAGACTACCTCGCCTTAACTGCAGATATCGACACTCTGAGGAGCGATGAACCCCTTTGACTACTGGGTGTGCAGGCTTGACGTGTGGCCTGAGCTTTCCCAATTTGCGATAGAACTTCTGGCCTGCCCCGCTTCAAGTGTCCTGTCAGAAAGGACCTTCAGTGCAGCAGGAGGTATTGTCACTGAGAAGAGAAGTCGCCTAGGTCAAAAAAGTCTAGATTACCTCACCTTTATTAAGATGAATGAGGGATGGATCCCGAAGGGACTGACACTGGGCGATACATTAGATTAAAAAAGGCCTGATGAGATGAGCTGCCTTGGGCTAAAAATGGTCCACACACTGCTGTATTTTAGCTCTGAATGCCGGTTGACTTGCGTGACTTATCCGCCACCAACTAGGGTTCAAGCCGTCATGTTTTAGGGCACTTTTTGCCTGTGAAACAAACATCAATTATAGATTGAATAGCAGTTAGTTGTCTCAAAGCGGGTGTGTCAGGCTCACAGTGGATACTGTGCCCAGTGCCACCACTCACTCACTGGTGTCACAATAGCTTTGATTTAAAAACAAAAAACTTTTTTCACTGTTATAGATTGAATAGCAGTTAGTTATCTTCAAGCACCATCGTGACACCGCCACGACTTGCAGGCAGGCCTGCTGCCACCTCCTCTACTCCTCCTACTCCATCCTCTTCCATAACCTCATCGGCTGAGTCCTCTTCTGCTGCTGCATCTTGCTCCACATCGATAGGGGACGTAACAGTGATTAAACTGATAAAAATAGTACTAAACACACCACTCCTATCTGGTGGCACATTAGATTGCACGCGCAGTGCCCCAAATTTGTTGTGATCTGTGAGTAAGGTAAACGGTTGTCCATACAAGTAGGTTGCAGCTTTTTGAGGGCCCACACCACCGCCATGCACTCCTTTTCAATGGCAGTGAATCTACTTCGCTATGCAAAAGTTTACGGCTAAGATAAAAATCAATGCCGTGTACACGTCCACTGATAGGAGACGCGGAAGGTATTAAACTGATAAAAATAGTACTAAACACACCACTCCTATCTAGTGGTACATTAGATTGCACGCGCAGTGCCCCAAATTTGTTGTGATCTGTGAGTAAGGTAAACGGTTGTCCATACAAGTAGGTTGCAGCTTTTTGAGGGCCCACACCACCGCCATGCACTCCTTTTCAATGGCAGTGAATCTACTTCGCTATGCAAAAGTTTACGGCTTAGATAAAAATCAATGCCGTGTACACGTCCACTGATAGGAGACGCTGAAGGTATTAAACTGAACAGTCTCTATTCTGCTCTTGCATTTCTATTTCTTCATAGAAAACGAAAAAATTCTGAGAAGACGTTGGCAGGGCTATTCACTTGTGTGATCTGTCATGAATTGTCATTTGAATGTTATTTTGAACTGTGGGGCACAAGAACTTGAATCTGACAAAATGGCTGCCATATACACGTCCACTGATAGGAGACGCGGAAGGTATTAAACTGATCAGAACAATACTAAACACACCACTCCTTTTTTTTGGTGAGGCTTTACAGGACAGAGTGCTTCTCCACGGGACATGTTAACTCACGGGCAGCTGGCTCATCAAGGAACCACAGCAGCTTTCCATGTACAGGTAAGACACGTGCAGCCGGTAAGGGTTCAGTCTCTTCTTCCTGGAGGATACGCTGCAAGCCTGTTGAACGAGGTGACCTTGCTCGGGTCCCAGGTGTACGGTTCCTAAAATGGCTGCCATATACACGTCCACTGATAGGAGACGCGAAGGTATTAAACTGATCAGAACAATACTAAACACACCACAAATAAGGTTTCTCTCCTGTATGGCTCCTCAAATGATGCTTAAGATTAGAAGCGGCTGAAAAGCATTTCTCACACTCCGAACAAAAATATATTTTTTTAACATTCTCTCCACTTTGAACGAAATGACGTTTGGGAAGAGATTAACATAATTAAACACAGGCAGTAAAAATACAGTTTTTAGCCATACCCTGTAACTTTAAAACTACACATCCCATCTTCATAATTACATATTTGGAATCAGCACACTTAAAACATAAACATAACCAAAAATCAGCCAAATCCATCCAGGGGTTAAAAAGTTAGCTGGAGGTCCCTTTATGACCGACCGCAAGCACATTTTCCTGCCCAAAACAGTTCCATAGATTTGGGCTGTGAGGTCGGTCTATTTCAGGCTGAAAAAACGACTAAGTCCCATCGCCGAATGGGACTTAGTCTCTGCAGCTGTAAAACCAGTAGGGGAGAAGGTAGAGCTCAGCGGTGTTCGCGGAAATGTGTAGCCGATTTTAGTTCCATGAATTTGGCTACACATACCGCTGACCTCGTCGAATGATCAAAGATGGCCGCCGCCACGTGTTCGGCAAACGAACAAAGACCTCCCAGCATTGTCAATTAAGCTGCGGTTAACCGCAGCTTCTGGGAGGTAAATTGCCTGCACACTTCCACTTCTGGGTGGTCTGCCTGTGTGGTACTTGGTTCAGTAAGCCCCATTTACTGAACCAAGTGGGAATTAGCCAGGCAGGCACAAAGGGTTTGCACCAGGTCTGGGGACACAGGGGACACCGTCTTAAAGGGTCAGTGTCCCCAACAAGTCTGGGGACACGGCCTTAAAGGGGCAGTGTCCCAATCTTCCTGATGTCCCAAAAAAGGTGTTTAAAGGGCCAGCACCAGTCACATAAAGAGTCCATAAGCCCCAATATGCCCACCGACAGTCTTAAAGGGCCATACACACCAAATAAAAGTGCATACATTTTCACAATCTCCCAGGGGCCATAGTCATGCGGGAGGAGGCTGGCAAATAGGCAAAAATTTCGGGTTCGCGACATCACTAGTCATCATGTCAGCCTCTCTGTCATTTTAAGATGGAGCAGCGTCTGTCTCCAAGTCTCTCCTCTGTTTCTTAACATTTAAAAGTACACCTATTTACACCTTAGGTGTCTTCATTTTAGGGTTACTGTATATGAAAAAGTAACACTTCTTTTACTTTATTCATTTTAGGACCTCCCTTAACTTGGCAAAAAGTCAAGGCCATAAAAACGTAAGGATGCACACGTCATGGGAAGTTCCCTGACTTGAGACAAGATGGCATCTTAAAGTCTGAACATCTTTATCTATTAAGGGATACCACAGTATATTATCTACTAAAAGAGTCGTAGCATAGCCTTGAAGCTTGTTTATGCATTATCGTTATTGTATTTAGCATGGGACAAAATGGTGTAAACATAATATGTTAAGTAAGAAGTTATTGCTTAAAGAAATATGTATGAAAAACAATATGTTCCATTTCTAACACCTTGTGAGTTTGCAATATCTCATAAAGACAAAGTACACAGTTTGAGGAATACAATATTTGCATTTGCCCATAACACTCTTGTGATGCCCATCACCACATTCTTTCTTTCTCTGGATTCATGGTTAAAGGAACACTATAGCGTTAGGAATACAAATATGTATTCCTAATGCTATAGAGCCCTAGTCACCGTTTAGGTGACTAAGGCCACGTTCCGTGGCGAATAAATGGTTAACCATTTATTTGCTTACCCTAATCCAGCGTCAGGCTCCCCCGGCACTGGTGAGCTCTCCTCTTCCATCGGCGTCAGCTTCCGAGTGGAGCTGCATGCACTGCAAGAGGGGCGTGCGCATTCAAACCCTCCCATAGGAAAGTATTACTCAATGCTTTCCGATGGGGATCGTTTTTGACGGTGGACTCCGTGAGGACATCCAGCGTCAAATAAGTGTGATTTACTCCATGTAAATCGTGGAAGCGCCTCTAGTGGCTGTCAGGGAGACAGCCCCTAGAGGCTGGATTAAGCCTGCAGTGTAAACATAGCAGTTTCTCTGAAACTGCTATGTTTTCAGCTGCAGGGTTAAAACTAGGGGGACCTGGCACCCAGACCACCTCATTGAGCTGAAGTCGTCTGGGTGCCTATAGTGGTCCTTTAAAGAAATGCTCCAAGTACCTTAACAACAACAGTGTGATGTGTCTTGTTTGTGTGGTCATTGTCAGGATCCTATCCTGACAACCAGGAATATTTTTTATTTTTTATTTTGCAATACCAGTTTTCCACCACAGGAGCTTTCCTAACAACTAGACTATCCTCAGTATCTCACATCTGCCTAAGTTAATCACCTGAATTATGCTATAAGAGTCAACACCGTGCTATCCAAGTGGCCTTCACAATGAGAGAAGTTATTGTTCTGAACCTGACAAGTTTTCTGCTCCTGGCTCATACAGAGAAACCTACTCAAATCTAATGTACTGTGTAGTATTTTGATCTACTCATCAAACCTGCTTGTTTCCAGTCTCTTCTTAACCCCTTAGTGACCAGAACGTTTTTTAATGTTCTTATCGTTAAGGACCAGGGCTCTTTTTATGTTTCTGCTGTGTTTGTGTTTAGCTGTAATTTTCCTCTTACTCACTTACTGTACCCACACATATTATATACTATTTTTCTTGCCATTAAACGGTCTTTCTAAAGATACCGTTATTTGTATCATATCATTTACTATGAAAAATGTATAAAATATGAAAAAATGAAAAAATGAAAAAAAACACACCTTTTCTAACTTTGAGCCCCAAAATCTGTTCTGCATTTACAACCGCCAAAAAACACCCATGCTAAATAGTTTCTAAATTTTGACCCTAGTTTAGATATGCCCAATGTTAACATGTTTTTTTGGAAAGTTATAAGGCTATAAGTACAAGTAGCACTTTGCTATTTCCAAACCATTTTTTTAAGTTACATTGTAGCACTGATATCTGTTAGGAATCCCTGAATAACCCTTCACATGTATATATTTTTTAAAAGAAGACAATCTAAGGTATTAAACTTGGGGTATTTTGACTCTTTTCATGCAACCATTTTACCACCATCTATGCCAAATAATAATAAAAAAAATAATAATAATAATTGGTGATTTTTTAAACACACATAGCAATTTAAGAATACATGTACGGAGAACTTTAAGGGATACTTCCAAAGAACACCCCAATATGTGTTCAGCAACATCACCTGAGTACAGTGATACACCCCATGTATACGTGTGTTGGGTTCTCTGGGGGGCTAAAAGACCTTATTTGGAGAACGCGCATTCCAGTTTTCCAACTTGGAATATTCTCAGCTGGTCATCATGCACCCATGTCCTATTTGGGACATTTTTGAAACCCAGGCACTAATTCTACCACCAGTCTTTTTCAAACTTTTGGGTAGTAATTTTTTTGTTAATTTTTTTACACACATTGTACTTTAACCCCTTAAGGACCGGCCTGTTTTTGTGATGTTGTACGTTAAGGACCAGGCCTCTTTTTACATTTTTGTGTTTGTGTTTAACTGTAATTTTCTGCACTCTCATTTACTGTTCCCATACAAATTATATATTGTTGTTTTCAGGACAAAAAGGGCTTTCTTTACATACCATTATTTATATAATCTCATGTAATTTAATTTAAAAAAAAATTAAAAAATATGATGAAAATATACAGAATACATGTTTTTTTACTTTTACTTGAAAAATATTTTACCCACCTACAAAAGCTAATGAAAAAACTGCTAAATAGATTAAACATTTTGTCCTGAGTTTAAAAATACCCAGTGTTTACATGCTTTTTTTTTTGCAAGTTATAGGGCTGTAAGTACAAGTAGGATATTGCGGTTTCAAAACATACATTTTTAAAATTTATCAGTAGTAACACTGTAACACTATTATCTGTCATAAATCTCTGGAAAACACCCCACATATATATTTTTTTAAAGTAGACAACCCAGGGTATTCATCTAAGTATATTTTTACACTTTCTATGCAGCCATTTTACCACCAGTCTTTGCCAAACTTCGCATAGGTAGTTTTTTTGTTTTTTTTTTCACATGCATTGCAATTCAGGTATAAATTCACAGACCCTATCAACACTAATATGTGTTCAGCAACATCTCCCGAGTACAGTGATACCACCCATGCATAGGCTTGTCAGGTTGTTAGGGGGCTAAAAGGCCATATTTGGCAGGTGCGTATATCCATTTTCCAACTTGGAATTTTGACATGTAGTCAACCTGCGCACATGTCCTATTTGGGACATTTGTAACGCCGTATTTTACCCCCATCAAAACCATATATTTTTGAAAAGTAGACACCCTACGGTATTTCAAATGGTGGTATTTTAAAACTTTCCATGCACTAATTCTACCACCAGACTTTGTCAAACTTTTAGGTAGTAATTTGTTTTCTGTTTTTTACATACACATTGTACTTTAGGCATGAATTAACAGATAGTGTTATGTGTCACTGCCAAACAACACCCCAATATGTGTTTAGCAACATCTCCTGAGTACAGTGATACCACCCATGCATAGGCTTGTCGGGTTGTTTGGGGGCTAAAAGGCCACATTTGGCAGGTGCGCATATCCATTTTCCAACATGGAATATTGACATGTCGACGTGCGCACATGTCCTATTTGGGACATTTGTAAGGCCGGCCAATGTATTTTACCCCCATCAAACCATATATTTTTTGAAAAGTAGACATCCTAGGGTATTTCAAATGGTGGTATTTAAACACTTTCCATGCACTAATTCTGCTACCAGCCTTTGTCAAACTTTTGGGTAGCAATTTATTTTGTGTTTCTTTACACACACATTGTACTTTAGGCATGAATTAACAGATCCTGTTATGTGTCACTGCCAAACAACACCCCAATATGTGTTCAGCAACATCTCCTTAGTACAGTGATACCTTTCATGCATAAGCTTGTCGGGTTGTTTTGGGGCTAAAGGCCACATTTGGCAGGTGCGCATATCCCTTTTCCAACTTGGAATTTTGACATGTTGTCAACGTTCGCACATGTCCTATTTGGGACATTTGTAAGGCCGGCCAATGTATTTTACCCCCATCAAACTATATATTTTGAAAAGTAGATAACCCAGGGTATTTTTAATGGTGGTATTTTAACACTTTCCATGCACTGAATTCTACCACCAGCCTTTGTCAAACTTTTGGGTAGTAATTTTTTTTGTGTTTTTTTCCACACACTTTGTAGTTTAGGCATGAATTAACAGATCCTGTTATGTGTCACTGCAAAACAACACCCCAATATGTGTTCAGCAACATCTCCTGAGTACAGTGATACCGCCCATGCATAGGTTTGCTGGGTTGTTTGGGGGCTAAAAGGCCACGATAGAGACTTGTGCATGTCAGTTTTTCAACTTGATATATAGGTATGCTTGGCCTATCTTCGGTTTGATGTATTTTTTGCATCCCCCAGTTAGTGTTACCATCATGAAAGTATAATTTTTTATCAAGTAGACATTCCAGGGTATGTTATATGGGGTGTTTTAACATCATTTCCCCAACCATTGTGCTAAAATATTTTCAGAGAACCTGATAATTTGTGAATTCTGCTTTTTGATTTTAGCCAGCAGGTTATATGTTACTGCCAGAAAACACCCCAGTTTTTTTTCTGCAAAGTCCCCTGAGTACACATATGGCCCCCCATTCATTGGTTTTCCACAATTTTACAGTAACAAATTTTGGACTTGCCCATTTTGGCTGAATATAGTTTGCTTGCTCTGCTAGGCACATGTTGAGTGTGGTGCATTTTTCCATTCCCCAAGTTGAATTTATGGTTTGAAAGTATATATTTGTATAAAGTACACATCCAAGGTTTTGACTTCTTTTCCCCAACCATTTTGCCCCTTAATATTCAGATAAAGTGTGTGGTGGTAATTTTTGAATTCTGTTTTTTATACACATTTTACTTTTAGATTTTGGCCACAATACTTTTTTAACCAAATGTGCAGGTATCAAATGCACCTTTAGCAGCAATCTCTGAACTAACTCCTGCAAAAACAATCTAACTGGAGATTGGGGGAAAGGAAACTAACTAAACTTTTCTGCTTTCAAAAGAAACAAAAAAAAAATTCAGAAACAAGTCTTACAAAAAGGTATGCTCTGTGTGGTAGAGCTTAAAACATGTTCCAATACATAATCCGGGTTTTGAAGGGCAATCTGGACAGTGAAAGTGGGTTTCTGTCCTTTTCCCTTTTTTTGTAACAGACCCGTTTTAACAGATTTGTTTTATTTTCAATGCGTAGCACCAATTCTTGATTCCTCTGGCACCGTTGTTGGAACTTCAACGGAACCATCTCCATAAATGATTGTTAAAATCACTTTTAGTTGAAATTGGAGAAAGGTGGTTCTTCCAGGATTCATTTTTAAAAAAAGTATAAATGAATTGTGGGTTGCTACTTGCATCAGATAGATAGCCACCTTTTTGAACCAGGCTTTGGTTTTTCTTAAAATAAGATATAGCTGCATGAGCTGATCAGCCAAATCTACACTCCCCATGTGCCTGTTATAAGCCCTGATACAAACAGGTTTGGAATTTACTCTGCCTCGGACAGTGACGTCTGACATGCTTTCGTCATGGATGGTGGTTAGCATGTTAACATCCTTCCTGTCCTTAAATTTAATTGCAAGCACTTCAGCTTTGCGCAGAGCTTTGCATTGACCTTTTTTTAATTTGGCCTCTATGAGGGGTCTGGGGAAATCTTTGGAATTTTTTCCAACAGTGCCGCAGGCCAGTGTCTGCAAACTATAAAGCGATTTAAACAAATGGACACTACTATAGAAATTGTCCACATAAAGGTGGTAACCCTTATTGAACAAGGGGATCAGTAGGTTCCAAACTATTTTCCCACTTGTACCCAGACAGTCAGGACAGCCAGGAGGGTCCAGTTGACCATCTTCCCCCTCATATACACGAAAGGAAAACGTATAGCCACTTTCGATCTCACACAATTTGTAAAACTTGACGCCATGCCTAGCGCGCTTTTTGACGGAATGTACTGTTTGAACCCCAGTCTCCGTTTATATTTCATAAGGGATTCATCAACAGAGATACATTTTGCTGGGGAGTATAAACATAAGAAAATCTTTCCTGCAGATGGTCTATTAGTGGGCGTATTTTGTGAAGCCTGTCATATTGGGATCTCTGGGGTGACAGAGGGTATTGAAATGCAAGTATCGCAGCACCAACTCATATCTTGCTCTAGACATTGTTTGGGAGTATATAGGACTAGAATAGATTGGGTTGGTGCTCCAGTAAGAGCGGATTGAGGTCTTCTTTATTATCCCCATGTGCATTGTAAGAGCCCAGAATTTTTTGAGTTCAGGGACATCTGTGGGATGCCAAGCATGCTCCCTGACTACATAGCTACCTGGATTTGCATTAAAAAATTGGGTAGCATAGAGATTAGTCTGGGAAGCAATCTCCTCCCAGATGGTATCCCCCAAAAATAACTCCATTAAAAGGGGGGATGTTGGCATTAAAAGGGGGACTGTGGAGGTACCCAGTCCTCCTCCACATTCGGCATAGCAGGTGAAGCACAGCTTCTTTTTGCAGCCGGCTCACAGACAGATGACGTGTCACTAGACGTGTCGCTAAACTGATCTGGGTCAAAATCGGACGCAGTGTCAGTGGCGTCAGAGTCTGATGCCAAGAAGGCATATGCCTCCTCCAAGCTATACATGCGCTGCATGTTTCACCAACACACTACCTGACACAAAACTAACAAATTGCTAACACAAAGTTTTTTTTTAAAGTTTAAAAAAAAAAAAAAAAAACTAGACTAAAATAGACCAAAACAGACGAAAACAGACTTTAATGGATATTTGGGGGAAAGAAACTGACTAACTCCTGCAAAGAGAATCTAATGGAGATTTGGGGGAAAGAAACTGACTAACTAAAGTTTGACGCTTATAAAAAAAAAAGTCTAAAACACAATAAAACACCCTAAAAGACACTAAAACACACTAAAGCAGCTTTTTGACAACAACAAAATACCCTTAAGGGCAAAAAAAAAATAATTACAGACAGTACTAATGCACTGCTGTAATAGGACTTAGCAGGGAAGGGGTTAAAATGGATTTATTTTTTTACTTTTTTCAGGTTTTTGATCTTCTAGCAACACTTTTAACACTATAACAAATAACGGATCGCTCATATGCCGCAATTGGCTGTTACTATCTGCCTGGGATGCCGGGCAGATAGTAACAACAGGATTTTGTCGGAAGCGATCTCCGATCACTCCTGCCATCTGTTTTCCGTTATGACGGTTCAGGACCATCACCGGTCCTCAACGATATGCTACCGATGACGGTCCTGAACTGTCATCGGTCGGCAAGGGGTTAAACATAGATTCTCAGCTCCTGTTATGTGTTACTGACAAAGAATACCCCGATATGTGGTCAGCAACATCTCCCGAGTACAACAGTGCCCCCAATGTACAGGTTGTATGGGTTTGTGCAAACTTACAGGGGTTTAAATGTTGGGCTTTTCCATGTTTGCACATTGAAATTTGCCAGATTGGTTTGCTCGGCCTATGTTGCCTTGAGACTGTATAGAAGCCCAGGAATGAAAAGTAACCCCATCATGGCATACCATTTGTAAAAGTAGACAACCCACAGTATTCATAATGGGGTTTGTCCAGTCTTTTGTAGTAGCCACTTAGCCACAAACGCTTGACAAAGTTAGCATTCATATTTGTTTTTTGCATTTTTTTAAACACAAAAACTGCACTTTTACTGGTGATTTCATCGTCGTTATAGGTTTTACTGTTTTAAGCACTCATATTTGTGTTCAGCGAAGTTTCCCATGTATAACAATACCCCCCATGTACAGGTTTTATGGTATTTTGGAAAATTACAGGGTTATTAATCTGTCAACATTGAAGTTGCTGTTCAGTGGATAGGTGAGCGCGCTGGATGTTGTGTATTGTGTGTTGTGTATTATATATATATTTTTTGTATTATTATTTTTTTTATTTATTACCATTTATTTTATTTTTTTCACCAGTTCAGGCTGGCAGCACCGTGGACATCTCTTTTAGAGCGGTCACATGGCCCCTGAGGGTCCTAAATTGGAGAGGGGGGATTGTCAGGGCTGAGCCCAGACAGTGCCCTACAAGAAGAAGACTGAATTTTTTATTACTATTTATTTAATTATTTATTTATTTTTAAATGTTTTACTTTAACTGAGTGCCTCGACCCCTTGAGGCACTCAGTACAGGCAGAGCATTTGAAGCCTGTCTGATGGCTTCCGATGCTCTGCCTCACTGCCGGGCTCCACGTGGAAAAACCCGGAAGTGATTGCTCCGGGGGGAGCGATCACCCGGTGTTCTCCAGTGGCCACCGGCAGAGAAGGTGTAGGAGAGAATCTCCACATTTATAATCTTCTCAAGTCCCACAAGTCCCACAGTCTCAGTCTCCTCTACTCTGTCCCAACTACAGAAACAAGAACTAGAGCAGCAGAACCTAACAGATTACTCAATTCAAACATTTAAAGAAACAGAAACAATGTCACCAAAGAATGCACCTTCAAAACAGTCCCAACAAGAGATTATTCATGAAGAAATACATGAATATTTAGATACTTGTTTTGAACGTCAATTTGATAAGATTAAAAACGAAATACAAATTGGCTTTATGGAATTCAAATCTGAACTTTTATTGATTGCGAAGAAAGTGTTACGGGCAAATGCAAATATTACAAGTTTTAGAATGAAATGTTGTATTTCTTAAACTGTGTACTTTGTCTTTAAGAGATATTGCAAACTGACAAGGTGTAAGAAATGGAACATATTGTTTTTCATAACTGTTTCTTTAAGCAATAACCTCAGTGCATAATATGTTTGAGCCATTTTGTCCCAGACGAATTACAATAATGCATAAACAAGCTTCAAGGCTATGCTACGACTCTTGCAGTACACAATATACTGTGGTAACCCCAAGTTAATGGAACTTCCCCAAATCCGGGAATCTCCCACGACTGTACACTTACGACTTAGTATAAACAACAGATAACCTATTTAGACTTTAAGATGCCATCTTGAACTAAGTCAGGAAAATTTCCGTGACGTATACACCCTTTAGTTATGGCCTTGTATGTTTGCCAAGTTAAGGGAGGTCCTAAAATGAATAAAGTAAAAGAAGTGGTACTTTTTCACATATGAACTATGGTAACTCTAAAATGACGACACCTAAGGTATAAATAGGTGTACTTTTAAATGTTAAGAGACAGAGGAGAGACTTGGAGGCAGACGCTGCTCCATCTTAAAATGACAGAGAGGCTGACATGATGACATGTTCAGAAGGGTATGTTAACCTATTAATGATATTTGCAAGCATGTAATTTAAATCTTATAAACTCTGCTATAATGGATTTTATATTTTTATATAATAAATATCAAAAAGACAATCTTGCTTCCAAGACAATCCTTATTTTATATTGTATTCTCAATTATTTATATATGTTAAATAGAGGATCTCTTACACTATATAAAATTATGGCTAAGATATCTCTATGGTTAGCCCTACTACGTTCTATGCTTTAAGACATTATAGTGGTAAATAAGGGAACCACCAGCGGTTACAATTGGCGACCACGAAGGGACTTTGTACTTGGAAGCTTTAAATATAAAATAAATACCTAGGTAACCTCTTATACGTAAGAGAAGACACAACACTTTGTCATGGCACAAGTCTTGAAATATCAAGAATCTATTGAGCTACTTGTAGCCCAGACTCAGAGAGAGATCATTAGAGATGATTTTAATGTGAACAAAGCACTGTGAGTTCAGGTGCCAGGTACAACGTAATTAGCATACAATGCTGAAATTGTGGATCTTAACTAATATCATAATAGAACAAATGCCTAATACACCAGCATAGCATGGCCCGTTAGTTCCAGGACAGTGGATTGCAGACAGGGGGATAGGTTCTCTTTGTAGCTGCTTAGTATACTTGCGCAGGAAAAAGATTAATGCAAAATGTTGTCAAAAGAAAAGTGATAAGACAGAGCGATGAAATTTGAAGTCTAATTCCAAGAATGCATTATGGCTTAATGAAAACATTCATGCAACAGACAGACAGGATTTTTAATTATTGCATTACTGCGTTCTGGATTCTAATGTCCACTATATAAGAAAGGTTTTAGAAAACAGTGATAATTTCCATATTGTCAATTATGCTTGCTGTTGATAGAAAATCAGGAATTAGAACAGCATAACTATTTTTTCAGTCTGGAATTTCCAGCCAAGGTTGCAGAGATACAGAGACATGTAAACATTCCAAGGAATTGAGAAGTCGTTTTTTTTTATATTCCAAATTATGAACAACATACAGCCATAAAGAGAAAGACATGGCTTTTAAATAAATTCAGTGCAGTACAATGCAGCACATATTTTATATAATATATGCTAGCTAGCTCATATTTTTTCCTAAACAGAGTTGAAATTATACTACCCTGATAGAAAAAAGGGCAACAGGCTCTGCAAAAAAATTAATATTTATAAAATGATTAAAAATAATATATACGAAAGATAGATCAGGGCAAAATAAAATTGTAACTATACAGGATCTCTAATAACTTTTAAACTGAAATTATTAAAGGCTTATTTAAATAAAATGTTAAATACATTTACAGCTTTAAATGTGACCAAAAGATATTAAATGATGTGTTAAGCAGCCAGCCCAATTCACTAGAATAGCATAAGTATTCTACTATTTAAAGTGCACAATTCCTGCACATAATGACTTTGCTTACTTAGGTACAGTCTTTAGTCTATTGCAATGGCAGTAAAGTCCACCAATTTTAAAAGGGAAAGCTTACTTAAATCATTGGTACTATCCCACCGTACTAGCTGTAAGGAAATTAGAACAATTATATTGTACTACTGACTGTAATCAGATCAGACACATGTAATCTCAGTGAATTTCATAAACTAGGTTTTTATAAAATACGATTAAATAAATAAATGTATAGAGACTAAGCATTAAGAGCATTTACATGCATTCAGCAGCCTGCTCTCTCAAAGCCAGAAACAGATTTATAAAAAATTAAAAAGTAGGTTTTAAAAAAGTCCACAGTCAACCACACATGATGAGTGAAATGATTGCTTCTTTAAAAGCTATATGCTGCTGCAATTATGTATATAAATACTGATTAGGGCACAGAGTAGAACTAAAAATACAGTTTCAAATCTCATATATGGGGATTCAGTTCCACCACATATTCTACAATTCTGAAAGAGGCTAATTTTAATAATATGTTGTAAGAGCATTGTGAATATATATACTGCAAAATTAATTTGATATTGCAAGCCTGCAATATTCTAAACAGACATTAAAATTGCAGTGTCAATTAAAGTGATAATACTCTGATATATTAAAACACATTGCATATCACATATCTGCTATATGAAAAGTATAATTAAAGTGACATTACTGTCCAAAGCCCCCTCACATCTATTTTATAGAATCTATACTTTTCAGTGGTCACCTCCAAAGAAGCCTGGGAAACTGGGGGGCTCAGAGGGGTGCTCATCCCAAAAGGAATCAGATTCCAGACTTAAAGAAAAATAAATGATAGAAAAAGAATCATGGAACACCCAGAACATGCATTTTTGTATATAATCTTAATTTGCAGATATTTTATGCCTTAAAGACATATAAAGGATATTTAATTAAATATGCAGGTATCTTTAAAAATTAAGCAAAGTTAAAAAAATAAATAAATAAAATAAATAATAATAATAATAAAAAAATTTATTTTACACCACAATATAAACAGCTTTGTTAAACAGATTTAAGTACAAGTACTTATGTCAAGAAATATACAGAATACGTTTACAACAGGCAGGTTTAGCATAAATGCAAAGTTGTTGTTTTGGGGGATTTATCATTGCCCAAGAAATCTCAGAACATATTCAAAATTTTTGAGAGCAGCAAGTATAGACAGCAGATTGCAATGGACACCATTACAATATTGCTTTGCCGATTGAGGTCAGAGATTTAAAGAATAAATGTTCAATAGCTCGCTAGACCACTAGCTTTTAATGAATAGTTTGCACAACACTTATAAATAGTTTGTAATACTGCACATTATAGCTGTGACAACATAATACACAGGGTAGCAATGCTATGTCACTGTTTAATAGACTTACCCAGTATTTAAGGACGACATGTTTCTTGCAAAGTCATCGGGTCTTTGAGGGAGGTTCTAACTACATTAAATTAATTAATTAACTTACTAAAGAAAAAAGAAAAAAAGAAGGTTTTGTTTTTCCCCTGCAAGTGAATTTTCGGCGCAAGGTCATTTTGTGTTCACAGACTATTCGGTTTTAAAAAGCTGTTCTTTATCTCCCATTATGAACGGCCTTGTATTTACTATCCACACTAAAAGTTGGCTTTTAATGTTATTGTTTTAACTTTAATATTTCATAGTTAATACAGAGGATAAAGTAATTTAAAGAAAATATATTGAAAGTATATTAATTGATAGGATTTCATTTATCTATTTTGGTCCACTGTTCACTGATCTTGAATCTCAGTCTGGTGTTCAAACAGTTTTTCTTACGATACGTCGTGAGTTTATATCCACAACAGCATTTTGCTTTGTGGAAACAAATTGAAAGCCTGGCATTGTAATACGTGTATGGACATGCTTATAACAAAGCATGGGCCCTCTCCTCATGTAGTTGGTCTGTAACAGGCACTTTGATGCAATGTGTCTACCAACGCTTTTCTGTGGTCACTGGATCACATCGCATACCCTATCTCTCTGTCATGATGCAGAGTTTATGCTTGCAAGGATATCCAGACCTTATCCACCTGGTATCCGCATAAATACTCCTATCGCTTAGAGGGGTTAATTACATAATAACCATTGAAGGTAATATGTTGGTTGTTCTTCCTATAGAGGAAAGATGGACTTGCCCTAAAAGCTTTTTCATGGCTAGGACAAGCTCTTATAGAGAGAGATAATGTACTTCTGACTCCTGAAAAGGAATATTGTGGTCACAATATGGGAAATACTGTAATTCATGTGTTTAGTAATCATAAGCATTTGCTTATTGCCACATTACTGATGTACTGTTTATTGAAATATTAATATCCAACATACTTTTTGAATTACTATATATTGAAAGTTTGCCAACATCTCATGGTTATAAATATGTTTTTGTATGTGTTGATGCATGTACCAGGTTTACTTGGATATATCCTGTGCGAAGTGCAACCTCTGATGCCACGTTTTCTAGTCTCACTTCCTTAGTATGCATTTGATAATCCCAGGACCATCCATTTGGATGGTGGTCCTGCACTTACTGCAAAGGAAACCTAAAACTGGGCAACCACATTTGGGTTACTTTGGGATTTCAGTGCCCCAACCACCCCCAAAGAAGTGGGGTTGTGGTCTGGGAGAATGCTGAGGTTAAATGATTATTAACCAAGTTACTAGTTGCTTGCCCCACACAGTGGTATCTATTTATTCCTATGGTACAGATAAGCATTCACAACATACCTGATGATACAAATGGTGAGACACCATATGAAATGTTACATGTTTTTCACTGACAATTATATTTCTGCACCAGGGAGAGCTTAGAACCATTGGTTCTATTAGAGAAATTTAGGATTTTTTTTTTCCAGCCCACCACGCCTTGCACCACCGACTTTTTTCTACTGTTGGCCAGTTTGTCCTGGAGAGGGTGACTCAGGTAACTTTTACTACAGAGAACAATCAGAGCCAACAGAGAACAGTAAGTTTTGATATTTTACAACCTGCTAAATACTTCCAGGACGTTCACAGAACCACTGACTGATACAATGGATGCTGTTAAAGATGACAAGATAAAACAAACAGAGGACGACAGAAAAGCCACCAGAATCATAGCCACATAACAGACTGACTCATGATCTGACATCTGAACCTGCAAATATAAAGGAGAAGGATGAACAGACAGACGTGATACATTCACAGTTAACATGGAATGTACGAAAATGAATCATCAACATCATTATAAGAAAGACTCTGAAGAAAACAGACTGAACCTGCATTATCTAATACAGTAAGAAAGAAATGCAAAGATAGAAGCAAAAGGATGCTAGAAAATTGGTTATGGTGTCTCCTTCTTACAATCTGCAGCATTATCATAACATCAACCCTAGCTGTCATTTTAAAACTGCATTGGGATTATGTTAACAAGCAGGAAGCACCTGGACTGAATTGGACTGTACACTATACAAGTTCTGTGATCGTGAGGACTACCTCCAAGAACTATCTCATAAGGAGAGACCCAGCTCACAGTGAAATGATTGACTACAATGGTATTTCACAAGGAACCTATTGAGATCATTCCAAAAACCATTATACATGAGAAAGATGTGATTGGACTAATACAAATCCTAATAATGGACTCAACAATGATGACAAAGCATGCTGAAAACAGAAAAAGATGGGACAGATGTTTGTGAAAGACTTTGGATGCACCTATGAAGGTGATGCAAGAAAAGACTTTGTCATATAGTTTATCATTGAGTGACTACCGCAAACAGCCTTCTTTATGCTGAAAAGAAGTGCTATGCTAATTCTGGACATTGCTATTATGTTTCCAGACAGAAGATGACCGGAAAAAGAAATAAAGACTGATAGCCCTCAACACCTAGCTGTTTCTCAAGATGGAACATGGTACTGAGAAAACCAGATTGACTATCAAAGCACCTCACAGTACAAGACACAGATTGTTGCCTACAACTCAGAAAAAGTGGTTTATAGGAAGGAGCAGAAGAAGAGGAATATAGATTTCCTACTGGAGTGAAAAACCATCCTGGAACAATATTCTGTAACAATGAACTTTAAAATGACATTTGGTGGCATATGAATTTGAATTTGGTAGAAACACATCAATTAACTAAAGAAACCTTGATGCAATTAATAAATAATAACAATACCGGCTTACTAAGAGCAGATGCCCTGCCAAGAGAATGGAATATAAAAAGACCAACAAAATCTTTCAGAAACCTGACATCATGGGACACTTGTACTAAAGCACGATTTGCAGCTTTTCTTAAACTCTACATATTATGTACATACCTGCAAAGCAAGGACCTCCTGTAAACATAAAGACAGAGACATTGATACAACAAGGAATCTGTAATGGTTCTGTTGCAGATGTGATCTACCGTCGTACTCCTTGCTCTTTTGGTATAACTATACCAATGAAAACGTTAAATGGCTCCATAGAATCAAACGACAACGGATTATTGCTATATTCTGGACTTCCAGGAATGTGGTGCATGGACAGAAAAATTATAATTACTAAAGCAATCATGCCATTTTTTTCCCTGTATCAGAAATGTGTCAGTGACAATGTGTAATATAATACAGATACTATAATTAATGGTATAAGAAACACATAATGTGTTAATTACAAAGGTGGATAGACTTTGTGAATATCTGAAACGCAATTGAAGATTATTGCTAAAATGCCATATGCAGCTGCAGTCTGGCCTACAAACAAATATATTAAACTTGCGTATAAGAGCATAACAGCTAATTACCAAGATGAATAATTGAATCATGATAGTTAAAGATCATATGATTGCAATAACAACTGCAATAATGAATAAGGTTTAAACTTTAGAAGAAAATATAAATGTTCTTATTAAAACAGAAACTACTCGATTTTCGTTTAAGTTTGCAGAGTGGTATAATTAATATAAGTGAAATACTTCAACAGTTAAAAACAGTTAAAACAGGCAGAAACTTTACTTCAACTATCATAAAGTTTATTTATAATGATAAAAATATTCAGTCTGCCAGAGCCAAGGCCAGTCAATGGAAAGTAAAAGAGTATTAGGGATTAACCCATCCAGGTGATATACATGATGAATTTGGAAATTGATCATTTAGGTCACCTATTGCAAACTGGTGAAAAGATGTCAAAGATATAAATTCAACATCCATACCACTCTATGTATATATATATAAAATACACGTAATCAAATATTTTATCAGTTTTTCAAATACAAAGAAAATGTTAATTTGGTTTGTAATGGTTAAAGGTACATAAACCACCTATACAAAGGTAGAGTTAAAATATAAATACATTCAATATTGTATCTGAGTGCTTTCTTAACTCACTTTTAGAAATAATAATACAAATTCTAATCATCTTAAGCTACATCCAACAGCCACTGAAAAATATACTTAAACAATTAAGATTCACATTGTTAAGCATCCAATCTCACGAATGTAGCTTTCCACAATGGCTGTCAGATCTTGGTTAAAAAAAATTAAAAAAAAAAAAATGTTTTCTAAGACAATTTTTGGGTGTTTATGGTATTTTAAGCCACTAATAACTGTAGTTATTATATTTACTAATTATAACTTAGGGAATAAGTTGTCTTCTCCCTAACAGGACAAAGAAAGATAATTAACGACATATTTCCAATTATCAACTATTCTAAATATATTGAGAGATTTTGAATAAAGGAGTATTTTTAACATTTAAAGAGAATGTAATTTTACATACCATTGTGAACAAAGGTGGTAAATATTTTGCTGCTTCAAATTATCCTTATATATCTAAATCATATACAAGGGTGTTTATCTTTAAAACAAAACACTAGAAAGATTAACTATGTTACTATTTCATCTATCATTATTATACAAAGTATAACAAATGAAAAGATTTTTCCACAGATTTTACCTGTTAACATTTTTAGCACAACAGCACCTGATGTCAGTGAGATGTCTATCACTGAGATGTTACAAAGATTCCAATACAGCAAAAAGAGGCGTTCTTGAGAATCCACTTCAATTGCTGTATCAACATAACATTTACTGTAATGGGATCCATGTCACTTAAGACAATGTCTTGGAAATGCTGTCAATTAATTTATTCCGTAAAAGAATATCGGAGAGTATCCAATCTATACACATCATAAATGGTGTAAAAAAATGTTTCATGAAAAAACAAAATAAAAAAAAGACAAAGACAAGTACCAACGCCATCACCACAGTGATAACAGATGATGCTGATCAATATCCGCAACCAATTCTAGCCAAATATTTGGAAAGCTGGACTCTACAACCTATACTCTATAACAAATACCCGGGTATTCTACAAACACAACCTCCAGCAATGTATCTAAAAAATGTAAACTTCTACAGGCATTTAAAGACTTTGGATTACAAATACAATTACTACTTTTAACTTTTGGATTACAATTCATATCTGGATCTATCCAAGAATATCTTACTCTGGAACTTGGTGTTCTTTTCAATTCTTTCCCAGACAAATGTTTTGCTCATTTTAATCAACCACCTTTACAGGCAAAGATCATACTACGGATATTTTACTGTTACAACAATGATCAAAGATGCTGGGAGCACAAAAAAATTAAAAGACTGTTGGAGAACTTTGGTTTACTAATTTAAGGAAGAAATGGTCTACAATGCCCACAGTTTAATGGAGAGGGTGTTACGGGCAAATGCAAATATTACAAGTTTTAGAATGAAATGTTGTATTTCTTAAACTGTGTACTTTGTCTTTAAGAGATATTGCAAACTGACAAGGTGTAAGAAATGGAACATATTGTTTTTCATAACTGTTTCTTTAAGCAATAACCTCAGTGCATAATATGTTTGCGCCATTTTGTCCCAGACGAATTACAATAACAATAATGCATAAACAAGCTTCAAGGCTATACTACGACACTTGCAGTACACAATATACTGTGGTAACCCCAAGTTAATGGAACTTCCCCAAATCCGGGAATCTCCCACGACTGTACACTTACGACTTAGTATAAACAACAGATAACCTATTTAGACTTTAAGATGCCATCTTGAACTAAGTCAGGAAAATTTCCGTGACGTATACACCCTTTAGTTATGGCCTTGTATGTTTGCCAAGTTAAGGGAGGTCCTAAAATGAATAAAGTAAAAGAAGTGGTACTTTTTCACATATGAACTATGGTAACTCTAAAATGACGACACCTAAGGTATAAATAGGTGTACTTTTAAATGTTAAGAGACAGAGGAGAGACTTGGAGACAGACGCTGCTCCATCTTAAAATGACAGAGAGGCTGACATGATGACATGTTCAGAAGGGTATGTTAACCTATTAATGATATTTGCAAGCATGTAATTTAAATCTTATAAACTCTGCTATAATGGATTTTATATTTTTATATAATAAATATCCAAAAGACAATCTTGCTTCCAAGACAATCCTTATTTTATATTGTATTCTCAATTATTTATATATGTTAAATAGAGGATCTCTTACACTATATAAAATTATGGCTAAGATATCTGTATGGTTAGCCCTACTAAGTTCTATGCTTTAAGACATTATAGTGGTAAATAAGGGAACCAGCCACGGTTACAAAAGTAAAGATGAATGAAGAAAAAATAGAATCTTTGGAACATCAGCAAGCTATAGCAGAAGATCTCCAGGCAAGTGCAAGGAAAAAAATAGCAGATCTGGAATTTAAAATTGCAGATCTCGAAGACAGAACGCGACGTAACAATTTAAGATTTAGGGGAATTCCAGAATCAGTTTCTAATGATAAACTGCAAGATTACATCTTAGCTCTTTTTCGACAATTAGACATCCAACTGACAAATCCCCTACAGGACCTGGAACGGTGCCATAGAGTAATGAAACCAGACACTGTGACACAAAGTGCGCCAAGAGATGTTCTTATACGCTGTCCATCATATAAAGTAAAAGAACAAGTTCTAAGAGCAGCAAGATTAATTAGACTAAAAGAGCCACATAACAACATCTCTATCTTTCCTGACATATCGTATTATATCAGGGCAAAAAGAAAACCGTTCTCAATGTATACAAAGATTCTACGGCAAAAGAATATCCGATATTCTTGGAGATACCCATGCAAAATTGTGGTTTCTTATGAGGCGAAGATATTCTCATTTTCTGATATACCGACAATTGCTAAATGGTTCAAAGACCTGAACTTTGATGTGAATACCTGAAGAGTACAAAGAGTGCGAAAGGACAACTCCTTTTTTTTCCTTATTTTGAAATTTGCACGTAAACATTTTAAGGCAAAGAGAGAGTGATGATAAGCATCATTTGGCAATATAATGAAGAGGAGGTATGCACGATGCACAAGAAAACAAATAGCAAGAATGACGAGGGTGTTAAATATGTAAAGAAGGATTCTGATGTGTTTTTTTTTTCTTTCACTTTATGAGTAGACAGGCGACACACAAAATTATAAAAATTTGTTTATAAGTACGGGCACAATGCACTTCCGCTTGTAAGAAGTCAAGCAATAAACATGCACTAATCACGAGTTATGATATCTTAGGTAAGAAAGAGTAAGCTCACTTAAGGAAAAGAATTCAAAGGAAAAGAATTCACAAGCACTAAGCACGAGCTATTGATTAAATAGATAGCTAAGCACGATTATAACTAAATAAAAAATTAAGTATGATATTTATGAAAGAACGAAGCTCTAAGGTAATGACATAGATAAATTTTTATATAGCTTTGGTTTTTTTTGGTTTTTCTCTCTTGTTCTTGGACTGAGATCAGTTATAAATACTACAGAAGAGAAACTATCTCTTTCTCATTGAGGTAATTCAGCATCAGATAATTGATCCTGTATGGTTCTAGGTGGAGGCTTCAGTGAAAAGGAATACTCACTGATCCATCCAGACTTCCTTAAAGGGATGTTCATTATATATGTTACTGTTTTTGACCTTGTTGTATTGTCATGTGTTTGTCTCAAATTGATTCAGCGACTTTTGTGGTGGGCAACTGAAGTAGGAATTGTTTCAGGAAATTTGAATTATTTGTTTAAACATCTGAATGTGAATAGAAGATATCTAAGCCCTAATGGATAATAGTATGATACGAATGACAGAATTGAGGATGCTTTACTATATGAGGTTAAAAAATTTGATACCACTATGGTAAATATTGTGTCCATCAACGCGCAAGGCTTAATTCACCACAAAAAAGAAAAATAGTAATTGACCGTATGAAAATGGAAAATGCCCATATTGTATGTATCCAAGAGACTCATTGGCGACAAGCTGATGAAGGGAAATTTAGGTTTAAAGATTTTCCCCTTTCCGTTTGCTCATCCTTTAAAGAGAGAAAAAAAGAGGAGTAGCAATTTTATTTTTAGCTAAGTTAAATGTCTCTATAAAACAACTGAGTACTGATAAGATGGGCAGATGGATACATTTAATTTGTATTATTGATGACAAATCGTACACAACAGTCAATATCTATGTCCCAAACTCTTCTCAAATTCAGTTTATACAAAAAGTCTTAGCGAGAGTAGAAAATGTCAAGCAAGGGTCTCTTATAGTTTTGGGAGATTTTAATTCTGTAATTGATCCTAAACTAGACAAAAGGTCTGAAAAGGGTAAAATAATTAGGCTAAGAAACTTTGTAACATCATACAAAATGCAGCCCTTTTTGACTGCTGGAGGATATTCCATCCTACTGTTAGAGATTTCACCTGTTTTAGTAAAACCCACTGCTCTTATTCAAGAATCGACCTAATCTTAATAGATCGGAATTTGTTGGAAAGAACAAAATCATCTAATATTATATCAATCACCTGGTCTGACCAAAATATGGTAAAATTACAACTGAAGGATACATTCACCAAAAAAAGACCAGATTGGAAATTAGATGAGAAGATATTAATTCCTGAAGATAATAGAGAACAGATTGCAAAGGCAATAGATTCATATTGGATAGACAATGATAATGATGGAGTTCCATCTATGACAAAATGGTGTGCATTTAAAACCGTTATAAGAGGCCATGTAATTAGTATGGAAGCGCACGCAAAATTAAGTAGAGGGAAATCTTTGTCAGACTTATATATCGAATTAAATGAATGTAATAAAATAAATATATCTTCTCCTACGAGTGCTCTAGCAAATCAAAAAAAGATTCTTGAAAGCAAAATCAACGATATTCTAATACTTAAAGCAAACAGAAATTTACAATATATGAAAACTAATTACTACTATAGGGGGAATAAAGCAGATAAACTCCTTACTAACAGAGTTAAAGCACAACCAGAGGCCAAATTAATACATAAAATAAAATAAGGCCATGATGTGATAATGGATCCTGCTAAAATTGGTGCGGCTTTTAGAGAATATTATTATAATTTATACAATCTGCCAGTAACAGCAACTCAAGAAGATATACAAAAGTATTTCTTAGACAAACATCTGCCTAGATTAAACAATTCCCAATTAGAACAACTGAATGAAGACATCTCAGCTCAAGAAATTACAGATGCTATTGATGCAATGAAAAAAAACAAAGCTCCAGGCCCAGATAGGTTTATAGATTCCTTCTATAAAATGTATAAAGACAGGCTTGTTCAGAGAATTAAGGAATGCTATAATTCAGCTATGACCACAGGTAAATTACTAAAAGAGATGTTGGCTGCCAACATTGTCCCCATCCTTAAACCAAAAAAAAAATCCAGAAGAGAGAGCCAACTATAGATCAATCGCTCTATTATTAAATAATGACTATAAAATTTATGCATCAATCATATCTAAAATAATTAAAAACATAATTTCTAGTTTAATATCAGAAGATCAAGTAGGATTTGTCCCAGGGAGAACATCGTCTAATCACATTAGAAAAACTATAAATATATACGCTAAGGTACATGCTACAAAAAACCCCTTCCTCACTATGGCTCTCGATGGAGAGAAAGCATTCGATCGGGTCAGCTGGAATTATATGAAATCAACTCTAGAAGCCTTTGGTTTCTTGGGCCAGATCCTTTCGGCAATTATGGCCCTTTACTCCTCCCCATCGAGCAGGATAGTGGGGGGGGGGGAATTAGGTCTGATTGGTTTGAGATCTCTAACGGTATGCGCCAAGGCTGCCCACTCTCCCCACTCCTTTACTTCTTAGTGGCGGAACCACTGGCATATGACATATGTTCAAATGTTAATATAACTGGTTTCCGAAATAAGGATAAAGAGTTCAAGATAAGTCAGTATGCTGACGACATATTGTTAACTTTGTCGAATCCAGTTTTTTCAGTGCCAGCAGTAACGGAGAAAATAAAGCAGTTTAGTCTTCTCACAAATGATAAACTTAATATTCAAAAAACAGTGGTATTAACTTTACATATGGAAGCTGCTGATTACTATATCTTAAATAAACAATACGCTTTTAAATGGGAAAAGAAGGGCTTTGTCTATCTCGGGATAAATATAGCACATGATCCAGTAAATATAATGAGAGCCAATATAATCCCTTTAATAAAAGAAACGACTCATCTCTTAAAACAATGGAGTAAACTTGAGATAGCATGGTGGGGAAGAGTCAATTCCATAAAGGCTTATATTTTCCCTAAGAAAATATACCTATTAAGGATGATTCCGATGCCGATACAACCATACTGGCTCACACTTATAAATAAGATCTTCAGGAATTATACAGTCAGGTCCATAAATATTGGGACATCGACACAATTCTAATCTTTTTGACTCTATACACCAACACAATGGGTTTGAAATGAAACAAACAAGATGTGCTTTAACTGCAGACTTTCAGCTTTAATTTGAGGGTATTTACATCCAAAGCAGGTGAACGGTGTAGGAATTACAACAGTTTGTATATGTGCCTCCCACTTTTTAAGAATGCGGCTCTTCAGTCAGTTTACTCCACAGCCCATTGTTTAAATATTATGGAGGTTCATTATAAACTAGTAAATAGGTGGTATATGACAACGGCTAAGATACGAAAGTTTTCAAACTCTGATAGCCAGGGATGTTGGAGACGTGGTGCAGAAGATGCTGATGAATTGCATATATGGTGGAACTGCATACCGATAAGGAGAGCTTGGGATTGTTTTCTAGTAGAAATTAATAGAATACTGGGTATCACATACAATTGGACACCAGAGACATTACTACTACATTTAAAATTACCACAACTAACAAAAGATAAGAAATATTTTTTGATTCATGCATTGATAACCATCAAAATGTCTACCGCTAGAAATTTAAAAAAAGACGACAATAGATAAATGGCAACAATGCAAAGAAGCTATCAATAATCAATGTAAAATGGAAGGAGAGATAGCCTTTAATTTTTGTATTAGTATGCAGAAATATAAAATCTGGGATAAATAGATTAAGATTAGAGTTGAGTGAACCCTGACTATAAAGTTCTGGTTCGTACCGAACATTATGTTTTTTGGACCCCGAACCCGAACACGGACATATCACTGTATGTTCGGGTTGGAGTTCGGTGTTCGGCAATTTAATGGCGCGTTTTCAAAGGCTGCAGGGCAGCCAATCAACAAGCGTTTGACTCGTGTGCCTTTAGAAGCCATCACAGCCATACCTACTAATAGCATGGCTGTGATTGGCCAGTGCAGCATGTGACCCAGCCTCTATATATAAGCTGGAGTCGCGTAGCGCCGCACGCACATGTGGTCTTATTAGTGTAGGGAGAGGATGCTGCCGCTCATAGGGACAGCTTAGGAAAGAATTCTGCAAACTAGTACATTAGTGGGGTGGGGTGCACTTCATATCTAAGAGTCAAATAGAAACTTCAAATACCGCGGTTACATCGGAGTTTTAAAAAGTTAATTTTTTTGGTGCTAAATATTACATTAGTGAGATAGTACATTAGTGGGGTGCACTTCATATCTGAGAGTCAAATAGAAGCGTCAAATACTGCTGTCACATTGCAGTTTTAAAACTTAAAATAATTTGGGTGCTAAACTTCTAAATAGTATTTTAGTGGGGTGCACTTCATATCTAAGAGTCAAATAGAAGCATCTAATGCTGCGGTTACAGCGCAATTGTAAACATTCTAATTGTTTTGCTGCTAAACTGCTAAATAGTAAATTTTGGGCATGCTCTTCATATCTGAGAGTCAAATCAAAGCGTCTAATAGTGTGCTTACAGCGCAGTGGTAAACATTCTTATTTTCTGGGTGTTAAACTGCTAAATAGTACATTTTGTGGCCTGCTCTTCATATCTGAGAGTCAAATAGAAGCGTCTAATAGTGTGTGTAGCGGAACGCCAATATTAAATCCACGAATTCCGCTGGTTCAGGAAGTAATCCACAGTCAAGCGCTGGAAAAAGCAAGGCAATATCCCAAACCTCCCAGTAACCGGACGAAACACAGTTCTGAGAGTCAACTGTGGTCTTTATTTTCAGCTCCACAATTTATACAAGTCCCCATGCAAGGGGTTTCCTGAGTCCCCTCCCAGGGGCATTCCCAGAGGGGACTACGTGGGGGACTTACTGTACAAGACATTTCTCCCAATTTACATTTCATACAATTTACATTAAAATCTATAACTTTTCGAATATGCAGTTCATTTAAACGAATGGACGTTCGGTAGATAGCTGGGGTCTGAACGGATCATTCGTGAGATTACCGCTCAGATCCCAGCTAAAACAACCGAATGCCGCACGAAAAACACATTCATTAAAATACATGTTCAAAATACCGATTGCCTTCCAGGGAACAAAATACCGAACGGCCCGGCACTCCCGAAGGGCCTGAAAGCTCAGCGGTGTTATCAATAGCTAAGAGATACTTCAACAATATTGTAATTCTGGGGCAATACCCTCACAAGTCAAACTGAGAGGTCAGTTTATAGGGATACAATTCTAAAACAATTTCCATATGTCCTTTGCAGACTTTACATGCTGGAAAAACACAGGTGCCAACTGCTGTGGCTTTCTGCAGTGTGCATACCGGTAAGGAGGGCAGGGTTGAGGAGTGGGTGGAAGATGATGTGGAGGATGATGAAGTCCTAGACCCCACATGGAATCGAGGTCATGTGAGTGATGTGTGCAGTTTAGAGGAAGAGGCACTGGTCGCACAGAGGCACCAGCACAGCATAAGAGGGAGCAGAGTGCAAAAGCGGAGCGGCCGTCCCCTAGCGCTCGTCGGCATGTATTAGCTTGAGAATTACCAGTTATCCAAGTAATACATGTAGTGATCAAAGGATCCATAATAGAGTTGAGCGAACCCGAACTGCAAAGTTCTGGTTCGTACCAGATTTAACGATCCATTTCATAGTTTCACAGTCAGGTGGGCAGTCCGGTGACCAGGACCCAGACACTATCTGGGCGGCGGTCGGACGACCGGGACCCAGTATGCATGATGTTGAAGTTAGGTGTCACAGTGTGGAATGGATTAGCAAGGTCTGGTGCAGGGTAACCGCATGCCCCCTGGTGTTGAGCACCAGTGTTTGTGTGGCCACATACCAAGACCCTAATGCAGCTTCAGTAAAAAGAGTACTGTATACCAGAAGCCATCACCAGACTGATCCGCAACTTGGAACAGGATGTGACATTCACTGTAGCGGCTGTGCGTACTTTTAGCGTTCTCACCCTGCTGCTGCTCGCCTGTCTGCGTTGCAGTGTAACTTCGGCCCTCCCACTCACCGCCTCATGAGACTGTGCAAGCAGGCGATAGTGAAGTTTCAGCTGCAGCACGCACGGGTCAGTGGCTCTACACCAGACTTCCCTTCAAATTGATCAGAGTTAAAGAATTTCAAGTGGACTCATTACTATTATAGGGCCTCTAAAGAGTCCTGTATTGTTATTTGTCGTCACTACCTTCCCGAATCGAGAGTGGGTCATTTGCGCGCCTGCTTGCATGTGGTACCCGTTTCTCAGGGTCCCTGTATGAAATGGAACCCTGATTCCCCATTACCCGTGGTCAGGCGCAGAAACTGGCATCGAAAGTTGATATGGATGACATCCGCATGCAAAGTCGCCGCCACGGGGATGTGCGATTGGCCCGAGGTTCTCTAGAGTCAACAAAGTGTCTGCTCAACTATAACGTCAACAGCTACTCTGCAGAACAGAGTTGGCTTTTTTATATGTCCCAATATTTTGGGGGCTAACCTAATTAAAATAAAAAATATACATATAAAAAACAGTGTTGGCTACCTCATCCTCCTCCTCCACCGCTGCTTCCACCTACACCGCCATAGTCACCGCCTCCTCAACCTATGGGTCACTTAGTATAAACTAGGTACTCATTAGCAGAGGCTTTTGAACAGGGCCGGACTTGGGATACAAAGCAGCCCTGTGTAACGGATCGCCTGGCACCCCGACTGGGTATTCCGTTAAAGGATGCTCCTAGCGCTTCCTGAGGACTCCAAGCACTGCAGCAGACACCACAACCACCGAACCGGAGAAGCATATGAATCCTCTCAAGCATAGGAATGCTGTAGATAGTTGAATAGGAACCATACGAATAGGTTTACTCTCCTAGCAGTCAAACTGGAACAGCATACAATAAATCCTCCCCCAATAATGAGACGACACTTCACTTTGAGGGTTAAGCAGGAACTCAAGTGCTGGCACACCCAGCCTGGTTTTTATTACAATCCACAAAACATAGTACTGCCCACAGGGTTTTGCAGAACCACCAATAAACACATTACAACACATACAATGCAAGTACAGCAGCCAATCAGACACAATGGGAAAATAGAAACACACCCAGCATATTCCTCCCCTCTGCTTAGGAGATAATTGAGTCAATTACTGTATCTACTCAATTATCTCCAAGCTGAAAAGTTACTTTTTGTACATTTTTATAACTTTGTGAGTTAACATCGCACATACATAAAACTTATATTATTTTAACCAGTATAACTTGGGGACAAACATATCCAAAATTCACTTGAATAGGTTCAGGGGTTTAACGGTTAGGTCAAAGTCCTTTGCTTTTACTTGCAAGCATGATTTTTCCTGGCAAACCAGTTCCCACTGGTTTGGCAGTGTCCCTGGGACAACACCCTGGAGAACAATGGATCCGGGGGAGGGGAAGAGGAAGTGTCCAAAAAGTTTCAGTAAGTCCATTCACTGTGCTTAAAGAGCCAGTAGCCGCACAATAAAATACAATATGCCCAAATATTGCATTCAAAAGTACAACTTTACCAGGGGCCATAGTCAGCAGGAAGGAGGCGGGCAGCCAGGCCTCTCCAATGCCAGGTGGCGAGGCGGGTTCCGCCACACCCTGGCTGAAAAAATATATGCCAGCCCCATAAGTCATTGCGCCAGATAATTGAGTAAATATAAATATATATATATATATATATATATATATAGCTATTTCTAATATAAAATAATGGTCCTTTCAGAGTAAAACATTTAATTATACAGTAAGCATACTTACACAAAGACACAGACAATCTCACTGACACACACATGCTCATTGATACACAGCCTCATAGACAAACAATCTCACTGATATACATAAGCTCACTCACTAGCAGTCTCACACACACACCCTTAATGTAGTGGCTCTGGTGTGTATAGCCTGTGCCTGCAGGCTTTTCAATGTAAACACTGACTTTTCAGAGAAAAGGCAGTGTTTACATTGCTTACTAGTGACACCTCTAGTGATAGTCACTGAGAGGGTCACTAGAGGTGCTTCCTGTGTCACCTGCTGCTTTGTCAGCATTATGGCTGTAAAAGCATTATGGGAGATGTAGTCCTTAACATTTAGAGTGCTGAAGGTTGAATACTGTCAGGATTACTGTTTGATCCAGCACGTAGAACTGTACAGCACGGATGACAAATAAGTAACGTATTACCGGTCCTTAGAATGGCCGGATTTAACGTACAAAGAATAGTCAAAAATACTAGCGAGGTCAGGGAACACAGAAAGGGACACAGCGATGAGGAAAGCCAGGAGTCAGGATACCAGAATATAGAGAAGTCAATAAACAAAGCCAAAGTCAAAAACCAGGTAGAAAACTATAAACAGGAACGCGCTCTCGGACAACCACAAGGGAAACCACGACAGGGCACTGAGCAGGCTGAGAACTGGGCCTAAATACCCCTCCTTTAGTTCTGATAGGCTGTAACCTGCCTTTGACCCCAAAGTCAGTTACCAGGTTTCATTTGCATAATTGCTGCTCAGCATTAACCCTTCTGTGGATTAGGTTGCTGCTCGGCACAACTTTTCCTGTGTGGACAGTAAATGTCATTAATCACTTTTCTCTAAGCGGATGAATACATGACACCACGTTTCATTTGCACAATTACTGCTCAGCATTAACCCTTCTGTGGATTAGGTTGCTGCTCGGCACAACTTTTCCTGTGTGGACAGTAAATGTCATTAACCACATTTCTATAAGCGGATGAATATGTGACAAATACCCATTGCCCTAACGGATGTCCAAACAGCCCTCACTTCCCCTCCCATTAGTTCTGTAGTTTTCATGTTGTGTAATTTTGGGTTAGCTTATTTAGTTAAAAGAAAATGTATGCCTATGTATACACAAAGTCCCACATTAAAATAAAGTAGTATATGGTGCTGTGATGGGATTTCAACATGGTTCAAAATTTAGTAATCCTGAAATCTCCATGTGGCATATACAAGTACAAGTGTTTGTTGTATCTGTTAGTTACATGAAGCTAAGATACTGTCATCAATGTACTGAACATGTGCATCAACTGTAGTCACATTCCTTTGTCCTTGAAAGGAGTCATACGGTCTGCCCATATTAGGTGATCCTGAATATCCTGTTCACTGATTGGTCTAAGGGTATGTGTGAGTGAAGCTATGAATGGGAGGAGTTATTGTTAATAAATAGCCTGTGCAAACTATGCTCTGGGCTCATGCCTTTTGAACACAAGTTCAGTGTGAGATCCGATCGGTGTGTAAATAAAAGACCTGTTACTTTCTGAAGACTTGTGTCCATATCTCTATGTGTGGCTCCTGCGGTTTGTTCCTGTTATTCCTCCGGTAACATTTTTGGTGCAATGGGTCCAGGAACCTCATCGCACGGAAGCTGGCGCAGAGATTTGAGATGGTAAACTTTTTACCAACGTTCTTCGCGGCTACACCCGTGGACTTCTACCCTTTGTCTCGGCACCACTGGTCTGTTGTCCAGAAGATCATCGGCTTCTACGCAGTGAGTACCCGGGTGTCCCGTCGATGAGTGTGAACCCAGGTCCAGGAACTAAGAGGTAAGACTGATACCGTTAGAGCGGTAGGCCCACAAGGGGTTTTATATTTGGAACCGGTTATTTGATTTCCCCCTCCCTCTGGAGGGAAGAAGCGCATGCGCTCCGCTTATCTGGAAATTAGACACTCTGTAGTCAGCCCATCTAATATAGGTGGTTTGGGTCAGGCTAAATCTTGGTGTAAATAGTTTATGCCGGACACCGGTTTCCTGTCTTGACTAGCGTGTCTAGGTGTAAATTTTGGTCGCTAGGTCGGGGTGGCCAGCGAGACTAAGCAGATTCTGGTGTACATTCCGTCTGCTAGCTCTCAACCTATCTTGGCTAAGTGTGCTCTGTTGTAAATTCAGCCACTAGACTATTTATAGAGTAGATAGACTAAATGGGTACAGTTGTAAATTCCGCCCACTAGTTCGCTATATGTGGTGCTTGGGCAGCGTAGATTAACCGTATCCTGGTGTAAATAGTTCGATAGTTCTCGAGGTACTGGCCAATTAGAGTAGTTGGGTTTGCTGTAAATGTTGTTAAATACGTTGTAATTGTTGAATTGTATGTCCTGCTGGAAAGCTTGACCTCTGCCATTTAGTGGACGTGTAAATTGTGTGTATAGTGTAAAATAGTGCACGGTACCATAACCACTGACATGTACCATAACTACTGATATTACGTGAAAAATATTAAAATGACTGTTTAACCTTGCATGTGTACTAACTGATATTGTAACTTTAAAACCATAATTGTCTAAACTGTACAATAGTTACTAACCGTACCATAACCACTGACTGTAGAGACGAAATTGTTGAAATGTTATGTGATCGTTAGTTTATGTGGATTACTAGTGTGGATAATCGTATGGTTTGAATAATAGTTACATTGATAAGTGTATAGTCTTTGGTGGGTTTTTGATTTAATTTCGTGTGTGCGATGTCATGATATTGTTGAGCGTGTGAGGATCCTGTGCGTGTGTGTACGTGCATGTTTGGGCCTAGTAACTGTGCCGCGTGGTGGTGTTGCTAAGGTAACTGGTGTGACTGTTGAAACTGTTTGTATATTTTTACTGCTTTGAATCAGACGCTCTGTTGAAATCATGGGTGCTTCTGATTCACAAACGGTCCTTTGTCTTGTATGTTTTAAAAAAAAAAAAAACTTTTCTAAGGAATATGCTGTTTGTGATTATGGTGTAATACTGTCCCCCAAAAGATTAAAATACTCTGTGTAGCAGAGGATGGCCTGTTCTGGTAACCAGTGTTCCTGTGGATCCTTGATCCAGATTTAATACAGCAGGTTTACATTGTTATAAATAATATGCTGGGGCTATACGAGTAGTTTCTGTATACAGATTGTTGAAACACTGCTAAATGGATCAAGCTGTGCTAAGAGGAACAATGGAGTCCATGGTAGCCAGAACCTGTTTGTCCACTAAGGCCTTAATTCCACCTAGTTTGGACACCCCCCTTGCATCTGATTCCCAACCCCCTACTCTTCCTCCTAAGCTAAAACTGGGGTAGCTGGTATTTGCACTCCCCCTGCTATATTGTCCCCGCCTACCCACATACCTGTCTCACATAATTAAAGTCTATCTGCTTCATTAGACTTTAGGAAGCACTCTAGGGCCACCTACTGGCTATCTTCGGGAGTTACATTGATTTACATTGTTTAAAATATTAATGACCGTTTAATCATCCTTAACTCTATACTGGCATACAACAGACAGAAGTAGGACTGCTTACCCTATTTTAATATTTCTTGTCGTAAGGTTTTATTTTAGGTATAAATATATTAAAAGCCAAGTTTTATTGTTAGACCCATAAAGACTATTTTGATACAATTATACTTACCCTCTTGTGACACCTACTGGCAGGTTTTTGGTTTAAACACATTTTTATTTTTCAATCACCTAATGCTGACCAGTAAAATTAATTCACCCCCTTTCACTTACCTTACTACTCCCAGATCGGAACCTGTTACTAAACAACCCTATCGAAGTCCCATACTAACTCGACAAATGACTGGTACCCTTTAATCCCGACATTTACAAATGCCTCTCCGGCTTACCCCTGGTCCACCACATATTGCCCGAATGATTAACTCAGCATTTGTCAGCCAGGCCCAGAACAATATCAAGAGAAAATTACAAAGGTTAGAGGGTTTTGCAGGGATGTCCATATCACAGTTAATGGAGGTTGCAAATAAAGTACATATGAATAGGGAAACTGAGAATAAAGCATGAGGAGGAATGTAAAATGAGGAAGAAAGCAGACATGTTAGCGGTAGCTATCACAGGTGTAGCGAGACAGGGAGGGGAGATGGATAGAGGAGTTGAGGCTAGGATGAGCTACCACTAGGCAGAGATCAATGTGCATATTGTAGAGAGGAAGGACATTGGAAGAGTGACTGCCCACAGAGGGGATATATTGTAGGTGGCAGGCAAGGTGGTTACAGTGGTAGCTTTAGAGGACGAGGAAGTTTTGGAGGATTTAATGGAGGATTTAATGGAAATGGCAGAGGGGGTGTTCAGGAAGGAAGATATTATCCCCCTACTCTGAGACTTAGGGATAGGGAAGATAGAGATTTTGTGGGTCTGGCTGACATTGTCATGGAAGACTATTGATACCGACCGGGCTCCATCCCTCTTGGCTGAGCGGAGCCTATGGTTGATGTAACAATAGGGGGAAAGAGAAGTCCTTTCATGATTGATACAGGTGCTGAACATTCTGTGGTGACTAAGTTGGTAGCTCCTCCTTCTGGAAAGACTGTAACTGTAATAGGAGCTACTGGGAGAAGCACTGCTAGACCGGTTCTCAGGAGTCGCACTTGCATTTTAGGAGGCCATTTTGTGAAGCACCAGTTCCTATATATGCCAGAGTGTCCAATTCAACTTCTAGGACGAGATCTATTATCAAAGGTTTAAGCTCAGATAACTTTTCTACCTAGTGGATCAATGTCTCTGAAGTTTAATAAAACACCAGGCATGATAGCAGTATTGGTACCAAAAGAAGAAGAATGGAGCTTCTACTCTGTAATAACAAATGCAAACCCTAAGAGTGATGGATCTTTATTTGACATTCCAGGAGTATGGGCAGAGAATAATCCTCCAGGACTTGCTCGTAATATCCCACCAATACATACTGAACTAAAGCTTGGGGCTTACCCTGTAAGCTTATGCCAGTATCACATACCTCAGAAGGCCAAGAAGAACATACAGACGTATGTTACATACAGACGTAAAGTATGATATCCTATAATTCTGTACCTCCCCTTGGAACACTCCATTATTACCTGTTCAGAAACCAGGATCAGATGAGTATCGTCCTGTACAAGATTTAAGAACAGTTAATGATGCAGTAGTTAATATACACCCAGTGCCACCCAACCCCTATAATCTGCTTGCCCTAATTCCTGGTGGGGCAACTCACTTTACAGTCCTAGATCTTAAAGATGCTTTCTTCTGCCTTCGACTTGCTGTTGAAAGTCAGTGCATCTTTGCTTTTCAATGGGAAGATGCTGTTACGGGATCGAAGCGTCACATAACTTGGACCAGGTTGCCTCAAGGATTCAAGAATTCACCTACCCTATTTGTATCTGCACTGAATCAAGATTTACAAGACTTCAAATCCATCCCAGGGGAATGTGTATTGCTTCAGTACGTGGATGATCTCTTGATAGCGGCAGTTACTAAAGAGATGTGCCAACAAGTAACCCATGATCTACTCCATATTCTTTGGAGGGCAGGTTACAAGGTGTGGCAAACCTTGCCACTTCAGATTATGTTATTATATGTCTACAGGTTGTCCTAGAAAAGCTGGTCCAATTCTGTTAGTTTATGTATTCGTCTATACTTGTAATAAAGAGCATTCGCATGCTAACAGCCAAAATCCGCTGGCATTCATATGGTAGTTTCACGAACAGTGACTTTCCACACTGCTCGTGAAACGAACAAAGTACCGAATGGGAGACCACACACAGGGGATCGTGTGGCTCCCATTAATCAGTTGCAACATTGTATCAATCGGCTGCTAATTGATTTCCCCGGTGGCCGTCGTTCGGCTACCAACCACGCAGCGGCGACCATCTTGGATTTCCTTTTAGCCCAGCGGTGTTTGGTCATCGAGTGCCTGGAACTAAAATCGGCTACTCAACGGCGCGAACACCGCTGGACTTCCAGGCCGTTCTGGAGAGCCGGTCTTTCGGTACTTTCTTCCAACCTATGTATTCGTGACTTTCTGAAAAGTTGGTGGTAAAATGTTTTTCGTGCGGCGTTCGGTTATTTATGCTGGGATCTGAGTGGTACTTTCCCAACGTTTGCACTCAGACCCCAGCTATCTGCCGAACGGTCATTCGGTATAATGGCAAGAATAAAGTATAAGTTACATATTTTTGTGTGAAAAAACGGTTCTGCTGTACGGAGGGATAATTCACTTTACAAGATATTCTTGTGGGAGTATCCCTCTCGTACAGCAGTGCATGGTGGGAGAAATGTCCTGCATGTTCAGTTCCCCATGTACAACCCCTGTAAAGTGACTAAGGAAACCCCTTGCATGGGGAATCACATAAATAATGGAGCTTGTGAATAAAATCGTAAGTTGACTCCCAGAACTGTGTTTCGTCCGGTTACTGGGGGATTTGGGATATTACCTTAATTTTCAGTGCTTTACTTGGATTACTTTCTGTACCAGTGGAGATATTGGGATTTAATATTGCAGCTCCGCTACACAAGGTATCAAGGAAGAAGGCGCAATTGTGTCAGCCAACTGTCAAGTATTTAGGATTCCATTTCTCTGAAGGTAAAAGAACAATGGGACCTGAAAGAAAAGAAGCAGTGTGTCGAATACTGAGTGCAAGAATTCTTGGGAGCAGCAGGATTCTGTAGGATATGGATTCCTAATTATGCGATATTGGCGAAACCCTTGTATGAAGCTGTAAAAGGCATGGAACATGATCCCTTCCTATGGACCACAGAACAACAGAAGACCTCAAGATATCAAGAAAGCACTTATGAGTGCCCCAGCCCTAGGCCTACCAGATCACTTGCGTCCTTACTACCTATATGTGCATGAGCAAAGAAGAATGGCCGTGGGAATGTTAACTCAGTACTTAGGATCATGGCAAAGACCTGTAGCCTACTTGTACAAACAACTGGATGTGGTGGCTAGTGGTCTTCCACCTTGTCTACGAGCAGTGGCTGCTGCAGCTTTGTTGGTAGCGGAAGCTGACAAACTTACATTGGGTCAGAAACGAGTACCTCATGCAGTACAGAACCTACTGGATTACAAAGGTAATCATTGGTTCAGCAATAGCAGAATGACCAAATATCAGGCTATGCTATGCGAGAATCCACGAGTACATCTTGAGACTGTCAACAATCTCAATCCAGCTACCCTTCTGCCACAGACTGCTGAAAGTCAACATGACTGTCTGGAAATAATGGATGAAGTATTTTCTAGCAGGCCAGATCTCCATGATTTTCCCATCCAGAACCCATATATACAGTACTATACGGATGGTAGTAGCTTTGTAAAAGAAGGTATTCGTTATGCAGGGTATGCGGTAACCACCATCGACAAGGTGATAGAAGCACGACCATTTTTGAAAGCGACATCAGCACAGAAGGCGAAATTAATCGTACTGACAAGGGCCTTGCAACTAGCTGAGGGGTTGGAAGTGAACATCTATACGGATTCAAGATATGCCTTCTTAACAACTCATGCCCATGGAGCATTGTTTAAAGAAGGAGCTGTAAAGGTGGCAGAGGTGACACCTTGGATTCATCACTCTAGGGTTAAACCAGCGGCAGATTCCTGGCAAGCTACTCCAGATCGTGAGAATCCTTGCAAGATCCGGTTGAAGCGCATGACCCAGTCGAATTGAGCGTGACTTGAGAAGTATGAGTTGATTTTTGAAGAATCGTGGTTGAAAGTTGCAGAGATCAACAAGTAGGTGTTTTGACGGCCATAATAAAGCCTGACCACCTGCCTACGTTTCATAGTCAGAGTATCTCAAAAGGGACCTCTGTGAAATTAAGTGAGGATCAGAAGTACTACAATCCTTGCAGCCCTCACAAGCGGGAAGCTGAGGTGCCGTCGCACGGTTGAAGAATTAAGATGAGGATCACAAGAATAATGTGTTTAACTATGTGCTTTAGTATTTTTATGATTTTTCAGGAGGGTAAAGGTAAGGATATTCCAAACTGTGTTAGTTGTATTAAGAATACGAAAACAGGTAACCAGATATACCAGACCCTAATTTGGCACTCACAATATGAATGTAAAGGATCTGTGTTTAGGTGTAGGTACTTAGATACTGATTATAGTGTGTGTCATCCGATCAGGTGAGCCCCAATTCCAACCCCGTACAATTTGGTTGGTAATTTGAAATAGTAACTCTCAGGGGACATTGATAAATAGGACTTTTTTTTGCAATTTACATTTTTCCTTTATTTTCAGGTTATTTCCAATAAGGAAAAACAAAAAAAGAAGAAGGGATACAGAAAGAAGAAAAAGGGTTTGGGGTACAATCAGTTGTGTTACATCGTTTTAGTATACACTTATCATACAATATTATACGTTACTCATATTACATTTAAGTAAAATCTATAATATACAAATCCTGACCAAATTTATTTTGTTTTCCCTAGAGGATACTGATGTGTCCACTTTGAAATTCACCTCAGGGAAATTTAACCCCTACAAAAAAAAAAAAGAAGATTTATAAAAAAAAAAAAAAAAAATTCACTCCGAACTTCAACTATTTAGGTTGATCTAACAATAGAAGCTTATTTTTAATTTAATTTAGCTGCTTGGTATTGTCAAAATAAATTGAATTAAATGTCCTGCTTATTGTGTACTTGGATTATGTTCAAGCCCGGCCTAAGTGAAAAAAGACTCATTTATCCCCTCCTGAACACTCAGCGTATATAGTATACCACGACTCCCTTTTATTACAAAAGCCTGATCCGTAAGGGACTAGACCAAAATTTTAATAGTTATTATTAATTTTCATTTATTTTTACTAAGTTATATTCTAAGTTATATTTCTAATAGTAACCATAAAGAAAATAAATTTAATTTCTCATATCTTATTCTAAATATATACTCCACATTTCTATTAAACTTATTTCATTATTATCTTTATATATAAGTTTTCCAACAACTAACTATTTTTAAGCTTAACTTCCCAATTTTAGTCTGGTCCCACATAGTAGGCTAATAATCTATAGTCAGCTTATTTCGTTATTATCTTTGTATATAAGTTCTCCAACAACTAGCTACTTTTAGGCTTAACTTCCCAATTTTAGTCTGGTCCCACATGGTGAGCTCATAATCTATAGTCAGAGACATTAATGTTTTAACTTCATCTATTGTGGGTAAATTTGTAGTCTTCCAGTTTCTAGCTATAAGAATTGACACTATAGATAATAATAAGAAGATTAATTTACGCGTAGGTTTAGGAATATGGTCCGGAAAGGCTTTGAGAAGTAGCATTTTCGGTGTATGATCTAACTTATAAGATGTCACCTCTTGAATCATTATTTCGACCTCTCTCCATAAGCTATTAACTCTTTCGCATGTCCACCATATATGAAGCATAGTTCCTTTATAAGAGTGGCATCTCCAACATATATCTTGTGTATCAGGATACATTGCATGAATGCGAGTAGGTACCAAATACCATCTATATAAGATTTTCCGTGATATTTCAAAGTGTCCTGTACATGAAGACATTCCCAGATGTGCCGTAAAAATATTGTTCCATTCATCTTCTGATATAATTTCTTGGATATCAGCTTGCCAATCTATCATAAATTTTGGTGTTGCTGTTTCTCTTGAATTTATTAGAATATTATAACAGAGCGATAGTACTTTCCTGGGTGGAGTAAGTGCTATGCACATCTCTTCAAATTTCATAACTAACTTGCGAGTTGTTCGATGTCCTACATATAAATTATTATTAGCCAAAAGGGCTTTAATCTGCCAATATGCAAATTTAGATTGTGGAAGAAGTGTAAATTCTGATTGGAGAGTCGAAAAAGACTTTAACCCCTCTACCGTATAGAGTTTAAAAATGTGTGTAATTCCTTTTCTATGCCATTGTAAATAAGGAAATGTTTCGTTACAACTATATAAACTTCTTATGGGGGTTGCCAATGACCAAGGGTGCCCTGAACATAAACTTCCTCTGTTACTATCCCAGATTTTAAATATAAGTCTTGTCGGATGTAATATGTCAGAGGTTACTTTCAGGATAAATAGGACTTTGATAAGCACCATACATTCTATGGGTATTCTATTATTTGATGCATGTAAGGTGATTTCGGGTAGTAGAAAACCATGGAATGTATGTGGTAATCTTTGTTTAACAACAAATATTTATGCCCTAGTAAAAGATCTACTGATCCTGACTTTAACTGCTGCCCATATTGGTCATGTGTAGGGTGGGCGACCTGGGGAAAGATAGTAGATCAAGACATGATTATCCAAAGGTTGCCCACCTATTGTAAAACCATGGAATGTAATCCTGTACATATGACCATTTCCAATCAACAGCAATTTATTGATACGTTTGGGAGTCTTTTTGGGTTTCAGATACATGGTACAGGAACAGATACGGGAGGCATATTATATGTAGGTATTGAAACCGAGACAATAGCTGCTAAGACTCATCAGGTTCTCCATTCCTTTTATGAGGAGATGAGTGTTGAGGATAAAATTCACCATAATGTTAAGAACCTATGTATTGATTTGGCTGAGAGTATTGCAGGTAGTCTTAATATAAGTAACTGCTTTGTATGTGGAGGTACTAATATGGGAGACCAATGGCCATGGGAGACAAAAGAGATTTGGTACCCTGGTTCTGAGACAGATGAAAAACAGATGCCTGCTCAGTCTGATCATCAAGTAAGTACTAAAGGTAAATCAGAATGGCAGTTAAAAACATCTATTATAGGTCATGTATGTTTAGCCAGGAAAGGGCCACTGTATAATACACTACTTGGCAAGTTAACATGTCTGGGACAGAAGGCCTATAATGCTGATACAAAAGATACTACTTAGTGGTCAGCTTCAAATGTCTCGGAACCTACTAATCCTTTTGCCATTTACACCAATTTGAAAGAGGTATGGTTTGACTTATCTATTACATCCAATTGGAAAGTGAATTTATACTAGATCTGTGGTAAGAAAGCATACTTGGAGTTGCCACAAGATTGGGAGGGAGCATGTGTGCTAGGTATGCTCAAACCATCCTTCTTCTTGTTACCAACTGAAATGGGAGAGACCTTGGGAGTTAAGGTTTATGATGTAAATCATAAAAAGAAGCGAGCATCATTGAATGTAGGTAACTGGGAAAATGATGAGTGGTCTACCCAATGTATTATTAATTATAATGGACCTGCTACCTGGGCTGAAGATGGTACTTATGGTTACCGAACCCCCATATATATATGCTCAACCGCATTATAAGATTGCAGGCGGTGGTTGAGATCATAACCAATGAGACAGCTAAGGCCCTTAACCTTTTGGCGAATTAAAATATCCGCATGAGATCAGCCATTTACCAAAATAGGCTGGCTCTTGATTATTTGCTGGCAGTAGAAGAAGGTGTGTGTGGAAAGTTTAACCTTAGTAATTGATGTTTGCATATAGATGATGAGGGGCAGGGAAGTGATTGACATTACCAGCAATATGGTTAAACCGGTGCACGTACCCACTCAAACTTGGAACGGGTATAATCCAAATAGTTGGTTTGGGAGTTGGTATGAGCAGTTTGGTGGGATTAAGGCATTGGTAGGAGAAGTGCTATTTATTATTTCTTATGCCTCTTCCTGCCCTGTCTGATTCCATTAGTAGTTAGGTCTATACGTAGTGTTATTGAGAGCACTATAGAAAGGAAGACAGCTGCTCATGTAATGGCCATCTGGAAAGATGAACCCCTAACACAGAGAGAGACTATTAATAATCAGGTTGATGAGTGTTGAGAGGTAATAGAGTTAAGTTAGAATGCTTATAAGGTCTGTCCCGGCTCATGGTTACTTGAAAGGTGTTGGCAAATTATGATTAGTGATGCATCTGGAATAACTTTGTATCAGAAGCATCAAATGGGGGAATGCAATGGGATTTCAACATGGTTCAAAATTTAGTAGGCCTAAAATCTCCATGTGGCATACACAAGTACAGGTGTTTGTTGTATCTGTAAGTTAGTTACATGTAGCTAAGATACTGTCATCAATGTACTGAGAATGTGCATCAACTGTAGTCACATTCCTTTGTCCTTAAAAGGAGTCATACGGTCTGCCCATATTTGGTGATCCTGAATATCCTGTTCACTGATTGGTCTAAGGGTATATGTGAGTGGAGCTATGAATGGGAGGAGTTATTGTTAATAAATAGCATGTGCAAACTATGCTCTGGGCTCATACCTTTTGAACACAAATTCAGTGTGAGACCGATCGGTGTGTAAATAAAAGACCTGTTACTTCCTGAAGACTTGTGTCCATATCTCTATGTGTGGCTTCTGCGGTTTGCTCCTGTTATTCCTCCGGTAACAGTGCAGAGTTCTTTCCATTTAGATGTTAATATATCATTGATGAATATAAAGAAGTACCCAGCATTACTACATTACCAAAGTCCATTTACATATTTTGAAAGTAAGAAAAATAAAACCAGACTGGATTAGTAAAATGTGCTGCAGAAAATCGTCATTCACATCTGCTATTATTTGATAGCAAATGAATATAAACTTTGTGATAAAGTCTGAAACCTGACAATAAATGAGTACATCGAATAATAAAAAAAATTATATTGTAATATCATTGATAAGATGTTAATAGTACTGTAGTACAGCTCTAGACAATCAAACACACTCTATTGTGCGTTATCCCAGCCATAAGCATAGTTGACAACAGTCCTGAATTTGCTGGGACAGTCACAGGAAAACTAAACATCTTGTCCCACATTTCAGGGGGGAACTACAGCCAATGTAGCTGCTTCAGGACCGACAGGAAAATGGAGAGGAATATGTATATGTCTGTGTGAGATTTTTTCAGTGTGTGTGTCTATTAGAATGTGTGTATCTCTTTGAGTCTTGCTGTGTGTGTGTATGTGTGTATGTCAGGGTGCTTGTGTGTGTATTAGCATGTGTGTATCTTTTTGAGTCTTGCTGTGTTTGTGTGTGTCTGTCAGGGAGTTTCTGTGTGTATTAGCATGTGTATATTTCTTTAAGTGTTTCTATGTTTGTCAGGGTGCTTGGGTGTGTGTCTGTGTCTGTGTGTACTTGCCACAAACTGTCCTTTGCAATGATGTTTAAGGAGTCACTAGAAGACACTGACAGGTTTAATCACTGAAGATTCCCAATATACAATGAAGTAAAAGGAAGTCAGGTGCACTAACCTCTTAGCTATCCCCAGCAGTGTAGTGTTAGGAATAGGTCTGCATCAGACACGTTACTACTGTCCTCCTGGGAGCACTCTTCAGACATATAAGATGAGCAGGACCCAGGGGACAAGGGCATGGATCCAGAATCTCCAGAGCAGCTGCTGCCGCAGGGAGAGAGTACATTAGAGCCTGTCCTGGCCCCCTGTCCATCTCCAGAAGATTGTCTATCCATCAGAAGGTCCTGCAGTGTCCTGTACAGCTGATCTCAGGGTCTCCACCTTGCTCATCTTCTTGTTGGAACCTTGGGCTTGGGGCACATGCTGCCTAAGTTTGGCAAAACCCATGTTTTGCTTGGTGGGCTAATGGCAGCAGGGTGAGCTGTAATGGCGGCCGCATGGAGAGCTGTAATGGCGGCCGCAGGGAGAGTGGTAATGGCGGCCGCAGGGGAGAGCTGTCTGTGCTGTCTCTGCTCCCCAGCACGCAGCTTAATGAGACCGGGCCCGAATAGGATGTCATATTCCGGCCCCAGTCTCATTAAGTTGTGCGCGAGAGCAGGGGAGCAGAGACAGAACAGACAGCTATCTGCCCGGCACCAGGTGCCGACGGCCCACCGGGAAATTTCACAGTATCCCGGTGGGCCAGACTGGCCCTGCTTGTGAAGGCCTTTTCTTCATGCATCAGGAGTTGAGCATATCTCCATGCATCAGGACTGCAAGAAATGCACCCCAGGCAACAAATGTTTCTTTTTTTGTATGTCCAAATATTTTGTGGGCTACCACAATTAAAATTTAAAAAATATATATATAAAAAATAATCTTGGCTACCTCATCCTCCTCATCCACCGCTGCTTCCACCTACACCGCCACGGTCACCGCCTCCTCAACCTATGGGTCACTTAGTATAAACTAGGTACACATTAGCAGAGGCTTGAGCATTTCTCCATGCATCAAGACTGCAAGAAATGCACCTTAGGCCGCAAATGTTTCTTTTTTCATATGTCCCAATATTTTGTGGGCTACCACAATTTAAAAAAATTAAAACATAAAAAACAGTGTTGGCTCCCTCAACCTCCTCCTCCACCGCCACGGTCACCGCCTCCTCAACCTATGGGTCACTTAGTATAAACTATGTACACATTAGCATAGGCTTGTGAAGGCCTCTTCTCCATGCATCAGGAGTTGAGCATTTCTCCATGCATCAGGACTGCAAGAAATGCACAGCAGGCTGCAAATGTTTCTTTTTTTGTATGTCCCAATATTTTGTAGGCTACCCCAATTAAAAAAACAAACAAACATAAAAAACAGTGTTGGCTACCTCCTCCTCCTCCTACACCGCCACAGTCACCGCCTCCTCAACATATGGGTCACTTAGTATAAACTATGTACAGAATAGCAGAGGCTTGTGAAGGTCTTTTCTCCATGCATCAGGAGTTGAGCATTTCTCCATGCATCAGGACTGCAAGAAATGCACCGCAGGCCACAAATGTTTCTTTTTTTGTATGTCCCAATATTTTGTGGGCTACCACAATTAAAAAAAATATATATATATATATATATATATATATATATATATAAACAGTGTTGGCTACCTCCTCCTCCTCCTCCTCCTCCACCACCGCTTCCACCTACACCGCCACGGTCACCGCCTCCTCAACCTATGGGTCATGTAGTATAAACTATGTTCACAATAGAAGAGGCTTGTGAAGGCCTTTTCTCCATGCATCAGGAGTTGAGCTCAGTTTGAACAATGAAAGAGAATACCCTGCACTCCAACCCTCTCTTAAATGGACAATTCTGGTGATCCCCCTGACATGGTGCTTTAGATTTTGATTTATGTTCTTCCAAAGCTAAAATCAAAGATTCGATCTAGTGCTATTTTATGGCTCAGCTGTTTTTTTAATTTTTATGTTATTTTAAGTGATTTCCCTATCCACATTTGTTTGCAGGGCACTTGTCCTACTCTTACCGCCATTTTACTTGCTTTTGAACCTCTCTGGCTCTTTCCAGTAGGTTTTTAGAGGCATTTTTGTGCCCAAAAGTTCAGGTCCCCATTGACTTCATTGGGGTCCGGGGTCAAGTTTGGGGTCAAGTTCGAGCCCGAACCCAAACTTTTTTTCAAAGTTCGGCCGAACCCGCCGGACCCGAACATCCAGGTGTCCGCTCAACTCTAAATAAGATCCTTGACCTTTAATGAATTGAACGAATAACCCATGTTTTGATAAGCACAGAAGTATTTGTACCAAGGGAAATATCTCCTGATTCAGGACAATATTACAACCCACAAACTCGCTGTATGGAAATAGAAGTGAAAATTGTGTCTGTATGTTTATATGTTGTTATTGTGATACAGGCGCGGATGATATCTGTATAATCATTTTGTGCTTGTGTCGTCATGTTTGTAAACTGTTTTTTGTATTGAAATTGGAAAAATTAATAAAAACTAATAAATTATTATAAAAAAAATAAAAAATAAAAGTTCAGTTCACATATTTCCCCCCCTGCTGTATCCTCTCCAGACAGGGGTGCCAAGGAACCTGAGCCCTAAAACTCAATTTTCCTAATGTGTAACAGCAAAACATTGTATATCCCTGAATAGCTATCTATTGTTCAATGAGCACCTAGATATTGCACAGATCAAACAGTTACTGGCCAGAGGGGTCCAGTATAACCTCTGAATATGGCTGGGATTTTGTCAATATCCCTTTGCCAGTCTCAGACTTCTAGGAAAGGAATACTTCATGCACGGATGCAGAAGTTTTGGTGTTGCCATTGTCCCAGTCAACACCAGCAGAATCAGAATCCTTGGCTTGCCGTTCATCTAGGATGGAGAGTGAATGGGGGAGATCCCTTTCTTCGTCAGATGAATGGTGGATGGTATAACCGCTGCCGGTAGCTTTTTGGCCTTTCACCCAGGCACTCTCACCCGGGATTCACCCAGGCACACTCGCTCTTCCAATAACATTAAGCTGGGCGGCCAGGTTCTTTGGATGAGGAATCTGACTCCTCAGAGTCCACCAAGTGTTGTGCTCATTTCATGGGAGGGGCAGGCTTGCCTGCCTCAGGACTAGTGGTCAGCACTTTAGCAAGTACCTTCTCCACAGAAGCGGCCAGAATCCGCGTTAATCATAGATTGTAGGTCACTAGCCGTGGCATTGGAATCCTCCATGGTAACACAGACTTAACATGAAATAGGAAGCAGGCTACAGGGTACTAGTGTTATTGTAACAGGCAGCAGGTCATTTTATTTGTGGATACCAACCACGTGTATCACAGGCTCACCCAGAGTGTAGCATTGCAGACTCCCTCACAGCAGCTAAGGATATATAGAGTGCCAAATGAATGACGTTTTAATAACTATTAGTAAGAGAACCAATGGTTTCCCCAAGTGTATTTGAGGGCAATTACCCAGCCCTCTTCACCCAAACCATAGTGAGGGGGGACAATAAACTAAATACCTGTAAAATAAACCTTTTATACTTATCATCAGATATCTTATTTTTTACTTCAATCTTTTTCTTTACCCCCAAAAATGCCAAAGACAAATCCATAAATCCCATTGAGTTAATAAAATAAAAAATATCCGAAATGGGTGTCCACCAGAAAATGTTTGTGCTCTCTCCTTCTGCATGCAGCCCTGGGTAGCAGTGCAGTGTGTGGAAGAGAAAATGTTACTTCATGTCCAACACTCCCTCCACACAGATTGCTCCGCTGTCAGTAGGTATCACTCTGAGACACTAATTTAATTTCCTTCTATTAAGAAGTAAGTAGAAATATTGTGATCCAGTTGGTTTCATCTATTTGGATTATGCTAAGGCATTTGATACAGTTTCACAAAAAAGGTTTCTAGCAAAACTAAAAAATCATGTTCTTGAAAAGAACACATCATGTTAAAGGTAGAGTGCAGAGAGAAGTCCTAAATGGAAATTTTTTGAATTGGACAATATTGGTAAGTGGAGTGCCTCAGGCAGGGGCGGCTCTAGACTTTGTGAGGCATTAGTGAAACTCAAACACGAGGCCCCCACTAGCACCATTAGTGAAAAAAAATTAGGGGTTGCCTTGTGTGTGTATAAGAAGCTGTAGATATATTGAAAGGCGGGCTTGCAACGTTAGATACAGAGAGCTAGCATCTGTATTCATCTTCAGAGGCTTGCATTGTCGCGGTATCCTGTGCCGCTCCATTGTGAGCCAAATTACCTTTTTCCCTAGTGGTCCAGTGAGCTCCCTATCTGGTCTGCAGCTCTGCCGGGTGTGACCTGCAGACCATGTAATAGGAGTCTCGCGATCTCCAAAAGTCAAAGCGTTGCCGTGGTAACCCGCAGTAACACTCTGATTGGCTGGGGACCGCGAGACACTTTAGTCTGCAGCTCACATCTGGTGGAGCTGCAGACTGAAGGCTGGCTCCCTGGGCAGAAAGGAGAGGCCTCGCACCTGGCTGCATTATGGCATTATTCTCATTGACCGAGAGCCCTACAAGTCACTCTGCCCTAAGGCGATTTAGGCGGCCGCGAGGCTCCTGCCAGTGCAAGGCCTGAGGTGGCCGTTAAATCACCTAATTAGAGAGCCGCCTCTGGCCTCAGAGTTCAGTCATGGGTCCACTTCTCTTTAATCTGTTTACAAATGATCTTAAAGTGAGCATTGAAAGTAATGTGTCTGTGTAGCCATTTGCAGAATAGCCAGAATACACTTGGGTTTAAAGGGTTACTCCAGCCACCATAACCACTACAGTGATTTCTACACTTTGGAGTGACACAGTCACACACACATACATAGGCAGACATTCACACACACACACACACACACACACAGAAAGCCAGACAGGCACGCAGTCACACACACAGGCAGACAGTTACACACACACACACACAGGCAGACAGTCACACACTCACACAGGCAGACAGTCACACACTCACACACACACACACACACACACATAGACAGTCACACAAACACACACACACACACTGACACACAGACACACACAGGGACACAGTCACACATAGGCAGACAGTCACACACACACACATGCAGACAGTCACACACACATGCAGAGAGTCACACACACATGCAGACAGTCACACTCACACAGGCAGACAGTCACACACTCACACACACACACACACACACACACCGGCAGACAGTCTCACACACAGGCAGACAGTCCCCACACACACACAGACAGACAGTTTCACACACAGGCAGACAGACACACACACAGGCAGAAAGTCACATACACAGGCAGACGGTCACACACACATGCAGACAGTCACACACCACACACACACACACACACACACACACACACACACACACATGCAGACAGTCACACACCTCACACACACACACACACACACACAGGCACACAGTCACACACAGAGACAGGCACACAATCATACACACAGGCAGACAGTCACACACACATGCAGACAGTCACACACTCACACAGGCAGATAGTCACACACTCACACAGGCAGACAGTCACACACACACACAGACACACAGAGGCAGAAAGTCACACAAACACACACACAGGCACACAGTCACACACACACACATGCAGACAGTCACACACACATGCAGACAGTCACACACACACGCATACAGACAGTCACACACTCACACAGGCAGACAGTCACAGACAGGCAGACAGTCACACACACACAGGCAGACATTCACACACACACACACACACACAAACGCAGAAAGCGAGACAGGAACACAGTCACACACACATGCAGACAGCCAGACACACACACATACACAGGCAGACAGTCACACACACACACACACACACACTGACCTGCTTCTTACCTTTACATCCCTTAGAGCTCCTGGACACTGGTTGTTGGGGAAGCAGGGCAGACAGTCACATTCACACAGGTAGACAGTCACACACTCACACAGGCAGACAGTCACACACACACACACACAGGCAGACAGTCACACACACAGAGATAGGCAGACAGCCACACACAGCCACGCCCTGGTGCTCAGGACACATGACACACCTGACATACCATAGCTACGCCATAGACTTCTGCACTGGCAAAGCAATGGTAAAACATTGATCCTAGTGTGTCATTGATCCTAGTGTGAAACTGGTTGGGGTAGTGCTGTGCCAAAGTCACTTACACTATTTTTGAGTAGGAGACATATTACCTGGGTCATTGATCCTTTACTTTCCTGCTGTGCCTAAAGAATGCTAGTTTCACTTTAGCTTTACTGATTTAGAGTATGGCACTTTTTTTTTTTAACCCCTTAAGGACAGAGCTTCAAAAGCTTGTCTTTCACTTAATGACAACAGCATTTTTTTCATTTTTTGCTGTTTGCGTTCAACTGCAATTTGCATTTTACTAATTTGTTGCACCAACACATATTATACATCGTTTTTTAAAGGACAGAAAGGGCTTTAATTTGATGTAATACACATATATATAAATGCTTATTTATTATAAAAAAATACAGAAGAATTTTAAAAAAATGAAAATGTTTTTTTTTTTACAGTTTTTGCAATAATAATGTGTGCATAATTAGTGCAGGTTAAGAAAAGTAATTCAAAATAAATTAATTTAGTTGTTCTGATTTACAGAATATATAATGTGTCAGGGATTTTAAGTTTTTTTTGGTAGTTACAGGTCACAAAGCACAAGGAGTAAAATAGACTTTTAATGTGGAGAGATCTTAGAATTTGGTATGTTTGTCTTGTAAGCTTAATAGCCATAAAATAAAACAAAATTGCCACACAAAAGTATATATTTATATAAAGTAGACATCACGGGCCTAAGGTTGTTTTGACACTTTCTACGTAGCCATTTCACCGCCAACCTCTGCTAAATATTGGAGTAAAATTGTGTTTTTTTTGTGCTATTCCTGTACAAAGTTTTATTTTGTGTTCAGTTACATCTGCTGAGTAAAATGTCACCCCCATTGTATGTCTTTGGCACTATTTCGTGAAGTTACAGTGCGATACAGGATACCTGTCCTTTTCAGTATTCACAGTAGAATTTTGAGAGATGGATTTAATGAGCCTCCATTTGGGGTATTATAACAGTTTGACTGTTCAAAAACACCCCACAAAGGCCTACCATTTGTAAAAGTAGACACTCCAGGGTATCTCATAAGGTGCATAATGTGCCTTAACATACCACCATTTTTTCACCAATATATGCCAAAGTATGTGGTAAAAAATTATTTTGTGCATTTTTTACATACGGATTGCATTTTTGCTGGGCGTTTTTTATATTTCATTTGTGCCACTAAGTTCAAACCTCCCAAATTATGCTCAGCTAAGTCTTCTGAGTAAAAAGACACCCCCAATGAATGTCTTTCGTGAAGCTACAGTGCCATATAGGAGACCAAGCCATATCCGTTTTTACCGAACTTTGAATTTTGACGCTGGGCCTATGTGCAATTTCCAAGCATCTTCGCAGGTTTTAAATTCAAATTACCCCACAAAGGCCTACCATTTCTTAAAGTAGACACCCCAGGGTATTTCAAAAGGTATATTTTGAACCTTAGCGTGGGATAATTTTTCCGCTAGCTTGTACCAGATGTAGTGGTAATAAGCGTTTTTTCTGCCTTTTTAACATACAAAGTGAGTTTGCACAGAATATTTTGCAAACCTTATGTGTGCTACGACTGTATAATACTTCATATGTTGCTCAGCTATGTCGGCTGAGTACAGCAATACCCTCTTATGTACCTTTGCAGGTATATGTGGACATCGGAAGGGCACATTTGGGACACAGCCATTCCAGTTTTTTTCAAACTTTGTATTTTTACGCTGTGCCTATGTCCCATTTAAGAGTATTTTACCAGGCTACATAATCCAAATACCCCATAAAGCCATACCATTTCTTAAAGAAGACATCCCAGGGTATTTCAAAAGGCATATTTTGAACCTTAGCGTGGGATCATTTTTCCGCTAGCTTGTACCAAATGTAGTGGTAATAAGCATTTTTTCTGCCTTTTTGACATACAAAGTGAGTTTGCACAGTATATTTTGCAAACCTTATGTGTGCTACGACTGTATAATACTTCATATGTTGCTCAGCTATGTCGGCTGAGTACAGCAATACCCCCATATGTACCTTTGCCAGGTATATGTGGATGTTGAAGGGGCGCATTTGAGACGCAGCCATTCAGTTTTTTTCTAACTTTGAAGTTTTACGCCACAGTCATATTCTAAAACAGGATTTCCCAACCCTTGGTGGCGTTGTAGCAGCACTGCACGGGTTGGGAACCTGTGTGAGTGTCCATCGGGTGGCCCATGCTCTTAGGGCCACCCAATGGACATATGCAAAGAGGAGCCCGGTCGTGCGCTGTGGCGCTTTAACAGCGTGACCGAGCCCCTTCTATTCTCCCAGCTCACTCACACAGACACACGGGGGGAGAATGCCATGAGGATATGAGAGCAGGCCCCCAACTCTCATCAGCCACAACCAGCAGAAGATAAGAACCTGCTGGGTGGCTTAATTTTTTTTAATGTGTGTGTTTGTGTGTATATCTGTTTACATATGTGTAATGAGTGTGTATCTTTATGTAGTTTGGGTATCTGTGTATTTGTGTGTGTTTGTATCTGTGTATGTATAGTGTGTGTATCTGTGTGTAGTGTAGGTATTTGTGTGTTTGTATGTGTTTAGTGTGTTTATCTGTGTATGTGTAGTGTGTGTATCTGTTTGTATAAGTGTAATGTGTGTGTATCTGTGTATGTGTAGTGTGTGTATCTGTGTGTAGTGTGTGTGTATCTGTATGTGTGTAGTGTGTGTATCTGTATGTAGTGTGTGTATCTGTGTGTAGTGTGTGTGTATCTGTATGTGTGTAGTGTGCGTATCTGTATGCAGTGTGGGTATCTGTGTGTTTGTATGTGTAATGGAGCTTCCCGTACTCCGACCGAGTACCCTCCATTGATGGACGCTTCCTGGCTTGCGCCGAAGACCACAAGCACCGCACCGGACACCACAACCACTGCAGACTCCGCACCCGCTGTAGCTTGACGGGAGTCTCGCCGTCTTCCTTCCACCCTGGATCAGCTTCTGTCCTCCAGGACCATGTGGGAAAGACCTCTTCCTTCCACCCTGTATGAATCTCCAGCATCCAGGACTGTGTGGGGAAGACCTCTTCTCCAAGGAGAGCGTGTCAGGAACAAGCCCTTAAAAGAGCTAAGTGATTCAAGCTCAGGGGAGCATGCAGAGCATAGCAATCCCCAGTGTGATTATAACAGCTCCCGCCAATAACGAGACAAGGCTACGTTTAGAGGGATCAAGAAGAACTGTCTAAACCTTTATTTCCCTTGGGACCAGCCCATAGGGTCACCACATTAACATTGCTGAGAAAACTCAATAAAATAACAAACAGTCAAACCATAGTAGGCAACACACAGTAACTTATCACAACACAATGGCACATTTTTAAAGGTGTGGGGGAGACAATATTTAACAGAAAATCTCACGTACCTGCAGAATTAGCAATATGAAAATCTACCCGAATATGCAAATGAACCAGTCTTGCTATTCAGGTAGTGCATATTGCTGTTGCTACCAACAGAGGGCACTAGACAAGCTCCATAGCCAAATCCACCTAGTTGGTAGCAAACCTCAGCAGTACAGGAGAGCAAACTATTGACCACACATTTTACCTTCTAAACTTATTTACATTTACACCTGCACCTATAATGGGTACAGGGTGACTAAAACATAAGAGAAATAAAGCAACCCACATAAATAGTCTGTCTGAAGGTAAAATAGGGGCTTTAAAACCAAATACATCAAAGAGTCATTGTCACAGGGGGAGGAGGCTGTTAAGCAAGCCTCTCCAGGACCAAGTGGCGAAGGGCACTTCGTCACAGCATGTGTGTAATGTTTGTAGTGTGTGTTTGTGTGTCTCTGTGTATGTGTAGTGTGTGTATTGTTTGTGTGTGTAGTGTGTATCTGTGTATGTGTAGTGTGTGTGTTTCTGTATGTGTGTAGTTTGTGTATACTGTGTGTAATGTGTTTCTGTGTATGTATCTGTATGTGTCAGTGTCTGTATGTGTCTGTATATTTGTGTATCTGGAGGCGTGTCATTGTGTCTGTACATCTGTATGTGTGTCAGTATCTACATGTGTGTCCGTTTTTGATACATATACTAACACACACACAGTTGCACAGACACACTGCCACACATGCAGATACATAGATAAACAGATACAAAAAAAAAAATGAATGCTGAAGTCTAGTCAGAAAGTAGTAGAAGAAACTGTAGTCGTAGCAACAGAGTCAGCTAGGCCCACCAGTAATAGTGTGTTTGTAAAGCATGCATGGCTTCCCCAAACAAACATAAAAAGTATCTTTACCACCAGCAGCAAGGCTAGTCCAAGTATCCATGCCACTAAAACTCATACTAGTCCTCCTTCCAAAAAAAACAGCAGGAAATGAAAGCAAAATAATACCGCTTGGAAGAGATAAAGCATCACCAATCATGTACAAAGAGGCTATCTTCTGCTTCCCTTGCCAAGAGCTTCACATTACCTTCTGCTGCCACTTATGCTCCACTGCACTACCTTTACCACGGCTAGTTAAAACGTTATATCTTCTATGCTTTATGGTCAAAGCAAGAGATCAGTAAAACCAATGAACGTGTTGCCATTCTCAATGATACTCCCTAATCCATGTAGACCCCAAACAAACAACTAAGGGAAAGATAGGCTGAGTCTAGTCTGCCAGTGCCATCATTTGTACTGAAGAGGTAGAACAAAGTACTGAAATAGTGTCTCCAAAGTCTGGTCTTGGTGGTGGTGGTGGTGATGATATTGCAATTCTCCCTACCACTGCAGACATACTTTGTTTAACTCTAATGTAGGATAAATTGATTGTGAGCTTGAGGAATTACAAGAGGAGAGTTTGGAGAGGACTATCTGCAGTCCACTATTTTCTCTAGCTAATGTGTTGTTCCAGCACATCCCACATAAGCTCAATGAGATTAAGATCTGAGCAATTTGGAGGCAACACTTTGAACTATTTGTCTTGTTCCTCAAACCATTTCTGAACTTTTTTATTAGTGTTGTTGGGCAGATTATCCTACTGAAAGAGGTCACTGCCATCAGGGATCTCTAGGTATGTGGTACATTGTAAAGTAACATCCACATGAAAGCCAGGACCCAGAGTTTCCTAACAGAAAATTGCCCCGAGCATAACACTGCCTCCACCAGCATACTTCCCATAGTTCATCTCTTCTCCAGTTAAATGATCCACCCAGCCATCAACCTGATTTAAAAGAATATGTGATTCATGAGATTAGACAGCCTTTTTTCATTGCTCCATAGTCCAGTTCTGACACTCACGTATCCATTGAAGGTACTTTTGGCAGTGGAAAGGGTCATCATGGGCACTCTGACCAGAGTACGGGTATGCAGCCCCATATGCAGAAAACAGGTATACACTGGTGTTCTACACCTTTATGTCATGGCTACTTAATAGGTACTTACCACTGCACCCCACAAGACTTGCCATTTTGGAGAGATTCTGACCCAGTTATCTAGCCATCACTATTTTGCCCTTGTCCAAGTCACTCTTTTTGCTTGCCCATTTTTCCTGCTTTCAACATATGAAATTTAAGAACTGACTGTTCATTTGCTATCTAATATATCCTACTCCTTGACAGGTACTATTGTAACAATATAATGAATATTTTTCACTAGTCAGTGGTTTTAATGTTATGACTGATCAATGTATATTTGATTAGAAGATCACTCCCTCTTTTGTCTTTATGTAATTAGAAATAAATTATCAATGTTGTGTTATGTTTACTCTAACAAAAAGGAAATTGTTGAATGATCACAATTTTTCCAGCAAAGAAACTGTTAAGAAACTCATCAGTCTAACAAAGTTTGAGACATATGCCATCTGTCTCCCAGCGACCAGTTCAAGTGGTTTAGAATAATTTCTGCACATTGAGTTATTCCTGTCAGAAAATTGAAGGACTTTGTCAAGAGAGGTAATTTGTATGACTAATTACAGCTTGAGTCTACAAAGTAGCTAAGCATGTTCTTTTCTTTTCGTTCACTCCCCCGCTCCTACTTTTTTCTGACCTTGAGTAGAAATTCATGAGGCCTTAGTCTAGGGCACACAAAGCAAAATTGGAAACTATTGAATGAAAAGACATCGACATTATAGAAAACCAGCTGTGGAGAAATAACTAAACACAGGTTTAAATAAAAAGGTGCTGGAAAATGTTAGTCATCTAGTTGAAACCTCAATAGTCTTGGCTAGGATTCAAATCAACATGTTGACATGATGTTCTGCTTTGCTTAAGTTTAGTTTAATTTAAATAAAAGTGAAATGTAATTCTTTTACGTGGTATCTTGCAATGGGGTACTGTATCCTGCAGTTTGTTTTCAATTCTGTGTCTGGTCCCCACTCTCCCTCTGACTTGCCTCAGACTCCTCACAGGGACAACACAACGGTGGGCATCTCTGGCTGATGATCTGACTCGGCCCACTCATTATAAAAAGGTTAGCAGCAACCATCTTCCCCAATGTTGGAAGTAGCATTGTGACCTCCCAGATGTCCTCAAACCAGTTGAGATGACCTCCTCAAATGTGGAATTCACAGTGGTACCTGGACTCTCTAAGCATGTGCGCTCGAGCTGTAGTCCTTTAAAGGAGAGAGGGGCAGAACTTATATGAAGAAGCGGAAATCAGCCGGAGAAATATCTATTGCAACCTCCTGATTTTCCAACACTACTTCCCCCAAAGTGTGGTCATTACTTATCACACATAATGGGGCACAAGATCAAGAAATATAGGACAGATAAGCCCCTGACAACCGCCAATATAGAAGATCTTTTGTGGCCTCTGTATGACTGGCCCTCTAGATCTTCCAGTGAAACATCCCTTGTTGATATATGGGAGCAGGTGACACCTGTTGAGAAGCGGGGAGCTGATTTACCTCCAATGAAGTCTTGCAGACCTTCAACACAGATCATAGCTGCTGACATAACTCAGGCTAAGGAGGACATAAATGGAATGTCGGTGCGCTTCCATGACGTTGAACTCAACACCGCTGATCACGAGGTCTGCCTCACTAGTGTTGAACAAGAGCTGCTTAAGCGTGAACAGGCCACTATTCAGCACCGCATGACAGCTATTGAGGACCACAGCCTCCTAATTCCCTGTGAATCTAGAACTTTAAAAATCACAGAGGCCTCAGAAGTGGCTGGACCCTGCAGACACTAGGGCTGTCTACCAGCACTGGTGAACAACAGATGCCAGCACCCCCTCCACAACAGCAAGCTTGGGATACTGCCAGGGTTCCCCCGTTTGTGCCGGCAACCAATCGGGGGAAATCCAGCATCCACTGCTGTGTCTTGTGCACACTCGAGATATGCCTATACCTACAATAAGCAATGCTTCCTCTCATTTATTATTGTTTATGTTTATTTGCTTTGAATGTCATTTACTACATATTACTGTTGGTATAACAATCATTAGATGGGTGTCCACTGTGTCATATCCCACACCTCTTCCTTATGCTGGCATTTGAGGTTTACTTCCCAACACTCTACCACCTCACCCTTCTCCCCCCCCACCCCCCACAACCTTTAGCAAGGAACACTATACTGATGTTCAACTCATTGACTGCTAGCTTCTTGTTCTCCTATCCGGATATACTCTTAGCCTATGTCCCTTCTGTTACAGACTGCCATTTGTAACTGTTATTTTATTTGACAAATTGCCCTGCTTCCCTGTGTTATGGAGAAGCCTAATTGCCAGCCTTCTGCCCCCTGACTATGGACCTAGTGTGTATGGCGATTTGACTGTATTTGTGGGATCTGAGCGCTGTTTGGATATATTGAGCACTCAGATCCAAGCCATCTGGGGATAGGTTGAATGTGGGGGTTCTGTTCAGTATGATAGGAGTTATGTATTTTTGTGTCTTTTGCTAACATGTGGTTAATGGAGTCTGCCTCTATCCCTGGATATAAGTGGATTATTTTCCCCATTGTCTCCTGGATAGAGGGCTCTGTAAAACCGGTTTGGGCCAGATAACCATGCTGCCAGCCAGGCCCCAAAAGATACTTTTGCTTACTTTTGAACCCCTTGTCTGATTTGTGCCATTTTTTAATATGTTGCTCCCCTGAATGGATTGATTCATAATATGTAATTGTTATGAAGATTGGATGTGTAGTTTTAAAGTTACAGTGTATGGATAAAAACTGTATTTTTACTGCCTGTGTTTAATTATGTTAACCCATTGTGCAACATAATTAGATCACAGGCAGAGGGGAGGATTTTTGTGTGTAATTGCTGGGAGTGTTTCTGTAATGTACGTTTATTATTGGTTGTTGTGTAAAACCCTGTGGGTGGTCCTATCTCAGGGAAACCTGCATAAAAGAAGGTTCTTTGTGTGCCAATAAACAGAATGACTTGACCCTCTAACTTGCAGCCTTGACTCATGTTTGTAGGGGACAGCTATAATCACTACAGGGATTGCTATGCTCTTCATACTCCCTTAACTACTGAGCTCTTGTAAGAGCTCTTGTTCCTGTTCCTGCTTCGCTCTACAGAAGGAAGAGGTTCACCTACTGGAACCTGGAGCCTGGTCGTAGGTCTGCCTCAGAGCGCTGATTAGCTCCGCACCCCCCCCCCCAGTCACTAGTAGTTTTAAATGACAGCAAGGCAAGGTCGCAAGCAGTGGCATGTGGGAGGATTTAACCTCCCTTTTATCAATATGGGGTCATAGTGACCCCCATACTGATTTATATTTAGTTTTAAATGACAGCGAGCAGCCAGTGGCTTCTAGCTGTTTAGGTGACACAAGGGGACCTGGGACATGTAGGGGCATGCGGCAGGATGCAACAATCTTTTTCAGTATTTTTTTGTATTTTTAAAATATTTTTTCAATATTGTTTCCAGTATTTTTGTCAGTAGTTATGGTTAATGATTTGGAGGATTTGGTTCCCATGGTCACCATGTATACTAGCGGTTAGGGCATCCACTTATGCACGCGGTCACTATGCATGATGTCACTACACGCATCACGTTGATACGTGAATGCGAATGCGCACTTTGTTTCCGGAAGCACGGATGGGCACTATCACACACCTATGGTAAGTCACTTATTTATTATTTGATATTTATTGATGTATTTTACTGTTTGTTATTAATCTTGATAAAGACCCAGGAGGGTCGAAATGATGATTTATTCTTCAATACACATTTAAACATCCCTGTGGAGTGCTCCATTTCTTTACTATCTATCTATCTATCTATCTATCTATATATCTATCTATCCAGTGCCTTGCAAAAGTATTGACCCCCCTTTGCAATTTTCGTGTTTTGTTGCCTCACAACCTGGAATTAACGTGGATTGTTTGAGGATTTGCATCATTTAATTTACAGAACATGCTGTGGGGATATTTATGGGATAATAATAGTAAACAGTTGAGAATTGCCCACTAATTCAATTCTCAGATCCCAAAGAACGTTTATCGTGTTAAGTGGAATGTATTTCATATAATTAATATCACAATGTATAAAAATAGATTTTTATTTATATGACAAATTAATTAATAATAATATTATGCAACATGCATGACAATAATCAATGAATATTCAGTATAAAATGATATGCAATACAAAGAAATGGGTATTACGTTTCAATGGCTAACTAGCATTTTCTGTCAAGAATTCTGACGATTTATGAGGTATCCTTAACACAGACTTAAGTGAAACTTTTCACAGCGAAGAACAGAATTCCTCAGAGTGCAGCGTAAGGTCGTAAAGTTTAGCAGACAGTTAGAATAACCCTTTCAATGATGGCTAGATCTCCTAGGTAGTTAAGATCTATTCTTATGTAATTTTAAATAAAATAACATTTAAACCAGTTCATTAGTCATTTCCTGAAAACCATCCAATAAGAGAATCTAATATATTATATAAGCAGATTTTTAATTTGTCTAAAAGATATCTATCTTAAATTAGAGCAAATCAATACACCTGGATAAAAACAGCGGTATGCTAACACGTGATAATATCACATCAATATATAATTATTCTTAATTCCACCTGCAGAATGGAATATTTATAACTATATATTCTTAGTTAACTAAGATTTCTTAATATGGAAATCTGACCGTGCTTTATCCAGTCATATATAATGCTATTAATATATTTTAATTAATTTAATTTAAATAAATGAAACCAGTATAATTACCAGTTGAGTAGATATTTCATCCGATTGGTAGTCTCAGGAACTTATTTGGATGTCTCTCTGCATGGAGGTGTTGGTGAAAGTCAGTAAATTCTAAGTGTTCGAGTTTTAGGAGTAGAGTGTTAGTCTCAGATGTTGTCCGAGTTGGAGTCCCCAAACTTCCAATTCCTCTCTCCTCTCCTTTGCATATCTTGCATCTGCCTCCTATACCTATCTTCCCTTTGTCTTAACTTTTAAAGGGCCAGACTCTCTGTACGTCATCAGTTGATAACCCAATAGAAGCACTAGAGGTGTGGTTATCTTCCAGATCGCAAATTAGTTATTTGGTCTATAGAGGGCAGTCTTGTCCCACTAAACATACCTATCCAGGAAAGAGTTAACTTTTCCTGGTGGCTATTTTGACGTCATTTTGGCCTATCTAAATGACCACTATAACTTACGTATCCTTCAAAGATCAAAGGGGTTCTTAAATTTTGTCCAGACTATGTGTCTGCAAATCTGCTATAATTTCTGATATGACAGATCATGAACTAAGTTTACCCTTTTCCATACAATGGTACCTTATATATATATAGACAGTTAAATTTTATTATTTAATCTTCTCTGTCACAATTGTCTGGGTTTAGATTTGATTATATTCTTCTTATCACTTGTTTATACTATGCTATGCATTCCTTAGCTCTGGCAAAGAGGCCAGTCTTACAGAAAGAAATCTAGTGTCTTCTTTGTTAATTTGAAATAACAAAATGGAGTCTGGTCTGTTCAGAGTGACTCAGAATATACACTTTTAGTTTCTATCATAGCACAAAATGTCTGCCGATATAAATACTCTGACAATGCCCACAACTTTAAAGAATTTTTTTATTTTATTTTATTATTGTTAAGCAAACAACAAATAGGACAAAATAACAAAAAAAGTCAATGTGCATAACTATTCACCCATCCTAAAATCAATACTTTATAGTCACCTTTTGCAGCAATCACAGCTCCAAGTCACTTTGGATAAGTCTCTATGAGCTTGCCACATCTTACCACTGGAAATTTTTGCACATTGTTTCTTGCAAAACTGCTCCAGCTCCTTCAAGTTGGATGGTTTGCGCTTGTGAACAGCAATCTTTAAGTCTGACCACAGATTTTCTATTGGATTGAGGTCTGGGCTTTGACTAGGCCATTCCAACACATTTACATGTTTCCCCTTAAACCACTCAAGTGTTGCCTTAGCAGTGTGTTTGGGGTCATTGTCCTGCTGGAAGGTGAACCTCCGTCTTAGCCTCAAGTCACGCACAGAGTGCTACAGGTTTTGCTCAAGAATATCCTTGTATTTAGCACCATCCATCAGTCTACTCTGATCAGTTTCCCAGTCCCAGCTGCTGACAAACATCCGCACAGCATGATGCTGCCACCACCATGTTTCACCGTGGAGATGGTGTTCTTTTGGTGATGTGATGTGTTGGGTTTGCGTCAGACATAGCGTTTTCTTTGATGGCCGAAAAGTTAAATGTTAGTCTCATCAGACTAGAGCACCTTCCTCCATACATTTTGGGATTCTCCCACATGCCTTTTCGCAAAATCAAAACATGCCATTTTGTTTTTTTGCAGAAAGTAATGGCTTTCTTCTGGCCCCTCTGCCATAAAGCCCAACTCTTTGGAGCATAAGGCTTATTGTCGTCCTATGTACAGATACTCCAGTCTCTGCTGTGGAACTCTGCCTCTCTGATTAATGCCCTCCTTGACCGGTCCATGAGTTTAGGTGGGCTGCCGTCTCTTGGCAGGTTTGCTGTTGTGCCATGTTCTTTCCATTTGGTTATGATAGATTTGATGTTGCTCCTGGGGATCATCAAAGATTTGGATATTTTTTTATAACCTAGCCCTGACTTGTACTTCTCAACAACATTGTCCTTTACTTGTTTGGAGAGTCCCTTGGTCTTCATGGCAGTGTTTGATTAGTGGTGCCTCTTGCTTGTTGCAGCCTTTGGGGCCTTTCAAAAAAGGTGTATATATGTAATGACAGATCATGTGACACGTATATTGCACACAGGTGGACATCATTTCACTAATTATGTGACTTCTGGTTGCACCAGAGCTTTTTATGGGCTTCATAACAAAGGGGGTGAATACGCACATGCCAATTTTCTGTTTTCTGTTTCTAAAACATAGTTTTATGTATATATTTTTCTCATTTCACTTCACCAACTAAGACTATTATGTTCTGATCCATCACATAAAATTCAGATTAATAAAACTTTGAACTTAAGGCTGTAATGTAACAAAATAGGTAAAAAGTCAAGGGGGGTGAATACTTTTGCAAGGCACTGTATGTCCATATCCATTATTTCATACGTTGTTTTATCCATTCAGGTTACAGGTACTACTAAAACCTATACGGATTTTCAGTTCACAAACCATACTACCAGGTATGTACGCCTGCTCATGTGCTATATACATATTCTATTTTTCCCTGTAATAGATAATAACATACTGGCAATTAGGGATTTTAGGGTCAAATAGGTATTTTCCTTTTCTCTGCATTTATGCCTTTCGGTTAATGGTCTCGCGAGGCCAACACCCCACCTAACATTCGGAGGCATACACCCATCGGGCCACTTGTGAGCTAGCCGCCTTGCATAGCAACATAGAGAGGGCCTCACCTGTCACTCCCTTTCCTATTTTCTGTTTACAGTCACCGAGAGGCTGACATCCCGCCACTACATTTGGTGGCCACAAAAATCCCCTCGCGCCAACGCATAGATAGAGCCTCTCAAGCCACTTGGCAAGTAGCAGGGCCTCACCAGTCACCAAAACCAAGCAATAATTGTTTTGCCATATGGCTTTAGTTAGCAAGTCAGTACAAGACCCCTGTTGTTCAAGTAATAAACTCCGGCTAGATTCGACACACCTTCACGTAGAGGAGATGTTTCTAGTCCAGCAATCAGACCCTGGACAATCGCACACATTACCACCGAGCTAAGGGGGCGATAAATCCCCTACCCAGCCACAGCAAGGAAAGTGGAACTAATTAAGCTGCTCCGCACATCAACGGATAACATAGAGGTGGGGGAGGGCACCAGCCACCAATTTGGGTGAAATACATGCTATGCTATCAACACTCATGAATTCCATGAGCAAAGTGAATGACAGGCTGGAAAATCTCGAGTCGGTCACCACATCCCTCACAAAGGCTGGGCCTCATGCTACAGTACAGCCAGCATCAACTGAAACTCAGTTAGCTGGTTCAATCAATTCTTCTGACGTTAACTCTGCACATATGATTCCAGCTCACATTAAGAAAGATATCCTGGAAGCAGGGGCGTACCTAGGGCATGTGGCACCCGGGGTGGGTCCTGGGTTTGGCATCCCCCTCACCCCCGCCTTCACCAAAAAAAAAAAAACCTAAATTTTTTAAATGTGTTATATTTTTTACATTTTTTTTTAAATGTATTGAACAAATTTGTAAACTTTTTAAAACCCCTGCCCCCCTCTACAAAATCCCTGCACCCCCTCACACACAGTTACAGGCATGCAGTCACACACACACACATACACACACAGTTACAGGTAGACAGTTACGCACATACACACAGTTACAGGCAGACCGTTACACACACACAGTTACAGGTAGACAGTTACACACACACACACACAGTTTCAGACACTTACACACACACACAGTTTCAGGCAGTTACACACACACACACACACACACACAGTTTCAGGCAGACAGTTACACACACACACACACACACTCACAGTTCAGGTTACACACACACACACACACAGTTTCCAGGCAGACAGTTACACACACACACACACACACACACGTTTCAGAGACAGTTACACACACACACACACACACACACACACGCACACACAGTTTCAGGCGGTTACACACACACACACAGTTTCAGGCAGACGGTTACACACACACACACACACCGTTTCCAGGCAGTTACACACACACACACACACACACAGTTTCAGACATACAGTTACACACATACACAGTTTCCAGGCAGTTACACACACACACACACACACACACACACGCACAGTTTCCAGGCAGTTACACACACACGGTTTCAGGCGATTACACACAAACACACACACACACACACACAGAGTTTCAGGCAGTTACACACACACACACACACAGTTTCAGGCAGTTACACACACACACAGTTTCAGGCAGTTACACACACACACACACACACACACACAGTTTCAGGCAGTTACACACAGACATACACTCTTATACTTACAGACAGTGTGGGCTGGAGGAGTGGATTTCCTGGCCTGAAGGGATTTCTGCTTGCTGCACCTCCATGTGCAGCAGTTACAGCAGCTTGTAAGGGCTGTGTTAAGCCCCGCCCCTGCTTGCAGTTGGCTCCGCCCCTAAACCGCCGTAGCTCCGCCCCTTCTTCCTCCCGGGCGGCCAGTTTAGCGTGCTGGTCTCCGTGTGAGCTGTGACACCCCAGCTGCCATGGGGCACAGCTCACACAGCCCCCTCCAGCCCCAAGACCAGGGTCAAGGCACCCCCTACCAGGTGGCACACGGGGTGGACCGCCCCCTCCGCCCCCCCTTAGTCCGCCACTGCCTGGAAGGTAAAGATGTCAACTCTGCATCTCTGCTAATTGCCTCCCAGGATATTGTCGAAAACAAAACGTATGCTTATGATAATGTATCTGTGGTGGTCAGATCCAGGGATTCAAGGTTAAACAGGAAACTGACCATTCCTGAGTTTGTTTTGGCATTTGGTATTTACAGAGATGTGATTTGTGCAGTGTACCCTAACAGAAGGGGAGAATTTGACCTATATATGCACAAGCTGGTAGACCTAGGAAACAAATACTGTAGTACAACATTTTATGACTACCATAGGTCTTTTTCAGCCAAAGTGTCTGGCGCTCTCTCGCAATTCGGTAACAGAATCAACTGGAGCATATTCTGCAGACACTTTGCAGGTCTTAAGACACCAGCTTGTGCATCCTGCTCTTCCACTACCCACACGACCAATTTTTGTCCAAACACAGCGGACGATCACTCTCATGCTCCAAGCACTAGCACCTCTGGTAGAACAGAGAGAACTACCAGAGACAAATTGGGTCGTCCCATCATTTTTTTTGGCAAACCACAGATTTGCAACAATTTTAACGTGGGCACGTGTAGTTACAGTGCATGCAAACTGTTGCATATATGTTCAAAATGTTTCAGGGCACATGCAAAAACCATGTGTCCCAATAAAATGTACCCAAAACCGTACTTAACATCTGTAAACATTAATGCATTTTCAGCACTACTGACTCATCACACCTCCAGACATTTAGTAGATTTCCTAATCTCTGGATTTTCAGAGGGTTTCCATACAGGTATCGTACATATGCCCTAACTAGAATGCCCTAACTTGCAGTCAGCACAGCAGAACCCAACGGCTGTAGACACACTCATAGCCCAAGAAATTGCAGGGGGGTTACTTGGGTCTTTCTAATCTCCATCATTTACAGCATGGCGCACAAACCCCATTGGGATTGTCACAGGGAAATCTTCCCTCAAACAAAAACTAATCATAGACTTATCGGCACCACACACCTCTGCTATCCCAAGTTTCAACTCCCTCATACCCTCCGAGGAGTTTTCCCTACAATACTCCACCATTGTTCATGCCATTACTGCTATCACTCAAGCAGGGGTGGGAGCTTAAGTAAGACTGATATCATCAATGCTTTCAAACTGCTACCAATCCACCCTACACTCTGGCACTTACATGGCATTAAATGGGCAGACAATTACTAATTCTTCTCCCGCTTAACTTTTGGGTCAAAGAGTAGCTCCAAAATCTTTGATATATTTGCTGAAACACTTCAGCAACACTGCTGGTTTTCATTAAATATATCCAGATGCCCCACAGTCATACACAGGGCCGGCCTTAGGCAATTAGGCGCCCTGTGCAAAAAGTCTTCACGGCGCCCCCCCCACCTCCCACCAAGTTGCCTGAATACAGTAACACACACAGGCACCGGGGACGTGTGTATCACGAGGCAAACAAGGCATCTGCCTTGGGCGCCACTTTGCAGGGGGCGGCAAAAAAAAGCATCCCTCCAAACCCCCAGGCAGATCCCTTGCTTGCCTCGCATCCTGGGGGGCTCAAGAGCTGACCGGCTGGCCACTTTTGAGCCCCCCCAAGGCTGGCAGCGGGCAGCGAAGGAGCATACTCACCTGAGCTCTTCCTGCTCAGCTTCCTCTGCGCCGCTTAATGAAGCCGGGAGCCAGAATATGACGTCAGTCCGGCTCCCGGCATCACTAAGCGCTGCTTACTCAGCCTGTGCGCCCCCTGCCTGCCTGCCCAGCAGCCACACTGGACTGCTGGTAAGAAATCCACTCCAGCTTTCCCAGGGAGGCTGGGTGGATTTAAAATAAATGTAAAAAATATTAGTTTGTGAGTGTTAGTGGAAATGTCTGTGTGTGTGTCTGTGAGTGTTTATTTTGAAGTGAATGTGTGTGTGTGTGTGTGTCTGTAAGTGTGTAATTGTGTGTGTCTGTAAGTGAATGTGTGTGTGTCTGTGAGTGAATGTGTGTGTTGGTCAGTGAGTGTATATGTGTCAGTCAGTGAGTGTGTATGTGTCGTCAGTGAGTGTGTGTGTCGGTCAGTGAGTGTGTGTGTCGGTCAGTGAGTGTGTGTCGGTCAGTGAGTGTGTGTCAGTCAGTGTGTATGTGTCGGTCAGTGGAGTCGTGCATCTTTCAGTGAGTGCTTGCGTCTGTCAGTGAGAGTGTGCATCTGTCAGTGTGTGTCCAAGTAATAGTGTATGTGTGTATGTCATTGTTTGTCAGTGTATATGAGAGTGTGTGTCTGTCAGTGAGTGTGCGTCTGTCAGTGAGTGAGCGTCTGTCAGTCAAAGTGCGGCCTTGACAGGAAGGGGTGGGGGAAATTTAAACTCGGTTACAGGCATGTACACACACACTCAGTTAAAGGCAGTCACACATACAGGCACAGGCACAAACAATGGCACAGCTACAGCGACACACACAGACAGACAGTCACATAGGCAGTCACACACACAGACAGACACACAGTAACACACACATAGACAGTTATACACACACAGGCAGGCAGTCACACAGATAGAAAGTCACACACACAGGCAGGCAGTCACACACAGACAGATAGTTACAGACAGACACACACAGGCAGGCAGTCACATACAGGCAGTCACACACACAGGCAGTCACACACACAGACAGTCACACACAGACAGTCACACACAGGCAGGCAGTCACACACAGAGACAGTCACACACACACACAGAGACAGACAGTCACACACACACACACACACAAGGACAGGCAGTCACACAGACAGTCACACACACACACACACACAGACAGTCACACGCACACAGGCAGGCAGTCACACAGACAGACAGTCACACACACACACAGACAGACAGTCACACAAACAGGCAAACAGTCACACACACACACTTACCTCTTTCCAGTGGATGCAGTTGGCTGATGGGGAAGCATCTTTCCCTCTTCCTGTACAGCAGGGGCTTCGGGAGGTATTAGCCCCGTCTCCGCCTCTCGATAAGCCCCGCCTCCGCCGCTCGGTAAACCCCGCCCCCTCTGCCGCGATTTTTTTTTTTTTTAAATAGACCCGGGTGGAGAATAATTAATCCTCCAGCCAGGTACCTCTTTTAGCTCCCCTGCACTCCGGCCATGAGTGAGCTGTGTCGGCCACAGGGCGCCCCCTGTTCCATGGCGCCCTGTGCGGTCGCACAGCTCGCACACCCCTAAGGCCGGCCCTGGTCATACACTATCTAGATGACTTCTTGTTAGTGGAAGAGAACACCTTTCCCTCAGAAGCCTCAAGGAAGCAATTAGTCTGTTCGACCACTTGAGCGTCTCAGTATCCCCTAAGAAAACTGAAGGCCCAGACACTATCATCACATTCCTGGGCATACAACTTGACTTGGCATCCATGCATGCAAGTTTACCACAAGACAAAATAGGGAACATTCTCAACAACATCAATCACTACCTCATGCTTGGTACTTGCAACCGCAAGGAACTACAATCCCTTCTAGGTTCCTTTAATTTTGCCATGCGCATCATACCACAAGGCTGAGCTTTCATGCACTTTTTCCACACTTCCGACATGACGATCATAGACTGTCCCTAGATATCCAAGCCACGGCAGACCTGCACATGTAGAAGAATTTCTTAACCACATGGAATGGTAAAAGCATGTTCCTCCCAGGATTGTCTGACACTTCACCAACCATATGGTCAGACGCGGCGTCTACCACAGGTTTTGCAGCAATCTACGGGAACGAATGGCTTTGGGGTAGTTGGCCTGTAGAAGTCCAGGATTTGGAAGGTTTCTCCACTACCGCAGCTCTTTTTGAGATCTACCCTATTGTTGCAGCTGCCGTGGCATGGGGTCATTTATGGTCAGTGTCATCAGTCCGTTGTTACTCAGTCAACCAAGCTACATGCCATATGATCAACAAGGGCCGCTCATCATCTCTAACGATCATGAGATTTCTAAGGAAACTCACTTGGTTGGCCGCATGTCACAATTTCTTTTTGGTTTGCTTTCATGTACCAGGCATTTGTAACATAGCCACTGACAATTTGTCTTGATTTAAATTCCAGGCATTTCATCAAGCACTTCCTACAGCCACTCAAGCAGCCACAGCCACTCCTTCGTTCCAGCATCTAATCATGGATTAAACATACTCATGCAACATAGCAGGGAACTGTCCCAATTAGTACTTTCATCCAATACTCATAGGACATACAACAGAGCCTTCACCTTGTTTGAAAGATTCCTATTGGAACACGACATATCCCTACCTTTTGTCATGACATCTATCCTAGGTTTTTCTTCTTTTTGCCATCTTAAACTACAACTATCTTACAATACCATTAAATTATATTTGACAGGCATTCAACACCACATGCTAACCCTATGGCCAAACAACCATGGCTTCATGTCATCATACCAGATAAAGAACATACTCAGAGGTATTTAGAAATCAGTTCCCCCCACATACCTCTCAGAAATTACCAATAGACAACCAAGTTTTCCAATCCTTATCTGACCTATTAGATTTACACCCATTTAATTCTACTACCAATTCAGTAATTAAAGCGGCCATGTACATAGCCTTCTACAGTTTTCTCAGGCCAAGAGAGTTTACTACCATCACCACCACTCAGACAGATAGATGTCTTCAATGATCCCACCAAACACATGGATCACTACATATTGGCTCTACCACATTCCAAAACGAGCCAATGCGCACCACCAGTAGAAATAACATTATCCTACCCACAATAAATGGTGCCCAGTTACGGTCCTAGATTCATACCTTCAAAACCCTACATCACAACCATCACAACCATCACAACCATTATTTGTATTACAAGGCTCAGTGCTTACTATCGCTACATTCATGAGATATGTCAAATCTCTGTTAACAAAGCAAGGTTGCAAGCCTTCTACCTACTCGGGTCACTCCTTCCATATAGGGGCGGCCTCCACAGCCTCCAGCGCCAACATACCAGTGCACATTATCAAATCACTGGGGCGATGGAAATCTTCTGCTTATACACCGTACAACCAGTACAAGAAATACGAAATGCATTTAAGGAAATGTCTGGTTAATTTGTATGTATTTGTTGACCAAACTAAATCTTTGATCATTCACTTTTTGCCCTCTTTATTTACAGGCCTACCGTATCGGTGGTCCCGGCACACCACAACTGACTTGCTCTTTTATACTATCCTACGCTTATCCTGGAACTTTACTCCTTATACGGCTATGTGCCCCTTACACAAGTATTAAGGCCGTTTGGCCTTTAATTGTGGGAGGGGCCTATGATTATTCACTTACCCATTTAAAGAACACCCCTTACCTGGCTCCATACCGTTCGAGGTCAACACTTTTCCTTTTCTTTTTCTTTTTTCCTCTTTTCTTACCCCTTGGTGGGCCCTCTTTATTTACAGGCCTACCGTATCGTCGGTCCCTGCACACCACAATGACTTGCTCTTTTATACTATCCTACGCTTATACCGGAACTTTACTGCTTATACGGCTATGTGCCCCTAACACAAATATATATATATATATATATATATATATTTAAATTCTACAAATATATTTATATAATATTTTTTCATAATTAAGTCATTTTATTCATTACAATTTGAGGAATCTGCCTGACAACCCATGCCAAAAGCCCAGAGAATTTAATTTGCTAGCACTGTATTTAACCCTGTAACTTTCCATGACACCCTAAAACCTGTTCATGGGGGGTACTGTTTTACTTGGGACTTCTCTGAACACAAATATTAGTGTTTCAAAACAGTAATACATATCACAATGATTATATCAGTGAAAGTGAGTTTTTCTTGCATTTTTCACATACAAATGGCACTTTCACTGATAATATCATTGTTATGATACATTTTACTGTTTTGAAACACTAATATTTGTGTTCAGCGATGTCTCCTGAGTATAACAGTAACCCCTCCATGTACAGGTTTTATAGTGTTTTTGAAAGTTACAGGGTCAAATATAAGGCTTGATTTTCCATTTTTTCACATTGAAATTTGCCAGATTGGTTATGTTGCCTTTGAGAGCGTATGGTAGCCCAGGAATGAGAATAGCGCCATGATGGCATACCATTTGCAAAAGAAGACAACTGTATGTTCAGTCTTTTTTAGTAGCCACTTAGTCACAAACACTGGTCAAAGTTATCGTTCATAATTGTTTTTTGAATTTTTAACATACAAACAAATATAAATGCTAAATTTGGCCAGTGTTTGTGACTAAGTGGCTACTAAAAAGACTGGACATACCCCATATTGAATACCCTGGGTTGTATACTTTAAAAAAATTATGGGGGCGGAGCCTAACCTCGGAGGAAGATGGACGCATAATCCTGCAGCTCCCTCTCCCCCAAGCACTCAATCAGCCACCATCTGCATCACCCACGACTCCAAAACCCCCTCACACACCGCAGAAACACGGCTACAGCGATGGGAGGTGGGAAAAAGAAAAAGGAGCTACCTCCATTGGTAGCAACGTTATTCTGCACTCCAGGAGAGGTGCAGAGGCCTACCCAATCTGACCATGAGGAGGACCAGGGATCTGATTCAGAATGGGGCGCCCACACACCAACACCCTCGGCCCCTCTCACCATAGGGGCCCTCCTGTCTATGTTAAGAGAGGCCACAGCAGACATTAAAACACATGTGGCCGAAGAAATCAGCAAGCAACTAACAGGCCTCTGGGCGGACGTGGAAGCATTGACTACCCGCACTGACCAAACAGTGGTACGTCTAACCACCCTGGCGACAGCCTCCACAGCACAATCCCAGGAGATCTCCTACCTCCATGGCCGCCTAACCACAATGGAGGACTCCCTAGAAGACCTAAATACTAGGTCACATAGAAATAATATACGGATCCGGGGCCTACCGGAAACAATACCACCAGAATCCCTAATGGTAACCCTAAAAGGCATCTTTGCAAAAATGGCCCCAGAAGTACCATCACCACTACTAGAAATGGACAGGGCTCATAGGGCCTTGCGCCTCCCTACTCTGAACATATCCACTCCCAGAGACTTAATAATACGCCTGCATTACTTCCAAACAAAAGAGAAAATCATGCAAATAGCCAGAATCCACCCACCAAAATATGCCGACGCTCATATAACACTCTTCCAAGATCTTGCCCCTACTACCTTAAAAAAGAGGCGAGACTTGAAACCCCTCACACTAGCCCTGCAAGAAAGAGGCATCAAATATACCTGGGGACACCCCTTCAAACTCCTCATTCGAAAAGAAGACCAAACCCACATCCTCACCTCTGCTGCCGAAATGGGCCCTATGGCGGGCTCCCTAGGCATACAACTACTGAACCCAACTACCCTCTCCAACTACAGGGGAAGGGACCGCTCCAAAGACAGACCAAGGTCACCGCACCCAGCAAAACAGCAAAGATTCCCACAGACGACAAAGGGGATCGATGGTGGAAGACATGAGGAGGAAATACCACCACCTCACAGACAAAACTTTAACCAAAAAGGCCTCCCCCAAACCTAACAGAAATCCAACATATATAATGCACAGATCTCAACCCCACAAAAAGGGAAAACCAGCACCCTATGATTGAACTCGCCCCTGAAGAATACACAAAGACTCTCCCCTACCTCCCGAGGGCTCACCGGAATCCACTGACCATCTCCGTCGCCTCCCGAATTCTCCAGCTCCAGCTCCCCGATGAACTGAATAAATCCGAACATCGGAGGAGAGCGGAGAGAAAAGAAAAAAGACAAGATTACAATGCTCCACCCTTGTAATACACAAAGAAAATGAGAGAACCCAGAATACTACAACTCCAGCCTGACCACAACAATTTCAGGACAATATGGACACTTGGTGCTTCCCCCACCCTGCGCTCCCCGCTCTGTGATGACAGACTCCTTGCCTGGATAATACGTAATGTACCTAGACAATCAGAGCGGGGGGGGGAGAGTGAGGGAAAACAATAGACATTCAATAGCGGGGGGGGGGGAGACGATCCAAAGGGGGACACGTCCACACGGAAAGCAGGGCACCCCGGACCCCTACACCACAGACATGACTAAAGGTACCCAACCGGACAAACACCTATATATCAGAAAACGAGACCTAGAAAATCCCAAATAGAAACACACAAACAGAAAGGGGAAAAAGGAGGGAAGGTAGACAAAGACACAGAGGATTCCACACACCCCTGGACCCCACATCATAAATGGGAAGGCAACGAGAGGAGAGAACACACAATGCAAGGGGGAGGGAGAGGGATAATCAAGGCAGGTAAATAGGCATACAAAAATATACACCTGCAACCGGCAACAGGGAACATGACGGGCGCAAGAATGACACGAATAGACTTAGGTATACAACTGGCAAGTACAACTGACTGAACGAATAGTCCCAAAGAGACCCGAAGGGCACAAGCAAGGATGCTACCACATGTATCAGAAATGTTTATGTTTATGTAAATGTATATATGGGCAGGGCAACCACGGACTCATGCTGGAAGGGATGTGGGCAAAAAGGCACTTACATCCACCTTTGGTGAGAATGCCCACAGACCTCACAAATATGGGAAAAGGTGTCCACACTAGCATCCAACATACTTAATATGGACATACCCAAGGACCCCTGGGTGTGGCTACTTTCCAAACCACACCCCCCCTTACCAGAGCCCAGAACAAACTGATAGCAAGAATGGCACTAGCAACTAGACGCACGATAGCGGAACAATGGGGAAACCAAACCACACCCCAACTAGCCACTATGATCAGGAAAATGAATGAAGCCATGCAAATGGACAAACTATCGGCACTGTTACATGACACGACACAACACTACAATAAGATATGGGACCCATGGATCCAACACCCCGTACCGCTTAACTAAAAGGAGGAACAGAGGACTGTGATAGTCCCCCCAAGTGTACCCCTCCCCCCCCACAACAAATAAACGACCGGAAAAAAAAATACATAGCGAATAGCCCTGACTGGGAACCTTCCCCCCCAACCCACCCCCACACACCAGGCCATAAGAAAGACCACCCAAGCTCACTTAAACACCACATCAAAACATAGCAAAGACCACCATACCCCAACTACACGACCTAAAACCCCAACCCAACCCAGACACACCTCCAGGAGCAAACTCCAACACCCCCAAAGCCAAACAAGAAGACAAGACAAAAACTGGAGACACCGAGAAACACCTAACCCACAACACGTATACACAACACCCCGCAGACTTTGACCAGGAAGGACGGAGGGCCACACGAGATGTAGACCACTCTGATCCTGATGTAAACAAAAGTACAATTCTGTAAATAAGTTATGTGACTTACAATGTAATAAGCTACCAAACTCAAATGTACCCCCAATGTTTGGTACCCCACCCCTTATCTTTATTCTGTACCCCAACTTCTTTAAAATACTGAAAACCACCAAAATAAAGAATTTACAAAAAAAATAAAAAAAATATGTACATGTGAGGTGTGATGCAGAGATTTATGACAGATAACAGTGTTACAATGTCACTATTGATACATTTAAAAAAAATATATTTTGAAACATCAATGTCCTACTTCTACTTATAGCCTATAACTTGCAAAAAAAAAAGCTTAGAACATGTTAACATTGGATATTTCAAAACTGATGACAAAATTAAGAAACTATTTAGCATGGGTGTTTTTTGGCGGTTGTAGATGCGTAACAGATTTTGGTGGTCAAAGTTAGAAAAAGATGTGTTTATTCAAATATTAGACATATGCAATTCGTTTTGATCCGAATATGAACTCAGATGAATTTCGGGAAATTCAGACATTCGGGTACTTCCAAATGTCCGAATTGCCGAGGTCCCAAAGTTCAGAAATTACCGAATTTCCGAAGTGTCGAAGTGCTGAAGTGCCGAAGTTGTCGAAGTTCCAAAGTACAGTATTGCCTAAGTACTAATATACTTACCCAGTGAAAGAAGAAGAATGTTACATTGTATACAATTTTAAATAAAAAGTATTCAAACATAGCCAGGATTCAGCTGTAAGCATTTGCAACACTTACAACAATCAAGTAACATACAATCATATAAAATGTAAGTTACTTAGCCTGTCAATGTAATGACAGGAATGAATAAGTAGATAACTCCCTAATTCCCACGGTATTAGGGAGCTATCTACTAAAAGGCTGAAAAACCTAAATTGGTATTTCAGCCAAATTTACTAATACTAAGTAAAGATTACTTAGTATTAGTAAATTATGCCCCTACTTGCTATACCGCGGCTGCAATAGAAGTCCCGAAGTGCCGAAGTCCCAAAATTCCGAAATGCCAAAGTTCCGAAGTGTTGAAGTGCCGAATTGCCGAAGTCCTGAATTGCGAAAATCGCGAATTTCGGAATGCCGAACCGAACCGAAAATTTTCCCCATGCACATGCCTATCAAATATTTTAATCATATTTTATAATTTTTCTTATAGTAAATTATATGATATGATAGAAATAATGGTATCTTTAGAAAGACCATTTAATGGCGAGAAAAACAATAATTAATTTGTGTGGGTACAGTAAATGAGTAAAAAGAAAATTACAGCTAAACACAAGCACAGCAGAAATGTAAAAACAGCCCTGGTCCTTAACTGTAAGAAAATCGAAAAACGGTCTGGTCACTAAGTGCTTAAAACAGATGAATAAAAGAGGACACACTCTTTTCATATAAAGTGTCCTTTAATAACTGTGCTGAAAATATATGCAATACATTTATATTAAAAGCATATTAATAACAGTATCTCACAAAAGTGAGTTCACCCTTCACATTTTTGTAAATATTTTATTATATTTTTTCATGTGACAACACTGAAAAAATTACACTCTGCTACAATGTAAAGTAGTACATGTACAGCCTGTATAAAAGTGTAATTTGTTGTCCCCTCAAAATAACTCAACACACAGCCATTAATGCTAAAACCGTTGGCAACAAACTTGAGTACACTAAGTGGAAATGTCACAATAGGGCCCAAATAGCAATTTTCCCTCCCCGGTGTCATGTGACTCAGTGTTACAAGTTCACAGGTGTGAATGGGGAGCAGGTGTGTTAAATTTGGTGTTATCTCTCTCACACTCTGTCATACTGGTCACTAGAAGTTCAACATGGCATCTCATGGCAAAGAACTCTGAGGATGTGAAAAAAAGAATTGTTGCTCTACATAAAAATGGCCTAGGCTATAAGAAGATTGCCAAGACCCTGAAACTGAGCTGCAGCATGATGGGCAAAACCATACAGAGGTAACACAAGACAGGTTCCACTCAGAACAGGCCTCGCCATGGTCGACCAAAGAAGTTGAGTGCACATGCTCAGTGTCATATCTAGAAGTTGTCTTTGGGAAATAGAGGTATGAGTGCTGCCTGCATTGCTGCAGAGCTTTAAGGGTCAGCCTGTCAGTGCTCAGACCACACGCCACACATTACATAAAATTGGTCTGCATGGCTGTCATCCCAGAAGGAAGCCTTTTCTAAAAATAATGTAAAAGAAAGCCCGCAAACAATTTGCTAAAGACAAGCAGACTAAGGACATGGATTGCTGGAACCATGTCCTGTTGTCCGACGAGACCAAGATAAACGTATTTGTTTCAGATGTTGTCAAGCATGTGTGGCGGCAACCAGGTGAGGAGTACAAAGACAAGTGTGTCTTGCCTACAGTAAAGCATGGTGGTGGGAGTGTCATGGTCTGGGCCTGCATGAGTGCTGCTGGCACTGTGAGCTACAGTTCATTGAGGGAACCATGAATGCCAACATGTTCTGTAATATACTGAAGCAGAGCATGATCCCCTCCCTTTGGAGACTGGGACGCAGGGCAGTATTCCAATATGATAACAACCCCAAGCACACCTCCAAGACGACCACTGTCTTGCTAAAGAATCTGAAGGTAAAGGTGATGAACTGGCCAAGCATGTCTCCAGGCCTAAACCCTATTGAGCATCTGTTGGTCATCCTCAAATGGAAGGTGGGGAAGCGCAAGGTCTCTAACATCCACCATGACGTCATGAAGGAGTGGAATAGGACTCCAGTTGCAACCTGTGAAGCTCTGGTGAACTTCATGCCCATGAGGGTTAAGGCAGTGATGGAAAATAATGGTGGCCACACAAAATATTGACACTTTGGGCCCAATTTGGACATTTACATTTACTTTTGTTGCCAACGGTTTAGACATTAATGGCTGTTTGTTGAGTTATTTTGAGGGGACAGCAAATTTACACTGTTATACAGGATGAACACTTACTATATTACATTGTAGCAGAATGTAATTTCTTCAGTGTTGTCACATGAAAAGATATAAAGTATTTACAAAAATGTGAGGGGTGCACTCACTTTTGTGATACTGTAATTTTATAACATGACAGTAGGCTTCATATTTTGCATAATCTCTCTTTACTAAACCACCAGCAGCACAGATTTAACAATAAAGTTTAGTGAAAAAAACATTGCAACAGGGTATAAAAGGCCCCATCCCCTGTATCACTTCCTCTTTCTTTGCTGCTCCAGCCTAAGCACAGGTCAGAGTATTTGTTCTCAGCCCACTTACATTGTCTGTGTTTGTGTTGGATTGAAATTTAATTTGATTATAATCATCTTATTCTCGTTCTCCTGTGCTCTCTGCTATCTTGCCCTCTTGATTATACATTTATTGGTTTTATTCCGTTCTCCCTTCACATCTGCTGTCCCTACATTTTATTTGCCTGTCATCTCAATTTAATTCACTTTGCAGCATTTTTGCTGCAATTGTGCAGCTGTATTACAGGTTCTGGGGCATCCCTGTAGGGTACTGTGGGTAGAGGGAGCATGGGGCACCATTTCCATATGGACGGACCGCGATCTCGAGCCGTCCTGGCGAAATTTGCGCGTGAATGTCAGCCATCTTGAATCTCGCTGAACCGCAAGATTCACGACGTCCATTGTAATAGCCAGGTCGTGATTACCATGATTTAGCCTACTGTCTCCTATTTTCTTTTATATAGTATTTAATCTTCCCACTATATATGTACTATATTCCAACTATCTATCAAACAGTGTTTCAAACAGTCATTCATATTATTTCTATGTTCTGTTGTACTGACTGTTTGTATTGGTGGCATAAAGAAAAATATTTCCATTTAAACTTACCCACTCTAAGAGGAGTAATCATCATAGTGGCCCCTATTCCAGGACATACATTGGGGTGAATATTCACGACAATGAGAGGGGTGACCACACAGTACCGCAGGGTGACCCCCAAGCAAACCTTGCACCAGCCCTTCAGTGGCAACTACATACTAACAAGGGTGGCCCCCCATCGCTGCCATATACAGACCACAGATACAGGTCGTAATAATATTCAGGAACTGGTGACCCACAGTCACACACTATTCTAAGGGTAAGGAACAACCGGCGTACACCTCAACTACAGAACTTAAATTATACTGATTCAACTACAGTATTGTGTGGGGGACGCCCTTCTCTATGCCACGACAATTTTGGGATGGCATAGAACAGAATTCAATATTCTATATATATTTAAGGATACCATATGACACCTTAACAGGAATACCCTCATGATATCATTACCAGCCACCAGTGAATACTTTGAATTAAGGGTGACCCCATTATTGCGGACATTTGAGCATTCGGCGTAGACGTGTTTTCCTTCAGTCTGGAAGGAATGTATTTTCTTTCTCGTGTCAGACTAAGATGAAACTTTCCTCCGTCTCATATCCCATTTTTTGGACTGTTTCCCACTTCTGCATGGTGGACAATTTACTAGGATAAGTGGAGCGTACCGCTCCTCTATGGACAACCTAGTCGTGACCTCTTATTATTTATTTTGCTGGCGGATATCCCTAGCGGTTGTAGACTCTTGTTTTGGCACTCACTCGGTTCAGTGCGCAACCACATCAAAGGTTTTTTCCAGCGGGCGCTTTGTCTACCAACATATTGTGATCTGCGGACTGGACTAGAGGTAGTACATTCCGTGTTTGTTCATCCACAGCTTTAAAAATGCAAAATACGAAGCCTCCTTTCATGTTATGAAATTGTAGATTATGCTAATGCAGTGTACCTATAATCTTAATTTTATTAAGGACAGGAGGCAAGTATTTTCACACCCCTTTTTTCCCCTCCCTATTTATATGATTCATTGGTTTGTACTTCAATAAAGATTTGAATTCGGGTTAGGGGCGAGTTATTTCATTATTATGTGGTTTAATTTATATCACACATCTTGAGATTGCGATTTTATTCTGTTATGATTAGTTATTACATACAATTTGACTATATATTAATGTATTTATCCTCAACTACCTATTATTTCTGTTACAAAAATGTTATTGTCTCATTTGGTAAATTCCCCTCTTTTGTAGAGCGCTGCGGAATAACTGGCGCTATATAAACATCAATAATAATAATGATAATAATGACGAACAGTTCATTTCCAAGTCCCTTTCACGTCTTTTGTTTCTTTTCAGTTTGATTCTTCTTCATGGATTAATACATGGGATAGTCTTCTCCCTCTACGACAATCATCCATTCTGGATTTGGATCGATTGCAGTCTGAATCTTCATTGTTATCGTTGTTTATTGTATTTACAGGATGTGTTTATGGTTATATCGCATCAAAGAAAGAGGAAGTGATACAGGGGGAGGGGCCTTTTATACCCTGTTGCAATGTTTTTTTCACTAAACTTTATTGTTAAATCTGTGCTGCTGACATTTTAGTAAAGAGAGATTATGCAAAATACTCGCCTCCTATCCTTAATAAAATTAAGATTATAGGTACACTGCGTTAGTATAATACTATTTTAGAATATCTGTAAAATTAAATGTTTGTATATGCTTTAATGTAATATTAAACAGCTGCCTACCATAAGATTAGAGTTGAGCAGTACCAAACATTACGTTTTTTGGACCCTGGACCCAAACATGGACATATCACTGTATGTTCGGGTTGGAGTTCGGTGTTAGGCAATTTAATGGCGTGTTTTCAAAGGCTGCAGGGAAACCAATCAATAAGCGTTTGACTCGTGTGCCCTTAGAAGCCATCACAACCATGCCTACTAATGGCATGGCTGTGATTGGCCAGTGCAGCATGTGACCCAGCCTCTATATATAAGCTGCAGTTGCGTAGCGCCGCACGCACATGAGGTCTTATTAGTGTAGGGAGAGGATGCTGCCGCTGTGAGGGACAGCTTAGGAAAGAATTCTGCAAACTAGTACATTAGTGGGGTGCACTTCATATCTGAGAGTCAAAAAGAATCGTCAAATACTGCTGTCACATTGCAGTTTTAAAACTTAAAAAATTTTGGGTTCTAAACTGATGAATAGTATTTTAGTGGGGTGTACTTCATATCTGAGAGTCAAATCGAAGCGTCTAATAGTGTGCTTACAGCGCAGTGGTAAACATTCTAATTGTTTTGCTGCTAATCTGCTAAATAGTACATTTTGGGGCGTGCACTTCATATCTGAGAGTCAAATAGAAGCGTCTAATAGTGCACTTACAGTGCACCCTAATTGTTTTACTGCTAATCTGCTAATTTTGGGGCCTGCACTTCATATCTGAGAGTCAAATAGAAGCGTCTAATAGTGTGCTTACAGAACAGTTGTAAAAATTCTAATTTTCTGGGTGCTAATCTGCTAAATAGTACATTTTGCGGCCTGCCCTTCATATCTGAGAGTCAAATAGAAGCGTCAAAAACTACGGTTACAGCGCAATTGTAAACATTCTAATTGTTTTGCTGCTAAACTGCTAAATAGCACATTTTTGGGCATGCACTTCATATCTGAGAGTCAAATAGAAGTGTCTAATAGTGTGCTTACAGTGCAGTTGTAAAAATTCTAATTTTCTGGGTGCTAATCTGCTAAATAGTACATTTTGGGCGTGCTCTTCATATCTGAGAGTCAAATAGCAGCGTCAAATGCTGCGGTTACAGAGCAATTGTAAACATTCTAATTGATTTGCTGCTAAATAGTACATTTTGGGGAGTGCACTTCATATCTGAGAGTCAAATAGAAACGTCTGATACTGCGGTTACAGCGCAACTATAAACATTCTAATAGAGGGGTCATTTCCACGGTTATCAGGCCAGTCATTCACAGGTGGCTTGGAGGGTGGGTTCCTGCACCAGCATAGGCCAGGTATACAATTGTCCAGCCAGGGCACAGTTCTGGAGGATGAGGAGGAGGATGATGAGGATGAGGATGAGGAACCGTGTTCACAGCAGGGTGACACCCAACGCAGCTCGTGGGCATCACTGGTGCGTGGCTGGGGGGATACGGAGGACACAGACGATTCACCTCCCACAAACAACAGCTTGTCCTTGCCTCTGGACAGCCTGGCACTAGTGATGTCCCGAATGGTTCGCCGAACGGTTCACGAACGGTTCGCCATGGACTCATCATTGAGTAAACTTTGACCCTGTACCTCACAGTCAGCAGACACATTCCAGCCAATCAGCAGCAGACCCTCCCTCCCAGACCACTACCTGGCACACATGAGCGACTACATGCTGCAGTGCCTGCGCAATGTCTGCCGAGTTGCCCACATTCTAACTTGTGCTGATTACTTGGTGGCCACCCTGCTGGATCCCCGTTACAAGGACAACGTGCCCTCCTTAATTCCCTCACTGGAGCATGATTGGAAGATGCGCGACTACTAGCGCACGCTGGTAGATGCGCTGCTGAGGGCATTCCCTTCTGAAACCGGGGGCTCAGTAGAAGCACAAGGTTAAGGCAGAAGAGGAGTAAGAGGTCGCCAACGCAGCTGGGGCACCGCCAGCACCTCAGAAGGCAGGGTCAGCATGGCTGAATTGTGGAAAAGCTTTGTCAGCATGCCATAACAACCAGCACCACCATCTGATATGGAACGTCTTAGCAGGAGGCAGCATTTCAGCAACATGGTGGAACAGTATGTGTGCACATGCCTACACGTACTGACTGATGGGTCTGCCCCATTCAACTTCTGGGTCTCCAAATTGGGCACATGGCCTGAGCTTGCTCTTTATGCCTTGGAGGTGCTGGCCTGCCCCTGTGCAGAATAGACATTTATACCAGCCTCACCCAGCCATTGTTATACTCAAGTGCACTTATTCTTTGATTTCTTTTTTTGGCTACTGGCTACCTCCCCCTCCACCGCCGCTTCCACCTACACCGCCATGGTCACTGCCTCCTCAACCTATAGGTCACTCAGTATAAACTAGGTACACATTAGCAGAGGCTTGTGAAGGCCTTTTCTCCATGCATCAGGAGTTGAGCATTTCTCCATGCATCAGGACTGCAAGAAATGCACCGCAGGACGCAAATGCATCTTTTCTTATATGTCCCAATATTTTAGGGGCTACCCCAATTCAAAATATATGTATATATATATATATATATATACATATATATATATATATGAACAGTGTTGGCTACCTCCTCCACCGCCGCTTCCACCTACACCGCCACGGTCACCTACACCGCCACGGTCACCGCCTCCTCAACCTATGGGTCTCTTAGTATAAACTATGTACAAAATAGCAGAGGCTTGTGAAGGCCTTTTCTCCATGCATCAGGAGTTGAGCTCAGCTTGAACAATGAAAGCCTCTATATATACCCTGCACTCCAACCCTCTCTCAAATGGATAATTCTGGTGATCCTCCTGACAGCCATGCTTTAGATTTTGATTTATGTTCTTCCAAAGCTAAAATAAGAGATTCCATCTAGTGGTATTTTATGGCTCAGCTGTATTTTGAATTTTTATGTTATTTTAAGTAATTTCCCTATCCACATTTGTTTGCAGGGCACTTGTCCTACTCTTACCCCCATTTTACTTCCTTTTGCAGATCTCTAGCCCTTTCCATGAGTTTTTTAGAGGCATTTTTGTGTCTAAAAGTTTGGGTACTCATTGACTTCAATGGGGTTTGGGTTCAGGGTCAAGTTCAGGGTCAAGTTCGAGCCCGAACCCGGACTTTTTTTCAAAGTTCGTCCGAACCCGCAGGACCTGAACATCCAGGTGTCTGCTCAACTCTACATAAGATCATACTGTTATTACCCTTGAGTCTTACATTATCCAGTATTTAATATGACCTCTTGTTTTTAAATACCATATTTTTCAGAGCAAATGTGCTTCATGAATAATTCCAATTTTAGATTTAAACTTGAAGAGAGTTGAGGAAATTGACAGAAAATAAATTTTGCTGCCAAATAAATAAACCTGTTAGTAATATTAATATGTTATAAAGCAGATTTTTATGCAACAACATGCTTGGGCTGCAGAATTAATTTATGATACAGTGATGTCCTTAGAAGTCCTTATCAGCATACATAGCAATTGTTCTGGCTGATGCAGCAGTATTCTGAGATAAAACTGCTAACAAAGACATGCTGGGAGGTCTCATTGGCTTTACTATTATAAATTAGTCCTAGTAGATTAGAACAGTGTGCTAATATTCAATGAAACCAGGAAATGAGCTGATTGTTTCACTAATATGCCTAGTATTATCACAGCAATTTACAATCAGATTTAAATAATCATTTCCATAGGTTTTTTTGTAGCATTTTAAATATATTAATGATACATTCAGTATTGAAACAAAGAAAATGTCAGTTTTAGCATTCTGGAATATTACCTTGATAGATTCTTTTGTTGTTAATCCCTGTTGCTGATGTGACCACAAAATTAGCTTAGCTCCACCACAACACACACATTTGTTATTTCAAAGGGGAAATTAAATACCTTGTTTATATCAAGAGAAATCCAATTTCTCCTTGGAATCACAAATAACTATTTCCTTTGATTTACAAGATATTAAATAGACTTGGAGATTTGTTACAAACTGCAATCCATACAAGTTTGGGCTGATCAGGTGATGGTACAATTTCCCCAAATCATACCAGACGTTTTGAAGATCTGAAACTCACTATGGCCAAAGACCGGGAAAGATACACCCAATGCTGGTTCTACTGGTTGGAGTTCTTATCATCGACCGACTATACAAGGCTACTCACTAATCTGGAACCATAGACACAGCACTGCACAATCCCGAAGGGAGGGTGAATGGAACTCACCCCTATTTCATTACTCTTTGCTTTCTTCTCCTTTCACCTTTACTCTGTTTTCACCCCACTACCCCCCTCTGCTACCTAGCTAACAACAAGTGCCAACAACTCCCACAACAAACTGGGGCATGGGGCAGCCTAGATACCGCCATGGAGGCTACCAGAGATACCCCTTTCCCCCATGGGTCAACAGGGTGAGACCACACCCAGCCTGACATTAAAATACAAACTGAGGTGCCCCATGTTGATAATTTTACAAGCAGAACACAATAACAGACAACCAGATAGAAGGGCATCCTAATGCAGAGACCAAAGAGCCCTAAGCCCACTTCAACGATGCAGCAACACGACTAAGGAGACATTAGCATACACACCGATATCACTCACAAACGCCTGCAATGGTTGTTGTTCCCTGATATGGCGCCACGCTGCTGGGACTGATACCGGCTTGTTTTTTTATTCCATTGTACCACAAAACATGCATTCTATAATCACCACCCCCACATAAATCACTGAATAATATACATTTCCACATATAATTTCCTTTGCCTCACTCTTAAAGTGCTGCAACCAATAATCTTATTCAGACACTTGCACTGGAATACAGTCAGAATGTGTTACGTTGTTGTTAGGCATATCATTGAGGCTTACATAATGTTGCCTACATTCATACATAAGATACCTATTACTACACATTTTTAAAAATCACCTACTTAGGCCTTACATCACTTCGGTCCAACCACAAGGTTTTTTAAAACCCCTACACCAGAAAACAAGGCCTACTTAATGCTGTAAATGAATATCAGAAAAAATCCTGTTTAGTTATGCATACTTCTCTTTGTATTTGAATGCATAATATTACTTACTGATGCCTCTGCATAGGCACAGGTGAAATTGCTTTAGCACTCTGGCTAACTTATTACGTACAAAAAATCATTTAAACCAAATTCACTAAATATATGAGGAATGCTACCAAATCGCACAATGGACAAGCATGTGATTTGGACAAGCATGATGCTTAAGGGACTGTTGGGGATAAAATCAGCCCGGGCCCTTTGTGGATGATGGATATTTGCCAACTCATTCAGAGCTCTGGAAATTGGAAATGATTAGCAGAGACGTGTTCAATCATCCATTTAAATTCCTTTATTACGCAAGTTATATTTATACCCCATTTTCATAGCAGTATGGGAGGGGAAAAAATGAGCATATGGGCGTGACAATGATAACAATGATATAGATTGTTTTTCACAAGTCATAAGCAGCTGTTTCTCGTTATCCTACGTTAAATAACGCACGTATATTTGATAAAAAACAGATATTTACAAATACCAAAATCTTGGACAATTAACAAGAACATTTTGAAATCAGTATGGTCATTCTCGTAACTAGGATTTTAGATAAATTTATTTCCGAGAATTGGAGATACAATTCCAAATTTATTCTTGGTTCACATTAACCCGTATATGAACAGCTAGGATAGATAGCAACATGGATATTCGTATCTACAATTCCTCTCTTAGATCATATCATGATCTACCTTATAGAAAATATCCATGGGAGGCCTACGGCAGAGAAACAAAAGGAGGTATATTCAGATGTGCTAATCACATCTGCGGGACTTTCATTATTTCTTCACCTCGATTTCCCCCATTTGCTCTGTGCCGTAGGTTTTCCCTTTAAGAGGAGTTTGAGCGGTCAATTTTCAGCTTTTTCAATTATCTGTTGAATACATCTTTTAAGTGTACAAGTTAAATATTTCAAACAGCTGACATGTTAACCATTTTTAAACAGACTGCACATCATGTTATCTGTAACTTAAGTTTTGGATCAAAACAGGCAAAGTGTATTATTCCCAACAACGGGAATATTATTATTATAATTCACAACGTAAACACATATAGTCAAAATGGGAATAATATCTATTCCCCCTCTTTGGACCAGGGTCTTGGATTACCAGTCCACCCAGTGATCTGGGGCCAGGTCAAAAACCCACTGGCAAAAACTCATATTTGAGGAAAAAAGCACATCTGGGGAAACCTGAGTGAGGGCCATGACTGTGTAGACATGTCATCCCCTCACGTTGACAGCATTAGTGACTTCTAAAAACCAGCACTTGTAAGTAAATAGCTCGGGTATCGGGATTGGGAAAGACTTCTTGATTAGTTTGAAAAGGCCCACGTACATATTAAATCATGAGATAATTTTTAATCAGTTTGCAATTCTAATAATAATCCCAATCATGACCTTGCGTCCTATGTACAACTAGAAATGAAATAGGAGAATCAAAATTAATTACTATTGTTCCAAAGTGCTTTGTTTAATACAGGTTTTGGAAGAGTTGCTGTGTTAAGGTTGCAAGTGGCCTCTGATAAGGAAGTGACAGCAAACTGCAGACATATGTTATATTAAGTTGCCCTCACTTGTCTGGTCCTGGAAACCCACGTGTTTTATTGCAGATGCCGCTATGATACCATGTTACAAATTGATTAAACATACTTATTATTATCCTATTTTATTTTAGTTATTTCACATTGCGCAGCCTATGCAAACAATGTCTATGTCCCAATTTCAGCTTGTACATCCTCTAAGAGCCAGCATTAATACTGTTTTATCACTCACAACTATATTTAAAGTATTAAAAACATGAACCATCTGTGTATTAGGCTGGGGTTGTTGGGTGTGGGTATATGTTGGAAGCTGTGGTTGGTATTGAGGAACCTGCCAGGGTGGATCCTTAAACGCCAGCTGGGCCAGGTTCTCCCTTAGCACCTGGTTCTCCTTTGTTTCCTTGAGCACCAGGTTCACCATTGTTACCCTTAGGTCCAGGGGAACCTCCGGGGCCTTGAGGTCCAGGAGCACCACAGGCACCAGGGAAGCCAGGGACACCAGCAATACCAGGAGCACCAGTGGGGCCAGCTTGACTGGGAGAACCAGGTTCACCACGAGCACCTTATCCACAATTAAAACAGTGCTGAAGTTGCCACCCCTACAAAAGTTAGACCCTTTGATCAAAAACCTCTGCCTCAAAAACGTTTCTGATTCAATCTCCTATCACCTCCCAAATGTCCTTGTCTCGCCTGCTTAAGATCACAATCCTTTGTGACCGATACAACATACTTTTCCCTCTTCCTTTATATCAAAACAACCTGCTGTATCTTTCTCATGAATCTTCCCAAGAAATTCAGTTAGGTCAAAGAGGGCCAGTCACAGACCAACAGTTTGACCAAAAGTGAACAAGGAGGAAGCATATTCCATATGCAGGTTGAGATTATCTAACTCACACCCCCTCTTTGTGCACACCTCTTTGTGTACCACACAGATATAATATTAATAAGCTTTTGAAGATTTATTGTATATGTATAGCACGGTTGTCTATGGGGTGTATACATAAACAGTGAAAGCATAGTCTTCATATAGGGTTTGCAATACTGACAGTCTGGGTCATAGGTGTAATGCAGACATGCGGTTAGGTACTTTTCCATTGTCAGAATACATTGAAAACACTAATATATTGCAAATATTAAAATCATATTGTAGCTGTTTCCTATACCTGTAAGGATATGGTTGTAATACTTCAATTGAGTTCAAATTGAGTATCAAAAGTCTAACCACAAAAACTAAATTTTATATGCGTATCAAAAATGAGTTTAACCCCTTAGCGATTTAATAGGGTGACCTCTTCCCATAGTATGGTTCCTTTTATAATTATTATATTATTTATTCTCTTCTGGGTCTGCAAAATGCTTTCAATATACCAATACAAATATAATACAGTAGTTTAAAATTGCCTCAAAATAAATTGTCTGATCTCTATTAAAAAATAAAATTTCATCATTTTGCTGTAATCAATGCGGCATATTAGATGAATCTTAATCTTGGAAAAAATGTATCCTATACATCCATTCATTTTTCCTTTTTATATTACCATATAACATAACAATTTTTTATGTTAAAGATAACATTTTTCTTTTTCTTTGATTTAAATAATGCAATGCACTTTAAAAGTAGGGTTAACTCTAAATACTCCCCTGATAATACGGAGAGAGAGAGAGCCATTTAAACTTGGAAACGTGGATCCACGATTTTGAAAAGTAGATAATTTTTTTTTTCTTTTCTTTCCCAGGGGCCCCTTTCTTGTCGGCTGATCAGCGTTTTTTAATCTGTTGTAAAAAGACACTAAAGTCTTGCGTTAATGACATGCAAATATTCTTTAAATATTCTTCACACTCATTGTGATATCACACATGTCATCTTATAACACAGAACACAGCGAATGTAGCAGATATCCAGCAGGCATGCCAATACAAAAAACTTATTCATGGACAGGCAATTAACTTAATCCAAAATAAATTAATAAATGTCACACTCGGTGTCCCTGAAAAGAAACACAGACATAATGTAGCTTCCCATGTTTGTGCATTATGCATTTCTGCAAACTATGCAAGCAGTACTGCTTTAAGATTAGATCAGAGAACCTGGCAACTGGACAGGAAAGTCGAATTTTGGCAAGAAGTCCATTATTGCAACAGAATTTTGGAAATCAGTTAAAACTTACTAAAAAAAGCCTCCCCCCTTTTTTTTATTAAGACTACAACTCATATTGCTCTTGGACTAGTATTCAATAATAAATCAGTTATTTAATAGATTATTACGCTGCTATTTCCATCTGTATCAATACTGAGACAAACTTATTCAACATAGAAACATAGAATGTGACGGCAGATAAGAACCATTCGGCCCATCTAGTCTGCCCAATTTTCTAAATACTTTCATTACTCCCTAGTCTTATCTTATAGTTAGGATAGCCTTATGCCTATCCCACGCATGCTTAAACTCCTTTACTGTGTTAACCTCTACCACTTCAGCTGGAAGGCTATTCCATGCATCCACTACCCTCTCAGTAAAGTAATACTTCCTGATATTATTTTTAAACCTTTGTCCCTCTAATTTAAGACTATGTCCTCTTGTTGTGGTAGTTTTTCTTCTTTTAAATATAGTCTCCTCCTTTAAATATTTTAAACATAATTTAAAATAACACAGCAAAATACCCATTAACATACATGACAATTAAACTGCAAACTTCAAAATGAGTAACCAAAACACACATTGATCACAATCACCATTTACACAGAATAAACTTCTAACAGCTGTATTCAGAACATATTATTGTAAGGTATACCAATTTTAGTTTGTATCAAATTTATTTAAGAGTTCTGGTACCAAAGGGTTTATTTTTTTTATTTTTAAATAAGGGATCCTGTACGACCATATAACGCATTTGACTTAAACATTTGTATAACACTTGCATTAACCAGTTGCAACATATCTACCCTGTCAATAGAATTTCTCTCCTATACGCTTATAGAACATTTGGACCAGATTACACAGACATGGTATCACCTGCATTTGTCAGAACTCTCAAAGACTCAAAATATATTTATACTAATCCATGTTAAAGGCATGGCAAAATTTTGACCGGTCAATTTGAGTTCCCAAAAGTCATAACAACACAGGTAAAAACCTTTGTCCATGGTTTTCCTATCCTACGTTCCATGACCAAAATTTCTAACCCACTTCTGCACAGTTTGGGTCACAATCAATAAAATATCAGCATCCCCATACAACAATTGTACATTTTGCTCTCTAATTTATAAACATCTACATTGACAACATAAATTCTCTGCAACAAACACACAGGGCTGAAAGAATGGGGTGTTTGATGTTTTGAATGAAGTGACTTTTTGTCCCAATATGAAAATAAAGGGCTCATGATATAAACAATCATACATCCCACTCTCATGAAAAAGTGTAGTGGGCTTATAGTACTTTTGTCCAAGTATAAAAATAAAGGGCTTATTATGCAAACAAACATACATGCAGAGAAATCATGTTAGTTCTAGAATTTGTAGCCCCCCTTAAATAACCTCTATTTTTTTTCTCATATTCATCATCACCTTTACATGTACTTTTGACATTCCCTTAATTAAGACTTTATGCTTAAAATCAGCGTTGCACGTCATAAAATAGCACATAAAGCAAGCTAGAGTAATGTCAAACATCCATCATACAGGGTTTAAACAATATTCCCTTTTAACTCCTTTTTTTTTTTATAAACCATTTTAGTCTGCAAAACCCACATGTACATGTACATTACATTACATGACATGACATGACAGCCTGCCAAAGGCTTGAAAATCATTTTACCACCTGCCAAAGGTGAACCTCTACCAAACAGGGATTGTATACCATAGACAATTGTGCACAATACTGCCTGCCAAAGGCTTTCCTCCAACCCAAGGAGTATTAAAAGTTTACCTAAGACTTAAAAATAATACCATGTTTATCAAAGACACTATGCGTTGAAAATCCCCTTTAAAAATGTAAATAGTGAAAAACCCCATTGAAATAAGAAATGCAACGTGTGGGGTATAGGAGAAGCAGGTAAAGAATTAAGGTCATAAAAGACACTAAATTTTTTCCGTTCCTAATTGCACCCAAACTTCTGACACCAATTTGTTGGGGATAAAATCAGCCCAGGCCCTTTGTGGATGATGGATATTTGCCAACTCATTCAGAGCTCTGGAAATTGGTTATTGAACACGTCTCTGCTATTCATTTCCAATTTCCAGAGCTCTGAATGAGTTGGCAAATATCCATCATCCACAAAGGGCCCGGGCTGATTTTATCCCCAACAGGGACGGCCACTAAAAGTTGATTTTAATCACATATCAAATGAGGAATTACCAATAGAGGAGAAAAATAGCACAATAAATATATATATATTTACCCCGACCGGGTACCTCCATCAATCGCTGCTTCCTAGTACTTGCAAGCACCAGAAGCACTGCACTGGAACACCATAAACAGCCAGACCACAAACCACAGCAGCTTGTTTGGGGTCTGGCTGTCCTCCACCCACAGTGGACCCAAGACCAGGATTCAGCTTCCAGTGGGTAGACCTCTCCTAGTCCAGAGAGGGAAGCAGGCTGCTCTTATAAGAGCAAGAGTTGTGATCCAAGGGAGTATAGTGATTATAGCAATTGCCAGTGTGAATATAGCTCTCCAATCCCCCAAACATGAGCCTAGACTTCATGAAGGGTAAAACGAACCTCAGTTTAATGGTAACAACAAAATGGCCTTTTATGACAGTCCCCATGCAAGGGGCACTCCCTCCTGGACCTAAGAGGAAACCCCAGTAGAAATAAATACAAAATCACATTGGCTCCCAGGTCCAGGACACTCCCACACAAAATCAGATAATCCCTCCTCTGTGCCTGGGAGACAATGGGATCAGGAACTGAACTAATCTAATCCAATTATCTCCAAGCCCAGAAAAAAAAAACATAAATTTTTACAAACCCTTCGAGTTATAGGTGTGGTAGGGGGTATCCTCATAAAAATAAACAAAAATCTTACATGGTGAAGTATGTAGAGCTATGAAGCAAGGGTAGATAAAAACTATGAATTGTACACTCACGTGTAATGGAGCTGTAAAACCTGGCTCCTCTGATAGTGCTTGAAGTGGTATGATCCCCACTGAAGGATACAGGTGTAAATATAAATTCTTCCATCCGTGTATATGTGGAGATAAAGCAACAGAACCACAATAGTGTACACCATAAAAAGGAGGTTAAGCAGAAATAAATAAGTTAAACCTACTCACATACTAAAGAGCAAGTTCCGGTTTGCTCAATCCAAAGCACTTGGGTGGTATGATCCCCACCAGGGATGTAGCTCCAAACAATCCTACAGCAGCAAACTTAGGTCCAATTAAAAAAGTACTTTAATGTTAAAAAAATAAAAGTAATACAATATATAATAAAATAAAATAGTGATAAAAAAGTAAACGTGTTTCTCCTTGGACGTTCGCAGATTCCTACCAAAGGAGAAGGGAGGTCAGCGGCTTCAGCGGTTTTCGTGCCAAAAAGTGTCCGTTTTGAGTTCCATGAGTTTGCTGTTAAACACCGCTGAGCTTTCGTGGATTTAAAATGGGCGTGACCTCGTGTTCGGTATACGAATGGCGGCCACCCAGCTACAGCATCAATTAAGAGGTGTCTGCGGTTAACCTCAATGTTCCAATGGGGCCAAGAGGTTAATCAGCAGCACACTTCTCTACTGGGTGGCCGGCCGTTCTGGAGTTTTATTCAATAGTTAAAAAGGGAATGGTATAGAGTCCACATGAACGGGATAACGCAAATTAAACTAACGAATGAAGAATAAGTCTCTGTAAGTCCAAGACAGAGAGATCTGTCACAATATATATAAAATAAACAATGCCCAGACACATACACTATCCCTGGGGGAGGGAGCTCTTGAACCCGCCAAACAACCGGGTCTAGGCGAAGGGTGTTGCTGTGAACAATCTCCCAGAGTTAAAGAACTCTGAGGGTAAGCTAGAGCAACTTACCCTGTCCGCCCGACCTTCGTGTGAGGTTAGAGGAGCACACCGACTCCCTACCACGAGATAGGATGTGTAAGCAGATCCAATCACAGCAGCTGCCGAAAATCACTCCCGGACCATAGATGAAACCCGGCTGGAAATACAGAGAAGACGGAAAGCAAATCGTCTATGCATTTCGTCCCCTTTGGAGGACTTTCTCAAGACTAAGATCTGCTATCCACAACCTGGGTATATATACCCTACGTATAATAAAATGTGGCCATGATACTTAAATTAGGGATAATTTTACATGAGGCAAATAGCCTAATGGGTGCATTTAAAATGCAAATACGCAATGCAATACACGCTAAATAACAACCCCTATATAATATTAAATGTTACTCCATTGTAAAAAATAGTTCTTATAATACAAAACATAAAAATACATTAGACATAAAATTAGTAACCACCATCCAATCGGTGGTATAGCTCTCTCAATTGAGCGATATTAAGAGGTGTGGAAAACCAATATATGTAGAATAGAAACTGCATGCACCAAAAAGAATAAATCCAAATCATCGGTCATAGATAGCTACCATGGATTTGAAATAATGAAACTAGGGAGACTAGTGTTAACAATGTCCATATGATATAATTCTTTATATTTTTATACATTCATGCGAAATTAACAATAATCAAATGAATTTTTTTTTTTTTTACCATGGACCACCAATAGAGTTCACAATGGAACTCTTGTCATTAGCCCTAACCAACAACTATTTGAGACCCAATGGTTTCTCCATGGTGGTCAAACAGAAATTGGAATACTGCTTGTATACCAAGCCCATTGACTGAAATACTCTCTTAAACTATTAAAGTTTCCATCCAAGACAACTAAAAAATTCACTACCACTTTCTCAGTTCCTGTAATAATTCCCAGAAGGAACAATGTGAAGAACAGTTGAAAACCATGTATACACATTCCACAATATGGGGATTTAAGCAGCCAGATCTGGAAAAAGCCTTGCATAAAGCGAAATTACAACATAATACAGAGACGATGAAATCCCGAAAGGAATGTAACACAAGAATGGTGTTTCCGATTAAATTACATACTGCCAGTAAAGAGGTGACACAATCCATCACACGCAATTGGAATATCTTAAAACAAGACCCAACTTTCCAGAAACAACTAGCACACAAACCGATGTTCTGCTTTAAGAGAAACAAAAATCTGAGGGATCTATTAGTGAAGATGGACCCCATTCATTGTTACAACTCTGCAGCCCTGGAAAAGAAAAATAATGGTTGTGTGAAATGCTTAGGATGCGTGACCTGTGGCCACATCATACCTGCCAAGACCTTCTCCCATCCCCATACAGGCAAGGTCTATAAAATAGCTCATAGAATACATTGCCACACAGAGTTTGTTATCTATAAACATACATGTCCATGTGGACTAAGTTATATAGGTAAAATGGAGACAGCTCTCTGTGAGAGAATTAGGCGGCACAAGTCAAGTATCCGTCTTGGCAATCGTGATGGAAAGACGGACAAACCTGTGGCCAGACATTTTCTAGAGAAACAACAACAACGCTCTACCTTGAGATGTGTGACCATAGGCAACATTCCAGTAGCAGCCAGAGGCGGTGATAGGGGGAGACTCCTACTACAACGAGAAACATACTGTACATTGGAACTTAATACACTATCCCACAAAAGCTAAATGAGAACTGTTCTTTTGTTTCGTTTCTATAATCATCAATTGTTAAGTAGATCTTACTCCATTTAGTGGAGGGCTCCCTTATGGATGAATATTACTGTTGTTTTAGCAGTTATATAATCTGTTACCTTCATTGTATATTTATGGTTCGCAAAGTCAAATATATTGTGTGCATTTCAAATTAGTCTGACACTCACATAGCTAATCCTATAAATTCATATTGTACAGACATAGCATCTCCCAATGATTACTCAAAGATATGATTGGCTTCCATGTAACCCTGATCATCTAATGCTTTGTCACAATATATCCATTGGTAAATGTTGCACTATTTCACTCTTAGCACAGTATTAAAATATTATACATATATAAGTTTTTTGTAAGGAACCTTTAAATAGGTAAAAATGTATTAGTTCACTTATAAATTTTATTGTTTTTACTTTTTCAATATTTGTTCTGTATTTGTTTTATAATAAATTACATGTTTTTTATACACATAGTGAACTATCCTACTTGATTTATTACACATACTTAGGAAAAATAACACATTTCAATATCACATAGTCTTTATATGTATGTTTAATAACAATTAGATACAAGTTACACTAGAGTAAAAATGTGTCTTAGACAATGAAGAGACTGAGATGGGTTAACTAAGAGAGTGCCCCCAAAATCAGACTCTATACCCTGAATAGAGCTGCTCCACCAGTGTAGGGCAATTAATTGTCAGTCATAGAGGATAAAAGGAACTAAAAAATAATAAATCTTTATTGGTCCATCTTGGGGAGAAATTAAGCAAACTAAAGTGAGAAGTGTATGTACAGTGATATTTAACACTAAAATAGGATTAATTGCTAATCTGCAAAAAATGCAGTAGTCACCCAGTAGCTATATAGTGGCCACTGTGGGAGTTAAATAACTATTATAAACTGTTACCAACAGCTTCTATGTAACAAAATCTCCGTAGCCAAAAATATAGGGTATAAAAGTGTGAGCAGGAGGAAGTAAACTGTATCCACTGGGATGATAGATACTAATGTATCCCTTGGTGGAGCGATGTCCTTGTAATTTTACATACAATTGCTGGTTAATGAGGGAGTCTCCAGAGGATAAATCTAGATTACTTCCATGGGTGGGGGCTTCAAGTTCAGTAATGTGCAAAAGATATAGAGGAGTATATGGGGAAGGAGAGCGGCAGTGTTGAGCCGAACTGATAATAAAGTCGGAATACTGGCTGATCTAAGATCCTATAAACCCCAATTACAATGCTCCGTCTATTCCCCCTATACAGTAATATGAAAAAGGTATAGAGGAGTATATGGGGAAGGTGAGCGGCAGTGTTAGCCGAACTGATAATAGAGTCGGAATACTTGTCGATATAAGATCCTATAAGCCCCAATTACAATGCTCCGTCTATACCCCCAGTACTAAAGTAAAACGAGGTACAAATGATGAGGGAAAGGGTAGTTGGTAGGTCTGGCTGGACATAGGCAGAGGTAAAACAGTTCCTCTAAATAAATGACCATAACCCCATGAAATGCACCCGTATAGATAAATCAAAGTAAAATACATAGAGGCTTATTTACAATAAACGTGGTCTAAATGCCACCAGCTGGATGAGTCTAGTATATAGTGTGAAAAAGATAGCTATGCTAAATGAGTCTACCATAAGTAGATAAAGAACGATCGGTAACCGCAATAGCCTATGCAGAGAACCTAACTTAAGGTAGCTAAGACTCCCAAAGTACGGTGACCGGCTGACTGACACTGAAACGATAAGCATATGAATATCACCCAAACTAGATAATAAGAGAGTAATAGCAAAAGTCCTAAGTAAATAACATATTAGTATTGGTTATGCTCAACGCGCATTTCAGCAGCAGTATGCACCTTTGTCAAGATCTACTTTTGACGCCACTTTTTAAACCCTCGATTGCCGGCCCATCGAATCCGTGACGTCATGATAGTTTTCAAACAGCACTGTTGGTGGGCGGGACTAGGGGAAGTGAATGACAGCAACCTGAATATCGGCATAGGGAGGTTAACTCCCTCCCGGCCAGCTGATAATAGAGTCCAAGTGTCCCTAAGTAAGGAACTAAAGATAAATATGTGAAGTTCATAAGAAAAACATGTTTAACTGATCAAAAAATAAATAAAATTAGAGTTCCTGTGTATATACATGTATAGGCTTAGAGTGAGAGTTAATATATGAAAATGTTAGCAAGATAAAGATACAATAGAACGGATATTATAAATAATAATATACTATTCAGTAAGTTAAGTTGTACTATACTGTTGTATATTGGGTCCAAACATCACACTGCTGGTCCAAAGATGGAGTATTACATATAGACTCAAGCAAGTGTGAACTGAACAATTTTAACTAGTCAATATACTAACCCCTTCTTCAATACTACTCAAATCTATAAGCCATAGATATTACACAAGCTTTAATGCAATTAAATAAATGGTGCAAATGAAAAGCGTTTGTTCAACCATTTGGGTTGTAGGGTTTTAAGCCTGTAGATCCAAAAACTTTCACGTTGTCTTAAGAACCTGTCATAGTCACCTCTTCTTTTGTCTCGTTTCGCGAGTACACACACTACAACCTTCACACACACACACACACACTGCTCACACACTTTCCCCCTCACACACACACACACTGCACCCCTTACACATTGCAGCACTCACACACACCACTGCTCCTATGCCCTACTACAGCCCCATTTCCCAGCAGACCTCAGGTAAGTTGTCAAACTGTTCTTAAACGGTTTGACTACTTACTCTGGGAGGGGGTCCTGGCACTATTGACACCATAACCACTACACTGAGCTGTAGTGGGTATTGTGTCTGGATTATTTCTTTAAATAATCTACAAGTGCCCCTCCCGAGATCAGGCTCTGGATCCGTCACTGAGTTTAGGTGACCTGACATGTTCTTTAATCCTTTCTTTAAAAAGATGGAAAGTTTCACCTACATATTTACACTCACATTCGCAGGTAAGTAGGTAAACTAAGCCTGCGGTGTTGCAGTTGAAGAATGAAGTGATGTTGAAAAATTGTTTATTTTCACTGTCAGATACCTTTTTAGAATCACATTTAATATATTTACAGGCGACACATTGCTCTTATTGAAATGAGCAAGTGATAGATGTATTGAGCCAGGTCTTAGTGTGAGGGCGTTGTGATTGGAAATGACTCAGGACTAAGAGGCCTCTTAGATTTTTGCCTCTATGTGCCGTCATTTCCACTCTTGGACCCAAAACCTTTTTTAAGATGAGTATCCCCAGTTAGAAGGGGCCAGATCTTCTGAAAGCCAGATTTAACTTTATCCCATCCTGCATTGTATGTGGCGATCATAAGTGGAGGAGGGTTGGTGGATGTAACCGGTTGGTTGTTAGTCAATAGAGTTTCTCTGTCTGACTCCAAAGCTCTTCTGTATGCTTTCTTTAAGCATCGATTGGGATAACCCTTGTCCTTGAATTGTTGTCGCAGGATGTTAGCTTGGGTCTTAAATTCTTGGATGGTACAACAGTTCCTACGAGGCCTTAGATATTGGGCAATAGATATGCCTTGTTTCAAGGGCTTCGGGTGGAAACTGTCCCAGTATAGTAGGCTGTTAGAGGCTGTGGGCTTTTTAAAGAGTGTTGTCTGGATAGACAGTTGATTGTCAATTGAAACTGTTAAATCCAGAAAATTAAGGGTATTCCCAGCAAAATCAGAGGTGAATCTTAAATTCAAATCATTCTCGTTGAGGAGAGCCATGAGGAGGTCAAAGTTATTAGATGTACCTTTCCATACTATTACAATATCATCTATGTATCTTGCCCATAGATTTATCATTGGAGTAAAAGATGAGAATTTGGCTGATCTAATGGCAGTTTCCTCCCACCATCCCAGGTGCAGGTTTGCATATGATGGGGCACAAGCTGTCCCCATCGCTGTTCCCTGCACCTGGTGGTAGAACCTGTCATTAAAAAGGAAGTAATTGTGTGTTAAAATAAATCTGAGTAGTTCCAAAGTGAACTCAGAGTGTGTTAGGTAATTAGTTCCTCTTTTTTCCAAGTAGTACTGTACGTGTTTATCCCTCCCTCATGAGGTATAGATGACTACATCCAGACTACATAGACTCACAGGTTCAGGGAGCTTGAGATGAATCTTAGGTAGGCAGTAGAAGGTTGCTATCCTCGGGTTCCTATTCAGGATAAATTTATACTCATCCCTGGATAGCAACCCTCCACTGCGACCCATATCCAAGATCTGTTTATATTCCTCCAAAAAGATATTTGTAGGGTCTGTTTGGAGTACACGGTAGGTCTCTTTATTGTCGAGTATTTTAAGGGCCATTTTTACATTGTTAGATGACTTCAAAATTACTATGTTACCACCCTTGTCTGCCGGCTAAATGGTAATTTCTCTGTCATCTTTAAGGGAATGCAGGGCTTTACTTTCATGTTTTGTCAGATTCATATTTGGATATAGGTCAAGATCCACATTCCTAATGCCCTCAATTTCGAACTTGACTGCCTCCAGGAACAATTCAATGTTTCTGAAACTACCTATGTGAGGTGTAAATCGAATTTTTGGTTTGAGGTTTGTCTGGCTTTGGATCATATTTGGGTAATTTTCTTCTAATAGAGATACTAGAGCCATTAGACCATCATAGTCTCTGTCAGAGAGTCCCAGATCTTTAACTTTCCTTTCAACCTGAAGTTGGTGATATTTACAGAGGGCCAATTTTCTAACAAACAAGTGTAGATCATTAATCCACACAAATTTATTGTATGCTGGCACTGACACGAATGATAGACCTTTTTTCAATACATTAGTTTCATGGGGATTTAGAATGCGGTCTGATAGGTTGATTATTTGGATCTCGTTGCTTAGTATCGTCTTCTTCTTGTATATCTTCCTCCCCTGCCTCTGTTGCGGGTTTGATATGTTTGTTGGAGAGAATAGTCCAACTGATCCAATTCTAAAAAATTAACCCCTTTCTTAAGGATTACTCTGGTATTAGTTTGGTTAGGTGTAATAGGAATGGATAGTCGGCCCTGTTGTCTATTCTCATTGTTTGTGTCAGAGGAGTCATAGTCTGAGGTCATTGTGTTATCTGAATTAGTTCTAATTCTACGAGAGAAAGAACCATAAATATGGCTTGTTTCGTATTCCCTCAGTTCATGAATAAATTTGTGATGTTTCCTAAACTAGATTGCTGAAATTTATCCAAGTTTTGTTTGAGTTTAATCTCAAGTTGATTATATAGGGGATCTATCTGGAATAGATTAGTTTTATCTATTTCCTGTTCTAATTTCTTGTCAATCTCCTCAAGTTTAATTTTCTCATACTTGCATATTATTTTCATGAAGGTATTTGTGCAGATACCTGCTGCCGCTTCCCATTCTTTAACCAGTTCAGAGTTGTCAGCGTGAGAAGAGGGAATGTTGTTATCCCTCAGACCTCTCAGAATCATGTCTTTTTTATGTAATTGTTGAGCAAGGATATTTCCCAGCTCGCTCTTATTTGCTGTCTGTACAGTTTATTTAAAATCCTGCGACAACATCAGCATGAGAAGAGGGAATGTTGTTAACCCTCAGACCTCTTGGAATCATGTCATAGAAACATAGAATGTGACGGCAGATAAGAACCATTTGGCCCATCTAGTCTGCCCAATTTTCTAAATACTTTCATTAGACCCTGGCCTTATCTTATAGTTAGGATAGCCTTATGCCTATCCCACGCATGCTTAAACTCCTTTACTGTGTTAACCTCTACCACTTCAGCTGGAAGGCTATTCCATGCATCCACTACCCTCTCAGTAAAGTAATACTTCCTGATATTATTTTTAAACCTTTGTCCCTCTAATTTAAGACTATGTCCTCTTGTTGTGGTAGTTTTTCTTCTTTTAAATATAGTCTCCTCCTTTACTGTGTTGATTCCCTTTATGTATTTAAATGTTTCTATCATATCCCCCCCGTCTCGTCTTTCCTCCAAGCTATACATGTTAAGATCCTTTAACCGTTCCTGTTAAGTTTTATCCCGCAATCCATGAACCAGTTTAGTAGCCCTTCTCTGAACTCTCTCTAAGTTATCAATATCCTTCTGAAGATATGGTGTCCAGTACTGCGTAGAATACTCCAAGTGAGGTCTTACCAGTGTTCTGTACAATGACATGAGCACTTCCCTCTTTCTACTGCTAATACCTTTCCCTATACAACCAAGCATTCTGCTAGCATTTCCTGCTGCTCTATTACATTGTCTGCCTACCTTTAAGTCATCAGAAATAATCACCCTAAATCCCTTTCCTCAGATGTTGAGGTTAGGACTCTATCAAATATTCTGTACTCTGCCCTTGGGTTTTTACGTCTAAGATGCATTATCTTGCACTTATCCACATTAAATGTCAGTTGCCACAACTCTGACCATTTTTCTAGTTTACTGAACTCATTTACCATTTGGCTTATGCCTCCTGGAACATCAACCCTGTTACATATCTTAGTATCATTAGCAAAAAGACATACCTTACCATCAAGACCTTCTGCAATATCACTAATAAAAATATTAAAGAGAATGGATCAAAGTACAGATCCCTGAGGTACCCCACTGGTGACAAGCCCAAGCTTCGAATATACTCCATTGACTACGACCCTCTGTTGCCTGTCACTCAGCCACTGCCTTACCCATTCAACAATATTGGAATCCAAACTTAAAGATTGCAGTTTATTGATAAGCCTTCTATGTGCAATCAATAAAGATTTTTTTTAATGTAATTGTCGAGCGAGGATATATCCCAGCTAGCTCTTATTTGCTGTCTGTACAGTTAATTTAACGTGTTGAATGATTGATTGATATCTGACGGAATCTCTGAAGTGTTCAATTGTTCACTTGAGAAAACTTTTTCTGTATCTTTGCACCATAGATAGCTATCTGCTTTAATTGCTAGAAATCCTGTCATATTGACTATTAATGATCAGAAAAAACAGTTTTGAACAACCAAGGTATTGAAACCTAATAATATAGTAGAGAGTGTAACGGACCATTTTGCACACAAGAGGATAAAAACCGTTTAGGCGATATTCCCCTTTCAGATGCACAGGCAGCAAGCACCAATCTCCTGCAAACTATACAAATCTTCCAACTCCCGAACAGGAAACACACGAACACTGGAAACAGCCGATCAGGAAAAGCATACAATCAGCTTACACTCCTGGCAATCAGCATACAATCCAATTCCCCCCCCAAGAACTAGACAACACTTCGTTTGAGGGTCAAGCAGAACTGATTTACTGGGGCTACCTGCCCGGCTTTTATGCAGGTCTTCCACCTGGTGGACACTCCACTAGGGGAGAAGATGGAAGACTGGGAAACATATACAGGGAGTGCAGAATTATTAGGCAAATGAGTATTTTGACCACATCATCCTCTTTATGCATGTTGTCTTACTCCAAGCTGTATAGGCTCGAAAGCCTACCAATTAAGCATATTAGGTGATGTGCATCTCTGTAATGAGAAGGGGTGTGGTCTAATGACATCAACACCCTATATCAGGTGTGCATAATTATTAGGCAACTTCCTTTCCTTTGGCAAAATGGGTCAAAAGAAGGACTTGACAGGCTCAGAAAAGTCAAAAATAGTGAGATATCTTGCAGAGGGATGCAGCACTCTTAAAATTGCAAAGCTTCTGAAGCGTGATCATCGAACAATCAAGCGTTTCATTCAAAATAGTCAACAGGGTCGCAAGAAGCGTGTGGAAAAACCAAGGCGCAAAATAACTGCCCATGAACTGAGAAAAGTCAAGCGTGCAGCTGCCACGATGCCACTTGCCACCAGTTTGGCCATATTTCAGAGCTGCAACATCACTGGAGTGCCCAAAAGCACAAGGTGTGCAATACTCAGAGACATGGCCAAGGTAAGAAAGGCTGAAAGACGACCACCACTGAACAAGACACACAAGCTGAAACGTCAAGACTGGGCCAAGAAATATCTCAAGACTGATTTTTCTAAGGTTTTATGGACTGATGAAATGAGAGTGAGTCTTGATGGGCCAGATGGATGGGCCCGTGGCTGGATTGGTAAAGGGCAGAGAGCTCCAGTCCGACTCAGACGCCAGCAAGGTGGAGGTGGAGTACTGGTTTGGGCTGGCATCATCAAAGATGAGCTTGTGGGGCCTTTTCGGGTTGAGGATGGAGTCAAGCTCAACTCCCAGTCCTACTGCCAGTTCCTGGAAGACACCTTCTTCAAGCAGTGGTACAGGAAGAAGTCTGCATCCTTCAAGAAAAACATGATTTTCATGCAGGACAATGCTCCATCACACGCGTCCAAGTACTCCACAGCGTGGCTGGCAAGAAAGGGTATAAAAGAAGAAAATCTAATGACATGGCCTCCTTGTTCACCTGATCTGAACCCCATTGAGAACCTGTGGTCCATCATCAAATGTGAGATTTACAAGGAGGGAAAACAGTACACCTCTCTGAACAGTGTCTGGGAGGCTGTGGTTGCTGCTGCACGCAATGTTGATGGTGAACAGATCAAAACACTGACAGAATCCATGGATGGCAGGCTTTTGAGTGTCCTTGCAAAGAAAGGTGGCTATATTGGTCACTGATTTGTTTTTGTTTTGTTTTTGAATGTCAGAAATGTATATTTGTGAATGTTGAGATGTTATATTGGTTTCACTGGTAATAATAAATAATTGAAATGGGTATATATTTGTTTTTTGTTAAGTTGCCTAATAATTATGCACAGTAATAGTCACCTGCACACACAGATATCCCCCTAACATAGCTATAACTAAAACAAACTAAAAACTACTTCCAAAAATATTCAGCTTTGATATTAATGAGTTTTTTGGGTTCATTGAGAACATGGTTGTTGTTCAATAATAAAATTAATCCTCAAAAATACAACTTGCCTAATAATTCTGCACTCCCTGTATTCACAGACATACACCTTTAAACACTCCCACAATGCATCACAATCCCTCCTCTCTATCCTGGAGATAATTGGGAAGTAATCCAATTATCTCCCAGGACAGAGGCAAAACTCCATTGAGCACATGTTATTAAAAATACACAAAGATACCCAATGTTGCAAATAATGAATAAAACACATACATTCTACATATCCCCAGATAGCTTAGATTTGAGTGCACATTATTACTGAATGGCGCTCAGATCACATACATAGAGTTCAATCGCCATGGAGGCAAAGTCTTTCCCATAGTCTTTCGTGTCACTTGAATAGGCTCCATGGCATGGCTATCTGGGGTGATGCTGTTCATACGGTTAAACTACCCAATGAACAGGCATTCGTTTATACTACCGAATGCAGAGGTAAGGAGGTTGGGGGCTCAGCGGTGTTCGCGCAAATAAGTGTTCGTTTCCAGTTCCATAGTTTGGGCGCTGAACACTGCTGGCCGTTCGGGAGTTAAAATGGCCGCTGCCACGTGTTCGGCAAACGAACAAAGGCCACCCAGCATTTGTCAATTAAGCTGCGGTTAACCGCAGCTTCTGGGTGGCCACTTGACGGCACACTCCAGTTCCCAGGTGGTCGATCGTTCGGTACTTTGTTCGGTAGATTGAATCTACGGAACACCCCTTTCTGCAGGGAAAATAAAAGGTTTTAAATGCCGGGCCATAGTCTAAAGGGAGCAGACGAGCAACCAGGCTCCTTCAGTGCACAGTGGCGAGGCTGGTTCCGCCACAGAGAGAATATACAAAAGCAGTGAAAGACCAAAATAATCCTTCACTGGAGTTGTGTTGGTTGAATGGTATTAGGGCATAACCCTGAGTAATAATAGAGAATGAAGAGACTGACATGGGTTAACTAAGACAGTGCCCCCAAAATCAGACTCTATACCCTGAATTGAGCTGCTCCACCAGTGTAGGGCAATGAATTCCCAATCTTAGAGCATAAAAGGAACTAAAAAATCATAAATCTTTATTGGTCCCTCTTGGGGAGAAATTAAGCAAACTAAAGTGAGAAGTGTATGTACAGTAATATTTAACAATAAAATAGGATCAATTGCTAATCTGCAAAAAATGCAGTAGTTACACGGTAGATATATAGTGGCCACTGTGGGAGTTAAATAACTATTACAAACTGTTACCAACAGCTTCTATGTAACACAATCTCCGTAGCCAAAAATATAGGGTAGAAAGTGTGAGCAGGAGGAAGTAAACTGTATCCACTGGGATGATAGATACTAATGTATCCCTTGGTGGAGCGATGTCCTTGTAATTGCACATACAATTGCTGGTTAATGCGGGAGTCCCCAGAGGATAAATCTAGATTACTTCCATGGGTGGGGGCTTCAAATTCAGTAATGTGCAAAAGGAGTTTATGGGGAAGGTGAACGGCAGTGTTGAGCCGAACTGATAAGAAAGTCGGAATACTGGCCGATCTAAGATCCTATAAACCCCAGTTACAATGCTCCGTCTATTCCCCATATACAGTAATATGAAAAAGGTATAGAAGAGTATATGGGGAAGGTGAGCGGCAGTGTTAGCTGAACTGGTAATAAAATTGGAATATTAGCAGATATAAGAACCTATAGACCTCAAATACAATGCTCCGTCTATTCCCCCAATATAGTAATATGCAAAAGGTATAGAGGAGTATATGGGAAAGGTGGGCAGCAGTGTTAACCGAACTGATAATAGAGTTGGAATACTGGTCGATATAAGATCCTATAAGCCCCAATTACAATGCTCCGTCTATACCCCCAATACTAAAGTAAAACGATGAGGGAAAGGGTAGTTGGTAGGTCCGGCCGGACATAGGCAGAGGTAAAACAGTTCCTCTAAATAAATTACCCTTACCCCTTGAAATGCACCAGTGTAGATAAATCAAAGTAAAATACATAGAGGCTTATTTACAATAAACGTGGTCTAAATGCCACCAGCTGGATGAGTCTAGTATATAGTTTGAAAAAGATAGCTATGCTAAATGAGTCTACCATAAGTCGATAAAGAATGATCGGTAACCGCAATAGCCTATCACGAGAACCTAACTTAAGGTAGCTAAGACTCCCAAGATACGGTGACCGGCTGACTGACACTGAAACGATAAGCCCTAAGTCATATAAGAATATGAATATCCCCCAAATTAGATAATAAGAAAGTAAAAGCAAAAGTCCAAAGTAAATAACGAATTAGTATTGGTTATGCTCAACTCGCGTTTCGGCGCCAGCATGCGCCTTTGTCAAGAGCTAACCGGCTGTGAGGTTGGCACCACTTTTTAAACCCTCTATTGCCGACCCATCGAATCCGTGACGTCATGATAGTTTTCAGACGGCACTGTTGGTGGGCGGGACTAGGGGAAGTGAATGACAGCAACCTGAATATGGGCATGGGGAGGTTAACTCCCTCCTGGCCAGCTGATAATTATTATTATTATTATTATTATTATTATGATATTTATAGAGCGCCGTCAAATTCCGCAGTGCTTTACAATGGGTGGACGAACAGACATGTAGTTGTAACCAGACAAGTTGGACACACAGGAACAGAGGGGTTGAGGGCCCTGTTTCCCTAAGTAAGGAACTAAAGATAAATATGTGAAGTTCATAAGGCAAACTTGTTTAACTTATCAAAAAATAAATAAATTAGAGTTTCTGTGTATATACATGTATAGGCTTAGAGTGAGAGTCAATATATGAAAATGTTAGTAAGATAAAAATACAATAGAAGGGATAATATTAATATTAATATACTATTCAGTAAGTTAAGTTGTACTATACTGTTGTATTTTGGGTCCAAACATCACACTGCTGGTCCAAAGATAGAGTATCAAATATAGACCCAAGCAAGTGTGAACTGAACAATTTTAACTTGTCAATAGACTACTCAAATCTACAAGCCATTGATATTACAAAAGCTTTAATGCAATTAAATAAATGGTACAAACAAAAAGCCTTCATTCAACCCTTTGGGTTGTAGAGTTTTAAGCCTGTAGATCCAAAAACGTTCACGTTGTCTTAAGAATCTGTCATGGTCACCTCTTCTTTTGTCTCGTTTCACGAGTTCTAACCCAAAGAATCAAAGCCTGTGTGATTTGCCTGAGTTATGTTCCTTCACATGGTGGGCAATTGATGTTTCTATACTGAGTTTAGGTGACCTGACATGTTCTTTAATCCTTTCTTTAAAAGGATGGAAAGTTTTACCTACATATTTACACTCACCTTTGCAGGTAAGTAGGTACACTAAGCCTGTGGTGTTGCAGTTGAAGAATGAAGTGATGTAGAAAACTTTTTTCACTGTCAGATACTTTTTTTAGAATCACGTTTAAAATATTTGAAGGCGACACATCACCCACATTGAAATGAGCCGGTGATAGATGTATTGAGCCAGGTCGTAGTGTGAGGGCATTGTGATTGGAGAGTTGAGGGTGGTGAAATCTGGGTATGGGGTATGCTGATGTCGAATGATAGTAGATGGTGGTCAGACAAAGGAAATGGAACAGTGGAGAGATTAGAGGTGGTACAGAGATTGGTGAAGATGAGGTCAAGAGTGTTTCCTGCCAAATGAGTTGCTGAAGTAGACAACTGCGTGAGGCCAAAGGAGGAGGTTACAGTGAGCAGACGGGAGACATCAGGGCAGTTGAGGTTGTTGATTGGGATGTTAAAGTCCCCAAGTATGAAGGAGAGCTAGAGGACAGAAAGTGGGGTAGCCATGAAGAAAAGTGTTTGATGAATAGCCTAGGATGACCGGTGGAGGGGGGGAGAGTGATAGATGATGGCAATTCTTACAGCAGTGGGCTTAAAAAGGCAGACAGTGTGAACTTCAAAGGAAGTTTTCTGAGCTATGTCCTGGATTGCAGTAGGGAGCTTTTAAAACTAAGACTGTGGAAAGAGAGAGGATAGGTTCAAAAAAGGCCTGCAATAAAACTATGGAAAGGAGATGCACAGAGGCGGTGAGGATTGGTCAAGCAAGACCATTCGGGTGGGTATCAATAAAATAAGGGGGTGGGGGAGAGCAGAAATAACAGAGAAAGTATTTAGAGATATAGTTGAATAACATTTAAGTTAACAAACCAACAATGATGAGTAGGGTAGGGAACAACTACCTTTAGCATGCAGAATGAGACCAACTCCAAAATATGCATGTATGTATATATGAATAAGCACATACACACACACAAACATATATATACACCTATAAATATATATATATATATATATATATATATATATACACACACACACACAAACATATACACACATAGCAAAGAACAAGCACGCCCAGGTATGTTACAGTGACAAAGAAATAGTAGTTAAAGATACAATGTTTAAAAAATATACAAGTAGTTAAAATGCAATAAAGTGACAGCGTCCAGTATTAGGGGTTGATAGAGTCCTACATTGTCTACTTTGCATAAGGCACTGCTTCAGCTGGAGGTGATCTGAGCTATGTCCTGAATTGCAGTAGGGAGCTTTTAAAACTCAGACTTGCATAAGGCACTGCTTTAGCTGGAGGTGATCTGAGCCATGTCCTGGATTGCAGTAGGGAGCTTTTAAAACTCAGACTTGCATAAGGCACTGCTTCAGATGGAGGTGATCTGAGCTATGTCCTGGATTGCAGTAGGGAGCTTTTAAAACTCAGACTTGCATAAGGCACTGCTTTAGCTGGAGGTGATCTGAGCTATGTCCTGGATTGCAGTAGGAAGCTTTTAAAACTCAGTCTTGCAATGGCTTTAGTATCGCTATTAGAAGAAAATGGCCCAAATACGATCCAAAGCCAGACAAACCTCAAACCAAAAAGTCGATTTACACCTCACATAGGTAGTTTCAGAAACATTGAGTTGTTCCTGGAGGCAGTCAAGTTCGAAATTGAGGGCATTAGGAATGTGGATCTTGACCTATATCTAAATATGAATCTGACAAAACATGAAAGTAAAGCCCTTCATTCCCTTAAAGATGACAGGGAAATTACCATTAAGCCGACAGACAAGGGTGGTAACATAGTCATTTTGAAGTCATCTAACTATGTAAAAATTGCCCTTAAAATACTTGACGATAAAGAGACCTACCGTGTACTCCAAACAGACCCTAGAAATATATTTTTGGAGGAATATAAACAGATCTTGGATATGGGTTGCAGTGGAGGGTTGCTATCCAGGGATGAGTATGAATTCATCCTGACTAGGAACCCGAGGATAGCAACATTCTACTGCATACCTAAGGTCCACAAAAATAAGCTGGACCCCCCAGGACGCCCGATTGTATCGGGTGACAATAATCTTACACAAAATGGGAGTATCTACTTGGATAAAATCTTACGCCCATTTGTGGAGTCCGTATCGTCCTTTATCCAGGACACCAAGCAGACGCTGGCATTCTTTTAAAATCTCAAGCTCCCTGAACCTGTGAGTCTATGTAGTCTGGATGTAGAAGCCCTCTACTCATCTATACCTCATGAGGGAGGGATACAACACGTACTGTACTATTTGGAAAAAAGAGGAACTAATTACCTAACTGAGTTCTGAGTTCTGAGCTCTGAGTTCACTTTGGAACTACTCAGATTTATTTTAACACACAATTACTTCCTTTTTAATGACAGGTTCAACCACCAGGTGCAGGGAACAGCGATGGGGACAGATTGTGCCCCATCATTTGCAAACATGCACCTGGGTTGGTGGGAGGAAACTGCCATTAGATCAGCCAAATTCTCATCTTTTACTCCAATGATAAATCTATGGGCAAGATACATAGATGATATTGTAATAGTATGGAAAGGTACATCTAATGACTTTGACCTCTCGTGGCTCTCCTCAACGAGAATGATTTGAATCTAAGATTCACCTCTGAGTTTCGTGGGAATACCCTTAATTTTCCAGATTTGACAGTTTCAATTGACAATCAACTATCTATCCAGACAACACTCTTCAAAAAGCCCACAGCCTCTAACAGCCTTCTATACTGGGACAGTTTCAACCCGAAGCCCTTGAAACAAGGCATACCTGTTGGCCAATATCTAAGGGCTTGTAGGAACTGTAGTACCATCCAAGAATTTAAGACCCAAGCTAACATCCTGCGACAACAATTCAAGGACAAGGGTTATCCCAATCGATGCTTAAAGAAAGCATACAGGAGAGCTTTGGAGTTAGACAGAGAGACTATTGACTAACAACCAACCTTTTACCTCCACCAACCCTCCATTTGAAGGAACATCACTCAGGCAAATCACACGAGCTTCAATTCTGTGTGTTAGAACTCATTAAACGAGAAAAAAGAAGAGGTGACTATGAAAGGGTCTTAAGACAACGTGAACGTTTTTGGATCTACAGGCTTAAAACACTACAACCCAGAGGGTTGAACGATGGCTTTTCGTTTGCACCATTTATTTAATTGCATTAAAGCTTGTGTAATATCTATGACTTATAGATTTGAGTAGTATTGAAGAAGGGGTTAGTATATTGACTAGTTAAAATTGTTCAGTTCACACTTGCTTGAGACTATATGTGATACTCTATCTTTGGACCAGCAGTGTGATGTTTGGACCCAATATACAACAGTATAGTACAACTTAAACTACTGAATAGTATATTAATATTAATATTATCCCCTCTATTGTATCTTTATCTTACCAACATTTTCATATATTGACTCTCACTCTAAGCCTATACATGTATATACACAGGAACTCTAATTTTATTTATTTTTTGATCAGTTAAACATGTTTTTCTTATGAACTTCACATAATTATCTTTAGTTCCTTACTTAGGGACACTTGGACTCTATTATCAGCTGGCAGGGAGGGAGTTAACCTCGCCATGCCGATATTCAGGTTGCTGTCATTCACTTCCCCTAGTCCCGCCCACCAACATGCTGCCTGAAAACTATCATGACATCACAGATTCAATGGGCCAGCAATAGAGGGTTTAAAAAGTGGCGCCAACCTTACAACCGGTTAGCTCTTGACAAAGGCACATGCTGGCGCCAAAACGCGCGTTGAGCATTACCAATACTAATATGTTATTTACTTAGGACTTTGGCTTTTACTCTCTTATTATCTAGTTTGGGGGATAATCATATTCTTATATGATTTAGGGCTTATCGTTTCAGTGTCAGTCAGCCAGTCACTGTACCTTGGGAGTCTTAGCTACCTTAAGTTAGGTTCGCTGTATAGGCTATTGCGGTTACCGATCGTTCTTTATCGACTTATGGTAGACTAATTTATCATAGCTATCTTTTTCACGCTATATACTAGACTCATCCTGTTGGTGGCATTTAGACCACATTTATTGTAAATAAGCCTCTATGTATTTTACTTTGATTTATCTATACGGGTGCATCTCATGTGGTAAGTGTCATTTATTTAGAGGAACTGTTTTACCTCTGCCTATGTCAGGCCGGACATACCAACTATCCTTTCCCTCATCGTTTGTACCTCGTTTTACTTTAGTATTGGGGGTATAGACGGAGCATTGTAATTGTGGCTTATAGCATCTTATATTGGCCAGTATTCCGACTCTATTATCAGTTCCGTTAACACTGCTGCTCACCTTTCCTATACACCTCTATACCTTTTCCATATTACTATATTGGGGGAATAGACGGAGCATTGTAATTGGGGTCTATAGGATCTTATATCGGCTAATGTTCCAATTTTATTACCAGTTCGGCTAACACTGACGCTCACCTTCCCCATATACTCCTCTATACCTTTTTCATATTACTGTATATGGGGAATAGACAGAGCATTTTAACTGGGGTTTATAGGATCTTAGATCGGCCAGTATTCCGACTTTCTTATCAGTTCGGCTCAACACTGCTGCTCACCTTCCCCATATACTCTATACCTTTCACACATTACTGAATTTGAAGCCCCCACCCATGGAAGTAATCTAGATTTATCATCTGGGGATTCCCTCATTAACCAGCAATTGTATGTGCAATTACAAGGACATCACTCCACCAAGGGCTACATTGGTATCTATCATCCCAGTGGATACAGTTTACTTCCTCCTGCTCACACTTTCTACCCTATATTTTGGCTACAGAGATTTTGTTACATAGAAGCTGTTGGTAACCGTTAATAATAGTTATTTAACTCCCACAGTGGCCACTATATATCTACCGTGTGACTACTGCATTTTTTACAGATTATGAATTGATCCTATTTTATTGTTAAATATCATTGTACATACACTTCTCACTTTAGTTTGCTTAATTTCTCCCCAAGAGGGACCAATAAAGATTTATTATGTTTTAGTTCCTTTTATGCTCTAAGATTGGCAATTCATTGCCATATACTGGTGGAGCAGCTCTATTCAGGGTATAGAGTCTGATTTTGGGGGCACTGTCTTAGTTAACCCATCTCAGTCTCTTTATTCTCTGTTATTACTCAGGGTTATGCCCTAATACCCTTCAACCAACACAACTCCAGTAAAGGATTATTTTGGTATTTCACTGCTGTTGTATATTCTCTCTAAAAATGCGTCTTAGCACTTAGACATAACTCTATAATTAGCACACACTACAATACTGCATATTGTGTCTAACAACACATTTTTCACAGGATGTATATAAAGGACACTTCTGAAGAAGCCTTTGAAGAGGCGAAACAAGTACAGTGGACTCTTGAAGCTTATTTTATTGTTCTTATCGTTTTTTTCTTTGTTTAGTAAATGAATAGTTTATTTTATATTTATATTTGCACATTTTTTTATTTTTCCATACTACACTTCCTGGTACCATCATATTCCTGGGTGGGGATTATACAACCAACTCTATATATACCAGAGGAAGTTCTGCTCTGGTAAATGTAAGTACGATATTCTTTTTATTTTATCTATATTTAAGAATACTTATTTCACCATTGGAGCATATTCTTTGTACTTACTCCCATACATGTTTTGTATTTACTCCCATGCACTCTATCTGAGCCATTTGGACATCTGTACCAACATATATCCTTAGGCGGGGATTGTTCCATCCAGGCGCTGTTACAGCTGAGCTCTGAAATAGCTCAAGCAAATGTTAGTGTAATTGCTATAGATCACACGTCACTTATTGATTGTACATATTGTATTGCACTATTATTATTATTTTAGCTTTTCTCGAGGTTCAAAGTGTATATAACCAATATATATCTGTGTACGTATACCATCTTATTCATATTTTTTCTTTCCTTTTCTTTTACGTACTATTACTCACAAGTTTGGGAATCCTTGTATTAGTTACTGCAGCCTGCTCTTACTTTGTATTAGTTTACAGTAAAAGTGCCTATTACATTTTTTTTGTTGTTGTCCGAGATGAATAACCCTCAACCTCAGAAACTGAATAATTTCTTGCCTGAAAGATGAAACATACAACTTCAAATAATATCCTCCAGGCATTTGATGCACCAATCTTAAAAGATAAACTTTGCTAATGACCTTCTCTACATAATCACTGACCCTCTAATTTCAATGCCTCCTCTCATTGAACAATTATACATCTATAACTGCTATAAATATATTCGGGGCCAGTACAAACCATTATCTGGAAATTTATTCATAAACAGGGGTATACATAGGACACAAGTTCACACATTTAGGCTGGAAGAAAGGAGATATAATATAAGGCAAAAAAAGGATTTACAGTAAGAACTATAAGGATGTGGCATTCACTGCCTGAAGAGGTGGTTTTATCAGAGTCCATACAGATGTTTAAACAGTAATTGGATAAATACTTGCAAAAACATAACATGGATATCATATCTAATTAGTGGGGTAATAGCTGCTTGATCCAAGGAGATATCTTACTGCCATTTTGGGGTCAAGAAGACATTTTTTTCCTGGTTTGTTGCAAATTTGGAAGTGCTTCAGACTGGATTTTTTGCCTTCTTTTGGATCAACAGCAAAAAACTGTAATTTTACTTACCGTAAATTAATTTTTCCTTAGTATAGTGGCAGTACTGTACAAGTGGGATGTAACTCCTGCTGTGGACAAGAAGCTCCCCCTCAAGTTTACTAATTTTAAGAGAGACCAAGTCTGCTGCCCATATAGACCCTGTACCTCCAAGGAAACACCAGTTATAAACGGAACGGCAATACTTCCACTATACTAAAGAAAAAGGAATTTACGGTAAATAAAATTACTGTTTTTCCTCTCGTATAGTTGCAGTACTGTACAAGTAGGATATAGCAAGATCCCTGCAACAACAAAAAAAGGGTGGGGAATTAGATGGCCCTACCTGGAGCACCTTCCTCCCAAAAGCAACTTCAGAGGATGAAAATATGGCCAGCCTATAAGGCTTTATAAAGGTGTGGAATGAAGACCAAGTAGTCGCCTTACAGATGTCTCCCGGAGAAGCTGCAGATCTTTCTGCCCAGGAAGTTGCCATTGCCCTCATGGGATGGGCCTTCAATGGAAATCTAATGGGAACACCTTGGGTTTCATAAGCCAGTTTAATGGCTTCCGTTAGCCACCTGGCGATAGTAGGTCTGGAGGCTCCTCTGACAAAGAGATGATCTGAGATCCTAAAGTCTTGCAATCTCTGAAGATATATTTCCAACGCTCTTCTAATATCTAGAATATGTCACTTTCTTTCAAGCGGCGAAGATTGAGACTGGCAGAAGGAAAGCAGAATAATGTCTTGGTGGTAGATTGTAAACTCAGAAGCTGAAGAAAGAGTCTGAAGTTCTCCTATCCTTCTTTGCGGAGGTGATGGTCAACAAGAAGATAGTCTTGATTGTAAGCATCTTTAGGGAAACATCCTGCAAAGGTTCAAATGGAGGTTCACAAAGAGCCTGAAGGACTAAAGACAAATCCAAAGAATGGTAAAGGCAAAAGCTTAGGAGGTCGTTTCAGTAAGATTGACTTGAAATATCTGCGGATAAGAATGTTAGTGTCATGGGAATAAAGGGGTGCTGCCCAGAGACAGCACTATCCCTTTAAATGTAGGAACCAATTTAGCAAAGAATAAATGCAAAAGACACAATGAATAGTGCAAATAAAGAAATATATATTAAAGAGAATCAAAGTACAAAAAGATAACAAAACAACATATAATAAATATATTCAAAGTCACAGATCAAATGTATATAACAATATAGGATAAGCATGAATAGTGCTGGCAGTGAATACTTAAATAGTCCTTTGGTATAAAGGCAGGATTGTGCAGGCACCACTAGTAATAGGTAGGGCACAGATCCAAAGTTCACAAGGCAGATATACCAGAAAGCAAGGGGCAATAAGGCAGCTAACACGTCCAGAACACATGAACAGGAGGACACAGGAACGAAGACCAGGAGGACACAGGAACAAAGACCTGGAGGACACAGGGACAAAGACCTGGAGGACACAGGAATGAAGAACCAGATTTTACTTTTGTGTGGTTTAAGGAAGCAACTGTGATGGCGTTGTCTGATTGAATCCTTACGGCTTGATCAAAGATAACAGGACTGAAAGCTTTCAGAGCATTCATTACTGCTTTCATTACTGCCTTCATCTCTCTGAAGTTGGAGGATTATTTTGCATCTTTCAAAGTCCATTTCCCCTGAATGTACCGTGAACCTAGAAGGGCACCCCAACCAGTTTGGGAGGCATCTGTTGTGATGGTAATCCATCTTTTCTGTTCGAATGAAAGGCCTCTGGAAAGGGCGTATTTCCTTTTTCCACCAATTTAGTTGTTTTCTTATTTTTTTGATAGGCGAAATACGGGATCTAAATCTTTTTTCTTGACCATTACAAAAGAATGTTCCATTGTAAAGGTCTTATTTCTGCTTTTGCCCAACCAACTGCTGGGATTGCAGAGGTGAGAAGCCCCAGGACACTCACGGCCTGTCTGATGGAGCAAACATTCTTTTGTAATTTTGAAATGGCCCTGAAAATTCTTATTTGTTTTGACATAGGAAGAAAAAAGGAGAGAGACCTTGAATCCACTAGAAGACACAGGAATTCCATCCTTGTTGAAGGAATAATCTGAGATTTTTGTATGTTTAAAAGCCAACCATGATCTTCTAAAACCCTTCTGGTGATCTTGAGGCTTAACCTTAGAAGATATTCTGATTCTGCTTTTAAGAACTAATCGTCCAGGTAAGGAACTATTGTTACACCTCTTAATCATAAGGTTGCTGCTATAGGAGCCAAGATCTTTGTAAAGATACGAGGGGCTGATGAAAGGCCGAACAGCCAAACGGCTAGTATTGCAAACCTTAGAAACTTCAGAGAAAATACAGACATTGGAACATGGAGGTAGGCATCCTTCAAATCTAACTTTGCCATGAATTCTCCCTTCTGCAGGATGTGCATTACTGACAATATATTTTCCTTACGGAACCTCTGATAAGGGATACATGCGTTGACATCCTTGAGGTCTAGGATAGGATTGAAGGATTTGCCTGGTTTCTGAACTAAAAACAGGCGAGAGTAAACCCCCTGAAACTCCTGGTACCTGGGTACTTTCTTTATAATGCCCTTGCGTAAAAGGAGTAGGGTTTCTGCTAGGAGGGCCTCTGATTTCTTTCTTGATGGGTACTTTGAAAGAAGAAAAGATGGCTTTGGTACCGTAGAAAAGTGGATTCTGTATCCCTCAGAATCCAATAGTTTGATGACGTCTCTTTCCATTTTTGAGAAAAGAACAGAAGACGACCTCCCACTCTTTTGGCATCATTACATAGTTACATAGTTAAATAGCTGAAAAGAGACTTGCGTCCATCAAGTTCAGCCTTCCTCACATTTGTTTTTTGCTGTTGATCCAAAAGAAGGCAAAAAAACCCAGTTTGAAGCACTTCCAATTTTGCAACAAGCTAGGAAAAAAATTCCTTCTTGACCCCAGAATGTCAGTCAGATTTATCCTTGGATCAAGCAGTTATTACTCTACATTGAAAGATTATATCCATTAATATTCTGTTTTTGCAAGTATGCATCTAGTAGCTGTTTGAAGATCTGTATGAACTCTGATAAAACCACTTCTTCAGGTAGAGAATTCCACATCCTTATTGTTCTTAAGGAAAAAAAAACTTTCCTTTGCCTTAGACGAAATCTTCTTTCTTTCCGTCTAAACGCATGACCTCGAGTCCAATGTAAAGTCCGGTTTGTAAATAGATTTCCACACAATGGTTTGTATTGGCCACGAATATATTTGTATAATGTTATCATATCCCCTCTCAGGCAATGTTTTTCTAATCTAAATAGGTTTAAATTTGTTAACCTTTCTTCATAGCTGATATGTTCCATTCCTTTTATTAATTTTGTAGCCCGCCGCTGCACTTTTTCTAGTGCCATAATATCCCTCTCTAGAACAGGTGCCCAAAATTGCAGAGCATATTCAACATGTGGTCTTACCAGTGATTTATAAAGAGGCAAAATTATATTCTCATCCCGAGAATGAGTGCCCTTTTTCATGCATGACAATACCTTACTGGCCTTAGCACTGCTGATTGACATTGCACATTGTTGCATAGTTTGTTGTCTATAACAATTCCCAAGTCCTTTTCTTTTTGTCTTGTTTAGAGTTGAGCGGACACCTGGATGTTCGGGTCCAGCTGGTTTGGCCGAACTTTGAAAAAAAGTCCGGGTTCGGGACCGAAATTGACCCCGAACCCCATTGAAGTCAATGGGGACCCAAACTTTTGGGCACAAAACTGCTTCTAAAAAAGTTCTGGAAAGGGCTAGAGGGCTGCAAAAGGAAGTAAAATGGGGGTAAGAGTAGGTCAAGTCCCCTCCAAACAAATGTGGATAGGGAAATCACCTAAAATAACATAAAATACATCAAAATTAAAAATACAGCTGAGCCATAAAATAGCACTAGATGGAATCTTTGATTTTAGCTTTGGAAGAACATAAATCAAAATCTAAAGCATTAGTGTCAGGAGGATCACCAGAATTATCCATTTGAGAGAGAGTTGGAGTGCAGGGCATTCTCTTTCATTGTTCAAACTGAGCTCAACACCTGATGCATGGAGAAAAGGTCTTCACAAGCCTCTGCTATTGTGTACATAGTTTATACAAAGTGACCCATAGGTTGAGGAGGCGGTGACCGTGGCGGTGTAGGTGGAAGCGGCGGTGGAGGAGGAGGTAGCCAACACTGTGTTTTTTTTTGTTTTTTTTTTAATTGGGGTTGCCCCCAAAATATTGGGACATATAAAAAAAGAAACATTGGCGGTGTAGGTGGAAGCGGTGGTGGAGGAGGAGGTAGCCAACACTGTTTTTTATTTGTTTATTTATTTATTTATTTATTTATTTTATTGGGATAGCCCACAAAATATTGTTACATATGAAAAAAGAAATATTTGCGGACTGTGGTGCATTTCTTGCAGTCCTGATGCATGGAGAAATGCTCAACTCCTGATGCATGGAGAAAAGGCCTTCACAAGCCTCTGCTATCGTGTACATAGTTTATACTAAGTGACCCATAGGTTGAGGAGGCGGTGACCGTGGCGGTGTAGGTGGAAGCGGCAGTGGAGGAGGAGGAGGTAGCCAACACTGTTTTTTATTTGTTTTTTTTAATTTTTATTTTTAATTGGGGTAGCCCCCAAAATATTGGGACATATAAAAAAAGAAAACAAAGAATAAGTGCACTTGAGTATAACAATGGCTGGGTGAGGCCGGTATAAATGTCTATTCTGCACAAGGTACAGACAGGTCTGGTGGGATCCATGCCTGGTTTATTTTAATAAACATGAGCTTGTTGAAGTTGGCTGTGGACAGGCGGCTGCGCTTGTCTGTGATAACACAGACAAGCGGAGTAGGAGGAGGAGGCAACAGGAGGCAAAGAGAAATGCCCTGCAATCCTCGGTGGCGGAAGGACATGCGCCAAACTGCTATCCGCTTTAGGCCCAGCTACATTTGCCCAGTGTGCAGTTAGGGAGATATAGCGTCATTGCCCGTTCGTACTTACCCACGTACCTTGCCACAGAGGGAGTTGCACAGTGCACACCTGATTTTGTCCGCCAATTGGTTGTGCAGGGAAGGGATGGCTCTCCTGGAAAAGTAGTGGTGCCTGGGAACCACATATTGTGGGACAGCCACTGCCATCAGGTTTTTAAAACTGTCCGTCTCCACCAAATGGAATGACAGCATTTCAAAGGCCACGCATTTTGAAATGCTGGCATTTAGGGCCAGGGATCGCGAGTGGCTAGGGGGGTACTTCCTTTTTTTCTCCAGTGTTGGGGAGATGGACAGCTGAATCCTTCCATGGGACAGTGTGGAGATGCTTGAGGACGGTTGCGGGCGTGGTGGCGTTGCTGCCACATCCTCTGTTTGCAGGGTGGCAGGTGCCACTGTGACTCCAGTGGCCGAGACAGCAGCAGAAGAGGAAGCAGGAGGAGCCTGAGACCTTTCTTGGTTTTTGAGGTGCTTACTCCACTGCAGCTCGTGCTTTGCATGTAGATGCCTGGTCATGCAGGTTGTGCTCAGGTTTAGCGCGTTTATGCCTCGCTTCAGGCTCTGATTGCACTACGTGCAAATCACTTGTGTCTTGTCGTCAGCACATTGTCTAAAGAACTGCCACGCCAGGGAACTCCTTGGAGCTGGCTTTGGTGTGCTCAGTCCCTGGGTGTGGTGGGCAGTAGCAGGTGTACCGTCTAGGGGACGGCCACTCTGCTTTTGCACCCTGCTTCCTCTTATGCAGTACTGGTGCCACTGTGCGACCATCGCCTCTTCCTCCAAACTCGCATGACCTTCATTCCATGTTGGGTCCAGGACCTCATCATCCTCCACATCATCTTCCACCCACTCCTCAACCCTGCCCTCCTTGCCGGTCTGCACACTGCGGAAAGCCACAGTAGTTGGCACCTGTGTTTCGCCATCATCAGAGACGTGCTGCGGTGGTCCTTGCATGTCCACATCCTGACACATAAGTTGTTGTGCATCAGTGCACTCAATCTCTTCCACTTCTAGGGCAGGGCTAGGTGGATGGCCCATGGAAACCCTGCCAGCAGAGTCATTGTAAAGCATAAGAGACTGCTGCATGACTTGTGGCTCAGACTGCTTGGCAGATTTGCAAGGGGGTGAGGTGAAAGATGGATGGCCATGGGCTGCAGGTGCCAACTCTGAGCATTCAGCAGGGGACCGGGTGGGAGACAATGTGAAGGAACTGGAGGCACTGTCAGCCATGTATCGCCTGTACTTGTTCTGGCCTCACCATTCATAGAGCAGCATTCGGGCCTTCCATATAATGCTGGAGGTTCTGTCGTGTACTCGCACCTGAGGAAGGTGTTTCACTTGTGCATGTAGCTGGCACAGATCGAACACGTCCTCTCCTTGCAACAGGAGCTCCACCAACACCAGCAGCACCATGACCAGGGCCACGTCCCTTATTTGACGCTCTCCTCATTTTTTGCATTCACCCACCAAACTAACAGATGTTTTATGTCAGGCGACAATGTAAGCGCCAACAGTCAACTATTTTTTGTTTTTGTTTATAGGACTGCAAGAAATGCACCGCAGGACGCAAATGTACTATTTAGCACACAAAACAATTATAATTTTTCAAAGTGCGCTGTAAACACAGTATTTGATGCTTCTATTTGACTCTCAGATATGAAGAGCACGCAACAAATGTACTTCTTAGGAGCAAAAAAAATGGGAATTTTTCAAAGTGCAATGTAAACACAGTATTTGATGCTTCTATTTGACTCTCAGATATGAAGTACAGGGCCCAAATTTACTATTTAGCAGATTAGCACCCAGAAAATAAGAATGTTTATAATTGTGCTGTAACCGCAGTATTTGACGCTTCTATTTCACTCTCAGATATGAAGTGCACCGCAGGTCGCAAATGTACTATTTAGCACCCAAAACTTTTAGAATTTTTCAAAGTGCGCTGTAAGCACAGTGTTTGACGGTTCTATTTGACTCTCAGATATGAAGTGCACCACAGGATGCAAATGTACTATTTAGCACCCAAAACTATTAGAATTTTTCAAAGTGCGCTGTAAGCACAGTGTTTGACGCTTCTATTTGGCTCTCAGATATGAAGTGCACCTCAGGACACAAATGTACTATTTAGCACCCAAAACTATTAGAATTTTTCCAAGTGCTCTGTAAGCACAGTGTTTGACGGTTCTATTTGACTCTCAGATATGAAGTGCACCGCAGGACGCAAATGTACTATTTAGCATTAACACCCAAAACAATTAGAATTTTTCAAAGTGCGCTGAAAGCACAGTGTTTGATTGTTCTATTTGACTCCCAGATATGAAGTGCACCGCAGGACACAAATGTACTATTTAGCAGCCAAAAACTGTGAATGTTTGTCGGTTCTATTTGACTCTCAGTTATGAAGAGCACGCCCCAAATGTACTATTTAGCAGTTTAGCACCAAAACAATTAGAATTTTTACAACTGCGCTGTAACCACAGTATTTGACGGTTCTATTTGACTCTCAGATATGAAGTGCACTGGCCAATCACAGCCATGCCATTAGTAGGCATGGCTATTATCAAACCATGAATATAATGTGATGGAAGAAAAAGATAAATAGTAAAATTGGAAAAATAAGCCACAACCAAGTGCATAAATAAAAACTTATAGATTCATACCACATAATAACGTATTAAAATAGTGGAAATGCCTGATAGGATATACAAGCTAATATTGCCTAACAGTTGTAGACTGGAAATCTGTAAAAAAAAAACCTCTAAAGAGAGAGGGAAAAAAACAGAAGGGGTAATGAAACCACCCCTAGTGGTGAAACAACAGAAAGTATAAATGAGAATAGCCAAGAGAAATAGCAATAGCGCACAGTGTCAGAACTGATACCTCTAAATAGAATTGGGACATAGCTTCTATAAATAAAGAGATATGGAGAAAATTTCTGGGCATAATGAAGATAAAAACATTAGATAGTTATAGCCACACATGTGGGGGACACCGCAGTACGAATAGCAGTATAGGCACTCTTGCCCGTAAGATCCACACATTGACACCCCCCCGCCAAGACGACCACACTCGACAGGCGCAGAAACCATACAAAAGAGGCTGACAGACTCAAACGTGGACGAGAATCACTGCACTCGATATATGCGACACACAAACAAACACTATTCATGCCGACACAACATAGATAACTGCAAAAAGCCGAAAGAAGGACAAAACTGAAAATGCGGAGATCGCCACCCTTGGTGCTCGCTATGGTCAAGGCGACTCCCCTACCCTTGACTAATCTCCTATTCCCATTCTCATACACACCCCCACTTCCCTTGGACAATAACTGATAACTGAAGAATGTCAAAAACATATAATAAGAATATTAAGATATAAGGAAGTCAAATGGGCTGTACTCCACTACTGTTGTATAGATAGCACTGTAATACAAAAGCAACATTTATGTAGTTCTTTAATGTACACTTGGATTGAGATATTGACTCACAGCTATTGAACTCTTTTCTCTGTATTTCCCTGTTTATGAAAATGCAAAATAAAGATTGTCAAAAAAAAAACATTAGATAGAAAATGATAATACAAATTCTAAAATATTGTACCAAAATCTAAAGATAAAACTATATATATATAAAAGGAGCAGGACCGAATAGAGTAAGAATAAGACAGAATAAAAATCACCTATCAAATTAAACCATAATAAAATGAGCTACACATTTAAAAAAGGGATAAAAAGGTGTAATAATGCAACAAGGTGTATTCATAGAAAAGCATTCAGTTCAAAATATATGTTTAGGCCCTTGTGTTCCAATGTGTCGAGTGTAAAAATCCATTTGGCTTCTATTTTATCCAATTCCTTTTCAAGGTCCCCCCCTCTCCAGTGACTCTCAACTTTTTCAATGGCCAAAAACTTGAGGCCAGTGGGGTCATTGGAATGTTTATCCCCAAAATGGCGTGATAGATTATGACTCTGAAATCCTCTTGTAATGTTTCTAATATGTTCACTGAGTCGCGTCTTGAACTTTCTTTTTGTCCTACCAATATATTGCTTTCCACATGGAAAGACAACTCCTATAGAATCACAATTAAGGGATGTCCTAATCTTGAAAGTCTCTTTTGTTTCTTGGTGTTGGTCTTTTACTTTCATTCTCTGTATTACGTTTAGTTTACATCCAATGCACTTCCCGCATTGGGTGAACCCACATTTAGGACCTTTATTTATTTTCTTTTTGTTTATGTTTAGAACTGTTGGAGCTAGTAAGGTTTTAAGGCTCTGAGCTTTTGTGTAGATAATATTTGGTTTATCTCCTAAGATTCTCTCTAGTGTTGGGTCACCTTTTAGGATGTCCCAGTTCTTGGAAAAATCTTCTTGAAAGAAAAATCAATTCTTACAGGAACCTGTCACGAAGCTCTAGTCATACCTGAGAGATACTACGCAGATAATTAAGATTCTCTCACAGACCAAATTGGAACATGGCTACACTCTTGTCACAGCAGATGTAACATCACTATACACAGTGATAGAGCATCTGCAAGGTTGGGAAGCAGTACAATATTCTTTAGCCACCTACACTGTACTTAAAAATGACCAGATAGATTTTTTTGGTCAGATGTGTTGTGTTAATTTTAAGTCGCAACTTCTTTTGGGCAAATTAGAGATTTTATCTTCAGACTGAAGGGACAGCTATGGGGACCAAATTTGCACCAAGCAATGCTAATCTTTTTATGGGTAAATGGGAAGACGAATTTCCATCCCAGTTTGGCGCAAGTCTGGTCCTCTGGCAAAGATATTTCGACAATGTTATTTTTATATGAAAGGGAGAGGATACTACGTTGGAGTCTTTTAAATAATATCTTAATTAACCACAACCCCTATAACCTTCAATTCACTTTTAATCAATCCCAGGAGCATGTAGAATTCTTAGATCTGAATTATTTATATAAAGAATGACATGATTCATATTAAGACTTTTAAAAAAATGGTCGATTGCAATAGCTTTATTCCGGCTAATAGCTGCCATAAAAAAACTTGGTTGGATAACATACCATTTAACCAATATAGGAGAATTAGGAGAAATTGTTCAGAACAAGAAATAGCAGCTATTCAGATGGACGAAATGACCAAAAGATTTTTAGCCAAAGGATATTCAAAGGATTTGCTGGACAAGGCATCCCAACAAGCGCTGAATTTACCCAGGGAGGTCACACTTGAGACAAGAATAAAAAATACTACAAATGCTCCCACTGCTCCAACATTCATCACGGCTTACAGCAATCAGGCTTCCCAGATCAAGAAGATTTTTTGTTCAAGAACTGGGACATCCTAAAAGGTGACCCAACACTAGAGAGAATCTTAGGAGATAAACCAAAGATTATCTACACAAAAGCTCTGAGCCTTAAAACCTTACTAGCTCCAACAGTTCTAAACATAAACAAAAAGAAAATAAATAAAGGTCCTAAATGTGGGTTCACCCAATGCAGGAAGTGCATTGGATGTAAACTAAACGTAATACAAAGAATGACAGTAAAAGATTTCCAACACCAAGAAACAAAAGAGACTTTCAAGATTAGGACATCCCTTAATTGTGATTTTATAGGAGTTGTCTATCTTCTGTGCTGTCCATGTGGAAAGCAATATATTGGTAGGACAAAAAGAAAGTTCAAGACGTGACTCAGTGAACATATTAGAAACATTACAAGAGGATTTCAGAGTCATAATCTTTCACGCCATTTTGGGGATAAACATTCCAATGACCCCACTGGCCTCAAGTTTTTGGCCATTGAAAAAGTTGAGAGCCACTGGAGAGGGGGGGACCTTGAAAAGGAATTGGATAAAATAGAGGCCAAATGGATTTTTACGCTCGACACATTGGAACCTAAAGGCCTAAACATATATTTTGAACTGAATGCTTTTCTATGAATACACCTTGTTGCATTATTACACCTTTTTATCCCTTTTTTAAATGTGTAGCTCATTTTATTATGGTTTAATTTGATAGGTGATTTTTATTCTGACTTATTCTTACTCTATTTGGTCCTCGCTCCTTTTATATATATATGTTTATTTTTAAATTTTTGGAACTATATTTTAGAATTTGTATTATCATTTTCTATCTAATGTTTTTATATGCATTATGCCCAGATTTTATGCTCCTGTAGAAATTTTCTCCACATCTCTTCATTTTTTTATGGTCTAATCTGATCGGTGATTCTTATACTGTCTCATTCTTACTCTATTCGGTCCTCACTCCTATTATATATATAGTTTTATCTTTAGATTTTGGTACAATATTTTAGAATTTGTATTATCTCATATCTCATTTGTTACGGTACCCTCAGCATCAAATGCACAAACCTCCGTTTAGTGAATCCTCCCCCCTCACAATAACATAGGCTGCATGCGTATCCAGTACAATCATGCGAACCGCAAGTAAGGGAACACTGTAAACTCACGAACGGGATCCGTACGGGTACTTCACTTCACGAGCTCCAAACTCACGAATCGCCAATAGCAGCCGAACGCATATATCTCCCAAGCGGCTGATAATCCCGTCCAGCAGTCTCTACTCATCGGTAATAAATCCCCCCAATAACGAGACCAAGCTCCGCATTGAGGGTAAAACATGAACTGGCTTTACTGTGGGCTACCTGCCCGTATTTATGCAGGTCACTCCCCTAGGGGACCAAATGGGAGACTGTAACAAAAGACAGACATATGGCAGGTTAGGACCCACAGACATAGAATATTCCCAGCATGCATTAGTATTCCCTCCCATCTGCCCTGGAGATAATTGAGAAGTAATTCAATTATCTCCAGGACAGAGGCAAATCGCCATTTTAAATTCAACACAGAAAAACATATAAAAATATATAACTTTACATTTGTCGAATGTTACCCATTCGTATCACATATCCCCAGATAGCCTGGATCTGAGTGCATATTATTGGCGAATAGCGCTCAGATCCCATACGCATAGTTCAATCGCCATGGAGTCAAAGTCTATTACAGTCTTTCAGCATGCGATTGACTCCATGGGAAGGCTATCTGGGGTAAGTCCATTCGTGCGTTTAAACCTCCCGAACGGCTGGTGTTCGCATACTTCTGTCGATTGAGAAGGGAGGTCGGCGGCTTCAGCGGTGTTCGGCTGAAAAAGTGTCCATTTTCTGATCCATGAAATCAATGCCGAACACGCATGGTTTAAAATGGCCGCTGCCTCGTGGTCAACATACGAACGACGACCACCCTGTATTCGGTTTTAATTGAGAAGTGTCTGCGGTTAATCGCAACATTCTAATTGGGATCAAGAGGTTAACCAGCAGCACACTTCTCTTCTGGGTGGCCGTCCGTTCGGTAGTTTTGTTCGGCGGAAAAGTAAATTCACTGAACAGGGGCATACGAACGGGTAATTCCACAAAAAGGCAAAACAGATGAACCAGCAATCCCAGTCTATACAGATGGATCTGTCACATCATTCTTATTCTATTCGGTCCTCGCTCCTTTTATATATATAGTTTTATCTTTAGATTTTGGTACAATATTTTAGAATTTGTATTATCATTTTCTATCTAATGTTTTTATCTGCATTATGCCCAGAAAGTTTCTCCATATCTCTTTATTTGTAGAAGCTATGTCCCAATTCTATTTAGAGGTATCAGTTCTGACACTGTGCGCTATTGCTATTTCTCTTGGCTATTCTCATTTATACTTTCTGTTGTTTCACCACTAGGGGTGGTTTCATTACCCCTTCTGTTTTTTTCCCTCTCTCTTTAGAGGTTTTTTTTTTACAGATTTCCAGTCTACAACTGTTAGGCAATATTAGCTTGTATATCCTATCAGGCATTTCCACTATTTTAATACGTTATTATGTGGTATGAATCTATAAGTTTTTATTTATGCACTTGGTTGTGGCTTATTTTTCCAATTTTACTATTTATCTTTTTCTTACTTCATCTTGCCAGCAGCAGTATCTTACATAGCATTATATTCATTGTTTGATAATAGATCCCAATTATTCAGTAGTATTTATATGCCTATATTTCCAGTATTCTGTATTGATTATTTATCTTCTCTGTAATTACTGTTACACTCATTCCCCATCCGTATACATGTTACTTTAACAGGCTTCAGTATCTATCAATTATTTTACATATGTATAAAACTCTTCCCCTTATTTTTCCTTTTCTCTATTACACATATGGCCATATAGACATTGGTCTTTAGGTTCTATATATATCTTTTTGTATGGAATTATGTGGGACTATTTTATTTTTATTTTTGCCTTTGGACTGCAATGCAATTACATTTTCGTTTGACATTTGATTAATGTGTTTCAATTGTGAACATTACTAACAGTCGATCTTATACAATGATTAGACATTTAATGTTTTATTTTCTCCTAATGTATTAATAGATTTTTTTCTGCGAATGTATGTGTATCTATTTTTACTTTGTCTGCTATTTATTTAATATATTAGCAGGAGATCGTTCCAATGTATTAGTGAGTTCATTTTAGTTCATCTCTATCCTATTTTAATTGTTAATTATCCTATCTGCCAGCGATCACTATATTAACTAGTTGCAGTAGCTCTAGCAATTCATCAGTCTCTGAAGAAGTGACGTTGAACTGTCACGAAACGCGTTAGGCTTTTCGGCTACAGCCGTATACTGATCCAGCTACAGCTACCGAGCCTTTGTGGAACACAGATCGGACGCACAAAGTGGAACACACGCAAGGAGTTCTCCATCTCTCCCAGCACGGCGGCATCATCTCATTAGCCGGAGAAGATTCTGCCAAAGTCTGCTTAACCATCACCCGTTCTTGCTGACTCCACAAGACTCTATTTGCTGTCATACTGCACTTCATGTATGTGATTGTATTTTAATCTTGATTTTCAATAAATGTGAAGATTTTAGCTGAAAACACTGGCAGCTACAACACCATTAAGGACATTATATTACCATATACCTGTTATAGTGGTCTATGAGTAATAGTTTTCCAGTTACTATTTCATATCCCTGTTTCCACTGTCCTATACCATTATTGGTTACAGTATCTATACAACTTGACACATAGTTGCTGCTTCCAGCTTGTCTTGACAGTAACAAATTGTGTTGGCTGTGATATTGGCGTCTTTTTTCCTGCATTATCCAATGACTGTCGATGGGTTTGATAGCCTCTGCATTTGGACTATTTTTGGACTCATTTGTGGAATTTGAAGTAATCCATTGAGAGTATATCAATTTTCTTTTATATTTTCACTTTGATTATTGCACTACAAGGACTCTACTATTTAGAGACTGTCAGTTGATTTATTGCCTCATTTGGACTACTTTTGGACTAATGTGTGAAGTTATTCACTGACAATACATTTATCTTTTTTATATTCCATTTTCATTTTTTATGTTTTATCTATTTTTTCTATGTCCAATGATATATTTGCACCTGTATTGTCTTTATTTTTGATTTTGCACCTCTAATTATTGCTGCTGGTAACGCAACATTTAGCCAACCTTGGCCCTCCCCTATGTGACAATACCAAAGATTCAAGGTCACCACCTAGTGATCATATATATATTGTACGTCACCCTTTTTCATTTTTTCTTATGAGCATTTTTTTTGTCATGTGCTTTTTATTGTGATCATTGGTTTTAGTATATGTACGGTTAGGGATCTCCTAGTACGTGTAGGTTTCCGTTCCTACTTACATTTATTAAACATGGATATTCTTTCCAGGATCTTATATCTGCAGCAGGTTCTGCCAATTACCTAACCTTAGTCATTCTTTACCACAGTACAAAAAGTATTTACCACATTGATTTGGTCCAATAAACATCCCAGGCTACCATACACTACATTGACACGACACCAACTTCAGAGCAAGCTTGGATTACTTAACTTGGAAATATATGAATGGGCTCACCCTCAGAACCAGAAGCAGTTGGTGGCATTAGAAAGATAACTCTTCCAGATTCTTCTTCAGACTTTCCTGTGACATAAATCCGGAAGCACCTTTTTATTACCCTACCACTCAACACACCCTACAATCATATGCACGTTGCAAACATGGTCACAAATAAGAAAATCTCCTATTATTTCTCTTCATCCATCCCCTCTCTATCCCCTTTCAACCAATCCACTATTTCCACCAAGTGTCAGATCCTGGTCATATTAAGCCTTCCATAATTCCAATTACCTAACACTATTCTGGACGGATAACATATTCAATAGTTAGCCACTCAGGTATCAAACAAAAACCCCTCTGCTCTACAGACATTTCAATTCATGCAAATATCTTACTTCATTAACTGTATGCCTGGCCTTTTAGGAGGTAATTGTGGATTGACAGACTTTTAATCACATTGTATAGCATTCCTGTCCTAATGTGTCTTACACCCCACCTCCTATAGAATGTAAGCTCGATTGAGCAGGGTCCTCTTCAACCTATTGTTCCTGTAAGTTTATTTGTAATTGTCCTATTTATAGTTAAATCCCCTTTCATAATATTGTAAAGCGCTACGGAATCTGTTGGCGCTATATAAATGGCAATAATAATAATAATAATAATAATAATAATAATAATAATATACTATTAAAAACAAACACTTGTTCAAATTCTATGACAGAGTTTCTGTTCTCCAACAGAAAAAAACAAAACAACACATTGCCCTCATGTACCACATCCTGGGACCACAAGCTCTACATTTCTCTAACCTCTGTGTAATGGAGATGGATCTTTGCAAGTATACATAAGTCATCCATCAGGAATAACATACATGAGGGTAATTACAAGCAAATAGCTAGACTACTCCACGGCACAGATATACAACTTTTTCCTGACAGCTCCAGAGATATGTTGGAGATGCAGCCAAGCTAAAGGCACACCCGCACACATCTGGGGGTTTTGCCCAATAATTGAGAATTATTGGAAAAAATTGATCATTTTAATTCAGGCCATTTTGGGGATCCAAATCTTTGTTAATATTCTTATACCCTTTTCCGATACCCAAGCCACATGTTTTCCTACTTACCCATCTCCTTTTGGCAAATAATATACATATTCTAATTTGCTGGAAAACACTTTAGCCATGCAATACAGGAATGGATTAAAAAAACTGTGTCTATACGACTCATGGAAATAATAGGCTATTCACTAATGCACAAATACATTCAATAAAGGAACCCTGGCTGAAATTTCCATCTGGGAACCCTGCCTGAAATTTCTGCAAGGGTATACAATGTGTTAAACATATTGCCAGAAGCACTCCTTTTATATAATTATCTGTATACTACACTTCAATTGCTTTGACAGTTGTATGTTATATCAGTGATTCCCAAACTAGCACTCAAGACACCACTACTATTCCAGGATTTAGTGATTACCCAGTTATGTCTAAGGTGTTTTTTTTTTTTTTGCTTTTTTAAAAAATGCCTTAGAGTTGTGAGGTGGTGATTCCATGGATCGGATTTGTTGTCCCAGCACAATCTCTAGGTAGGTGGTACATGTCAACATAACTAATGCCAGTGCCCAATGATTCCCAGCTGAGCATTGTCCAGAGCTTAACACTGCCTCCGCCAGCCTGACTTATTTCCATAGTGCATCCTGCAGCCATCTCTTCCCCAGATAATTCTGTTGCCACAGGTCAATGACATGCTTAACAATAAAAAAAAGTTGAATATATCTTCACTTTCCTTTTGTTGACCTTTTCCTCCCTTATGTTGGTTTTGGGCTGTGCATTTTAAAACATATAGGAAATGACCATTCACCTGTTCTAAAAGAAAATGTGATCAGACCATTAAATCTTCTTCCATGGCTCCATGGTCCAGTGCTGACAATCAGATCCCTGTTAAAGATGATTTCGGAGGTGGACTGGCAGCTATGCAGTCCCAAATGTAACAAACTGCAATGCACTGTAGATACCAATACCTTTCTGGCCAGCATCAAGTTTTTTAGTAATTTGAGCTACAGTAGCTCTTCTGTGTGATCAGACCAGGCTAACCTTCATTCCCTACGTGTATCAATAAGCCTTGGGTGACCAAGACCCTGATGCTGGTTCATCTATTGTCCTTCCTTGCACCACTTTTGATTTTTGCTTACCACTTACTACTAGAAATACCCCACAGCAACTGCCATTTTGGAGATGCTCTGACCCAGTCTTCTAGCCATTACTATTTATCCTTGTAAAAGTCAGTATAATCTTTTCGCTTGCCTATTTTTCCTTCTACCAATACATGAAATTCACGAACTGACTTTTCACTTACTGCTTAATATATTCATTCCATTCATTCCATTATTCACTTCATCTGTCAACTGTTTTGGCTGATAAGTATATAGTTACATATTTAGATTTCAATTGGAAGATTAGATTAGGGTATCAAGTATCTTTAAAAGATTTATTGTATGTGAGTATTGAAAGATGAAGTGTTGTTTTATATAAAAGATTAGGAAACGGTGTACATTTTAAGAATACTGATTGTGAAATATAGTATTTATTGCATTAGATGAGGTTAAGAAGATCTTGACATATGTGTAGGGGCACTGCAAGTGGAATCCAAATATAGAGGATATATGTTCCATGTCAGCAGAATGAGGCTTGGCCTCTTCCCGTCTTGGATGGAAACAAAGCGCACAGGCTGATAACAATCAAGAAGTAATTATGTGCTTATATAAACAGCAAAAAAGTGGGTATAGACTGTACAACAGACTGAGGAAGCCATAGATTTGGGCAAAACATGTTTCTAGCAGTTCTGTATTGAAGTATATTGAAGTGCTGTTGTCTGTTCTCACCTCTCTTGCTACGTTTTTTTGTCTCCTTAAGTTTAAAGGGCTTTCCAGAAGTGGACCCCTTGCTCATGGTGCCTAGAGAGATATTGGCTATACCTCACTGATGACACCTTAAAAGGTTGAAACAATTGTCTGGGGTTGCTGTGTCTCTCGTGTTGAGGCAACTTGCTGGCATTTTGGATGACTGCCCATACAAGTAGGACCAGTCTGATATGTTTCAGATATATTCTCTCTGTAATGGCATAAGATGAACTAAACCAGTTTGAGATCTGAGCGGGGACCTACCAAAGGGCAGACTAATTGAGCTGTTGTCTGTTCTCACCTCTCTTGATACTTGTTTTTCTCTCCTTAAGTTTAACCCCTTAAGGACACATGACATGTGTGACATGGCATGATTCCCTTTTATTACAGAAGTTTGGTCCTTAAGGGGTTAAAGGGTAATCCAGACGTGGACCCCGTTCTCATGGTGCCTGTAGGAATACTGGCTATGCCTCACTGATGATACCTTACAAGGTTGAAACGATCGCCTGGGGTTCCTGTATCTCTCATGCAAAGGGAACTGGCTGGCATTTTGGATCTGTGCTGCCCGTACAGGTGGAACCAGTCTGATATGCTTCAGATATGTTTTCTCTGTAATGGCACAAGATGAGCTAAAACCAGCTTAAGATCTGAGTGGGGACCCACCGTAGTGCAGGCTAATTGAGCTGTTGTCCATTCTCACCTGTCTTGCTACTTATTTTTCTCTCATATATTGAAGTGTAAACTTAGCTGGCAGTGATATATCTTTGCAAGTAGCAGTGAAATGCCACTAAGTTTAAAGGTAGGCACATTCAAAACAACAAATTCATATGTAGCAAGATGTCTAGTAAATGTGCAATATTGCGGTGGACAAAACACATCTAAAATAATTAGACTATTTTGTTGAAATGTTTTCTTTGGTGATTTACTTTTTGGATATCTCCAGTAATCCTTGAATAAAAGTATAAAAGTCTAGTATAGTAAAGTACTTTAAAAGTTAGAGATAAAAATAATTGTATCCTCAAGAAGAAATACATGAAATAGAACAGATACACCAATTGTTATATGCCTCACAGCTTATGAGTCCAGAAGTAAGCTTAGAAATGAATAGTCTGATGCAAGTTGAGGATTTGTATGAGAAATTAAATACCACATATTTTAGTGCTGTTAATCTATTCAACTCTATAGAATTCTAAAAATTCCCTAAAAATGTGTTTCAATTGGAAACAACTAAAATGGAAATAAGTGTAGGTTAAAAATACATATTGTAAATGACATGAATAAGGCAGTAAAAAAGCCAATTTTTTTTCAAATTCATTTTCATAAGTCCTTAAAATCTTGCCTCTTCTGCAGGTCTGCAGCAAAGGTCAATTACCCCCCTTCTTGTCCAGCACTAACTGGGCAGTGTCAAGTTAATATATACACAGTAAACACAGTAAAGGAGTTTAAGCATGCGTGGGATAGGCATAAGGCTATCCTAACTATAAGATAAAACTAGGGACTAATGAAAGTATTTAGAAAATTGGGCAGACTAGATGGGCCAAATGGTTCTTATCTGCCGTCACATTCTATGTTTCTATACTGTACACATAGGCGTGCGCAGCCAATTGCATTAGAGTGTGCACCCTAAAGCACAAGCACACGCCGCATATATATATATGTATGTATGTATGTATATATATGTGTGTATATATATATATGTATATATATATATATACACATATACATATATACACACACTGCTGTGTGTGTGTGTGCTGTGTGAGGCTGCTGTTAGTGTGATGTGTGTGTGACGGTGCTGGTAGTGTGCTATGTGGGTGAGGGTGTTTGTGTGTGCGCGCTTGTGAGGGTGCTGTTAATGTACTGTGTGTGAGGGTGCTGTTTGTGTGTGCGCTTGTGAGGGTGCTGTTAATGTAATGTGTGTGAGGGTGCTGTTTGTGTGTGAGGGTACTGGTAGTGTGCTGTGTGTGTGTTTGTTAGGGTCCTGTTTGTGTTTGTGAGGGTACTGGTAGTGTGCTGTGTGTAAGGGTGCTGTATGTGTGTGTGGGTGCTGTGTATGTCTGTGGGTGCTGTATGTGCGTGGGTGCTGTATGTGTCTGGGTGCTGTGTATGTCTGTGGGTGCTGTATGTGTGTGGTTGCTGTATGTCTGTGGGTGCTGTATGTCTGTGGGTGCTGTGTATATCTGTGGGTGCTGTGTATGTCTGTGGGTGCTGTGTATGTATGTAGATGATGTGTATGTCTGTGGGTGCTGTGTATGTCTGTGGGTGCTGTATGTGTGTGGGTGCTGTCTGTGGGTGCTGCGTGTGTGGGTGTGCGGTGTGGGTGCTGTGTATGTGTGTGGGTGCTGTATGTGTGTGGGTGCTGTATGTCTGTGGGTGCTGTGTATGTATGTAGGTGATGTGTATGTCTGTGGGTGCTGTATGTCTGTGGGTGCTGTATGTTTGGGTGCTATGTATGTAGGTGATGTGTATGTCTGTGGGTGCTGTATGTGTGTGGGTGCTGAATGTGTGTGGGTGCTGTATGTCTGGGTGCTGTGTATGTCTGTGTGTGCTGTATGTGTGTGGGTGATTGTGGGGGAGGAGGTGGGGGTACATTCCTTGATATCCCCCCTCCCTTCTTACCTTACGCCTGGGAGGGGGGGATCGTGCTGCTGATTCCATCCCTGGTGGTCCAGTGGAGAGTGAACTCTAGCCCCTATGGGGCTAGAGTTCACTCTCGCGAGATTTGAGCGTTGCCGTGGCAACGCTCATATCTCGTGAGAGGAACCCGGCGGGTCCTCTCCTGCCTCCCTCCCTGCATGTGGGTCGGTGGGGAGGGAGGCTAAGAGCAGAGCTGGCGCTCAGATAGCGCCGGCTCTGCATGAGCCGACAGGGGAGATCCTGAGATCTCCCCTGCCGGTCTCACTATACATAGGCGTGCGCGGGGATTAGGGTGTGCCCAGGCACACCCGGCACACCCCGTCCGCACGCCTATGACTGTACATAGTCATATACTGTAAATAGTCATGACACTATGTGTTATCCATTATTTAAATATATTATATATAAGGAGAGAGAGAGAGGGAGGGGTGGGGTAGAGAGATCTCTATCTATATATCTATGTATAGATATCTCTCTATCTATAATTATTAAATATTTAAATAATGGATCTTTTATTAGTTATGTGAATAAAATAAAATACTCACACTGTGCTGCAATATGTCTCAGTATGTGAATTCCTTGACTTTTGTTCTAGCTACACATGCGAATATTATTTCATCTCACCCGTGAGGCTGCTGCCAACTCTAGCACGAAATTAACATTCTGAGCACTGATGCTGAATTTAAAATGATGTTCAAGTGAACACTATTTTATAGAATGCTTATAGGGTGGCTGTGTGAGTAACAGCTGGTAAAGGAATGGCTAGGTCTTTAGAAATAGGCAGAATCTTCACTAAAGTGAAACTTTCTGGGAACTCAAAGTCACCGTGAAGTGATTTTTGAAAATTTAGGCCAAAATAGACAAATTAGAAAAATATTCAAAGTCAAATTTAATTTCGGTTTGGCTATTTTGCCCTTAAATTTGAAATTCCCTCACTGGGTTATTCACTATCTGGCGAAAATGGCCAAATTTTGACCACTATGGCAATTCTCATTTTTACTAATACAGTTAGAATTTGGTCAAACCGAGTGAATCTGCAACAATTGCCCAGGTGCATGGTCACCAGGTAAAAATCAGTGCTTTTGCATCAAAATCCTAAACAAACTATTTAGGATTCTAAATAGTCATGATGCACCTGTTTTAATAAAATTCAAAACTGAATGCACCCAGCATGATGCACATTCGAAGATTATCGTTCACTTAGTTTTCCAAATGAATGATAATTTGAATTACTATTTACCCACTGGCAAAAAAACAACTTCACACGTGAACTCAATAATGTAATTTTTTATTTCCTAAATGTTTTAAAAAACACAGCCCAGAACCCACATATGGGAGGAAAAGGTCAGCAAAAGGAGAGAGAAGTGATATTCAACTGTGTTTATTGCAAAGTACGTCATTGACCTGTGTTAGTGGAGTTGCTGTTGGCAAAGATACATTTAAAAAAAAAAATAACAACACACAAATATGATTACTGAGGAGCAAAAGGAAAAAAGGAAAATAAGATCTGAGTGTCTTGACATGGCATTGATACCTTTCCCTAAGTCACTAGCATGTGCTCATTCTCCCCCCCACCCCAAAAAAAAAATGCTGAATGGAAATTAAGAAAATGACTCATGAGTCAAGCATTGATAGGTTCCACAAATGGTAATACAATTGAATTCACAGTAGGCATCTATGTCAATTAAGAACATAAGTGAATATCCTAACCTTAGTTTATAGTTCTGTATTTCCATTAATAAAGGATATGAGCAATAAATTGACTACAAATGGGTGTTATTTGTCACTGCTCAGGATATATTGTTTTTTGTTTTGATCTACGGCTGTATAATGTGCAGAAATGTACATTATAGTACTTCTGGTTGATTTTAGCATTAGATTTCTGATGGACACTAGGGACAAAGCTATGTGAAGAAACGTAATATGTATGCAAATGAATGGTGGAATAAGAGGTACTCTTGTGTTCTTTTTCTATTTATCTAATAAATTATTCAAGGTTACAGATTTGTGTTAAGAACAATACCAATATTGTGTTTTTCTTTTGCTTGAGTTGTTAACCAGCCCCTCTGTTAGAGGCCCCAGCTTGTTTATGAACTCCAGAATGAGTTGAAGCCTGTTGTAACATTTTTAAACTACAGGCAAATATATTTTTCTATCATAAGAAACCAGCTTTTAAAGACACTATATAAAAATGGAATGTCCATTATTGCATGACTATATAGATCTGCAAATGGAAAATGAACATTGCATTTCACATTATTGTAAGATCTTTAGGAATCATAATGTGATCCATATGGCATCATGACTGTGATGCTTAATTAGTTAAATATTGATTGATATCATTTGCTGACTCATATACATTTATTATAGAAGCATAAGGACCAGGTGGTTGCCTTAGGGTGCAGTGTCCTGGTGGTCACAATGGCTGGTGACTGGCAGGAGAGAGTGCACAGTGATCAGGGCTGGTGCAAGGATTTTTGGCTACACAGGCAAAGATGCCTTTTACCACCCCCCTAAAAATAAATAAAAAATCTGTCTTCCCCTGTGTATCTCGTAACTCCCCCTTTTGGTTTTCATACCCTCTTTAGTGTATTTTATCCCACCTTTACTATGTCTCACATCCTCTTGTGTGTCTCTTATAACCCCCCTTGTGTATCTCTTTCTTTCACCAGCCCCTTTGTGTCTCTCCACCCCCCCATGCTTTTTGCATATCTCTTTTTACCCACCAGATCCTTTCTGTGGCTCTCTCACCTCAGCACGTTTTGTGTGTCTTTTTCCCTGCAAAATAGACATAGATATATAGCAACACACAACCATAAAGGCACTCAGTCACAGAGATAGGCAGGCACACAATTAAACAAATACAGGCACACAGCCATAAAATCTACACATACAGGTACAAATCTACGCATACAGGTAAAATTAGAATATGTGTAAAGAATTAATTTAAATGAAGTCCAAGAGAAATGGGATTGCACTGCTGAAGGCAACAGAAAATTGCATTAGGCTTGTCAGTAAAAGTAAAACATTCAAGAAACCACTGTGGTATTCCGCAGATGTGGCCAAAATAGTAAAAAACTAAAAGTTAGCATTTAGTAATTATAAAAAAAAACAGAGTGAGGAAGATAGACAGATCTATAAGATTAGACCGAAAGAGGCTAAGCAAGTTATAAGAGCTTCCAAATCACACACAGAAGAGAAAAGAGCACAGTCAGTAAAAAAGGGGACAGAACATTTTTAGATACATAAATGAGAAAAGGAAAGTAAAACAAAGATTAGTTAGATTAAATTAAAAACAAAAGGAGAAAGTGTCAGGATTACTGTTTGATCCAGCACGTGGAACTGTACAGCACGGATGACAAATAAGTAACGTATTACCGGTCCTTAGAATGGCCGGGTTTAACGTACAAAGAATAGTCAAAAATACTAGCCGAGGTCAGGGAACACAGAAAGGGACACAGCGATGAGGAAAGCCAGGAGTCAGGATACCAGAATATAGAGAAGTCAATAAACAAAGCCAAAGTAAAAAACCAGGTAGAAACCTAAACAGGAACGCACTCTCGGACAACCACAAGGGAAACCCCGACTAGGCACTGAGCAGGCTGAGAACTGGGCCTAAATACTCCTCCTTTAGTTCTGATAGGCTGTAACCGGCCTTTGACCCCAAAGTCAGTTACCAGGTTTCATTTGCATAATTGCTGCTCAGCATTAACCCTTCTGTGGAGTAGGTTGCTGCTCGGCACAACTTTTCCTGTGTGGACAGTAAATGTCATTAACCACTTTTCTATAAGCGGATGAATACATGACACCAGGTTTCATTTGCACAATTACTGCTCAGCATTAACCCTTCTGTGGATTAGATTGCTGCTCGGCACAACTTTTCCTGTGTGGACAGTAAATGTCATTAACCACATTTCTATAAGCGGATGAATGCATGACAGAAAGGTATGTAGAAGAGGATAAAAGTCTAGCCTCAATTAATATTTTTGTTCAGTATTTACAGATGAAAATGAAGGAAAGGAGCATCAGTTAAGAAAAAGGACAAATTAGTAATTTGTTACATGTGAGCTTACAGAGGAAGAGGTTCTATTTTAACTGTCAAAAGTTAAGACAAAGAAGTCAAAGGGACCTGATAAAATACACCCAAAGTTATTAAAAGAGCTTAGTGGTGTACTAGCAAAACCATTAACAGATTTATTTAACCAATCATTGTTAACAGGAGTAGTCCCAGAAGATTGGAAGTTAGCGAATGTTGTGCAAATTCACAAGAAAGATAGTAGGGAGGAGTCGGGCAACTTTAGGCCAGTAAGCCTTACTTCAATAGTGGTGAAAGTAATGGAAACCATGTTAAAGGATAGGATTGCTGAAACATCTAAAATCACATGGATTTCAAGATCAGAGACAACATGGGTTTACTTCAGGGAGATCATGCCAAACTAACTATATTGATTTTTTTGATAGGTAACTAAAATAATAGATCAGGGTGGTGCAGTAGACATTGCTTACCTAGATTTCAGTTAGGATTTTGACACTGTTCCACATAGAAGGCTCATCAATAAACTGCAATCATTAAGTTTGAATTCCAATATTGTTGAATGGGAGTGACAGGCAACAGAGGGTTGTAGTCAATGGAGTATATTAGACGCATGGGCTTTCACCAGTGGGGTACCTCAGGGATCTGTACTTGGACCCATTCTCTTTAATATTTTTATTAGTGATATTGCAGAAGGTCTTGTTGGTAAGGTATGTCTTTTTGCTGATGATACAAAAATATGTAACAGAGTTGATGTTCCAGGAGGGATAAGCCAAATGGCAAACGATTTAGGTAAACTTCAAAAATGGTCAGAGTTGTGGCAACTGACATTTAATGTGGATAAGTGCAAGATAATGCATCTTGGACGTAAAAACCCAAGGGCAGAGTACACAATATTTGATAGAGTCCTGTAGCGGATGGCACCGGGCTGTCCTGCAAATATATTGTACATAACTGCATTCGGGTAATCTGCTGTGTTATATGTTGTTTTAAAAGAATTGTATTCCTCTGATTGTTCGGTAGTTTCATTCCCTCAGTTTATTCGAATGAAAATACCGAACAACCAGACCTCCCCTGTGTGAAGTGTGTCCTCAATTACCCGTTGCAACATTGTTGCGAATGGGTAATTGACTAGTAAGTAGCCGCCCTTTGTTCTCGGGGGTGGCCGCCATTCGACAAACGAACACGTGGCGGCGGCCATTTTAAAACTCCCGAACAGCGGTGTTTTGCCGTCGAGTGTCTGGAACTAAAATCGGACACTCGAGTAGGCGAACACCGCTGAGACCTCCACAAGCCCGGTCCGTTCGGTTCCAAACTACCGAACGGCCCCTCGTTCGGTAGATAGAAAGAACCGAACGAGGGGATTCAGGCGAACCCTCCCTAGCCTCTATAGCTAGAGGCTTTCGTGTATTTTGTTCCCTTATGCCAGGACCGACCGCAGGGCCCATTCGCATGGAACCTCATTCGGCTGTCTCAGTTAGTGCGGTCGGTCATTTTATTCCCTCCATACATTTCCCGAACCCCTGGTCTGATCTGGGTGATTTTTGGATATGTTGTTCACCCAGATCAGGGCTATCCGGGGATGTAGGATTTAAAGAGGTACCCCTACGTTTAGGGGTACATCCAGAAACGGGGGGAATTACTGTACTGGATAAGGGGATTATGATGCTGGCTGAGAGGAGGGGATGTGTGGGAGGTTACCAGGACAGGATTGGCTACTGTATTAATGATTGTAAATCCCTCCCTTGCATGGGAGCATGCTTTAAAAGGAGACTGTGGATTAAAGCTTTCAGTTCTGCTCCTGAAACTGTGTGTCGTCCAGTTATTGGGATTGCTGTGGGGATATTGCTATTATTTTACCTGCTGGAAACCTTGCCTGTGGATTTATTAGTCACTTGTTCCTGAGCCTCACTTGGGTTATAAGCGGAGATAACCTGGGGAATATTGCATCTCCGCTACAAGTCCTGACCTCAACATCTGAGGAAAAGGATTTAGGGGTGATTATTTCTGAGGACTTAAAGGTAGGCAGACAATGTAATAGAGCAGCAGGAAATGCCAGCAGAATGCTTGGTTGTATAGGGAGAGGTATTAGCAGTAGAAAGAGGGAAGTGCTCATGCCATTGAGACCTCACTTGTAGTATTTTATGCAGAACTGGAGACCGTATCTCCAGAAGGATATTGATTCTTTAGAGAGAGTTCAGAGAAGGGCTACTAAACTGGTTTATGGATTGCAGGATAAAACTTACAAGAAGGTTGGCGGAGCTAGCCACGAGCACGAATGGACGCCTGCTAACAGAGCTCCGAGAGAAACACAGGGCAATCCATAACCATCAGGCACCTATCGCATCATGGGACACTCCAAACGCCTCTCGACAGCCCCCAACACGGCGGGCAAACACTCCGCGGCTAAAACGAGCAACCTGACTAAATATTTCAAAGATCAAGGCGACTGGCGAAATGAGGCCGCAGGCTCCAATATGGCGCCAGACGACCCGGCAGGGCAATCCTCAGCACCCTCCAGCCCGGCGGCATCAGACAGCATATCACTCACATCTGACATTGATAGAGACAAGGATCTAAAAGAAATACTCAAAAATCTCCTTCCAAGCAGGATTTGGCTACTATGCTACAGAAACTTGAAGTGACCTTTCAAAAGAAAATGGATGACATCTCCACGGAAGTCAGGCAGGTCAGTGAAAGGGTAAACTCCCTAGAAAATGATCACGACTGCACATGCACACAACTACAAGCCCTACAAAGCACTGTAGCAGCTCATAACACACAAATGGCGGCTATGAACAGGGCACTTGACTACCTGGACGATAGGGGGTGCCGGGATTAAGGATTAAAGGCTTACCTGAGGCTGAGGGGGAAAACCTACACTCCACTTTGCAAGAACTTTTTAATCCTCCAACGAGACGTAACAATGCCATTCTGCTAGATAGAGCGCATAAGGCGCTCAAACCCAGGAATCCTGTCGGGGACTCCCCCAGAGATGTAGTCTGCAGGTTGCACTACTACAGCGTTAAGGAGGACATCCTCAGGAGCCTCCGCCAGACAACCCAACCACCCCTGTACCATGGAAGACCAGTGCAGATCTACCCAGACCTATCCTGGATGACTCTCCAGGCAAGGCGGGTAATGAAACCACTCACTGACCTCTTAAGATCCAGGAATATACGCTACAGATGGTGATTCCCCCTCGCCATCACAGCATCACACAACGGGGTCACTGCCACCCTCTCATCGGCCGAGGATATACAGACCTTCACTTCAGCCCTTGCCCTTCCAGAAGTCTGCATCGCAGACTGCTATGGACCAATACATCCGCCTCCGCAGCACCACAATGCCCCAAGACTGAGAGTACAGACCCCAGTGAAGAGACGCTACAATGACCAAACCACACATCAAGGGGGACACAGACCGAGAGCAGGACCCCCCACACAGTAAAGAAATCTCCTTACCAACACCACCGGTCACCACCCGCCCTTACCACGACACTATGGTCTAACCCGCAATTGCGGACAGAAGAGACTCTATTCAACGGACTGACCTCATTTTTGGACGCAATCCGGCCCAGATTGGAACACAAGCATGTACAAGAACCACGTACTCCCCTGGACTCCCACCAACAAGAGACGCTCTAGTGACCCAACTTATCCTAGAGGCCTAGATCCACACACGCACACCTTCTCTCCAACGGTATGACAGATAAGTCAGACCTCCCCATCTCTACCATAACCAAGGACCCCATCAAGCCTCACTCTGCCTGACCCCAAAGGAATATGTATCGCAATGCCTCTACTGCGAACCCAGGACTAAATTCTAATCACTTTGGAACTGTACAGACTCCTGAACTCAACCCTGCACACCTTGAGTACTCTGTTTGACGCACGGCAATGATATGCTTATGAGAAGTTCAGCGGAAGACCCTCTAACTGGTATCATACTTACTCTTAAACAGGTTTACATTGTGTGAGCACATCTTGCCTCCTCAAGCCCCCCCCCTTTTCCCCCTCCCCCTTACTCTGTCTACCCTCACACCCCCCCCTTCTTCCCCACCTCTGCTCTACTTCCTGTCTTCACAACCCTTCTCCTCCCCTATGCCTCTCTCACGGTAACTCTCACAAACACCCACTTGGCGTGCTCATAGTATGTGTCTAGGTAAATTTGAACAGAATTGTGTCACAAACTTAAGAGCTATGATTATTGTTAACTGGATATGTTCCAAATGCCATTGTCCTAGTTACAATACTTGACTAGATGTCTCAGGTCCTTGCGGAGTTGGAAGATGAGATGCACGCACTAATTACGGGCCAAATTCCGGACCGGCACTACCAACCCAATCCGACCCAGACCAATGAGCCCCCAACAATCACTACCCACACCCACCATGACTGGTGATCACCAAATGGTCCCATAAACTAACATGGATTGCCCGTCTCTCCATATGGAAAGACGCACCGTTACAACACCATACCCCCCCTCCCACCGTACTGATTTTGCTACTCTAAAAATGAGTTGAGAGTCGCCTTTAGCCTGAGCGGTGACAGCTCAACTTCCCCTGGACCTAAGTGCCACTAAGGGGAAGCCACCAACAAACAGGGCAGACTGACTCCACAATCAATAACATCTCAACTTCCAGCTCTACAAGTGTAAGAGCTGAACTGTATATAGTTTATTTGATTGTTTTATTGTTAATTCTGTTTTTATTTCGTTCTGATCGCTACATACTCACTCAACATCATCACAACATAACACTCACCCCCGCAGGCAACATGGCCAATCTCACAGTAATCACTCTCAATGTCAGGGGTCTCAATTCCCCCATGAAAAGAGCTCTGACCCTCCGGGAGCTGCGCAGCCTAAAGGCAGACGTAGCTTTCCTTCAAGAAACCCACTTCAAAATGGGCTCAACCCTCACGATCCGCAACCGCCACTACCCCACAGGATACTATGGGTACTACAAAGAAGCCAAAACAAGAGGAGTGGCCATACTCATAGGTTCACATGTACCCTACACACACATAAGTCACTATGCAGATATTAATGGCTGGCTCCTCATAGTGTAGGGAAAGATAGGCAACACAGTGGTGACGTTTGCTAACATGTATTTACCTAATACTAAACAAAGCACGCACCTAAAGAAATACATTACCAAAATAGAAAATCATATGGAAGGTATTCTTATAATGGGAGGGGATCTAAACATGTCCCTAGACTCGAACCTAGACACCACATCCACGTCCACATCCTACAACGCCCCCATTAGACTCAAGATGACCCAATTACTGGATAAAGCTTACCTGTTCGACAGCTGGAGGATTACCCACCCACACACTAAAACATACCTATTCCAGATTAGACATGCTCTTCCTCCACCACAGACACCTACACCTAATCCAATTCTGCAAGTATGGCCCAATCACCTGGTCGGACCATGCCCCGCTGTCACTGGTGATTCAAATCCCCTCATTGACACCCAACCGTACCCAATGGAAACTGAATGACACCTTACTAAATGACCCAACCATCAATAAAACACTAACTGATACAATGCAACACTACTTTGAGATAAACAAACCCACCATCTCCCCCCCACCAATCATCTGGGAAGCCCACAAGGTGGTACTACGTGGTCACATTATAGCGCTAGCCTCAAAGCTCAAAAAACAGAGAGAAGCACAGACAGCTGACCTACTCGTGGACATACGCCAACTAGAACAAACTCACAAACAAAATGTGTCCCTTGACATCTACAAACAACTAATGGACAAACGCACAACACTACAAACACTCCTTAACTCCAAGACTAAACGAATGCTACTGCGCACTAAACACACTTACTACACACAAGGAGGAAAATCTGGCAAACTACTAGCGCGAGCCCTCCAACAAAACAACCAATGGACATACATCACCACGATCAAACAGAAAGACAGCACACGCACACACCTCCTACCTAACATACTCAAGGAATTACACACTTTTTACTCAAACCTATACAACCTGAGACAAGCCCCACCCTCCAGTGAGGATGTGACCAATTTCCTCTCCACAAGGATCATCCACACTATCCCCCCTAATATCAGACAAACTTTCCACAGCCCTTTGACACCTGAGGAATTCACCGCAGTAGTCAAACGACTCCCCCTGGGGAAAAACCCTGGACCGGATGGTTTTACAGCCAAATATTATAAAACTTTCACCAATACCCTAAAAACACAATTTGTGGATGCATTTAATGCGCTCATAACAGGGCATACTCTCCCAACCGAATCCCTAGAAGCCCACATAACCCTCATACACAAACCAGGGAAAGACCCCGAAGACTGTGGGAGCTACCGCCCCATCTCTCTGATTAATGGAGATCTCAAGATATTCACAAAGATCCTAGCCGAACGACTCCAACCACTACTTACGGGGCTGGTCCACCCTGACCAATCCGGTTTCGTACCTGGGCGCGAAGCCAAAAACAACACAACGAAACTGCTCAGCCTCATTTACGCTGCCAAATCAGAACAATCCCAAACCCTCATACTCACCATCGATGCCGAAAAGGCATTTGATAGGGTGGACTGGTCCTTGCTCAAATTGACACTACAGGCGCTAGGCTTCGGCCCAAACTGGAGAAAGTGGCTCTCAGCCATATACTCCAAACCAGGAGCACGAGTACGGGTAAATGGCCAACTTTCGGACGTGTTTCAAATCACCAACGGTACGAGGCAAGGGTGCCCCCTCTACCCCCTGTTATTTATTCTCACAATGGAACCATTCCTACAGGGAATTAGGGAATGCCCGGATATAACGAGCCTTACAGTGGCACAAAATGAATACAAGGTCACGGCATTTGCTGATGACCTTCTGTTCACAATCTCAAACCTATAACATCAACTTTTCTCCCATCCTAGCTAAGATAGCGACAGATCTCAAGGCTTGGGACAAGCCACAATTTGGATGGCTCTGCAGGATCCACATCCTAAAAATGAATGTACTCCCCAAACTTCTTTACCTACTACAAACCCTCCCCATCAGAATTCCTATCTCCTTTTTCGCACAAGCTAAGTGGATATTTACAGCATTCATATGGGCGGAAAAGCCCCCCAGACTTCGATACGACTGCCTCACCAAAAGTAAACAGAAAGGTGGCCTAGGTCTACCTGACCTGGAGGCATACTACAAAGCTGTTACACTTGCGAGAATATATGATACCCCTGTAACGACACACAATGGGTAAGAATTGAGGCCAACTTTTTCACAACACCACTACACATTGCTCCCTGGCTAGGAAGAAGACCCAACATAACAACACACAACTCAGAGCTACATCCGACAATCCCCCACACCCTAAAGACCTGGCATAAAATCAGGAGGTACCAATATATAGCTCCACACCCCTCCCTGCTCTACCCACTCACTGACAACCCAGCCTTCCTACCGGGCACTAACCCAATCGCTCTCCAAAGCTTCCCCAAACAGACCCACACACTCACTTTAGGTGATATCCGCAATGACAAAGGGATCATGCCACTAGAGGACCTCATCCCCAAAGCTGAACCCTCTAGCATGCTCAGACTCAGACACGCTCAAATCAAACACTTCTTACACTCGGACCCAATACTCCTCCAGGGACATAGGAACCCCACGCTATTTGAAACACAATGTTCCCAACACACATTACATAGGGGTCTAATCTCATCCTTCTACAAAACGATTTGCCACAGCCAGGATGAAATCCTGCCAAGTTATACCACACAATGGGACAAAGAACTGTCCACCCAAATACAGGCTAAAGAATGGCACAACATTTTCCAAAACATCTTCCATACATCCAGGAGCAATAGCACCCACAAAAGCAACTATAAGCGAGTTGCCAAGTGGCACTATACGTCAACTCGTATTAACAGGTTCTTCACTAACACACCTAAAACATGTTGGAGATGCAAACAAGCCGAGGGAACTTCAGGCCATATTTGGTGGCTCTGCCCTGTGATCCAAGATTACTGGAGAAAGATTACCAACCTCATACACACCATCACTGGCATCAGCCTTCCCCAAACTCCTGAAACCATATTATTCCTAACATACCCCGAACCACTAAACAAACAGTCCCGACTATTAGAGCCTGGATTGCCAGGGTTGACTCCATTAGAACAATGGAGGAACTATCTTACTCCTTCACTCTCAAATACGATGAATACCATACCACCTGGTCACCCTGGCTGCATTTCCTCCCAGACGAGTTGACAGCCACCACCCCTCCCACCAGGACTAAACCCATGTCCACCCTCGAACATTACCAACCTCCTAGGCTGATAAGCCATATAAACCTCTCAAACGGTTGTGCACCCAAGTATACCACCATCCAGTGTCTACATCCACACATTACTGCTTTATTCCTACTTACCGGCTATAACGTCATCCCACACCTTGCACTTCTCAACATACAATGCACTCTAGTTCGCCTTCCGTATTGTACTACTGGGTATGCAGACATCAAAGCCATACGAACCTTACCTACATGTAGTAACCCCCCCCCCCTATACTACAAACATAGGTTCTCCACTGAAGTCTCCTGGTTATCAACAACGTTGTTGTACTTGTACCTATGAAATATCCTGTTACATTATTGACCTTATTGTAATGCTCATAATATCTCAATAAAAAAGTTACAAAAAAATAAAAAAATTCTAAGGCTTGACACCATTATGCAACTCCGAAAAAATTAAATAAAATAAAAAAAACTTACAAGAAAAGGCCAAAGGAACGTAACATGTATAGTTTGGAGGAAAAGAGACAGGGGTGATATGATAGAAACATTTAAATACATAAAGGGAATCAGTAAAGTAAAGTAGGAGACTATGTTTAAAAGAAGAAAAACTACCACAACAAGAGGACATGGTCTTAAATTAGAGGGGCAAAGGTTTAAAAATAATATCAGGAAGTATTACTTTACTGAGAGCGTAGTGGATGCATGGAATAGTCTTCCAGCTGAAGGGGTAGAGCTTAACAAAGTAAAGGAGTTTAAGCATGTGTGGGATAGGCATAAGGCTATCCTAACTATAAGATAAGGCCAGGGACTAATAAAAGTATTTAGAAAATTGGGTAGACTAGATGGGCCGAATTTTTCTTATCTGCTGTCACATTCTATGTTTCTATGTTTCTATTCCATACAAACACAGAAAAACAGACACACACAGAGACATTCAGACATGGTGTCATACAGACACAGGCATACAAAGACATACATACACAGACTTATAGTGGTACAGATACAGGTATACAAAGCAGAGGTGGATCCAGAGCCTAATGTCGGAAATGGCACTGATAGTGCATTTTAATGGCTGTAATTGAAAAGTTAGGTGATGCATTTGGGGGCTAGGGGCTGTAGTGGGGATGTTATGGAACTGTAGTGGGAGGCAAGGACTGTAGTGAGGGAATAGGAGCTGTAGTGAGGGTATTGGGGCTGTGGTGGGGCAGGAGCTGTAGAGGAAAGGACAGGGGCTATTGAGGGGTGACAGGGGCTATAGAGGGGGCATGTGTCTGTTGAGGAGGCATGGAGTTGCAGTGAAAGGCACAAGGGCTGATAGAGGGGCACAGGAGCTGAAAGTGGAAATACAGGGGGCTAAGAGTGGGGGGGCCAGGGGCTAAGAGTGTGGGGACAGAGAGATAAGAGAGGAGGGACAGAGGGCAAAAGGGGAGAGACAAGCTAAGGGGGGGGGGCAGGCACTGAGGGGGCAGGAGCTAAGAGAGGGCAGGAGCTGAGGAAGGGGATAGGTTGGGGACGGGGTACAGGGGCTGAGGAAGGGGGACAGGGCTGAGTAAGGAGACATAGCTGATAGGGTACATGACTGACTAGGGGGACAAGGGCTGAGGAAGGGGGGTTGAGTAGGGGGGCAAGGCTGAGAAAGGGGACAGGGGCTGAGGAAAGGAACAAGGGCTGAGGAAGGAGGACAGGGCTGAGGAAGGGGACAGGGACTGAGTAGAAGGACAGGGCTGAGAAAGGGGGAACAGAGCTGAGTAGGGGGACAGGGGCTGGGGAAGGGAGACAGGGGCTGAGGAAGGGGGCAGGTGCTGAGGAAGAGGACATGGGCTGAGGAAGAGGGCAGGGGCTATGGTGGGGCTGCTTAAAAAACAGTAGATTAATAAAAATAAAGTAAAAAACAAAAGTGCCTTTCCCCCCTGCTTGAGGCTTACCCTGTGTCAAGGAGGGGTGGGACACAAGATCTGGAGTCTGTCTGTAGTCTGCAGCTAGGTAAGTCGGCTGCCCTCTCCTAATGATGTCGGGGGGAGGAGGCGTATCTTCCACTATTCTTCTCCCATACTTCCCAGTGGTCCTTCAAGAAGAGCAATAGAAGTCATGCCCCCTTCTCCTGACATCATCAGGAGAGGCCGGCTGACTTCCCTGGCTGCAGGCTGCAGGGAGGTAGGTAATTTGAGAAATCCTAGTCCCCAGCCAGAGGCAGGGGATTTGGATTTTAGCGCCCCACTGCTCTGGTGTCCTAATGCGGTCGCCTGTGTCGCCTTATGGATGCTCCCACCCTGACAGTGATCACTCCTACTGCCAGTCACTCTATGTAACCTCGCGGACTGTGGTAGAAGGGACACACAAAGGGGCTGGAGGAAAAAATAGACACACAAAGTGCTTGGGGAGAGAGAAAAACACAGGTTCTGGGGGAGGGGAGAGAAGCACAAGGTGTAGAGTAAGAGAGGTGTAAGAGGAGTGTAAGACACACAAAGAGCAAAAAGGGTCTACAGGGGGGTATAAGACACACAAAGTGGATAAGTACACTTAAAGTGTGTAATACATTAAAAAGAGGGGATAAGAAACAAAAGAGGGAAAAAAAATTAGGTAAGAAATTTAAAGTAGGGATTAAGAGATATACACGTGAAGTTCCATTAGAGAACTGAAACGTTGATCTACTACTGGCAGATGCCTGAATAAAAAGTTTTTTCACAATATATTTCTTTGAAGTCCTTGGAGTGCTATCATTACTACATTTATATATATATATATATATATATATATATATATATATATATATATATATATATATATATATACACACACACAGTGCCTTGCAAAAGTATTCAACTCCCTTGACTTTTTACAGTAGGGGACCAAGGACTATAAATCATACCTATAAACCATACCATCAGTAGGAAGGAGATGAGAAAGTGGACAAATATCAAGGACTGAAAGAAAAGCTAGAAAGTATGTGGAAAGTAAATACAGTATTACTCCCAGTGACAGAAGCACTAAGGGCTGTGATCCATCAGGGGAGTAGCTTAAGCAGATTCCAGGAGAACATCTCAAATCAGAAGAATGCAGTTAGGATACCATCAGAGTCCTAGGCCTATACTAAAGTATACCACCTGGAGCTGGTATACATGTCTCATGGTATACATGAGACAAGCACTTTTATTGTACGGTATGTAAAACACAGAATACTAGCCATTATCTTTTCATCTATATAGAGTATAGCATATAATTTAGTTTGCACTTTCTTTATTCATCCTGGCCCTTTTTAATGAGCAATTGTGCACCAATGGTTTACTATGAGCATACTGTAAATGCATCCCCAATTTCTTATGGTACCCCTCCTATTTGTGTGGTGCTTTGTCAATAGACCACTGAAATATAATTAAATTACTTGTGATGTGTAAAGTTTAGAAAGGAGGGCATGTGCCTCCATTACATCTTGGATAGCTACAGTTAAGAGGATATGGAGGAGGGGACTGATTAGATTGGAGGAAGAACCTGGAATGAGGAAATGGAAATGTTTAGGGTAGTTGGGGAAGGCAAGTAGGGTTTCTGAGCTTAGCATATGCTGGAAATTAAACACATGTCTGAAGATGAGATAGATGAACTATGGTGGAAGATGGTGGAGAAGGTCTAGATCTAGATGTTAGTGATTAGATGCTGTACATAGACAATTCATTGGGGAATGGATATTAAATTGTAGGCTGTAGGTGAAATTGGTGGCTTGAAATTTGGAGAGGTGACAGAGCTGTAGATACGACTGAGAGATGGACAAGGCTGGAGTCTTGATAAATTGTGAACGAAATGGCCTGACATCGAGATTTGAAATGGTCTGTGAGACAGGGACTGACAGGTAGGTGCTGACATTTCCAAGGGGAAGTTTAATAGAAAAGGGTGGTGGATCTTATGCCTTCTTCAGCGGAGGTTCGGTGGTCTGGCACCAGATACATGAGGGGGGTGTGGCTCCTCCCCGTCTTGAGTCAGCTGTCTCACCTCCTGGGGGGTACCGGGGGTTTTGTCATCCATCTGGGTGGAATGACCTGGGTTCGGTGTTTGTTTGGGATTTGGGTTGATCTTAAATCTGGACATGTTACGCATTCTGTTTTCTTCCCAGAGGTTCTCAGGGGCTGGGCTGTTCCTGTTGGAGGTGCGTTCAGCAATGTGTGTGCCCTGGTGCGCTGCCGTCGGAAATCGGACAAGATTGGTTTGTCATGGGGGCTTGGGGGATTCCAGTTCGTCTTAGGGTTTTGAGCGGGACGTGGCCTAGTTATCTCCAGGGGATGGGTGCACTTGCTGGAGGTCGGACTGGGCCTATGTTAATCTAGTGCTGCAAGAAGTGGTGGAACAGGCCATGTCTGGTTGTGGTGGGGTCCCCCGCTGATTTTAGGCATAAAACAGCAGGGTTGTGGCGGGGGTATGTCTTTGCCAATTGAGTTTGAGGGATTACGTTTAAGTATATGTAATGAGATGAACAAGTTTTTAAGGTCTCAACCTCCCCTACTTCAAAGGGTTTACCTTAGGCTACCTGGGGTGTCGTGCCCATCGAGCGTGGATAAGGTCGGCTGATGGCAGGCATTGGAAGGAAATTATTTTTATGACGAGGGGGAGGTGAGAGGAAGTCGCACATAGGCGCATGGTCAGTTTATTGGCAAGGACGGTTGGGTTCACTGTATGACATGGTGTGTTAAGTTATATGCATATATATGTTAATTTATGGTTATTTATGTTTAACATTTTGGTTACAGAAATGAAGAGAAATTTCAAAGTGACACTCCAGGCAGCCCTTTTTATTCATCTCGTTCCAGCGCCGGGAGCCTTGTGAAGCTGCGCCCCCTATTTCATCAAAATGACGAAATTGGCGGGCGCGAGCAGGGAGCAATCAGACGCTTCCATTCGGAAGTGTCATTGCTCCCTTGTGCGCATGCGCGGCTTCGCCACACATGCGCACATACTCAGCTCGCGGTCTTTGCCGCCCCCTCTCCTCTGCTGACAGGCAGGAGAGAGAAGGCACGCATACAGTGCCTTCTCTCTCCTGCACACGTCAGACGTATTTTAATACGTCTGACGTGTACATGGCCCTTTTAGGGCCATACATGATAGGAAGTCCCTCTGGTGGCAGTCTGAGTGACGGCCACTGGAGGTATTCCTATCAGTCAATGTAATGATTGCCTGCAGGGAGCTATAGATCTCACCTGAACAACTACATTAAGCTGTAGTTGTTCAGGTGTCTATTGTGTCCCTTTAAATAAATTATGGATGTGTCATACATTATTTGTCATATGTTATAATAAATGCTGGGGCTGTTTCATCCATAGTACATTGCCTGTCATTATTTTGGAAGGGGGATGATTTGGGTTGGTTTATGTATTATGCTGCATCGCGATTCCCCACACGTACATACAGGGGTGTACCTAGGGCATGTGGCACCCGGGGCGGGTCCTGGGTTTGGCACCCCCCCCACCTCCTCCAAAAAAAAAACAACAACATTTTTAAAATGTGTTATATTTTTTACATTTTTTTAAAAATGTATTGAACAAATTTGTAAACTTTTTAAAACCCCTGCCCCCCTCTACAAAATCCCTGCACCCCCTCACACACAGTTACAGGCATGCAGTCACACACACACACACACACATACACAGTTACAGGTAGACAGTTACGCACATACACACAGTTACAGGCAGACCGTTACACACACACACACACAGTTACAGGTAGACAGTTACACACATACACAGTTTCAGACAGTTACACACACACAGTTTCAGGCAGTTACACACACACACACACACATTTTCAGGCAGACAGTTACACACACACACACAGTTTCAGGCAGTTACACACACACACACACGGTTTCAGGCAGTTACACACACACTCAGTTTCAGGCAGTTACACACACACACACACAGTTTCAGACAGTTACATACAAACATACACTCTTATGCTTACAGACAGTGTGGGCTGGAGGAGTGGATTCCCTGGCCTGAAGTCCTTCCCTGGAGCCTGTTAGGTGGAGGTGCAGGGATTTCTGCTTGCTGCACCTCCATGTGCAGCAGTTACAGCAGATTGTAAGGGCTGTGTTAAGCCCCGCCCCTGCTCGCAGTTGACTCCGCCCCTAAATGGCCATAGCTCCGCCCCCTTCTTCCTCACGGGCGGCCAGTTTAGCGTGCTGGTCTCCGTGTGAGCTGTGACACCCCAGCTGCCATGGGGCACAGCTCACACAGCCCCCTCCAGCACCAAGACCAGGGTCAAGGCACCCCCTACCAGGTGGCACCCGGGGCGGACCGCCCCCTCCGCCCCCCCCTTAGTCCGCCACTGCGTACATACATGACAAATTGAATGCAAACTGTCCTTGATGAAATAAAGTTTGTGCACCTGACACCAGGTGAGCATGAACTGTGAATTTGAACAAACTTCCTGGTTAATCGCAAAGTAAATGTGCTTAACATGAGAAAGTATTACTTTCTGTTGGATAAAGGAAAATGAACAATTATATATACTATAGTCTTAGCCAGTCTCAATACCTAAATTAAAGCTAAAAAACTCTGTCCAGTCCTTCAAATGATTTGGTTATTTAATTAGACACCTTAGACACCACTATTCAGGTTATTAACAATCAGTGATTAAGCATTCCTCCAGCTTCAAACACAAGCAATCAATAACAATACAGGCTTAAAAATGGATAAAACACAGCCCGGATTGCAATTGCAACATTTATGGATCTCAAGTTGCCATTTATTTAAGCATATCATTTGAGAACATTCTGTTTTGACAGAAATTAAATGATGTTGTGGAAACTGTTCATCTGTTTAAAAATCTGTGACTGAGATGTTTTATCTCCCTGTAGTCTACAGATCACATTGATTGGAAAGGTTTGTCAAGTTTCATGTAACACTAATAATGTGCCTGTGCTATATTTAGAATTGCAAATGTCCTCTACAAAGAGCTAAATATTTTTTTTTTCTTTTCTTTTTGCCATGGCTTCTATTACATGAAAGAACCTAAAAAAAGAAATAGTTGTAATATAACAATCCATATATAAAATAATAATACTAATAGGAATAATTATAATAATATATATATATATTTATATATAATTTTTTGTCATTTTTATTTTGTTTTTTGAAAGGAAATAGATTTTAGATGTATTTTTTTTTAAATTACATATATGTGTAAAATGAGAAAAACCCCTTTAGTATATGATAGTTATCCTTCAGCCATATACATGCATCCTGGGTCAGACAGTGTTTGAAAACTGATAAACTTGGTGGTCTTCCCTGCTTCACTCCTTGCTCTTGCAAAATTGCAAAATTGCTTTACATTGGATACTCCATCTTTGTTTGGACTAAAAGCAGAATTAGACATATGTGAAATACATAACGCTGTACAACTGAGTCTTTTCTTGCAATTTATTACTAAGTAGCTACGATAAAGACCAAGAAACATGCCAAACTATTGTCACTATTCATTGCTTGGAGATATACTCATATTGGAACTCAGCTACACAGCTACATAGTATTTCTCTGTGTTATTGTAATTATCTTGTGGATTCTTTTTAATGCACATTCTTACTTAAGGCTAGATTTATGTTCCGGTGGAACGCATGTTTCCCTGTGGTGAAACGCATACGCCCACTTTGATCATAGGAACGAATCGCCAAACCGGAAGTGACGTCGCACAACTGCCGAAAAAACGTAAGTGACATCACAAAATCGGCAAAATCCGGGAAATTCAATTACAGACAGCTGCATCAAAGAACAGACGCCCAGTGAAGCACCAATGAGAAGTAACAACCTTCAGTGTAAAAGAAAGGACTCAGGGGGGAGGGATTGGATTGTTCATTTGTATTTGTATTACTGCTGTTGCGTATCTGCATACCAGGAGCACCCTGAGGAAGTCCATCGGACGAAAAGCATAGGACCTGGTACTAAAACAGCTTATTTGTACCTTTATACTTTTAATTCTTTTACATAAAGAAGAAACCTTTTTTTTACTCCACATCCTGGGTCGTATTTCTCCTTCCTTGGAGCAGGAGCAGTGTTAATGCCCCCCATCTACATCAGCGGCCGCACCCTTGGGCGCTAACCATTCATCAATCTTGTGAGTTATATTCTACACACCGCACTTATACTTTATTATACAGTGTTGCACTATTGTTTTATTTTGTTTTTTTTGTAGATCTACAGCTGCATCCTCATTTTTGTATATATCTAGATTTATGTTCCATCTGGAAGAAATACACATTTTCACATCATGATTCATTTGTTTGGTAGTTACTTAATAAAAGATTAAGAAGGCCATTTAGCATCTCAAGATTAAGTTCACAAAGGCACATTAATTAAATGAAAATATTATGTTGTTTCCAGAAACTTTAGACTTTTTAATGATTCTCCACTTTGTTTATTAATAACAGTTTCATTAATGCTATTCTTATAGTAATACTTGAAAGCTGTTGATGCTTATGTATGCAGACAGATATTTTCTTAATTGTGCAGTAGAGCATATAAAACATATATACCAGGCAGGAATGTTAGATAAGGTAAAAAAGAAAAATAGCAGATGCATAGAACAAAAAAGAGGAGCTTTATACTCTAATTTAGATTTATGACTTAAATGACTAAAGAAGTATACATTTTATAGTGAACACTAATGTGACGGACCGCCTGGTACCCAGACTGGGTACCTCCGCCAATCGATGCTTCCTAGCTGATGCTGAGGACCAAAGGCACTGCACAGGACACCATAAGCACCGTAGACCCCCACGAACCGCCGTAGCTTGGTTGTGGTCTCTCCGTCCCTTCCCATCCTGGACCGAACTCCTGGACCCAGGGACTCAGTGGGAAAGCCTATCCTCCAAGAGATTATAGCTGTGAAGTTCTTATAAGAGCAATCAGGCGACCAGACTACATGTTAAGGATTAAGCAGGAATTAATTTTAATGGTACCACACTGGCCTTTTATGACAATCACCATGCAGGGGGTAAGGCCCACATGGACCTTGTTGGGGGCAGGGACACAAACTGACAAACCAATAAGAACAGTTATTAAATGCACGACACTCCCACATACAATACAATAAGCCTTCCCCTTTACTTAGGAGATAATTGAGTCAAGCACTATACTAAACTCAATTATCTCCAAACACAAAAAAAACACACATTTTTACAAAACCCCCAAAATACGTTAAAACTCATAAAATCCCTATAAAAGTCACATCCCCTAATAGCACTGATCTGGGTGACCAACATATCCAAAAAGTTCAGAGGTTCAGAAGTGTTATGGAAGTCAGTTTTTACCAACTGCAGCTATGGTCCCATAGCCTAAAATAGTTCCAGGACATTCGCGGCTATGTCCCCCTGAAGTCTATTTGCGTTTTTCGTCCATGCAAACAAGATGACCGCCACCTCGTGGTCATCCATAGGAATTGCGGCCACCCAGACAAATACTTAAACCACTGCGGTAGAAATTGCAACAACGTATCAATTAAGCTTAACATGCTCCAGGTAGTGATGTCCCGAACGGTTCGCCGGCGAATAGTTCCTGGCGAACATATGCGATGTTCGGTCCGCCCCCTATTAATTTACTAATACTAAGTAGAAATGACTTAGTATTAGTAAATTGTGCCCCTACTCGCAATACCGCGAGTAGGGGCATGTCTATTAAACAGTGAGCAGCCTGTGGCTGCTCACTGTTAAAAAAAAAAAAAAAAGGGTCCCCCCCGGTGGGGGCCCTAAATACTAATAGGGGGGGACCCTTATTGTTATTAGGGCCCCCACCCACCGCTCAGGGGTGGGGGCCGGGGGGGACAGTAGGTCCCCCCTCATTATCTTTATGGCCCCCACCCGCCGCCCGGCGGGGGGGAGGAGAGTCATATGTTATAATAAATGCTGTGGACTATTGTGGCCAGAAAGAGTCCCTGTGGGTTTTTAAAATTCTCCTGCCTATTGAAGTCTATGGCGGTTCGCCGAGTTCGCCCGGTTCGCGAACATTTGCAGAAGTTCACGTTCGCGGTTCGCGAACCGAAAATTTTATGTTCGCGACATCACTAGCTCCAGGGTGGTCTCCAGTTCATGCGGCTGTTCGGTAAACTAACTATATAGTCCCAATTGCACTAACAGAGCCTGTTATAAGTTCAAGAGACACAATCAGAGACTTTAACCCAAAGTTTCTTACAGGGACCATAGTCACAGGGCAAGAGGCTGGCAAGTATGCCTCTCCAACAACCCGTGACGAGGTCCAGTTCATCACAACTAACATAATTGATACTGCATTTATGATGGCGGAGAAATGTTGTGATCTGTACTGTTACTGTAAGATATATTCAGTGTCTGCTTAGAAACATCTAACTCCACATTGATGTGACCTAATGGTATGCAGACAGTCGTATAATTATTTTAATATGCAGCATCTAGTCTGGACAGACAAGAAAAGGGCCGGTGATACACAATTTATTATCCGTGTCGTCATCAAATTCCTTTTCTAACATCTCACATTACCATCCCAATAGATTTGGCTTAGTGATGAGGTATTATGCCAATGTTCACATGGCAAGAATGGGAAAATTTGTGCCAAGTTGATATTTATAATTCTTTAGCACTAACAGGATGTACAATAATAAAAAATAGCTACAATTTGTTTATAGATTTTTAGTCCACTGGTGTAAGCTAGACCTCTGTCGATAGGGAAGTAAAGGATTTCAGATAAAAAAAAAATATATATTTTAATGCCAGTTATATTGATATTCTAGAGATGTAACTTGTGCATAAATGATGATTCTATGATAAAAATCTAATAAGCAAGAATATTTTTTTTTTTTTTTGTGAAGACCATACCATTTTTTTTACTACTGTTCCATAGATGCTCTTTAAATGTTTGGAAGGGATGAGTGTACAGCATTACACAGATACATTTTTCTCAATCTATAAATGAAAAATAAAATACATTAAAAATGTTTATAAGATGAAATGCATAAATTAATACCAGTGCAGCCAACAGAACAGCAGTATGCCAGAGGGAAGTTTGGTGAGAGCTATAATAAAGGTCAATTATTTATTGATTGGGAAACCAATTGATCATCTGCAGGGATAATGAATTTAAAAGGTGCATCTGAAATATAAAGATTTGTGAATTTGCTTCGTAGCAGGACCATTCGAAGCTAAGTCATGCATTGACCCAAGAGAAAAACAAGGCCAACATGTTTGACTCTTTTTTTCTGTTTTTGATTTAAACCCTGAAAGTCTTAATTTTAGTATGAACGTAATATTCACCAGTTTATCGCGGAGATTTAAGTAAACACTAAATTCTCATTAAATAGGCTTATTTGATTGATGTTATGGTCTGTGAGAGTGATAATATCTTCATCTAAATGGAAATAACTAAGCTGTTTGATAAATAATACCCTTCAATGATTTTTTAGTGGCAAAAAGCTCCAAGTAATTTCATATCACATTGTCAGACAAGGAAAACATAGTTGTCGGTTGCGTATCCCTTCTACTTACAACGTGTCAGTGTCTTTCAGTACAACAGGATAATGCTATGTATTATTAGGTGCAAAATATCTATATGGGAGGAATTGTGTGAGAGCATGAGTCAAGATGGTACATTTGATTATATCTTATGTCGATCAGTGGCAAAATGCTCTATATACTGTAAACAAACAAAACATGTTTTACTTTGAAAGACTTTTTTTCGTATTGAATTCATGTTTGTTGTAGTCATTATTTACAGACAACAGATTTGTACAACTCATATTTACTTTTACTGTGCAGTGACTGTGGCGCAAATATTCTAGATGTGCCATGCCTTGATTTCTTTTGGAAGTGGTTTGACAAAAAATTGGTCTTTCTACAAAATGTATAAGATTGACCATCTTAAGACACTTTGTAAAAAATCTCCAGTTTACACTTCCAAAGTATTAGTATCAATTACATTTAACCTGTATTGCAATTAATAACATCTCACTCATTGTGAGATGTGATAAATCAAGAGTGCTATACTCCCAGGTGCTTCCTGGCAGATGAAGCATGTGGAGATGAAAATAGTCCTCAGGAAAAAGATGGTGGTGGCCATGAGGAACAGCTTCAGGTGACTAAAACTGACTTCCGTTGCACTCCATGGCCATGGGATTCTTACTGGAGAAGTCACCTTGAGTGGTCTTTGAAAAATATGCAAAAATCCCCGTAAATCACAGATCCAATTTAAGCAGAGCAATTGACTTCATTTTTGCCACTTTCTATCTCTTTACATGGATGCCATCAGACTTGTTGTGGTCTCTTAAAAATCTAATTTCTGGACCACCTTTTCATAATCACATATGCTCACAGAAACAGGGATAAACATCAGATATGCACACAGATGTGTGTAAAATGTATGTGTATGGCTGTGTGTATTTGAGTGTATATTTACAAATTTGAAAGCACAAGTGCACACTACCACACACCAGAATACTAATACTGACACACACATATATATTTATATTCACAGATACACACACTACCAGGTATGTTCTCACCCATGAATAATATAATTCAGACATTCTCCTCTTTACATACTTTTTTTTCTGTAAGAGGTTATGAGTTGACTGTCCTTATAACTGACTATCTAGATTATTCATGGATGGTAAAAAAATCAAATAGTACTTGTACTCAATCACACATTAGGTGCAGGTATATGGGTCACCTCTCAAGACCCACAATGAAATAGTAGAGAATACCAAAATGATACCGTACTCAATTTTATAGCAAAATAGAAAAAGGTTAGTTTATTAGCACAAGATAGTGGTATAGAAAAGAGTGCTAATTGATCCTATGTACAGAAAAATATATATCCCAGTTGACATAACTAGTTGTCAAGGATCTTACCTGAAGTGGGAGTCCGGCACGCAGAGTTGAGGCACCCTTTGCAATTCGACACAGACCGAGGGGACTCAGGACAGAAATCCCCAAGGCTGTGACACAGTGCACTGGGGCTGAAATAACCAGTGCTTCCTGGAACGCAGTACAGACAAAGGATATCCAGAAGAGTAGTCAGTATCAGAATCAGAAGTCAGGACGGGCGGCAATCAGGCGAAAACAGTAGACGAGCAGGGGATCAAAAGCAGGAGTCAGATGAACAGCAGTGAAACCAAACAGGAACAGGAAACACGATCTGACAACGAGAACCAGCCTTGCGGGGTTTAAATAGGGAGTCTCAGCCAATCATCAAGGAACCAGGAACAGGTGTGCACATTCCAGGCGTACAGGCTCAGACTACAGGATACCAAGAACAACCAGAAACAGTCAAAGATGCGTGGAGCTCAATGCAAGGATACCGACTGGGATGCAGGAAACTCAGGTTTGATCCCAGCCAGACCCAAATACACAATATTGTGTAAAGCACAATGGTGATCCTGACACTAGTCCACCAAATTTAAAGTGCAAAACATTAAACTGCTTAGTGCCAAATCACAATAAGTATTATAACTCTATACACTAAAGTACAAACAGATATACATACACAATTACGATACTGCCTGCCAACAGTTCCTATGCTCAAAGCAAATAACTAGGATAAATAGAGGGCACACAATTCTCAGTAACCTGTGACACAGAGTTCCTGAAGTGTACTTAATGTGTCAATGATCTGTCCCAATCCTGAGTGTATGGCGGTAGATCCAATACAGAAAAAATGAAAAATGAAAAATCTAAATGCAAAATATAAAAAATGAAAAAGTGATGAAAAGGATATATGTATTCAAAAAATAAAAAATAAATGTTCTGTGTGCCCTCTCTTTTTCCATCTTGGCCAGCGTGATCGGGGAACGGGCACCAGAAAAATGCTGTTCCCTTTTCTGCTACCAAGACCCTATCTGCTTTAAGCAGGGCAGGACTGGTGACAAAGGGGAAGCCTTGAGAAGTAAGGGCGAGGACACCCTGGCTAAGCCTTTATAGGAAGAGGAAGGCGGCTGCATTGCTGCTCGAGGGTTTTAGGGTCAGGTTTTGGATCCCACGCCGGGAACGGGCGTGGACCCGTTCTTGTCGTAATCACCCAGCAGTAGTGCGAGGAAGACTAATGAAAGAAGTGGCCCTGGGACGCATGGCGGGCCCTTTTCCGGAGCCGCCCTTCCACAATCTCTGGGTTTCACCCCTGGGCGTGGTGCCCAATAAAGAACCGAGGAAGTTTCGGTTGATCTATCATTTGTCGCATCCTCATGGGGGATCGGGAATGATGACATTGCAGCGGAGCTCTGCAGGGTGTCATATGCATCGTTCGATGCAGCAGTTAGGATGATGAGAGCCGCGGGCCAAGGGGCACTGATGGCTAAAACTGATGTGGAATCAGCCTTTCGGCTCCTACCGGTTCACCCAGAGTGTCATCACCTCTTGGGTTGTACCTTTGAAGAGCACTTCTACATGGACATGTGCCTCCCTATGGGGTGCTCAATTTCATGTTTTTTTTTTATGTTTCAGTTGCTTTTTGGAATGGGTGGTGAGAGTGGAGTCGAGGCACGATTCCGTTCTTCACTACCTTGATGATTTTTTGTGTGTGGGGCCTGCCTGGTCTCCGATGTGTGCTCAGGTCCTGCAATCTGTTGCAGATGTGGCTTGTTCCTTTGGGGTCCCCTTGGCCCCCAACAAAACTGTGAGCCCCATGACGTGTTTGAGCTTTCTCGGGATCGAGATTGACTCGGTGCGCGGGGAATGCTGCCTGCCCTTGGATAAGGCGCGGGACATGCGAAGGGCAGTTGAGGAAGTGAAGGGTCTTCAAAAAAAATAACGCTCTAAAAGTTACAATCTCTCTTAGGCAAATTGAACTTTGCATGCTGGATTATGCCTATGTGCAGGGTTTTCAATCGCCGGTTGGCTGCGGCCACATCTGGGATTACAAAGCCACATCACTTTGTGCGCCTTACTCTGGCGCTTAAGGAAGACCTTACAGTATGGGGTGTTTACCTAAGTGGGTACAATGGGAGGTCCTTCTGGCAGCAGCCAGAAGTTCAGAACTTGGTGCTTCATCTGTTCACAGATGCGGCTGGGTCGGTGGGGTTTGGTGCCTGTGGGCGACAGTTCTTAGGGACCGGCGGGTCGTTTTCCATTGCGACAATCTGGGGGTGGTGTTGGCCATTAACAATTTATCGGCCTCCACCCCGCTGGTGGTATGGCTGCTACAGGTTCTGGTGTTGAGCTGCCTGTCCTTGAATATCTCTTGTCGAGCTGTGCACATTCCGGGTGTGAAGAATATTACAGCGGATGCTCTTTCTCGTTCACAGTGGCAGGCGTTTCGGGCGGTCGTTCCAGAAGCCAATACGGTGGGTATCCCTTGCAGGCATGGGGAGACTGGCTGGCCATGGAACGGAAGTTCGGGGGTTTTAGCGCCGTCGAGGCCCAAGTCCAGGGTCTACTGCACCTGCTCTGGTTTTGGGAGGCCATAGGGTCCTCCCCAGCATTGGTTTCGGACAAATTGTCGGGTCTTAGCTTGGTTCAAGCTGACCAGAATGCCAGACGTCACCAAGGACTTCCTGGTTGCCTTGGCTATGAGGGGTTGGCGTAGGGGGCCTCACGTTCGGTATTCTCGCAGGCCAGTTTCAGGGGCATTGCTGCTGGGACTTGTGTCGGTCCTTCCTCAGATCTGTCTGTCGGAGTTTGAGGTGATGCTGTTCAAGGTGGCCTTTACGTTTGCCTTTTTTGGGGCTCTAAGGATCGGGGAATTGGTTAGCCCCAGTAAACGGATACCAGGGGGGATTCTATTTGCGGATGTTTGCGCCCGGGGAGTTTGGGTTGCCATTCAGGCTATTGAGGGGTCAGTGGTGTGCACTGCTTTGTGGTTTCAAGGTTATTGTTTGGTTCACCCACGGGCTGCAGGCCCTCTGTTGATTCACAGGGATGGGAGTTATCTGTCTAGATTCCAGTTCATTTGGGTCTTTCGGAAGGCCCTGGAGCAATTGGGCATTCCGGGTAAGGATTTCAGGGTTTACTCCTTCCGGATTGGGGCAGCGACTGAACCTGCCCGTCAGGGTTTATCTGAGCAGGCTATTCAGAGGATTGGTAGGTGGGAGTCGGGGAGGTTTAGGTGTTATGTGCGCCCTACCAGGCTGATTGCTTTTTCCCCTGCGCTCTCTCCACAGGGTCCGGCTGAAGGGTCTGGTTGATTGGCTATTCCTATGTATATTGGGCCCATCTAAGGGCGGGGGTACGACCTGGAGGGACCCGTCTCGGCCTTTCGGTGGAGTCAGCGGATGTCCATTGGTTTGGAATCCAGAGCATGCGATAGGGCCAGCTTCTTCTGGAACTTGTACAACTTTCTACTTTATTGGGGCTCCTGGACATCTTGGTCATACACCTTGGGGGCAATGATCTGAGAGCACTGCCAGCATGGGGCCTTGGGGATTTAATTAAGCGGGATTTAATTAAGCAGGATTTAACGCGCTTGCTGGTTATGTACCCACAGGTATGTGTGGTTTGGTATGAAATGGTGGCCCATAACTATTGGAGGTGGGCGCGCAATAAAAGGGCCATTGAGCACTGCAGGATAAAGGTTAATAAGCGGGTTTCCAAATTTGTAGTGGGTATCGGGGGCCTTACAGTTAGGCACCATATTTTATGAGCAGAATGCAGCAATTTATTTCCACTCGGATGGGGTTCACCTAACAGTTGTGGGCCTTGAGTTGTTTAATTTGGCACTGCAAGACACAGTGAAACAGGCCATGGCATTGGTTGGGGGTCGCGTCCGCTGATTTCGGGGTAAAGCAGTGGGGCTAGTGGCAGGTATGGTCCTTGCCAAGCCAGGTTGGAGGAAGAGTACAGGGAGAAAATGGAAGGTTAGCATAGTGGTAAGTGAAGGCCAAGTTGGAGGCCAGGTGGTGTTAAAGCCAAATTGGAGGCCAGGTTGGTGTTTTGGATGAGGGGGGAGGGCAGGTGCCCTAGAGTACCCTGGACTTGGTGATGGAATGGCTTGGCAAGGAAAAGTTGGCAGTTAAATATATGTATATCATGTGGATATGGTTTTATTGTTATTTATTGGTTAAAATATATTGGTAATTTATAAATAAAGCTGTGGCCTGTTTTTATACCACAAAAGTATTTCTCAGGTTTTTATTGGGGGTAACTGGTTGGTAAAGAAGGTTGGTTGCACTACACAATAACAACTACCTTCACACATGTTTTGAACTTTAAATTTAGTGAACTAGTTATGTCAACTATAAAATATATTTATTTGTACATATGATCAATTAGCACTCTTTCCTATACCACTATGTTGTGCTAATAAACTAACCTTTTTCTATTTTGCTGTAAAATTGAGTGCGGTATTATTTTGGTATTCTTTACTATTCATGGATGGTAGAGATGGTCATGGATGGTCTTCTGACTCTAATCTGCTCTGCTATTTGGAGTGAGTTTCTGACTCTTTTCAACTATCCTCACAGCATAGTGTTGTGCCTCTGTGGACAAGCTGCCACAAGTTACCAATAAACCTTTTGCACACCTAGTCCAACATTAAAACATTATCTTCTGATTTAGTAGAAATAAGACATTAGACACTTGGAAAAAAAATACTTGAAAATTATGAATTACTTTCTAGACAGACAAAGCTATTGTCTTGCTGATTTAATATATCCTTCTATAAAACCATGGAGAAATGCTGCATTTTTTGTATAAGACTCAGTCAGAGTACATATATTGCTCATGCCGTAAACCATCCTGAATTTAACAGCCCACAGGTCAGCATACTGTTCTGTTAACATTCACATAATACTGCGATAAGGCTCATTAACCTGACAGAGAGCATTGCTTCGCTCTGAAATCTTATCATTTCATCACCACTGGACTTTGTTTCCTTGTTTCAAGCAGTATCTATAAATGTGAGAGACAATGAGAATAAATAATAGGTAACTCATTAAAAATAGACATTCAATGTTTGCTATTTTATGTTTCATTTTTCTTCATTACAGTTAAAAATCAGAGAAAACGAGTCCGATACCATATGTGTTATTGTGTAATGTTTAGCTCAGTAACAATACTGAAATATTATTTATACAAACAGATTGACAAAACAGAATAAGATAGATGGATGGATACACTTTGCAGCACTGCTATGGTTGTAATAAAAAATAAGTCATTATAATGTGCATTTTTAGTTGGATTTGGGGAAACCACTTGAAGTGTTTGTTGTGTTGAGCTATTTCAATTGCTTTTGTTTGATTTGTTCATTGCAAACAGCTTAAAGTGTGAACATTTATAAACAGGAGGATGGACTCGATTCCCCGACAAAGAATAGCTTTGTTAAGTTAAATATAGATCTCTGAATATAGATGTTCAGGCAACTTATTAGAGCTAGGTTGCGCCAATACTTATCTCTTCTGAATATAAAGGAGGCAAAATGAAAGCAGAATAGACTACCTCCTTACAAATATATAAAGCAGATAGTACATTTTGCTTTAATTCTGGAACAATATAAAGAGTCACCCTAACTGGCCAATGCTATCTGGACTAGCAGAAGATCACAAAGAAGAGAAAAAGACTTGATCAGAGGGGCATATTTTCAGTGGACAAGAACTAGCATAGCATCACTGGCAGTGGCGGATCCAGAGCCTGATCTCGGGAGGGGCACTTGTAGATTATTTAAAGAAATAATCCAGACACAATAACAACTACAGCTCAGTGTAGTGGTTATGGTGTCAATAGTGCCGGGACCCCCTCCCAGAGTAAGTAGTCAAACCGTTTAAGAACAGTTTGACAACTTACCTGAGGTCTGCTGGGAAATGGGGCAGTAGTAGTGCATAGGAGCAGTAGTGTGTGTGAGTGGTGCAATGTGTAAGGGGTGCAGTGTGTGTGTGAGGGGGACAGTGTGTGCGCAGTGTGTGTGTGAGGGCGGCAGTGTATGTGTGGGACAGTATGTGTGTGTAACAGTTGCAGTGTATGGGGGCAGTGTGTGTATCGGGTAGTGTATGTGTGTAGAGTGTGTGTAGGGGGGCAGTGTGTGTATGGGGCAGTATATGTGTGTAGAGTGTGTGTATGGGGGCAGGGCAGTGTGTGTGTATGGGGGACAGTGTGTGTATCGGGTAGTGTATGTGTGTAGAGTGTGTGTATGGGGGGCAGTGTGGGTGTATGGGGGGACAGTATAGGGGCAATGTGTGTGTATGGGGGGGCAGTGTGTGTGCATGGGGGGTAGTATGGGGGGCAATGTGTGTGTGTGTATGGGGCAGTATGAGTGTATAGGGGGCAATGTGTGTGTATCAGTGTATAGTGTATGGGGGACAGTATGGGGGCAATGTGTGTGTGTATGGGGGCAGTATGGGTGTATAGGGGCAATGTGTGTGTATAGGGGGCAGTATGGGGGCAATGTGTGTGTATGGGGGGCAGTATGGGGGCAATGTGTGTGTATGGGGGCAGTATGGGTGTAAGGGGGCAATGTGTGTGTGTATAGGGGCAGTATGGGTGTATAGAGACGTATGTGTGTATGGTAGTATGGGGGGCAGTATGGGGAAATGTGTGTGTATAGAGGCAGTATGGGTGTATAGGGGGCAGTATGTGTGTATGGGGCGATATGGGGGCAATGTGTGTATGGGGGCAGTATGGGGGACGAAATGTGTGTATGGGGGGGCAGTATGGGGGGCAATGTGTGTATAGGGGGGCAGTATGTGTGTATGGGGGGGCAGTATGGGGGGCAATGTGTGTATGGGGGGGCAGTATGGGGATCAGTGTATGTGTGTAGAGTGTGTGTGTGATAAGGGTAGGGGGGCTTTTTAAAAAATATATATATATTTTTTTTATTTAGTTTAATAAAAATAATCATTATGTCCCCCCTCCCTTCTTACCTTTACTGGGGAGGAGGGGGGACATTTCCCTGGTGGTCCGGTGGGGGATTCCCTGGTGGTCCCAGTGGTGATGAGTGAACTCTAGCCCGCGCTCCCGGGCTAGAGTTCACTCTCGCGAGATTTGGAGCGTTGCCGTGGTAATCGCGGCAACACTCCAAATCTCACGAGAGGAGGACCCGGAGGAGCTGCAGACTGAGCTCCGGGTCCTCTCTCTCACTCCCTCCCTCCCCTGCCGGCCGCCAGCACAGTGCCTGCGGACCGGGGAGGGAGAGCTCTGATCTCCCCTCCGGTCCGCAGGCACATTGCAGGGCTGGCACCTGCATGTGCTGCTGGGAGGGAGAGGGAGACCGGCGGATTTCTCGGGGGGGGGCAATTGCCCCGTTGCCCCCCCCCTGGATCCGCCACTGATCACTGGCTGTGGAATAGTGGACAAGAATTAACGTCATCACAGGCTTTAATAGCTGATAGGTTACTCACTATCTGTCAGGTTTGCTCTAGGATGTCGTGATTAGAGAATGAAGAGACTTATAGAAGGTCCTGTAAGAATATAAAATAAATAAAAAAAAGTAGGGTTGTAGTCAAAGATAATATTTTTGAAAACAAAATTAAATGCAGGTTTGTTTTTTTTAAATTAGTAAGTAATCACTACTTCCCTTCCAGTAATTGTTGTTTGCATGGTTAATGTTTGTAATATATATCATACAGGGGTAACTGACAACATCAGATCTCTCACCATTCAGTAATAATTTGCTGTTAGAGCTGGGGATAAGCTAAACTGAAAGAAATCTTTTTGATCACTACCTGAGAAAGCTATCATAAACTTTGATGTATGCAAGCTCTGATGAGGAAGCCAACAACTATGGTCTCCAACCCTTGCAGTTAGACAGCTGTGGTGTACTTTATCCATTAAGGATTGTCAGAACCTGCTCTTGAGAATTAACGTAATTTTGTGACCCAGTATGAGAACACCAGATCATATGTACCCACAAATTAATTTCCCTTTATGACAACCTGGTGACAGTGTTTCTGAACATGGACGTAAAGACCCCTAACCCCTACACATAACCCCTAACCCCTACCCCTAACCTTACCCCAACCCCTACCCCTAACCCTTCTCCTCATTACAGGTGCATTATACCAATGCATTTCTAAGGCGAGCGATAAGCTAAGCAATAAGACACAGATCATCAGTTCTGCAAAGATTGCAGAATCATAATATGAAGCTCCTCTAATGGCAGGCTGATAAACAGTTACTAGAAGTGTCCTTATGGATGAATGTATACATTGCACAGAAAAAGCAGGGAGAGTGCAGGGACAGGCACTTTGCACTAAAACCACTACTTAAAGCTATTGTGTTCCTGGTGCATAGATTGTCCCAGAATGATACACACAGGTGCACAGATACTCCAAAAAACATACAAAAAGCAATCACAAATGCCCACATACAGGCACACTATGATGGACCCAGTAGAATAGGCATGTCCACTGTACATTATACAAGGCTTGTATTAGAAGTTTTATTGTAGTTTAGTATATCACGTGACACTCGGTAATACTTCCGCGTCACGTGATATATCGAGTCATTTTCGTGTTTACACGGCGGACCTTGTGCGCATGTGTGTAATATTTAGCGAAAGTTGCACATGTCCACGTGCGGGTGGGAAAGGGTATGGGTATAACCACACCTCTTATATTTAAATAATATCCCACGTGGTTTATGTGTGGGTATATTCTAATTCCGCATCGTGTGTGCGGACCTCCGGAGGGAGAAGGGGTGTAGTGTCATCTCTCCTCTCTTTATGATTATGTTAAAAGCTACAGTATGGAAGCTAAACAGTAAATGGTATTTTATTTATCTGTGTAATGGTAACGATGTTTATAGATTGTTGTCATATTTAAATAGGTGCTTCCTGTAATTGAAACTCCAATCTTTAGTGTGAGATAATGATGATATTAATGTGTAAAAAAATTATAAATCTTATTGGAGGAAGTGAATAAAAATAGATGTAAATGAATATGAAATAATAAAAAATGTAAAAATGGAATTAAGAATAAGAATGAATATAAATAATAGTAAAAATAAAAATAAGTGAAAATAAAATAAAAATAAATATAAATAAAAATAATGAAATGAAAGTAAAGATATAAAATACTATATATAAGATATCTACTGCTGCACATCCCTTATCATGGTAAAATTGTATATAGGGATTGTACGTCACATGTTACTAAAAAATAAGATTATTTCCAATTAAAAGTATCTAAAAATCTGAGGAGAGTCATGTAGTCTTTAATATAAGACTCCATATTTTTAATGGATGGTTTCAACAGGATGTCGAGATATTCTGACAAGTTAGATAAGATTTTTTAGGGTAGCTTTTCTAATAAATGTATTAACGTCTATAAAAGCCTGAAATGGTTTAAAAGTATTTGTGGGTGCAAACTTAAGACCTTTAGTTAAAACAGATATTTAAGTAGATGATAAAACTCTTTGGGATAGGTTAAAAATTCCTTGTTCCTTTTCTGTACGATTGGTTACTGTCTCTCCAATCTTTCCCTTTTGTGATCTTCTCCCATTTCACCTTCCTCTAAACTTAGACTTCTTTTTCTCACTTTTGTAGGGTAGGGAGTCTGAACTTGTGCATTTGTTTGTGTATGAATTTCTAAAAAATAATCTTTGTTGTCAATGTTGGAGTCCACAGATAATAATTGATACCTGTTTGGGTGATTATAGTGAATTGTAGTGAATTGGTGATTTGGTAGTATCATAATTTCTGTATGCGTATCTTGGTCTCTGTGGTCTTGGAGTGATAGAGGTTGGGTTTTTGTATTGTGTGGAGGAGTGGGCAGTATAGCTATTGGGGTTGTGGTAGTGTGGTGGGGTGGGCCGTGATTTGGGAAGGTACTGTGAAGATTTCAAATATCTTGGTGGGGACTGTTGTGGTTTCTTATGATATTGATCGGATACTGAGTGGTTTTGATATCTTTGATGTTGTGGTTGGTAATGTTGTCTTCTAGATGAGTAGTGATTATGGTAGTGATTCCTATTGGAGACAAAATTTGAAATAGGTCTAGAAGTGTGGTGATCAGTGTGATGGGAATGTGATTGTATCTCTGAAGTGTATTTTTTACTATTCAGGTGAAAAGATCTTATTTGATTATTGGCATAGTCATGTTTGTCACGGATGATTATTTTATGTCTATTTTTCATACTTTTGTAAATATTGCTGAGTCACGATGACAATGCATTTTGTGGTTACAGTATGGGTGTGTTTATGGGTGTGTTTTGAGTTGTGTCTACTGTACCAGATTCTGCATAAATGTAAAGCTATTTGGCTGGAAATAAACATATCTTCTTCACCCTTCACTAAATCTTGGCTCGTGTTTGGGTAATACCGCGGTTACCCCTTCAGCGATACCTATAATCACTGGCAACTATGATCACTCTGGAGCTATCGCAACCAGGAAGGGGAGATAGTAGAAACCCATCTTCAGGAGGGTATACCACCATACACACCCTTACAGTGACATACAAATACAGACACATATTCACAGATTCATAAATATAGACTCACAGTTAGAAATAACTCATAGGTATACACACACTGACACACACACACAGTCACACAAACATGTACATACTAAACATGTGCAATTCATTTTGTTCCAAATGTAAATTTGGCCGAAATTCAGAGATTCGGACATTAGGATGCTTCTGAATGTCCGAATTGTCGAAGTGCCAAATTTCGGAAGTGCCAAACCGAACTGAATTGCTGAAGTGCCGAATTTAGGAAGTGCCGAAGTGCTTAAGATTTCTGAAAAGTGGCAAAACAGGAGAGGGATGGAAAATTATGGGAATGATGACAGGAATCTACCCCTACCCCTACCCTTAACCCCAAACCCCTATCCCTAACCCTACCACAAACCCTAACCCTACCCCAACCCCTAAACCTACCCCTGCCTCTACTCCTAACCCCTAACCCTATCCCTAACCCTAAATGTGTAAGCGGTTGTGGTGGTTAGGGTTAGGGGAAGGGGTAGGACTAGGATTACTAGTAACCACAAAATGCATTGTCATCGTGACTCAGCAATATTTACAAAAGTATGAAAAATTGACACAAAATAATCATAACTTAGTACATGAGGGATATCCCCTGAAAGGTCTCTCAAGAGGGCTTCCTATGTCCAAAAAGCGCTCAGATCGGGGTGGAGGCTCTATTGGGTGGAGGCTCCAAGTTCAGTGGTATACAGCTAGCGCCTGATACGGCGTGGAGTTGGGGTGGATCGTCCCAGGGACTTTTAAAACACCGGGCGTTCAGGTTCTATGTGTGGCTTCCCTTCGAGCTTGGCATCATTAGATGCCTCTCAGGTCTTTAGTGTAAATTGGCCAAATAGCTCGTATTCCATGGACCAGACCCAAAAAAACGCCCTGGTAAAAGATTTACCGGCTCAGGGTTCCGCCTGAGCTAAATAACCGTTCCAGACAGTTTCGGGCATTCTCCACTAATTTCTCCGAAATATACAGTGGACACGCCTATTCTACTGGGTCCGTCACAGTGTGCCTGTATATGGGCATTTGTATGTTTTCTGGAGTATCTGTGCACCTGTGTGTATCATTCTGGGACAATCTATGCATCAGGACCACAATAGCTTTAAGTAGTGGTTTTAGTGCAAAGAGCCTGCCCCTGCACTCCCCTGCCTTTTCTGCACTGTGTATACATTCTTCCATAAGGACACTTCTAGTAACTGTCTCTCAGCCTGCCATTAGAGGAGCTTCATATTATGATGCTACAATCTTTGCAGAACTGATGATCTGTGTCTAATTGCTTAGCTTATCGCTCGCCTTAGAAATGCATTGGTATAAGGCAACTGTAATGAGGAGTAGAGTTAGGGGTAGGGTTTGGGGTAGAGGTAGGGGGTTGGTATAATGCACCAGGGCCACAATAGCTTTAAGTAGTGGTTTTAGTGCAAAGAGTCTGTCCCTGCACTCTCCCTGCATTTTCTGCGCAGTGTATACATTCATCCATAAGGATACTTCTAGTAACTGTCTATAAGTCTGCCATTAGAGGAGCTTCATATTATGATTCTGCAATTTTTACAGAACTGATGATCTGTGTCTTATTGCTTAGCTTATTGCTCACCTTAGAAATGTATTGGTATAATGCACCTGTAATGAGGTGCAATTGTCACTCATTTGCAGTAGACTCCCCAATGCTTCCCTTTGGAATAGCATTGGACTGACATAAATCATTATTACTGATGGACAAGAGGTGGCCATGGTGAGAAATGCATCCAGGAGTCACTGACTCTTGGCTCACCCATGCACTAGAAGAAAAATATAATACACATATTGCCACTCTTCAAATGACTTTACAAAGATATAAACTTGACATCAGATAATAGCATATGGAAAAAGAACAGCCAAAACAGATTAGTATTACCAATGCACCAAATAGGTTTAGAAAGAAATGCAATTCAGATAAAATGGCATAACACAAAACATCAGACTCATGACTGGATTAACAATGGGCCTATGGAATAGGCCCATTGATTTAAAAAAAATAATATATATATATATATATATATATATAGTGAGTGCATCATTAGACGTATTTATTACAAGCTCAGTATGCCCTTGGTTGGTCATCCTGAATGATTGGCAGGCAGCCTGATGTGCATCCATGCCAGGCTGCCAATCTAATTCTTTGTGCAGATATGCCGCTTTTATGGGCATGTTTGTCATTTTGGGCGGTTCTGGTTACGTGATTCACATCAGTGGCCCTGTAACATATTCCTCCTTACCTTGTGGCCGTGTGTCTGTACAAATGACTCTTGGTACATGTTAATGGACGCCGGACGCCGCGGATCCACGCCAAATTATACCCCCACGTCAGCCCATGTTAATGACGATGTCGGCGTGTGCATGACGTCATGCGGGAGACGCGTACGCACGTTTTGCTGTCAAAGGCCATTTTTGCCCAATCAGAAATGTAAAGCACTTATGTAAGCTCAAAATTACTTTTCCTCATTGCCCTGTCGTGGTTTCCCTAGTGGTTGTCCGAGGGTGTGTTCCCGAGCGTTTATTTCTAGTATTTGACTTTGGCTTCGTTAGACTTCCCTGTATTCAGGTATCTCTGACTTCTGGCTTTCCCTTATCGTTGTGTCCAATTTGGTACCCCCCGACCTCGGCTAGTATCCTGACTATTCTTTGGTGCGTTAAGTTCAGCCATTCTAAGGCCCAGTAATACGTTATATTTTAGTCCTAGGTGTGACACAATTCTACGTGCTGGATCAATTAGTAATCCTGACATTACGACATGGCCATAGATCCTGTAGAATTGTGTCAGCACATAGTAGTTTGTGAGAGAAAGCTAGAGGAGAATGATCACCGTATGGATCAATTTGCCCAGGTTTTCAGTACGCTTCTTAATCGCACAGTGCATCTGCAACCTGCGGCTTCTCCAACTATGTCACCTTTGCCTAGTGTACCTCCACCTTAAGTACATAAGGCACCTACTATCTCCCCATCTCCTCCCCCGCATTTTAATGGAAATATTCAATAATGCCGGGGATTCCTGAATCAAATTGAATATCATTTTGAGGCCCCACTGGGATTGTTTCCCTCGGATATAGCTAAGATTGGTTACCTAATGAATCAACTTAAAGGTAAAGCCTTAGCTTGGGCCAATCCGTTATGGGAGAGTAATAGGAGAATTGCATACAACTATCAGGATTTCTTTGCGAACTTTAAATTAACATTCAAACCATTAGTCAAGGAGGATGACGCTTTCACTGCACTAATGCATATAAAACAAGGGAACCAGTCTATCTCAGATTATGCCATAGAATTTTGCACGTTGGCATCTGAGGTAGACTGGACTAATAGCGGATTGATCTCTGCTTTAAAAAAGGATTGTCTGAAGCAATTCTGGATCTATCTAAAAAATTTAATGAATTTATAAATTTTGTCATGCAAATTGATAATAGATTAAGAACTAGAGAAACTACCAGAAATAGAACTAAACGAATTGCTATGTCACTAGCACCTCATTTTTCCAGATCCATTGTTCCTGATCCTCCTATTCAGTTCAAACCTGAACCCATGCAGTTAGGGGTCACTAGACTGTCAGAGGCTGAAAGACAACATAGGAGAAAGGAGGGCCTATGTCTATACTGTGGTAGAAGAGGATATATGAGGAGTGCTTGTCCCATACGTACAGAAAACATCCACACCTAAGAACCTTAAGGGGACAGGTCTTAGGTGTAATGGATACGTCCTCTGGGAATAAAAAAAAATAGAGTCCTCCTCGATATTATGATTAAATGTAACATAAATAACTTTTCATGCAAGGCCCTGATGGACTCAGGTGCGGCAGGAAACTTCATTGATTTACATTTTGTAAAAAAAATGCTATACCTATCAAGGAGATACCATCACCATTGGCTGTTGAGGCTATTGATGGGAGAGCAATCTCTCAACCCTTAATTACCCACGAAACCTTGCCCATTAACATTTCCATTGGTGCCTTACACAAGGAAGACATAACTTTTCAAGTTATTGCTTCTCCTTCTTGCCCCATTATATTAGGCTTTCCTTGGCTTACTAAACACAATCTTCATATTGACTGGGCTAATGGGGAAATACTGGAATGGGGCAAGGATTCTACTGAGAGGTGTATGCTGCACATTACTAAGAGAGTGGACATCATTACTTTACCCACTACTATGCCTCAAACTTCTGAAATTCCCAAACAATACTGGGAAGTTAAGGAGGTATTTCACAAAACTCAGACCAATATTCTACCTCCTCACAGAGCATTTGACTATTCCATAAACCTGCTACCTGGCGCTTTGCCACCTAAGGGATTAGTATATGCGTTATCTCCCCAGGAGAGTAGAACAATGGAGAAGTATATCAAAGAGACCCTTAATAAGGGCCATGTACGTAAATCATCCTCACCTGCTGATGCAGGATTCTTTTTTGTATCTAAAAAAGATGGAGAGTTATGTCCATGCACTGACTACAGAGCATTGAACAAAATCACCATTAAAAATGCCTACCCCATTCCTCACATTTCCGAATTGTTTGACAGTCGCCAGGGTGCTAAAGCCTTTACAAAACTTGACCTTAGGAGTGCATACAATTTGGTAAGGATTAAGGAAAACCATGATTGGAAAAAAACGGCATTTAATTCCAGAAATGGGCACTATGAGTATCTTGTGATGCCCTTCGGGTTGTGTAATGCTCCGGCTGTGTTCCAAGATTTTATTAAGGATCTATTCAGGGATTATATCTATTTATTTGTCTTAGTATATCTAGATGATATCTGCGAAGGCTTGGCCTGCAGTTGTGGGAAGGGCATGGTCCCCTATTTAAACCCACTACTCACCTCCACCTGTCCCGTTTGTTTCTTAGCGTTGCTTGACTGACGCTGGTTCTGTTCGGCTCTCCTTGCTCCATTCCTGGTCCTCGTGGCTTTCCTTTCCTCGCCGCCATCCACCACTCTGTCGCTGCCTGGGTTCCGTTTGGGCTCCATTTTCCCGGCTCTCCTGTCGCCCCAAGCCGCTGACGTACGTCCTGTCGACTCCACTGGACCGTAAGATATTTACCCTGCCATTGCACCATGGTCGTGGTCCATCAGCATCATCATGGCTTGGGTCTATCTATGCTCTGTCTTTCGTTTTTCTTTTTCCACGTGTTCGTCCATCTACCTCCCGAACGGGGCTTGCCATTCAGGAGTTTTTTCTCCTTTCGCTTGTTTCCTGTTCTGCTTCTCAATCCATCCTCACGAACCACTTGCCGTTCGCATGGTTCACCTTCTTCTTTTACTGACCCCCTAGTGGTGGTTTTCGTTATTGTTTCACATTTCAATAAAAAAAAGAAAAGTATAATTAAATAAAATAAAAAAAAAGTGATACTGCTTTAAAGTAGGGGTTTTCTTCATTTAATTTGCAAAAAAAATAAAATTTACAATATGGAGTGATACAACTTAATAGGTACGTCAATGTCTTTTTCTTCTTTCTGGGGTTAGTGTGTCCCTCCTGTGGTTGTTCTTCTTGTACATCTGTTTTTTTGGTCAGCAGAATTCAGCAAATTGGTGCCCTAACACATCAATTCTCCAAGCCCGAGCTGTAGTGATAAAGTGATAACCAGTGCATTAAGTCCACTAATCACTCCACTTCACTTCAATTTCCATGGGTTGACAATCACTAGAGACTTGAGGAGAGGCCAAAATGGGATGATTGGCAACACCAGGAGTCATTCCATCTTGATCCTTTTCAATGTCTTCCATATGAGAGAAAATGGGGGAAAGACATACGCCATCTTGAAAGCCCAAGTGCTGGACAGGGCGTCCGTGGCCAAAACCCTGGGATGAAACATCCTTGAGAAAAACATTGGTAGTTGGGAGTTTGTGGCTGTAGCCATGATTCCCCAACGCAAAACCAGTTGAAATATCTTGGGATTTAATGGCCATTCCTTGGGATCCAGATAATGCCTGTTGAGGAAGTCGGCTCTCAAGTTTTCTAGACCTGGAATATAAATTGCAGACAGACCCAATACTCTCTTCTGAGCCCACAACATAATGGGTTCCAGTTCCCGAAGAAGATCCCTGCTTCTGGTACCTCCTTGTCTGTTTAAGTAGGAAACCTTGGTTTGATTGTCTATGTGAATCTTCACCCATTTCCCCATTAAAACATCTTGAAAGTGAATCACACCTAAGAAAAACGATCGCAGTTCTAGGAGGTCGGCTGGAATGTGAGAGGCCCTGTTTTCCCATTTGCCTTGGGCATTCCAATGAAGAAGATGAGCACCCCAACCTAGACCACTGGCATCTGTAGTTAAAGTTATCCAATCTATCTCCCCTAGAGGAAAACCTATGCAGAGGTTTGCAGGGTCTCGCCACCAGTTCAAGGTCTTCTGAAGAAATTCTGTAATGAAGTTCTTTTTGGACCACTTGTCCTTGTTCTGGTTGAACCTTCTTAAATACATCTGGGATTGCGCAGGTGCCACTGAGCCCACTTTACCAGGCCAATGGTTTATGAAAAATTGCCTAGCATGCCCATGAATACTTCCGCAGAGACCGAACTCGAGTCAATCACCTTCTGTGCCTTTGACATAACGCAATCTCTTATTTATTTTTAAAGAAAAAACTTTGTTAATCTTGTGTCGAACCATGCTCCTAGAAAGCATATACTCTGGGAAGGGGACAGTTGGCTCTTCTGGTAGTTGATAATCTATCCAAACTCTTCCAAAATCCTTATTGCCCTGTCCCTTTAAACTATACGTTCTGTTCTTGTATCTCCTACTAGAAGAATGTTGTCCAGATAATGATAAATATTGAGGCCCTGCAGTCTCATCATCGCTATCAGAGCCAGAAGGGCCTGCTCATTGGTGCTCTACTTAGGCCGAAGGGGACTGCTCTGAACTGAAAATGTTCCCCTAGAATTTCGAACCTCAGAAACTTTTGATGGTGATCTGCTATCAGGATGTGAAAATAGGCGTCTTTTAAATCTAACGAGATTATCCAGTCTCCTGGGTGAATCACCAAGATTTTAGATGACAAAGACTCCATTCTGAACCTTTGGACATTGAGACATAGATTCAGATTGTGCAGATCTAGGATCGGACGCCAATCTCCTGAAAGTTTTTGAACCTGGAAAAGATTTGAATAGATGCCTTGAAATCTCTCTCGAAGAGGAACTCTTAAGATTACACTCCTTGAAGAAGATTGGAAATGTCTCTGATGAGAGCCTGCCTTTTTTCTGGAACACCCAGAGTTTTCGAAATCATGAACACGTTGTGACAGGGAAAGTCTCGGAATTCCAGTCTGTACAATTCTTTGAGAACTGCAGACTCTTCTTCAGAGAAAGGATACAGTTTAGACATTTTTCCTTGAACTGAAATCTTCTTTTGGGGTTTTTTCCATTCATTCACAAACAATTCTTAAATGGCTTCATGGATCGGAAAGGACGGCCTCTTTTTAAACACTAGAAGAGGATGGCTTAGAATGGTCCGAGTCTTAAAGCTTCAGGCTATACCTCTACAAATGATGCGTCAGAATCAAAATCTTCTCTGTCTCTTTGAGTAGAGATACTTGGGCGTTTGGGAGATCTCTGCTGCTCCATAGATTTATCTACTGCCATCTGAATCCACTTAATCATATCTGGAGAAGGATCCTTAGGAGAACCAGCTGCTACAGACAGACAGGTACCACATAATGTCTTCCCTTCTAAAGCCTTAGCATCACAGGCCATACATCAGTCAGACTTATGAGATTTCTTTCCTCCTCCCGAACTCTCAGATGTGCCAAATTCACGGACACTGAAAGAAGTGGAAAGAAGAGGACTTGAAACAGCCAATGAAATTCACTCTTTTATTCTAAATTAAAATAAGAGCACAGTTTACCTCGAATGCCTAGAAGGGGACCCCTTTGAAGATCTAGACACAGACATAAGGGCAGCTACATTAAAAAAGGAAAAAACGACAAGTTTTAATGATGAATACATTTAAACACTCTTAGAGAAAGGAAAAAAAGGAAATAACTAACCTGCACTAACAGGGATAATTGCCAGAGCAAGGGATCAGCAATCACTCCAAATCAGACACATCAAAGGAGAGGAAAAACTGTATCTTTAAATAGAAAACCTGATAATACAGGACCACACACAGGAATCCATTCAAATGCGCATGCCCAAAGTGCCAAAATGAAAATTGAAACTAAATCCTTGAATCATGAAAAGAAAACAAACGGACCGTTCGTGCAATGAAAGGAATTAATACCCTGCTGTCAAAGTAAAATAAACGAACGAAAATTCATACGAACACAAATCATCTAAACTTGACAAACAGGACCAGAGTACATAAAGGAGAACGCCGACCAAGACGGCAAAATGCCACAAAACTACTGAATGAAGCCTATGAGAAAGGTAAGTGCAAGAAACCACAGGCAATGCTTTAAGGAGGTCCCCCATAGGGAAAAGAAATCAAAGCACCAGAAATACTCAGCTATCCAGTGACTTATATATTTTCAAATATTTGAAGGTACCAATTTTATACCGCTACCCTAAGGATCACAGCGGCTGATATCTAATACTATATATATGTACACTGCAGTTTATACTGCTATCCAGAGGATCACAGTGGATTTATCTCATATGAAGAATGTGTATACACCATGCACCACTACCCATAGGATCGGTGCGGCAATAGGCTGAATGTTATAATGCATGTGTCACACATAATAACCGCTACGAATTATCTTAGTTAAAAAAGTGTATACATCATGCACCGCTACCCATAGGATCACTGCGGCAATGTTTTAATGCATGAGAAACACATAAATAACTGCTACCCTTAGGATCACAGCGGATACAGTTTGCCATCACAATATACCCATTATATTACCGCTACTTAAAAGATCACAGCAGAATTATTCAAATAGTAAGGGAATATGGCTTATATTTACCGCTGCATCAAAGATCACAGCGGGTAGGAGTTAGGTGAGGAGTATCCTTATGTCCTTTCCAGGAGAGAGAGGCTGAACTCTCCTGGGTAAGAAGAGGTAAACTAAAACAAAAACTAATAAAGGTAATGCAATTTACCTGAAACCATGTCCACAGCCAAGAGGACAGGAAAAAAGACTGATGATACCAGGTAAGGAGGGTCTATTTGTAAGTGTTTCATGTCCTAAACAGCCAAGGGGGAGGAGCTAACCCTATTGTGATGTTGCCATGAGTTAGCCAGGAATAGTGCAGATATTTATATATTGCCAAAGGAACACTCACACCTTATAGAGCTATTTAAGCTCTGTTTTAGGAGTGTATCCCTAGGTGGGGGTTGTTCCACCTAGAGTCCATTACACTAGAGCAGGTCATTGCTCTAGTTGATGTAAGTAGGTTTACCCTTGTCTTTCAATTGTGTACCTACATACTATACCATTAGGTTTATCTTCTTTTTATATGGGCTAACCTTTATCCACGTGAGAGCCTAGCAGTGCTTATATTCACTAAGAATATAAGCACTACCATAGACGGGGACTATTCCATCCAGTCTCCTAAAATAGACCCTATATAGCTCTATAAAGTGTGAATCTTCCTTTGGCACTATATAAATATCTGCACTATTGTCATTATATGTGCACTATTATTGTGTCCTTTTTCTTTAAGATATACATCTCTGGATTTCGTTCCATTTATGTATTTAATCTATACGATTAGTGCTGTTCACCTTATTGTTTTATTTGTTCTGAAAAATCCTTAATGCTTGGAAACAGGAGCAACATCTGTATACACCTGTGAGAAGAAGTCACTTACTTGCACTAAAAGTCCTTTACCAAAAGACCAGAACAACAAGTATATCCAAAGGTGGGAATTGTACTGACCAGACATATATATTTGGAGCTGATTACAAGCTCCTAAAATCTTTAATATTGACATACTGCACTATATTCAATTTCCCGTCCTCTTGTTTTCAATATTATTCCACTTTGATCCTGACTGAGGACACCCTTAAGGGACTGCTTCCATGCACCCTTCAATACAGTAGCCATTTATGGACAGATAGACTCTAGTTTGGGGAGTTCAAGCTGCCTATTTGCACTTTGGAAGTGCTAGAAATCTCATATTATATATCATTATGCATATACTGACTCATACGTCCATGGATCTTGGAGGCTATGATGCCTGACAGGACCTTTCATTTTGTGTTTTGAGTGATAGTTAGATGGAGTTATTCCTTTGTGAGGGTGCTTCATGACCAGTATTGTTCTGTCCTGTGTTAGCAGTTAGGGTGGGAACTTTTACAGTAGCTTGTTCATTTGTTCTGCTAGGCGTTCATGCAGCATTGTTAGTTTCTTAATCCAATAGGTGTGCATCATGTCAGGTCCTCGGGCTGACCAACACTTTATGTGGGCTACTCATGTTGGAAAACGCCCACTGTGATGGTAATTAGTTCCTGTTCTGGGATCATGCAGTGGTCAGCATTCAGGTTTAGTAGTCACTGTGCTATGTGATGCTTATTTATCCCAGGTATTATTCTCTGTTTAGTCTTTGCTCTGGGTGGGTGTTGGGTGGATATGTTGAGGTTACTCTGCAGCTGTGCTGACTGATGTATCTGCTCAGTCTGGTTGCCAGTTGCTGTCAGCTTTTGCTTGGCTATTTCCAGTGCCTCTGGTATGGTCAAACTCGTGTATTTCCTCTGTAGCCAGGAACAATCCTTAAACTTCCACCTCTGTGAAGTTGATCCAGCTTACTAACATCCTTATGTATTGCCTTTATCTTGACTTGCAGTCATAATCTCCATATTGGGTATTGTTTTTCCTTCAGTCAGAACTTGTAGTCAAGCAGTTGGAGGAACACTAATGCAGTTGCATATATGAGCTTGTTGATGCCTGTCATTGTGTTGGTTAGGATTGTGGACAGTTTCACATTAACAGCTGATAGCATACTGTCTTGTGGCAGTTTTCCAGTGATCCTTAGTAAGCTTGTTAAGTATTTTGTATTGCAAAAAGTCAAAGGCTGCTAGCTTGTCTATGATCATCTTCCTTATATCTGCTGTTATGAGGCAGAGGATCAGGTTGGCAACCCTCTGTAAGTATGAGTGTGGGCATGAAAATGTATTCCTCCTCATTGTTCGTGTGTTGTTCTGTGTAGTCCATCTAATTTTAGTTGTGACACTAGCTTCCTCTTGACAATGTTCAAAGATTGTGTAATTAGCTGTTTTGATGTTAGTGTAGATGAAGGTCACTTATTCATCCGTTGGTCCCACTTAAGTTTTATGTAACCCTCTCTCACTGGGTCTGCTGTTGTAGTAGCAGTCAAACAAGTCTATGTTCTCACTTCATGTCCAGGAATGGTTTGTTCCAGTAGCCCACTTGTCATCACATTGTCCTTGTTCCCTAGCATCTGACGCATCCTTTTAATCCAAGCTATGTCCGAGCCAGCATGATTCACTTGGTTCATGTTACTCTCATATTACTAAGGTCGGTAGGTACATATCATTTGGTGTCTTGCCCAGGGACACTTACTGGTAATATTGTCTGATGCTACAACTACTGAATATACAAATATAAATGCCTGCATATCTCATTGTATTTCTTATGACTCAATTCTTATTAAGGGCAAACTCCTTGAGGTAGTGTCCAAAACAAGTTAAAATCAATGTTTAGTTATTATAAAAGACTTGTTGCAGGTCATTTCTGGCTGGTAACTCTTGTATATTTATAAATCTCACTGGCATATTTCATAAATTGGGCTTATGGTACATTTATAGTAAAATTAGTTTCACTGTAGACACATTCACTTTATAATTACAGAAAACTAAAACCACACTGAGCCAGTTAGTATCTAAATATAAAATTTTATTTATTAGAAATAGGTTTATTTTTAAATAAATTTTTTGATTATTTGTCAGGGACAAGCAGGTCCTTTAATATAGATCTAACCCCAATAACCAGTGAAATAACACATTCTTCCATAATGTCTATTCAAAATCAACGTAGAAGTAATATAAACTGAGTAAATATATTTTCCAACAACCAGATATTAAGGCGGCAGAGGCAGAAATATGACTGCCGTGCTCAGAGATTTAATACTTTGCAAAGCAGTTCTTGTTATGCTGTCAGAAAAATATCTCTTTTTCTGTCACCATAGCTCATAGAGTCTGAAGATAAGTGAAAAGGGCAACACAGTCATAACTTTGGTATAAATTAAGAGTTTGTTTAAAGGACTAATTAAAATATCTCTATTACAATTTCTTTTAGAGTAATATTCTTGATGGGTGTGTGCTGAAACTTAAAAAAAACCTTCATATGTGACAATTACCATAAACCCAATCTGCAAAAAAAAAGATTAAACATTTATAGTTCACAATTAGATGCTAAATGCTGAATATAATTTAGAATTCACATCACTGAGCTATAGTGTTTTAACATTCATAATTACTAAAGCAGATCTGTTATGTATTTTTGCATTGCAAATAGTTTCTGCTGATTTTAGACACATTTCTTTGCTTGTCAGAATAAGTTACAAAAAAGCCTTTAATTGCCAAAATGGCTGTTGGTAAAATTAGCATCTCCATTGTCTCCTTGTGACAACATTTAAGTGTGAAATACTGTTGATTATTGGCTACTATGGTTTTTAAACTATCCCATAGAGAATAAAAGAAAGATGAGAAATGCTAACACCAGGTTACCACCAGATAATATGGCGTCAATAACTTATCCAACTTTACATCTTGCTCAGCAAGGTGTGAAGTGGAACGGATGGGTAACACCCACATTTTTGTAGTACCTGAAAAGATTTTCTAAGGCACACAAAAAATATATTAAAAGAATAATATACTCATTTATAAAATATAGTCTATATTACAAACATTTATTATAAACATACAAAATAAAAAACTAAGGTAAGGTCTCCCGGCAGACCAGGAATTAGCTTTGGGTCCTTTTTTTTGTCATGTAGGTTATTGGAACCAAGATAGAGAAAAATCATTTTATTAAGTGCCTGTAATAATAAGAAAACCAATAAAGCATTGTATTGCCTTTAACCCATTGGGTTGAGGTATATCTAAAACAGTAGACAGTTTATTAGGACCCTTTAAAAAAAATCAAGAACCTGAGATCCTCAGGGATGGATTTCCCATTAGGCAGAGTAGGCACCTCTGCCTAATTCGTCTCTTTTTAGCACTTATAATGTACCTTTTTGGAGCTTGAGTGAGCTTGTGGGTAGATAAGTACCAGGCGTTTTAACCAGTTCTTCTGTAGTCTAGTCAACCATCTATGCTTGATAGCAAAGCTGAAGGGACAGTTATAGAAGGTGTTAAACTTTGTGCTGTCACAACTGTTAGAGTATGAGGCTAGACAGGAGGTGGAATGGAATCACTTCCCATCTGCCAACTAACAGACGGTAACACACCAAATGCCTTGCAGGAGGAGCAGGGACAACACTGAGTGATGCACACAATATAACAGCGCATGCAACTCTAGTATCAATTATAGAAGGCTGACTGGTTTACAGAACACATAGGAGGGTGAGAACTTTGCAAATAACCCTTCAAACGTCATAAACACTCTTTTCCCTAACTCTAAAATATCCAAAACCTAAAGAAACACTTTTTTTATAACCAAATTTAAGCACTCAAAGCCTAAACCTGTGTTGTGGATCAGAAATGTTGATCTTTGTTATATTCATAGGAAGCCCAAATTGTTGTTACAAGTGCACTTGGAGAAGCGAGAATTAGACACCAGACACCTGTTGTTATTCAAAATAAGCCTCTGACATTTTATTCATCAGCTGGGTTTTATCCATTAAAAAGTAAGTGCTTACATGCAAATACTCTTAGAACAGTAATAGGAAGGGAGTAAAGATAAGACATAGGGATGAACGTCATGTACACATAACAAATAAGTTCCAAGGTAAGAAAGAACAAAAAGATTCGAGAAGAGACATCTTAGGTGGGGGCTCTCTGCTCCCGGGAACTAGACATATATGGTCTTAAGTGTTGTTTAAGCATCAAACATTTCCTGAGTCCAAGTTAGCCAATGTTAATATAGGATATCATTATATGACACCTATAAGCTTGAGCCTTGGAATCAAGATAAATTCTATCACAATCCCCTCTTTTGATCCAAGGGTCACCCAAATGTCCAAGGTATTTCCAGGTCTGCTAGCCAAAGCCTGTGGGACTTTCATTTATTGCTTCACCACGGTTCCTTTGAGAGACCAACATAATCTGCGAAGGAGAGTTCCTTCATTTGTTATGCGAAGTAACATCATAAAACCTTTCCGAAGTCGGAGCTGTAATGTAAGTTAAGGTACGACCAACAGTAGGTTTGCTTTTACATAGAGAGGTTAGTAGACATGAAAAAAATTTAAAGGTTAGAAAAATGGCCATAATGATAAATACAGGTAATAGCAAAAAGTACAACATTTTCTTAATAAGTAAAGTCAACCATGTTCCTAGCCCAAATGTCCAATCCCAATCCCCAAAGAAGCCAGTATCCTGTTTGATATCCTGTACTAAGTCATGTAAATCTTTTATATGTTTATGGATCATAGTGCCATAGTTAAAACAGCACATACCTTCAATAAATTCACAGCCTAAGTCATGTTTCATTAGTAAGTAGTCAATGGCTGCTCTATTCTCAAGGATTGCCTTCTTATTTGCCTGGTTGTCCATAAGTAGCTCTTCTAGGGTCTGTGAAGTGGCATTTAAACCTTTTGCAAGGGAACAGGCTACAGCATTAACTACTCGGGTATTATAAAGTGCTAAGCCTGGGACTCCTACCAAGGTGTACGCTAGGGCAGAATATTCGGCTTTAGATAAGACAGTGATTTCAGGGTTACAATCTGCATTAAGGGTGTTTTTAACATCTCTCCTGTCTCTCAGCAGTTTGTGTAGCTGGGTGGTTTTAGTGATCAGGTCAGCCCGCCATATAGGGCCAAAATCATGGCCTATACCAAAAGCATAGTGAGCGAGAGTCTGTATAAATATTAGCAGTCTTACCAGAAGTCATTTTACACTCTTCAGCGAGTGCCTTCAGCTCTGCCTCCTGTGCAGAGCAGTGAGGAGCGAGTGGTTCAGCTTTTATTACCTCATGTGCAGAGACTACAGCATATCCAGTGTGGAAATTACCCTTCTCATCAGCATATCGGGAACCATCTACAAAAAACTCAAAATCTGCATTAGATAATGGGGAATCAATTACATGCAAAAAACCTGCTGTTTCTTGTGCCATTAGTGCTGCACAATCATGGGGTACCTGGGCATCATCTAACTTATCTGGTGAAAGTGAATTTACAAAAAGATCAGAAGTAAAAGTACCATTCCCACTATCCCCACTCCCCTCTTTTAAATCCAGGGGAAGTAATGTAGATGGATTTAACACCATACACCTTTTAAGAGTAACATTAGGTGGCATAAGCAAGGCACATTGCATTCTGAGATGCCTTGCAGTATATATGTGTTTTGGTTGAACTTGTGACAGTATGCTGTTGATATCATGCGGTGTGTATATGGTCACCAGGTTATCTAAGACAATATCAGTGGCTTTGTCCAGGAGGGCAGTAACAGCCGCCACTGCCCTAACACATGAGGGGGAACCCTTGGCAACAGGGTCCAATCTGGTGGAGTAGTATGCTATTTGTCTTTGTTTACCACCATGGTCCTGTGTAAAGACAGATGTAGCATAACCTGATTGCTCAGTACAGAACAGGTAAAATTCTTTCTGTAATCTGGGAGACCCAGTGCCGGAGCTGACGTTACTAGTAACTTAAGGGTATTGAAGGCATTTTCTGCCGCATGGGTTAATTTAAATGGTTTGTTTTCGTTGGCAAGACAATCATACAGTGGTTGCATGTAGATAGCTACAGAATGCAACCAAGGACAACAGTAAGATATCAAACCGAGAAATGTGCGGCTAGGCTGCAGGGGGGGTTTAATATTTTGAACTGCAGTAGTGATGTCCCGAACGGTTCGCCGAACGGTTCGCGAACGGTTCGCCACGAACGGTTCGCCGCTGACTCATCATTGAGTAAACTTTGACCCTGTATCTCACAGTCAGCAGACACATTCCAGCCAATCAGCAGCAGACCCTCCCTCCCAGACCCTCCCACCTCCTGGACAGCATCCATTTACATTCATTGAGAAGCTGCATTCTTAGTGAGCTGTCCAGGAGGTGGGAGGGTCTGGGAGGGAGGGTCTGCTGCTGATTGGCTGGAATGTGTCTGCTGACTGTGAGGTACAGGGTCAAAGTTTACTCAATGATGAGTCCGCGGTGAACCGTTTGTGGTGAACCGTTCGCGAATCGTTCGAGACATCACTAAACTGCAGTCTTTCTACTCTCCGTGAGATGTTTTATCCCTGGGAAATGCAATGTCCTAGGAAAATAACTTTCTCTACACAAGCTTGCAGTTTCGTTTTTGTCACTTTGCAGCCTGCTTTTGCCAAGAATTTCAGTAAGGAAAGAGTGTTTAAAATACAAGATTCCATATTATCGCAACATAGGAGTAGGTCATCGATATACTGCAATAAAATTACGTTATTTGGCCTTTTCCACTCTTCAACAATCTGGGCCATAGCCATGCTGTACATAGTGGGTGAGTTTTGTGCGCCCTGTGGCAATACTGTCCAAGTGTACTGCTTGTGTTTATGTGTAAATGCAAATAAAAACTGACTATCGGGATCCAGGGGGACACTGAAAAATGCATTTGCCAAGTCAATAACAGTAAATACCTTAGAGGAAGGTGGTATTTGTGCCAACAAGGTGTGAACATTAGGGGCAATCAGTTCAGTTTGCCTGAGCAAATTGATCCATCCTGTAATTTAATTCCTCTACCTTAGACTGACAGGAATTGATCTGCTGACCTAACTCTGTAGGGTCCATGGCCCTTTTGTAATGTTCGATAGGATGTCAACCAAATCACAAAATTAAGTCAGAGCCCACAAGGTAAAATAGATATGTGTTACTGATCCTTAGAGGTGGCCATGCTTAGAGAAAACATCAGGGAGAGAAATTAAGTTCCTAAAAAAACAACAAAATCAAGGATTACAGAATAACGAGAAATAAGTACAGAGAAATAATGAGAAATAATACAGAGAGAAGAACAGTCAAGACAAGTCAAACATTCAATGAGCCAGGCAACAGATATGCAAATGAATGAGGATCACACTAGAGCAGGGATAGGCAACCTTTGGCACTGCAGATGTTTTGGACTGTACCTCCCATGATGCTTTGCCAGTATTATGGCTTTAAGATCATTGTGGGAGATGTGGTTCACAGCATCTGGAGTGCCAAAGGTTGCCTAGCCCTGCACTAGAGAAACCACAACAGGGCAAAAGTCAGGTAGCTTGTGGAAGCTTAAATAGTTCTAGTCTCTTGTTTGATCTGCATCACTTCTGCAACGAATGACGTGTGAAAAATGTTGTAGAAATGATGCTGGGAATTCACATCAGAAGTGATGAAGGGTGTATCTGCATCATAAATAGATACATAGTTCAAGCAAACAGCATCTGAAATTATGTCGGAATGGTGTGAGACATGTGGGAATGGCTTGCAAACGTCTTTAATCTCGCCACAATGATGCAAGTATGGCCAAGTTGATGTAAAAAATGATGCTAGAAGGTTGTGTCAATCTAACAGGGGTCGAAACATTGCGGTGCTTCACTTATCCTAATAAATACAATTGAAGATATTTGGTGTGCCTGGATACTCTTTCTACCACTAAAATCTAACAGGTATTGTGACAACATTTGACATATGTACAGATAATAAATGTTGGTAGATAACAATAATACAGAGTACTGGAGGATATAGTTATCAAAATTTAAATGATAAATGTCATATTGCCAATGACAAGAAATGTATAAATGTAAATTTGTTAAAAGCTGGAAGAATGCAATAAAAACATTTAATCTATGCATGTGCTAATGTTTGGCTAGCAAAACACGTTACCTTTTATTCTCTTCAAAGTTACAACAATTCATATCATATTCAATGTCCCACTATAGTACTTATATTGCAAATTGTATTTTAGGGTTTTGGGGGATTCCCTTTTTGGGTTGCTGCTTTATAGGTTGTCTGGCGCTGTCTCTTTTTTTCTATTTATTTATTATATTGCAAAGAGTCTGTGGGCACCATGTTCATGGAATTTGACATTAGTTGTCTCCCAGGGCCTTACTCAGCTTACTCTGTTGTAGCTTTGCCAATGTGGTGTTTAACTCATTAACATTCTCAGCTCACACAATTTTGAACAGGGAGAATAGACTGAACAGAGCTAGGCTAATTTACCCAACCCACTGTGGACTAATTGAGAAATGCCACATTACCCAAGCAAAAGCTGAGGGGCCAGAAAGTAGTCACTAAGGGAGCCCCAGGTGGTGCAAGTCATTTGAAAATGGGGCAATGGGAATACAAACAATTTTGAGAATGTAAACCTTTTTCCAGTTTTCATTAAAGCCTTAAAACATTGTTGCTTTATTAAAATAAATCCATGCTAAGAGTGTATATTTTTTCTTTTAAAAGTCATATAAATCTCATATAATGATGATAAGTCCACTGCAGGAAATGTAACCCAATATAGTTTTGATATTTTTTGTGCTGTTTATTTTCAATTGGAAAAAGGTCTAAATTATTGAACACAGTAGGCGAATTTCTCTTGTGTGCTTTTTACTTAAGTTATATTTCTTTGATTTTCTCCTACAGTAAGTTTTGTGAAAATGAGTTCACATAAAAACAATTCCTATTCTTTACACAAATGCCCAAGGAAATTCAAATCCTTTTTCTCAAAACCTTAGTAAAAAACATCAATCTTATTACACATAGCAGGAGACAAAAGCATAGAATTTTATACAAATCACTATTAATGCATAGCATAAACTTGTACTTCACATGAAATGAAGACAAGTGTTATCGAAAAAAAAAAAATTATTTTGTGATTTGGATGTCTTAAAATGATACATACATTATTGTTCAAATGTTTCAAGCTCATTTTAAAGTAATTTTTTTTATAACTTTCATCTTTGCATGCTAAAAATAAAAAAGCATAAGTGAGATTTGTGCATGAAAATCATCAAAGCAGAAGTGTTTTTTTTTTTCCACCTAAATAGTCTGCATATAGCTTTTATATGACTTCTAAAACATGTATACTGTATGTGGAGCAACTTATTACTCACTTTGAAGTAAATGTTGTTATCTTTTTTTCTGTATTTCTTCAAATTGCATGTTTGAATGGTGCATTTTATGTAGCTAACCCTCCATAGCCAATGAAAGATCCTACTTAAGTGTGTAGGGATATGTACTACATAAATGTTTTTTTTTCCATCTGTGAGTGTTGGGGTTGTCTTATTGTTGCAAATGTTATAAATTACTGTAATTATAAAATACTGTGTGCATGGATGAATGTTACGAGACACTTTTCTGGCATTATCCATGGCACATACTGATGTGAGAATATCTCTAGGTGTATATGGCTCTGCTGCTAGGGTCACTAACTACTAAACTGCTATTCTATTTTACATGACACTAAAGTTCTCTGTATTGTATATTTGTACAAAAAAAAGTCTAAAATGGCTTCTTAGAATGTTTTTACATTCTGCCAGGTTATCATGGGTATAGTTTTTCAAATATGTTTTTTTTTTTTTTTTGGTGGTGGTTCTGAGTCACTAGCAAGAATCTTTCTAAGCTATTTAAAGTCTAATATTTCTAAAGATTAGCTAAGAGTGCTAATTTACGGCATGCTATGATAGCTGCACCCTGCAAATGGCTCTAGTTAGTGAGAAATAGTACACAAACCACTCAAGACAGAGGTAATTCCTTCAAGAAAGAACATTTCTAGCTCCTTATTACAATATAAATGCCATTATTGTGCTTTACTTCAATGCCGTCCTGAAAATGCACTCTGCTGCTGGCACATAAATTGCTACATATAGAGCTTTACAATATCACTGAAAAAATGTGCTTTTTATTATGACCAAATTGAAATATTTATAGTAACTGTATTTTTGATCTGTTGTATACTCTGTGTTACCCTCCTGTTGTTACAACATTCCTCCCCTTGTATGTCAATTACAGTGCAGTCTGCTTAAACTGAGCATTTGATATGAGTTACAACTGTGCTACAGTTTGTATACCTGATGAAAACCAATGCTAAGCTGATTGAGAGTATAGATAGAATAGCACAACAGTGTTTGCGTATCTCCCATAATTAATGTGACTTTAGCGACGTTATAGTTTGTACATAGATCAATTGAAGTCTTGAAAATAAGAATAGTATCTTATAGAATGTAAATGAGGATGTTAAGTTGCATGTCACTAGATACCTCTGCAATACTCTGCCTCAATTAACTCATTTTACACTGACTTGTTATTAACTATCAAACAAAAACTAAGTGGGAGAGGCACTAATCAAGTTCCCAAAACTTTTTGGTACATATGCTGTAAGTAAACGTTTTTGTTCCAAGGATCCAAAACTAATTCAAAGAAATAAAACTCCGGCACTCTGTAATTTCAGGTGCAATGTGTGTTTTAATCAGCAATTCCAACTGACAAGCAATGTTTCGACACAATATGTGTCTTCATCAAGCCATCATATGTTTTTATAAAGACACACATCATGTTGAAATGTTGCCTGTCATTTGGCATGGCTGAATAAAACACACATTGCACCTGAAATTACTGAGTACTGAAGCTTTATTTATTTGTTATTATCTATTATGTGTTACCCAGCCATTTGTGTTTTCAAACTAACATTGTAAATCTCTAAGGTTCGAAACCACCCTATGCTGTATGAGGCCATTGAATGTAAAATCCAGACAATGTTCATGTGGAGTGTGTGTCATTATTAATTAATATACAATATACAGTGTATATGTATGGTATATATTGTATAGTATGGAGTATTTAATATGGAGGCATTTAGCTACTTGGTATATGTATATATATAATATATACATATATATTATATATATTATATATATATAATATATATATATTGAAGACTCTTGAAATTCACTTAACAACAGCACTGGGAGGGTTACATTTCAAAATAGCACAAACATCATCATGTGCCTGTCAATAAAAAATGTATACAAGACACACTTCACTTAACCTTAGAGATAGTCATAGACAGTGCTAATAAGTAGAGTTGGATATTCGGGTTCGCCAAGTTCGGCTGAACTTCGTCAAAAAGTTCGAGTTCGACCTCGAACTTGACCCCGAACCCAAACACCATTGAAGTCAATGGGGACCTGAACTTTTGGCACTAAAATGCCTCTAAAAAAAAGTCCTGGAAAGGGCTAGAGGGCTGAAAAAGGAAGTAAAATGGGGGTAAGAGTAGGACAAGAGCCCTGCAAACAAATGTGGATAGGGAAATAATTTAAAATAACATAAAATACATAAAAATTAAAAATACAACTGAGCCATAACATAGATGGAATCTTTGATTTTAGCTTTGGAAAAACATAAATAAAAATCTAAAGCATGGCTGTCAGGAGGATCACCAGAATTATCCATTTGAGAGAAGGTTGGAGTGCAGGGTATTCTCTTTCATTGTTCAGACTGAGCTCAACTCCTGATGCATGGAGAAAAGGCCTTCACAAGCCTCTGCTATTACATAGTTACATAGTTACATAGCTGAAAAGAGACTTGCATCGACCAAGTTCAGCCTTCCTCACATATGTTTTTGCTGTTGATCCAAAAGAAGGCAAAAAACCCAGTCTGAAGCGCTTCCAATTTTGCAACAAACTAGGAAAAAATTCATTCTTGACCCCAAAATAGCAGTCAGATGTCTCCTTGGATCAAGCAGCTATTACCCCACTAATTAGAAATTATATCCCTGTATGTTATGTTTTTGCAAGTATTTATCCAAATGCAGTTTAAACATCTGTATAGACTCTGACAAAACCACCTATTCAGGCAAAGAATTCCATATCCTTATTGCTCTTACTGTAAAAAAACCTTTTCTTTGCCTTAGATGAAATCTCCTTTCTTCCAGCCTAAATGTGTGACCTCAAGTCCCATGTATATCCCTGTTTATGAATAGATTTCCAGATAATGGTTTGTACTGGCCCGAATATATTTGTATAATGTTATCATATCCCCTCTCAGGCACCGTTTTTCACTAAAAAGATTTACATTTTTTAACCTTTCTTCATAACTAAAATGCTCCATTCCTTTTATCAATTTTGTAGCTTGTCTCTGCACTTTTTCTAGTACCATGATATCTTTCTTTCGAACAGGTGCCAAAAATTGCACAGCATATTCAAGGTGTGGTCTTACCAGCACTTTATAAAGAGGCAAAATTATATTTTCATCTCGAGAATTTATGCCCCTATTTATACATGACAAAACTAGTGATGTCGCGAACCCGAAATTTTCGGTTCGCGAACGGCGAACGCGAACTTCCGCAAATGTTCGCGAACCGGCGAACCGGGCTAACCGCCATAGACTTCAATGGGCAAGCGAATTTTAAAACACACAGGGACTCTTTCTGGCCACAATAGTGATGGAAAAGTTGTTTCAAGGGGACTAACACCTGGACTGTGGCATGCCGGAGGGGGATCCATGTCAAAACTCCCATGGAAAATTACACAGTTGATGCAGAGTCTGGTCTTAATCCATAAAGGGCATAAATCACCTAACATTCCTAAATCACAATGGATATGGATTGACACCTGACGCCTTATGACATGACACCGCCAGCATATGGATTGACACCTACCTGTCCTCAGAGCCCCTGATACACACTGACGCTGCGAGCAGAATAGAGACTGTTCCTCCTACATAGGGTCACTTAGCGGATATGGATTGACACCTGTCCTCAGAGCCCCTGATACACACTGACACAGAGCAGAATAGAGACATTTCCTCCTACATGAGGTCACTTGGCAGATATGGACACCTGTCCTTTCGAGATCATGATACACACTGACACAGAGCAGAATAGAGACTGTTCACTCCCTACACTTGGGTCACTTGGCAGATATGGTTGACACCTGTCCTCAGGCTTTACAATTACACACACTGACACAGAGCAGAATAGAGACTGTTCCCACTAGGGTCACTTGGCAGATATGGATTGACACCTGTCGCCAGAGATCATGATACACACACTGACACAGAGCAGAATGAGACTGTTCCTCCTGCTTTAGGGTCACTTGGCAGATATGGATTGACACCTGTCCTAAGGTTCCCTGATACACACTGACACAGAGCAGAATAGGGACTGGTCCCCCTACATAGGGTCACTTGGCAGATATGGATTGACACCTGTCCTCAGAGACCATGATGCACGCTGACACAGAGCAGAATAGAGACTGTTCCCTCTACATAGGGTCACTTGGCAGATATGGATTGACACCTGTCCTCAGAGCCCCTGATACACACTGACACAGAGCAGAATAGGGACTGTTCCTCCTACAGAGGGTCACTTGGCAGATATGGATTGACACCTGTCCTCAGAGACCATGATACACACTGACACAGATCAGAATAGAGACTGTTACCCCTACATAGGGTCACTTGGCAGATATGGATTGACACCTGTCCTCAGAGACCATGATACACACTGACACAGAGCAGAATGAGACTGTTCCCCTACATGGTCACTTAGCAGATATGGATTGACACACCTGTCCTCAGAGATCATGATACACACACTGGCACAGGCAGGAAGATGGGGCTGTTCTCACTTAGGGTTACTTGGCAGATATGGATTGACACCTGTCCTCAGAGCCCCTGATACACACTGACACAGAGCAGAATAGAGACTGTTCCTCCTACCTAGGGTCACTTGACAGATATGGATTGACACCTGTCCTCAGAGCCCCTGATACACACTGACACAGAGAAGAATAGAGACTGTTCCTCCTACATAGGGTCACTTGGCAGATATGGATTGACACCTGTCCTCAGAGATCATGATACACACTGACACAGAGCAGAATAGAGACTGTTCTCCAACATAGGGTCACTTGGCAGATATGGATTGACACCTGTCCTCAGAGCCCCTGATACACACCGACACAGAGCAGAATAGAGACTGTTCTCCTACATAGGGTCACTTGGCAGATATGGATTGACACCTGTCCTCAGAGAACATGATACACACCGACACAGAGCAGAATAGAGACTGTTCTCCTACATAGGGTCACTTGGCAGATATGGATTGACACCTGTCCTCAGAGACCCTGATACACACTGACACAGAGCAGAATAGAGATTGTTCCTCCTACATAGGGTCACTTGGCAGATATGGATTGACACCTGTCCTCAGAGACCATGATACACACTGACAGAGCAGAATAGAGACTGTTCCCCCTACATAGGGTCACTTGGCAGATATGGATTGACACCTGTCCTCAGAGACCATGATACACACTGACACAGAGAAGAATAGAGACTGTTCCCCCTACATAGGGTCACTTGGCAGATATGTATTGACACCTGTCCTAAGGATCCCTGATACACACTGACACAGAGCAGAATAGAGACTGTTCCCCTACATAGGGTCACTTGGCAGATATGGATTGACACCTGTCCTCAGAGCCCCTGATACACACTGACACAGAGCAGAATAAAGACTGTTCCCCCTACATAGGGTCACTTGGCAGATATGGATTGACTGTTCCCCCTACATACACACTATTGGATCTCGCAAAACTTACCAAGGATCTAAATCATGTTCCCGTATCGTACATGAAAAACCTACTCATACAAAATCTCTTCCCAAACGTCATTTCGTTCAAAGTGGAGAGAATGTTAAAAAAAATATATTTTTGTTCTGAGTGTGAGAAATGCTTTTCAGCCGCTTCCAATCTTAAGCATCATTTGAGGAGCCATACAGGAGAGAAACCTTATTTTTGTTCTGATTGTGGGAAATATTTCTCTCAAAGAGGCCACTTTTATATTCAATCTATAACAGTGAAAAAAGTTTTTTGTTTTTAAATGCAAGCTATTGTGACACCAGTGAGTGAGTGGTGGTACTGGGCACAGTATCCACTGTGAGCCTGACACACCCGCTGGCAGACAACTAACTGCTATTCAATCTATAACAGTGAAAAAAGTTTTTTGTTTTTAAATGCAAGCTATTGTGACACCAGTGAGTGAGTGGTGGCACTGGGCACAGTATCCACTGTGAGCCTGACACACCCGCTTTGAGACAACTAACTGCTATTCAATCTATAACAGTGAAAAAAGTTTTTTGGTTTTAAATGCAAGCTATTGTGACACCAGTGAGTGAGTGGTGGCACTGGGCACAGTATCCACTGTGAGCCTGACACAGACGCTGGCAGACAACTTACTGCTATTCAATCTATAACAGTGAAAAAGGTTTTTTGGTTTTAAATGCAAGCTATTGTGACACCAGTGAGTGAGTGGTGGCACTGGGCACAGTATCCACTGTGAGCATGACACAGAAGCTAGCAGACAACTAACTGCTATTCAATCTATTATAGTGAAAAAAGTTTTTTGGTTTTAAATGCAAGCTATTGTGACACCAGTGAGTGAGTGGTGGCACTGGGCACAGTATCCACTGTGAGCCTGACACACCCGTTTTGAGATAACTAACTGCTATTCAATCTATAACAGTGAAAAAAGTTTTTTGCTTTTTAAATGCAAGCTATTGTGACACCAGTGAGTGGGTGGTGGCACTGGGCACAGTATCCACTGTGAGCCTGACACAGAAGCTGGCAGACAACTAACTGCTATTCAATCTATTTTAGTGAAAAAAAAATTATTTGTTTTAAATGCAAGCTATTGTGACACCAGTGAGTGAGTAGTGGCACTGGGCACAGTATCCACTGTGAGCCTGACACAGAAGCTGGCAGGCAGGCAACTGCAATTACATTACACAGAAAAAAAAAAGACTGATGTTTTAGCCCTAAAAAGGGCTTTTTGGGATGCTGTCCTTACAGCAGAGATCAGATGAGTCCTTCAGGACTGTAGTGGACACTGTATACCCTAACCTAGCTATGCATTTCCCTATCTAATCAACAGCAGCTACACTTTCCCTCCTCTCACTAAGCATGCAGCTTGAGAATGAATGTAAAATGGATGCCTTCCAGTAGGTGGGAGGGTCTGCTAGGGAGGGTGTGCTGCTAATTGGCTGGAATGTGTCTGCTGACTGTGAGGTACAGGGTCAAAGTTTACTCAATGATGACGAATAGGGGGCGGATCGAACCGCGCATATGTTCGCCCGCCGTGGTGAACGCGAACATGCTATGTTCGCCAGGAACTATTCGCCTGCGAACCGTTCGGTGCATCACTAATGGTCTCTCAATAAGGTGAGAGTCCCCATATAAGGTGATTTCAGGTCTATGATACACCCAGGTATTCTGCACCATAACCTTTTGTCTTGTCCCTTTTGAGATCCTCATCCACTCAACAAGGTGGGGTTCTGCCTTAAAAGCACATTTGCATTGTCATAGAGCCTTATCCTCAGGTTCTGGAGATTGTGAGTACATTTACTTATGTCTATTATACTTAATTATCATAAAGCACCATCTGCACTAGATTTGTTTCTTTTCTTTTGTCTTTTTTCATATTACCCCACATCAAGAAAACTTCTTAGTAAGAGTTAAGCTAATATTTGATTATTTTAGCGCTCCACCCACTGATTTTTAGTTCTGCTTGAAAAGCTCTTTTTTGCTATACGCTTACTTACGTATCCCCTCACGTGTGTTTCAGATCAGCTACCATTATGGCGCTACTTTAGCACACTAAACTCACAAGTGAGTTATCCTTTTGCCTAGTCCTCCTAATGTGCCAGCAGAAATAAGGGAGATGGGTACAGCGACAAGCCACACCTCTGTAACACCCCTGCCACACCTGTAAAGTGTTTGGTGTGTATATAGAGCATTCTTCATCTTTCCCTCCCCCCGTCTTCCCGGTTTGCCACAGCAGGACGGTCACTGGTCTATCTGCTTCTCTCTCTTCCACCCCCTTCATTGAACATTGATCTTCGACCATTCCATCACTCTTTGGAGGTGACAGGCCTCCTAATATAGGTAGAAGTCCGCCTTAGCCAGACGTAGTGCCCCATAGCCTTTCTCACAGATGTGAAGAAAAGATTTTGGAATCATTATGGTGAGGGCTTGTAGTATATATAGCGGATGGGGTGGAAACTCATTTTTATGACCTGTATCCTGCTTAGCCAGGAGATAGGTGGGTATGACCATTCTATTAACTTCAGTCCGAATTTAGTCAGCAGTGGGGTGCAGTGCAACTGCTGTTTTTAACCTTACAGGATGAATGAGAATTGGCCTAAATACATTTCCTGGAATAAAGCCAGAGGTAGAAGAGTACTGAATATGTAATATATGCTGATAAGTATAAATAAATCCATGGCAGGTTTTAATTCCAAGGTTTATATACCGATTAGGCAGAACAACTAGCAAAGTCCAATAATTCCAATCTGAGTCTGGCACCATCAAACTGAGAAAGGGGATTAAAACAGCTTTCAAACTGCTGACCAACTTTTATCAGTCTAAGTCGGTATCCAAAATCAATCAATCATGAAGGAAAAAAAGAAAATGCAGAAACCTTATTCAAGCTGAATCAATTACCAGGTAATCAAACAGTGGAAAAGTAAACCTTTTTCAATCCGTGTCAGTTACTGGTTGTGCATTCAGAATGGGTATATCAAAGCCAAAACCTTTAGCCACTCTGAGTCGTTAATATTTTGAAATCATAAAGGTATTCCACTTTTAAAGAGAGGTAGTTGGTTCACTTGTTGGTGTGGAGTTGGGGCTTGTGAATGCTATGCATATGGAGAGGAATAATGTTAATGCCTGAAACAAACACATTAACAAAGCGCAAAGGCACTGACTGCTCATGCTTTTATCACAATGCCTGAGGGCAATCAGTGTCTCTTAAAGTTACAGTATTAAACATATTTTAAAGTTAAAGGAGTATCATAACATTAACTCTGGCAAAAAGCATATTGAGACAGAGCAATTGTCTACTGTTGGGAACTTATAAGATGAATATGGTGTACTCCTGGCTGTTAATAGTGCAGACTAAAAAAATGTAGCACCTTTTTTATCTTTAACTTGAGAGTGAAGTTAAAACGCTAAATATCTATGAATTGGGATGCAAACTCCAGCTGACTGTAGGAACTGACTGTAGGAACTGTGGAGAGATATCCATTTAGGAGGGTACAGATAGGTATGTTGTAATCTAGTAAAATGGGTTTCCTGTACAGACACCAAAAGTTTGTTTTACATTTTCTAACAACTTTCTTGATCTGTTTACTTGATCTATGAACAAAACCAACATTTATTAGCTGCCCGTAACCATCAATAATTTTTTTTAACCTCTTAATTGTAAACCACATCATTGGGCACACCTCTTGTTTATCATGGCAAACTAAACTGCTTAATGACTCTCCCTTAAAAAGAAAAAATCAACTTCTCAATTTCACCCCACTTTGCCACATGTGTGACCCCCAATCCTGAAGCATCTTCAGGTATTGCACTATTTATTTGATTGGTTTTATTTCTGCATGGCACTTCAGAAATGCAGACTCTAGCGAAAAGCCGAAGGGCCCAAGTTGAGTTGAATTTCAATTCAACTGAAATCAAATGCTCAAGTCTACATGAGGATTAATGTAGCAGTTTGCTTATTAATACTTATTACGAGTGGCACCCATAAGTAGTCTCTCTAGTGATACAAGTAAAAAAAAAAAACATATACTTAGCACAAAGTAATCATTTTACTTTAAAAAAAAAAAATAAAGCAATCTGCGAGGACAATGTAATTTGCGATGACTAAATCACTTAAGTATAAAGTTCATAAAGCTGTCTTTGTACACTTATGTTGAATGACTTACATCCATAGAAAAAAAATGCTGTCTCAATTATATGGTTCTCATCACTCATTTTGCTGGTTGGCAGAAAATATGCAGGTTTTGCAAGTGATAATAACCGAGTCTCCACTTGAAAGTTAAAGAGCACTAAAAGGTGCTAAATGGAAGATAAATATATAACATTCTTCCGTCCATCTTCCAATTAAATTGCACTAGACCCCAATAAAGATTTTATTTATTTTTTTTGTATTGCATAGAATGATTACATGTCAAGGTTAAAAAGACCAAATTTGACATTAGCCCATCTTTATCACAATGAAAAACAAGTACAACTGAAATGAAGCATTCATTTATACTGCAATATTGGTCTCCTCTCCACCTTTATACTTCATACAATTAACACATTAATACACAACAATGAAACTAATTACATTTTTAATATTACACATAATAAACTCAGATTGCCGGCTAATGTTAGATTTATACAGAGTTTAAAGAGGAACTATCACAATTCTGTGAATTACACTAGTGAATAAAACACAAAAAACAAAATCACCTACAACTTGTTAACATTGTTTAATTTTCTTTGTGAAGTTGTCTGGGTGCAGTGTCCCTCAGGTTTTAACCCTTCAGACGCAAACATAGCAGTTTCAGAGAAACTGCTATGTTTACATTTGGGGTTAAGCCAGCCTCTAGTGGCTGTCTTCCATACAGCCACTAGAGGTGCATCTGCGACGCTGGAGGCATATTATGCCTTCATCGCGCAGTACGTCCATAGGAAAGCATTTAAAAATGCTTTCCTATTGAAAGCTTGAATGCGCGCGCGGCTCTGCTGACGTCGGACGGGGGGAGCTGACGTTGGCAGGGTAGGAGAGGTCACCAGTGCAGAGGGAGCCCGACGCTGGAATAAGGTAAGCTGCTGAATGGGTTTTAACCCCTTCAGTGCCATGGGAGGGGAACCCTGAGAATGGGGGCACCCTCAGGGCACTATATTGTCAGGAAAACTGCTATGTTTTCCTGACCCTATAGTGATCCTTTAAATTGATATGTTAGATTTAGCAAATTACATCAAAGTCCAGTTCAGACAAGGCAAAGTTAGGGCAAACATAGCAACTAAAGAGGAGAAACTGAAGCATGGTTTAATTTATTTTTTTCTGTGTACGCTTTCTGAAGGTTTACTGCCAAGCACAAAGGACAGAGCTTACAACGAGTGACAGGAAGTTGAGTTTGAGAAAGCCTGCTGCAGGGTATAAATGTGAGAATTTCTACATTTAATATTTTCACTAAAACATATTTGTTAGATATCACAGTCCCAATTTCGGCAGGACTGTCCCGACTTTGACGCTGATTTAATATTGTTGGATAAGCTTTCCAAATGAACCATATTTGTGGATATGGGCGTAGGAACCCAAAAAAATCTGGGGGGGATAGCATTTTTACTCACCGGGTATATTCTTATTCCATAAACTAGGAGTTGTTTATCCCATTGTACAGCGCTGCGGAATTTGCAGTCGCTATATAAATGATTAAATAATAACTTTAAAGGGTCACTACAGGGAAAGGATTTTACTTACCTGGATACAGCGCCGGGATCCTCTCTTGGTCTCGGAGTAGGTGGATAATATCTATCTCCTTGAACACTCCCTCTAATATTCCTACCGTTCCCTCCAAAACCTCATCTTCCTCTATAACTACCACTATAACCTCCCCGTACTCTTCTCTCTCCTTGTCTATTATTTTCCTAATGCTCTCTCTGTGGACACTCATGCTTCCAATGTCCTTCCTCTCTAGAAAACGCACATTGATTCCTACTTAAAGGTCCCTTACTCAGCCTTTTCTCGACTCCTTTATTCACTTCCCTTCCCTGTCTTTCCACACTTGTGATAGCTACCGCTAGCATATCTGCCTTATTCCTCATTTTACGTTCTTCCTCCCGCTTTAGCTCAGTTTCCCTATTCATATACACTTTATTTGCGATCTCCATTAGCTGTGATATGGACATCCCTACAAATGCCTCTAACTTTTGCTATTTTCTTTTAATATCACCTTGGGCCTGGCTTACAAATGAGTTAATCATTCGAGAATTCTCAGGGGCCTCTGGATTAAGAGGAGTATACAATCTATATGACTCCAATAATCTTTCATAAAAGGCACACGGTGACTTTTGCAACACCTCAGCCATTTTGACATATTGATTGCCTTCTTCTCTCCTGCCTTCATGCCAGCAATAATGGCTTCCCGATAAGCCCTTAATTGGGGCATGTCAGCACCATTCACATTCCAATTTGGGTCAACATTTGGATAGTGGGCCCATGCAGCTGGACTGGCCTGATTTTGAGTACGGGCCATTTCCTCAAGCGCTTTAATTGCTGCTTGATTAATCTGGGTCCTTTCCTCACAATTAAATAAAGTAAATAATAATTGCTGGCAATCGGCCCAGGTGGGATTGTGTGTTTGTACAACAGAGGTAACCAAATCTGTCATGACTTGAGGTTTATCGGTATACGAAGAGTTATGAGTCTTCCAATTAAATAGATCAGTTGTAGTGAAGGGGACATAGACAAAAACTGGATCTGCCCGTTGTATTTGGCCATTTTCATCAACGTGTGTTGGAGAGGCATTTGGTAATGTCGGGGTTGAAGGGAACCAGTCATCTGTCAGGTTAATATAGGACTTCGGCGAGGCTGTTTTATAGTAAGTTCCAGTCTAGGGGTAGTAAGGTAAGGAGAATGAGGTGGGTTAATTTTACTGGGCGGAAGTTCAGTCAACAGGATGTTGCGGGCCGGGCTGGGAGGAGCCTGACCAGGAACCAGAAGTGACGTTAATTTCGGATATATAGAACCAGTGGAGGTAGGTACCGGAAGGGGAGGACTCAGGGCAAGTGGGCTGAGCTCTAAACTAGATGAATGAGTGGGCAGGGACAATGGGAAAGGGGGAGTGTCAACACCAGCAGCACCTCCTCTAACCTTAGAGGAGGAGTAAGGGGGTGGGGAGGGAAGTTCAGACTCAGAGGGAGAGTCTAAAATGGGCGGCGAGTCCTGGCCACCATGAGGCGACATTGCTCCTTGTGGCATACCTTAATCCATTTGGGCAATTCTTCCACAATCTGTTTCCAATAATCAATATACGGAAACTGATCATAGAATTCAGGTCTACTAGATACAACCGCGTGCACACGTTGCACTAGAGTTAGATCAAGACTACCACGTGGAGGCCATGCGGTCACCAAGGTAGGCCACTCTCTACTACATAATGTAGTCAAACACTTTGGGGATAATTTCACCCTCAAATCACAAACTTTATATCCCTTTGCAAAGTTTTTCAACATACACGTCAAGAGATCAACAATCTGTGAGTCAGACGCACCCATACTGGCAACAGAGCAGCTAATACAAAGAAACACAATACCCCAAACACACTTCCAACGATCACACTTGTTTCCCTGGCAACAGCACCACGTGGCACAGTTGCTAGGCCAAACACACACACATGAAAACACGCAAAGAATTCTCGTACATACAGTGATATCACGACGTCTCACTCACAAAGATTTACCAAACACTAGATACTTATCTCTGTAACTAAAAATCAAACCCTACAATTATCCACATTATAAATCAACTTTTAACTAACCGACTATATCACATTCTAGTAACCTCATCTTTACAATCAGTGGTTATGGTACAGTTAGCAAGTGGTTATAATACAGTTTTAAAGTCACAGATCAGTTAGTAACAGTTACACATATAACATAAGACAACAGTTTTTAGTAATTTTTATACAACGTCAGTAGTTATAGTACATGTTAATGGTTATATTACTGTGCGCTATTATACAGTATATACACACAATTTACACTCCCACTAGACGGCAGAGCTCAAGCTTTCTAGCAGGACATACAATTCACCAATTCACAAACTACAGTATATTTAACAACATTTCCAATAATCCCAACTATTCTAATTGGCCAGCAACTCGAGAACTATCAAACTATTTACACCAGGATTCGGTTAGTCTACACTGCCCAAGCACCACATATAGCGAACTAGTGGGTGGAATTTACAACAGTACCCATTTAGTCTATCTACTCTATCAATAGTCTAGTGGCTGAATTTACAACCTGGCACACTTAGCCAAGATAGGTTGAGAACTAGCACACGGAATGTACACCAAAATCTGCTTAGTCTCGCCGGCCTCCCCGACCTAGCAACCGAAATTTACACCTAGACATGTTAGTCAAGACAGGACACCAGTGTCCGGCATAAACTATTTACACCAATATTTAGCCTGACCCAAACCACCTATATTAGACGGGCTGACTACAGAGCGTCTAATTTCCAGATAAGCGGTGCACCTTTGCTTTTTCCCTTCAGAGGGAGGGGGCAATCCAATAACCGGTTCCAAATATAAAACCCCTTGTGGGCCTACCGCTCTAACGGTATCAGTCTTACCTCTTCGTTCCTGAACCTGGGCTCACACTCATCGACTGAGCACCCCGGTACTTACTACGTAAAGGCCGATGATCTCCTGGGCAAAGCAGCCCAGTGGCGCCGAGATGAAGGGATGTCCACGCAAAAGTTCAGGGCTGCTGCCGTACAGAAAGTTGGTAAAAGGTTTACCGTCTCAAATCTCTGCGCCAGCTTCCGTGCGATGAGATTCCCGGACCCAATGCACCAAAGATGTAACCGAGTTTTTTTAAAACACCTAACCTATGGAAAAATAATGGGGGTTTATGTATATGATCATACATTGCATATGCCTGCCACAATGCCAATGTTCCCCAATACTGGCAGGTCCTATCTTACCAATGCCTACTCGTATGAGATTAATGCACTTATTCAGAAAATGCATCTTTCTGGTACTCTCTACAATGTAATTTAATAGGGCCATGAAATAAGGGAACCTGTAAAAGGGAGGAGTTTGTCTGGACTCCCAAATATTGATATATATGAAGCCAAGAGGGCTGCAATCATATGAACATGCATACATTATAAGGGTGCTGCTGAGACCAATTCATATAATTTATATGTACAATGATGGTCAAAAGTTTGGGGTCACTTAGAAATTTCCTTAGAAATGTATGAACACATACATATGTTGCTTTCATCAAAGAATCCTCACTGTGCAACAATTATAATCATGCAGACCTTTGGCAATATAGGTTTCAGTTTGTTGAAGTAAACTGAAGAGTATTCGGCCAATGATTCCCAAAAGTTAAATTTGCTTGATTTATTTACTGTACAGTCAAGCTGCTCCCTCAACAGCTCAAAAAGGTTGAGATTTGGTGACTGTGCTGGTCACTCCATTAAAGGCAGCTTACCAGCTGACTTCCTAAATGGTTCTTGCATAGTGTAGATGTGGCAAAGATGCCTCTGCGACAAGCTCCTGGAGGTGCCTGCTGGCTAGCCTCCTGCCCAAAGACTATGGGCCATGTAAAAGACATATTAAAAGACTTTGTTGGTGGGATTTCCCTGTATGGTTCAGGAAACCCACGAACTGCGGACATAGAAACATAGAAACATAGAATGTGACGGCAGATAAGAACCATTCGGCCCATCTAGTCTGCCCAATTTTCTAAATACTTTCATTAGTCCCTAGTCTTATCTTATAGTTAGGATAGCCTTATGCCTATCCCACGCATGCTTAAACTCCTTTACTGTGTTAACCTCTACCACTTCAGCTGGAAGGCTATTCCATGCATCCACTACCCTCTCAGTAAAGTAATACTTCCTGATATTATTTTTAAACCTTTGTCCCTCTAATTTAAGACTATGTCCTCTTGTTGTGGTAGTTTTTCTTCTTTTTAAATATAGTCTCCTCCTTTACTGTGTTGATTCCCTTTATATATTTAAATGTTTCTATCATATCCCCCCTGTCTCGTCTTTCCTCCAAGCTATACATGTTAAGATCCTTTAACCTTTCCTGGTAAGTTTTATCCCGCAATCCATGAACCAGTTTAGTAGCCCTTCTCTGAACCCTCTCTAAGGTATCAATATCCTTCTGAAGATACGGTCTCCAGTACTGTGTACAATACTCCAAGTGAGGTCTCACCAGTGTTCTGTACAATGGCATGAGCACTTCCCTCTTTCTACTGCTAATACCTCTCCCTATACAACCAAGCATTCTGCTAGCATTTCCTGCTGCTCTATTACATTGTCTGCCTACCTTTAAGTCATCAGAAATAATCACCCCTAAATCCCTTTCCTCATATGTTGAGGTTAGAACTCTATCAAATATTCTGTACTCTGCCCTTGGGTTTTTACGTCCAAGATGCATTATCTTGCACTTATCCACATTAAATGTCAGTTGCCACAATTCTGACCATTTTTCTAGTTTACCTAAATCATTTGTCATTTGGCTTATCCCTCCTGGAACATCAACCCTGTTACATATCTTAGTATCATCAGCAAAAAGACATACCTTACCATCAAGACCTTCTGCAATATCACTAATAAAAATATTAAAGAGAATGGGTCCAAGTACAGATCCCTGAGGTACCCCACTAGTGACAAGTCCAAGCTTCGAATATATTCCATTAACTACAACCCTCTGTTGCCTGTCACTCAGCCACTGCCTTACCCATTCAACAATATTGGAATCCAAACTTAAAGATTGCAGTTTATTGATAAACCTTCTATGTGCAACAGTGTCAAAAGCCTTACTGAAATCTAGGTAAGCAATGTCTACTGCACCACCCTGATCTATAATTTTAGTTACCCAATCAAAAAAAATCAAATAAGATTTGTTTGGCATGATCTCCCTGAAGTAAACCCATGTTGTCTCTGATCTTGAAATCCATGTGTTTTTAGATGTTCATCAATCCTATCCTTTAACACGGCTTCCATCACTTTCCCCACTACTGAAGTAAGGCTTACTGGCCTATAGTTGCCGACTCCTCCCTATTACCTTTCTTGTAAATGGGCACAACATTCGCTAACTTCCAATCTTCTGGGACTACTCCTGTTAACAATGATTGGTTAAATAAATCTGTTAATGGTTTTGCTAGTACACCACTAAGCTCTTTTAATAGCTTTGGGTGTATTCCATCAGGTCCCATTGACTTATTTGTCTTTACTTTTGACCATCCGCATGCTTGTTAACCACACTGACACCTTAATAACAATTCACACCTCAGGGTTCTAAGTGTTCTTCTGGGTGGCCGCCATTCATATTCACAAACACATGGTGGTGGACAACTTGTTTGCATGAACGCAGGCTTGAACGCAGGCAGCTGTGTTTGGTCGTTGTGTTCATGGAACTCAAATCAGACTCTGTAATTCGCGAATACCACTGAACTTCCATAATCGCCTGCATTCGTTTCCTTACATCTTAGAAGAGCTCTGTTTGATGAAATAGTTTATTTGGATTAGGTGATCAAGCTCCATGTTACAACTATAGACTATGTTCGGTAGTTTGTTAATTTTTATGCTCCTGAAATTGACCAACCGCTACCACTTTTCTTATGGAACTATTTTGGGCAGAAGTCACGTGTGCAGTCAGTCAAAAGTTGACTTCCATGGAGAATCCAAACCACTGAACCGATCTGAGTGATTTTTGGATGTGTTGGTCACTCAGATCGTTACTCTGGTGGGGTTTCCATGTATTTTGGGGGTACTGTTGGGGTGTTTGAGAATTGTATGTTTTTCTCTACCTGGAGATAATTGAGTTTGTACTGTTCCTGACTCAATTATCTTTCAGGCTCAGGCTGTTTGTATAAATTCTGTGACTGTGCTTCCATTAAATAGATCACTTCCCAGTGTTAGGTCTCAGCTAATGTGTGGGGAGGTGGAATGCTATACTCTCTGCTACGAGAGTTCTAGCAACTGGGAGCTGGATCCTGGACCCTAGTCCATGGTGGGAAGAAGAGGCGAAACTCCAGCCAAGCTGAAGATGCTAGGGTCAGGAAGTGCTTATGTTGTCCCAGCAAAGTGCTTATGGTAGCTCCTAATAACTAGGAAGCACGTTTGGTGGAGGTACCCAGACGGGGTACCAGGCGGTCCGCCACAGTAGATATGTGCTTTAGGTCATTATTCTGTTGTAGCAGTAAATATGCTCTAATCAAGCACCATCCATAAGGCATGGCGTAACAAAATGGAGTGATAGCCTGTCTTTTTTACAATGTACACATCTTCCACTTTATCACCATCAAAGCACCCCCAGGCCATCATATTGCCTCCACCATGCTTGACAGATGGTGTCAAGCACTCCTCCAGCATGTTTTTATTTGGTTTGCATCTCAAACATTTTCTTTGTATAAAATGCTTAAGGTCTCTAGTTTCACAAGTTTGCATTGTTTTGCAAATTATTCTGTTCCTCTAATTACAGCTAGACTATCTCTCCAGGAATGTTCAGCCTCTGTTAATTATCACGTTGTAATGCTTTTACAACAGCCTTAGGCACTAATTGGGCTTCTTCTTTGCTAATATCCGTACAGCTCCAACAAAATGGCAATAACAAAGTAGAAATGGAAGCAACTCTATCTCTAGAAGAAGAAAGAGCTTTCTGCTGCTCTTTCTTATATGATACCCAGCTGTGCTGTCTTCCTCAACGTAATTCCATTAGGCAAATGAGGCTGTAATTATCACTCACTGTATGGAATATTCTTGCTAATGGAGAACATCTGTTAATAATAACAATGAAATTGGAACCTTAAGTGAGCATCACAAGAACTATTCATCGCCTGAGGTTTTTCAGCAGAACAGCACACTAACGCATTAATTCAATGTCACATTGAGCAGACCATTTTCTCAATGATTGTTTTGTACCTGGCTACAAAGTGTTTCAAAAGCTTTTGTATCATCAAAGAGAGAAATGGTTACTTGAAACTGTAGGACGGTCCATGTTCCAGCTTTTATCAACTTGTAGAGATGCTATAATATAAGTGTGCTGAGCAGCAAATTATAGGGTACTCAAATTGCCCCCATTGGCACCAGTACGGTCTGGAAATATATCAGCTATTCTTGGCTTCTGCTTCAGCTGCAAGTTCATTGCACATTACTGATATTTACAGAGAGAAACTGTGTCCATGATACATATCATGTTGGAATCTTTACTTACAGTGGCATTTTGTCAGTGAATATATTTCACCATCAACTCCATAATTGGTAAAAAAAAGAAAAAGCACAATTTTATCATAGAAAACCCGTCCTCTCAGCATTATCATGGAGCTTAGCTTTAACTGGTAGCTAAGGCTCAGATATGGAGCAGTGTGTAGTGGGGGCAGGGATATGGCATTTCAGATCACTAGTAACTGTCTCTCGAACTTCTCTTCTGCCCTTGATTGCAATCTGTAATAAATGGCATCTGAAGTAGGACTGCCTGAAGGGAAGTAAAGGGTAGGGACAAGGAATATTTCTGAATGTTACTGTGGTGGGAAGATGTTGGGCACCTGCATTGTTTAGTGTCTGACTGTGTGTGTACTTTATGTCAGTTTGACAGTGTATGTGTATCTATATATGTCTGTGTGTCTAGTCGAGAGTGTGTGAGAATGAGTATGTCTGGTTGTGTAATAAGTTGAAACAAAAAATGTGGATGAGATCTAAAATCCCAACCACAAACGATGCCGCAACACCAAGTTTTGTAGTATCATTGGTATCAGGTAGATTCTTAGTGCATAGATAAGAATCCTGAGATCATATGGTTAATGGGGTTTAGATCCTGGTGCTTGAATTTTCCCAATCATAGAAAATATCTTACAATATAAATACAATAGTCCACAAACTGGGTTGAGCCCCTATAGTCCATAGAGAAAAAATAATGGAGGATATGTTTACCAGATATTATCTCACAATATAAATACAATAGTCTGCACACTGGGTTGAGCCACCATAGTCCATAGAGAAAATTAAATGGAGGATATGGAAAGTATGAAAAAAGTGCACATTTATTGGTATAAAAAAAGGACATAAACAAATGGCATTAGATTGTCATGGCAGTCCTCATAGGTACGCGAGGGTTCATGAGGGCTGCCATGACAATCTAATGCCATTTGTTTATGTCCTTTTTTTATACCTATAAATGTGCACTTTCTTCATACTTTCCAAATTCTCCATTTAATTTTCTCTATGGACTATGGTGGCTCAACCCAGTGTGCAGACTATTGTATTTATATTGTGAGATAATATCTGGCTATGTGTCTGTTTAACAATGTGTGTATGTATCTATTGTGTGAGTTTCTATGTCTGGCTGTGTGTCTGTGTATCTAACAGTGGGTGCATCTAACTATATTTGTGCATTTGTAGGTTTGGATTTGTGTCAGTTAGGTGCTTTGTGTATCAGTCTGTGACTGTGTGTATGTGTGTGTGTGTGTGTGTGAATGATAGTGTATGAGAGTGTGTTTATGTCCAACTATGTGTCAGTTTAACGCAGTGTGTGCGCATCTGTATGTGTTGCATGTGTGTTGACAGAGAAAATGTATGAATATTTGCCTAACAGAGTGTGTATGTCTAACATTGAATACTTGTGTATGCATGTGCATTTGAGATTGTGTATTTGTGACTGGCAGTGCGTATGTGTGCATTCTGAAAGTGTGTGTGTGTGCACATGTCACTTTATGTGTATGTATCTGTGTGTGTGGCAATGAGTGTGTGTCTAGGGGAAGGTTCCCAGTCAATATTTTTAAGGGACTTTGAGATTTCTGATGGCAGCCCTGGTCACATCCACTGAGCTGATCAGCAACAATTCTCTTCAGCTATTATATCTAAGTACAATTGACTTTCTCACCACTCCACAAATTTCCAACTACTTTAAATTAATATAGTAAACAGTGATTGGGATGCTGCCTAAATTACAAACAACCCTGAAACTCTGTACAAGATATTATGCAACAGTGACAACGTTTTAAGGTTGTTGTTTTTTTTTTTTTTTTTGCCCATCCTTCATTTATATGCAATTGTTTAAGATTTTGTAAACAGTTCTCCTAGAAAATGGCATTTATCTGCCTGTCCATGGCTAATATGGATTGTGTTAAAGATTACCTCTGAGATCATTGCCTTTTCCAGAATTGCTCTTTAAAACAGATACATGAAAGCAGAATACAAATGAATCTTTGGGAGTGTTGTTGTCAGCCTTACAGCAGCATCACTTAATGCTCTAAAACGTTTTGCATTATCTTAACAGTTGTAAACTGAATACAGAGTACATGCACATTTAATTTGTAAAAATACTTAGTTATTATTCACCCAGCACTTGGCTTCTTCCCATAAATAACTGAGCGACAATGCTATCATTTTATATGCCAGACTCATACAAGTCTTCATTATGGAAGTAATCTCTTGACTATCTCTGAATTAAAAGAATTGAATTATTGGCACCACTATGACTATGACTATGACTATGTAGTGGAAAGATAAATATACTTATATATTTGTCTGTTTGATTGGAACACACGTAATGCCAACCATTTAACACTGGTTTATTGAACTAAAGTAGATTTACAAAGAAAATAAAGCCTAAAATACATTTCACACAGATGCTTGGTACTTATAGCAGAACTCTAAAACATGGACATTCCAGACTTGATTTCGATAGTTATGGCAAATGTCATCTAACAACAGATGTAGTACTACATATTGAATACTTCTTCTTAAAGAGATACAAACTATCAGTGAACTAATCAGAAATGTTACAAAATGATTTATATAGATTTATTATATTTATCATTAATTTTTTTTTTTACCTCTTAAATAATTTTTTTGGCTGGTTTTCCTTCCCCTGTTTTTAACTTTTATATTATTTGCACCCTGGAGGAAAGTACCTCAACAAATCTAATGAGACCTCTCCTTGGACCTATCTACAGATAACTAATAGGCCTTAAAAGTTGATGATTTGACAACTCAAAGCTGGCATTTACCATCCTGTTCAGATATTGAGAATTTAGAATTTGATATAAATTAATATTTTTTTTAATAATTCAGAATAAAAAAAATCAAACATTTTGAAGACCATTACTAACAAAATTAATTCTGCTCTAAAACTACCATGGGCATGTTATATTATGGAGTAGATACATCTTTACACAAAGCACATATTATCAGAGGCTTACAGGCAAGGTTATCTAAAGATGGTTCTTGATTTTTCTAGATTAAGAAATAATCAAATTATTCATTTTATTAAAATGGCTGCACAAAAAAATTCTACAGAGCTATGTAGCAGGGGAATAACAGAAAAAAACCATTACATTTTGTAAACAACTGCTAAAGGTTAAAACATTTTTGCATATATTTTTTTCAGACTTATAAGATTACATTGCTTGAGCAACCTTCTGCAGCACGAGTTTCAAATTCATTCTTCTTAGTAAAGAACTTTAAACACACTCATGCATTACATATTTACATATACATATTGTGATAAGGTGAATGGGGTGGTCTGTGAGGGAGTTTATATTTCAACTGAGTTGTTCAGAGAGGCATATGATTTTTAACCCCAGGGGGAGTGTGTGTTTCTATGTGTATATAACCAAAATGAATATTTAGTTATGGGCCCCTGGGGTGGAGCATTTGGAGAGCAGGGTGGGCCAGTGCTCCACTCCACAGTTTAGCGGTTTTCTTGGGAGACATAAATCCAGGCCAGGGCTTTTGGACTGTCTCCAACCCACTGCTCAGCTGCAGGTAATCAGCTGCAGCAGTGGGAATAAACCCCTCCCTGCAAGGCAGGTAAGGAGAGAATGTTTGTTTTCTCTCTTGAAGAGCTAGAAGCAGCAGGTTGACTAAACACTGGAGTGCTGAGAGCTGACAAAGACACTAGGTTGGTGAAACCAATATTATTTTGTTATAGTTTAACCCCTGAGAGATAGGGAATCTGATGTTAGTTAGTGCTCAGACGAGCTAGGTTTTTGTTTTATAGGGATTTGTGTTATATTTATGTTTTCATTTACTGCAGTCTCTGTGGTGAAGCTCAACAATAAAGTACCTGGAATTAAGTTACTTTTAAAGACTGTGCATGTTTGAACCCTAGAGGACCGTGCTATCTGCAACCAAGGATCACAATATGGTGGAGAATGCAGGCACAGTAGCACATTGAGGGTCTGTGGGTGTGCCAGTCATCCAGTAGTCTGCTTGAAGACTTTTATTTTGGCAGACCTGTTAAACAAGTAGCCTGTACCTTTAAGACTGTTACCTGCTTGGTGCTATAATGGAGGAACTGATGAAAACTCTGGTACAGGCAACCGCTGTACAACAAGAAACAAATAGTCTACTGGTTACACAGGTTGAGAACCTGAAGAAAAGCCCAGCAGATGGATAGAGCTGCCCTTACTGATGTGTTGCAGAGAGTGATATTGCCATCTGCAGGGAGCTCCCCTGGGGAAAGGGGATCCTGTATCCGTGCCACTGACTTCCTGCATAAGATGACCGAGATAGATGATGTGGAGGCTTATCTCACCATTTTCGAGAGGGTTGCTGCCCGGGAAAGATGGCCATTGGACCAGTGGGCGGGGCTTCTAGCTCCATGCTTGAGTGGGGAGTGCCAAAAAGCCTATGAAGACCACCCGACAGCCCAGAGGAAAGCATTGCTGACATTGAGAGGTGGCCACTCAAGGCTGAGCAAGCAGAGGATACCCCTGGGGAGGAAACCAGGCAAAGGAAAGATGAGCTAAACCGGGAGTCTGGGCCTCTGGCACAAGAACAGCGCTCCATACGAGACCAGACTGAGAAAAAACTCAGATGCTTCAACTGCCATGAGCCTGGACATTTTGCACGTAACTGTCCAGAGAATGAAGAGCCCATGCAGTGTGATGTAGGAACAAGGGCTCTGCATAGGACTGTATTGACTTGCTCAAAGATGTGTGTGGTGACTAGTGCTATTAATGCAACACATTTAATAATGGTGAGGGTGGAAGGAAAGAATGTACAAGCTCTGATTGATTCAGGGAGTGAGGTTACCTTGATAAAAAGTGTTCTGCTCCAGCCAGGGAAATTAGATACCAGACAAGTGATTGATATAAATGGTGACACCCACACATACCCCATGGCAGAGGTTGAGTTTAGCACCGAGGTAGGACAGGTTAAATGCTCTGCCACCTATGGGAAAAGTGCTCTGCTCATCCGAAAATGCACTCTGAGGAGCTACCCGGGGTAGAATGTATAGATAATATTTTTCCTTTCTCCGACATAGAATGTGAATTGGGTACCGAGCAAGAGACACCCTTGGTGTGCCTGGGTAATGAGGTAGAACCTCCCCATACTGAAGACCCTACTGAAGAAGTGGAGTTTCAGGATATCAGAGTCCCCCCTGGTAACTTCCAAGCAGCCCAATGGGAAGATATGTCCCTGACAGCAGCAAGAGAGAATGTGCAAATAGTGGAGGGTACAAGGGTGGACCCTGACAAGCCCTTAAACATTCCTTATTTCATGGTGAAAAATAATCTGCTGTATCGAGTAGAGAAGAAAGGGGAAGAGGAGGCAGAACAGTTCTTCCCCAATCTCACCGAAACACTGTTTTAAAGCTAGCCCATAGCCATGTGTTAGGTGGGCACCTTGGTTTTGAAAAAACGAGGGAATGAATTCTGACCCGATTCTATTGGCCAGGGGTATTTTTGGCAATAAAGAGGTTTTGTAAATCCTGCCCAGAGTGCCAACTGAAAGCTCCACATAAGGGCTTTCGTAGTCCATTGGTACCCCTTCCCATCATAGAGGTTCCATTCGAAAGAATAGCAATGGACCTGATGGGGCTGTTGCCTAGGTCCGCTGACATCAGTACATTTTAGTTGTTGTTGATTATGCAACTCGGTATCCAGAGGCAGTACCTCTACGGAATGCCACCTCTAAAAATGTTGCAAGGGAATTGCTGATGATGTTTAGCAGGATGGGTATACCAAAGGAAATTCTCACAGATCAGGTAACCCCTTTTATGTAAAAAATCATGCGTGATTTGTGCAAATTGCTCAGAATCAAGCAACTGAAAACCTCAGTATATCATCCGCAAACTGATGGATTAGTGGAGAGGTTTAATAAAACTTTAAAGGCTATGCTGCGGAAGGTGATAGACAAGGATGGAAAAACTGGGATTATCTCATACCCTACTTGATGTTTTCTATTAGAGAAGTCCCACAAGCTTCCACTGGGTTTTCACCTTTCGAGTTGATGTATGGTAGGCATCCAAGAGGCATACTGGATGTTGCCAAGGAAACATGGGAACAAGAGCATACCCCCCATCATAATCTTGTAGAGCATGTAGCTCAAATGCAAGAGCGAATCGAAGTAGTAATTCCCATAGTTAGGGAAAACATGGAAAAGGCCCAGAGAGCCCAACTAGCAAGCTATAACTGGAATGCAAGGCTACGGGTATTCAAACCAGGTGACAGGGTTCTAGTTCTCATTCCCACGGTAGAAAGCAAGTTCTTAGCCAGCTGGCAAGGGCCATATGAAATCACTGAGCAGGTCAGTGACGTGAACTATAAAGTAAGACAGCCAGGCAGACATATCATATCATATAAATTTATTGAAGCCATGGGTAGAACGAGAGGTTCTCATCATGGCCAGAGATAAACCCACTCAAGCCACTCGTGAGCAGGGTCCGGAGGTGCATATCGCTGATACTCTTGCCCCCCATCAAAAACAGGAAGTCAGGGAGTTTGTGTCTAAAAATAGGGATGTGTTTTCCCCAATACCAGGGAAAACACATATAATCAAGCACGATATCCTAACTGAACCTGGGAAGAAGATCAATCTGAAGCCCTACAGGATACCTGAGGCTAGACGTGAAGCAGTTAGTGCAGAGGTTAAAAAGATGCTTGAGTTGAGGGTGACTTAAGTGTCACAAAGTGAGTGGAACAACCCAATTGTGTTAGTGCCCAAACCAAATGGGGAAATAAGTTTCTGTAATGATTTCCGTAAGCTAAATGATATCTCTAAGTTTGATGCCTACCCGATGCCTCGTGTGGATGAGCTAATAGGGCGATTAGGTAAGGCCAGATATCTGAGCACCTTGGACCTCACCAAGGGATACTGGCAGGTACCCCTGACAGAGAAAGCAAAAGAGAAAATCGTGTTTTCTACCCCTGATGGGTTGTTCCAATATAAAGTACTGCCATTTGGGTTGCATGGTGCCCCAGCCACGTTTCAACGTATGATGGATAAGATACTTGACTCCAACAGGGAGTATGCAGCCGCCTACCTGGATGATGTGGTGATTCACAGTGCGAACTGGGAAACCCACTTGATGAAGGTTCAGGCAGTTGTGGATAGTATAAGGTCTGCTGGTTTGACAGCTAACCCTGCTAAGTGTTCTTTAGAGCTAGAAGAAGCAAAATATTTGGGTTACACTATCGGGCAGGGACTCCTTAAACCACAAGAGAGTAAGGTGGCGGCCATCACCAGTTGGCCACGTCCTGTAACTAAAAAGCAAGTCAGGGCTTTTTTAGGCTTAACCATCTACTATCGCAGGTTCATCCCTGGGTACGCTACCATTGCCAACCCATTGACTGAACTTACTAAGGCAAAAGGCCTGGTTATGGTTAAGTGGACTCCGGAAGCGGAGCATGCCTTTCAAGTCTTGAAGGGAGCCTTGTGTGCTGACCCTGTTTTGGTGGTTCCGGATTTCCCTAAACCATTTGTGGTACAGACCGATGCGTCTGATGTGGGCCTTTGCTGTCTATGGTCCTAGGCCGCTCGCCCCGATGGTTCTGAGCTGGGGAGGGGGATATGTGATAAGGTGAATGGGGTGGTCTGTGAGGGAGTTTATATTTCAACTGAATTGTTCAGAGAGGCATATGATTTTTAAACCCAGGGAGAGTGTGTGTTTCTGTGTGTATATAACCGAAATGAATATTTAGTTATGGGCCCTTGGGCTGGAGAGCAGGGTGGGCCAGTGCTCCACTCCACAGTTTAGCGGATTTCTTGGGAGACATAGATCCAGGCCAGGGTTTTTGGACTGTCTCCAACCCACTGCTCAGCTGCAGGTAATCAGCTGTAGCAGTGGGAATAAACTCCTCCCTGTTAGGCAGGTAAGGGGAGAATGTTTGTTTTCTCTCTTGAAGAGCTAGAAGCAGCAGGCTGACTAAACACTGGAGTGCTGAGAGCTGACAAAGACACTAGGTTGGTGAAACCAATATTATTTTGTTATAGTTTAACCCCTGAGAGATAGGGAATCTGATGTTAGTTAGTGCTCAGACGAGCTAGGTTTTTGTTTTATAGGGATTTGTGTTATATTTATGTTTTCATTTACTGCAGTCTCTGTGGTGAAGCTCAACGATAAAGTACCTGGAATTAAGTTACTTTTAAAGACTGTGCATGTTTCTACCCTAGAGGACCGTGCTATCTGCAACCAAGGATCACAATATGTACACCGCTACGTAATTTGTTGGCGCTATATAAATAATATAATAATAATAATAATATCCTTTAAGAAAAGAACCAGGTCCCCTTAAACTAGACTGTGACTATTGCACTAATTTCTGTTCCAGTTTCTTGTCTTCTGTAAAACAATATGTATTCTGTCATTAAGGTCAGATGCTTAGTGAGTGATAAGGCCAAATGAGTTTTTGTCTTGGTCACATTAAGCAAACATCAGTCATGTGTGTTCTCATGTAAGAAAGGTGAGGCACTTAAAATGTCATCCATTCCATCATCTCACTAACAGACACTTGATCTTCAGCTTCTCATATTTATCTGAAAATCACTGCTTGAGATGAGCTAACATTCCATAAATTGATTCAACAAATATGAGAAGGAAATACCTTTAACCCCTTCAGACCGGAGGGTGTACTATTACGCCCTATTTTAGGCGGCTCTAAATGCCGCTGGGTGTAATAGTACGCCCTCCGGTCTTTCATTACTTCCCAGGGAGTCCCGCACAGCAGATCTTCCTCCTGGCAGCCCCCCCGGCCATGTGAGAGTAAGGTCCTTGCGAGGACCTCACAATCACATGGCCGGGATAGCTGCCTCCTGCATTGCCAGCAGGGAGGCTGCCTGTAATGACAGATATTTCCCCTTGTAACGGACCGTTTTGCACACAAGGGGTAAAAACCGTTTAGGCGATCGTCCTCTTCTCAGAGATGCAGGCACAGCTACTGTAGAACACCAAACTCAATAACCGCCAATAATGGAATGCTCCAATCTCCCGAACGGTATACAGTATAGCACTCCAAACACACGAACTGGAAACATACGAATCGCTGCTAGCAGACGAATAGGAAAAGCACCCAAGCGGCTTACACTCCTAGCAATCAGTCTCTATCAGCGTTCAGTAAATCCCCCCCCAAAGACGAGACAAGGCTCCGTGTTGGGGGGTCAAGCAGTGGTCTGGTTTATTGAGGGCTACCTGCCCACAGGGCCGGATTATCATAGGGGCTGATGGAGCTGTAGCTCCAGGCCCAGGCCATGGAATAGGCCCATTTAAAAAAAAAAAAATTTAAAAAAAAAATATTTTTACACACTACTCTTAGGTTTGCCACCTGACTGGTATTTTACTGGCACAGCTGGTATTTGAGGCTGCCTGGCTGTGTAGGTATTGCAGTAATACTGGCAATACAAATGCAGGTATTTTTCTCAGTATAAATGGAGATTACTCTGCAATACCAGCACCAGCCAGTAGGGGTCACTGTGTGTGGAGAGAGGCAGCGATATGAAGTTACAGCATATCCCTCCCTGCCTCTCTCTACTACTCATTGATCCATAGGGAAGCAGCTACACAGCACAGAGAATCCAGACAGCAGCTCAGGTAAGTGAGGGATGTGGGGAAAGGCAGCAGGGAGACATGGGGTCACTGAGACACTAGGGGACACTGGGAGACACGGGGACACTGAGACACATGGGGACGCTGTGAGACATAGGGACATTGGGAGACACTGAGACATTGGGACATGGAGACACTAGGGACACAGTGTCCCCATGTCCCTCAGCCAGTGTCCCTAGTGGCTCAGTGTCCACATGGCTCCCAGTTTCCCCTAGTCTCCCAGTGTCTGTGTCCCCATGTCTCTGTGTCCCTAGTGACTCAGAGTCCCCATGTCTCCCAGTGTCACCATGTCTCCCAGCTAGTGTCCTCAGGTCTCCCAGTGTGTGTCCCCATGTCTCTCAGTGTCCCCATGTGTCCCCATGTCTATGTCCACAAGTGTCCCTAGTGTCTCAGTGTCCCCATGTCTCCCAGTGTCCCCATGTCTCTCAATGTCCCTAGTGTCTTAGTGTCCCCAAATGTCTCTGTGTCCCTAGTGTCTCAGTGTCCCCATTTCTCCCAGTGTCTCCAAATGTCTGTGTCCCCATGTCTCCCAGTGTCCCCATGTCTCACTGTGTCCCCTAGTATCCTAGTCACATGGGGACACTGGGAGAAATGGGGACACTGGGAGACTGTGGGACTGGGCGACATGGGGACACTGACACTGTGATACATAGGGACCCTGAGACACTGGGTGACTTGCGAGACTGAGATATTGGTAGACAGGGAGACACTGGGAGAAATTCATCTATACAGGAGAATCAAATTGTGAGTAGTTTGTTGGTGATTTTTACAGAATGTTCTCTTATGTCACTCCTTGTGATTTACATCATGTGATGTCATGCATAACTAATTAATTATACAAATGATTAAGGCTGGTATTTTTCTTTCCAAGAAAGGTGGCAACCCTAACTACTCTTCACATACTCTTGCTTAAAGGAACACTATAGGGTCAGGAACACAATCATGTATTTCTGATCCTATTATGTAAAAAACACCATCTAGCCCACCCTTCCCCCATCTTGCCTCCCTAAATATAGTAAAATCTTACTTGTAGTCAAGTCTGCAGATGCTGGCTCTGCCTCTGAACTGACATCATCAGAAGTGGTGGTCTGTGCAAATTACAATGCTTCCCCATAAGATTGTCTGAGACTGTCAACTAGGCAGATCAGGGGCAGAGCCAGCACAAGTCAAACATAGCCCTTGCCAATCAGCATCTCCTTATAAAGATAAATTGAATCAATGCATCTGTATGAGGAAAGTTCAGTGTCTGCATGCAGAGGGTGGAGACACTGAATGGCAGTGCTGCAGACTAGGCAGTACTGCCCCAGGAAGCACCTCTAGCAGCCATCTAAGGAGTGGCTAGTGGAGTTATTTTCTCTGAAAAGACAGTGTATAATGCAAAAAGCCTGAAGGGAATGATTTTACTTACCAGAACAAATACAATAAGCTGTAGTTGTTCTGGTGACTATAGTGTCCTTTTAAGTTTGGAAGCTTAAGAAGGATGTATGGCAACAAAACTTGTGTGGACTGGCTGACAATAAAATTAGTTTAGGTAATGCAGACTTTGGTCTCTCTAACACTGTGGCATGTCCCCTTTCTTCTACACTCATTACATACACTTTTACTCTGTCCCAGGCTATATAACAGGAACTTCTGCCTGCTAGTAAGAAGGTAAGGAGTCAAGTGGACATGTGAGTGCTAGGGGACAGTCCTTAGAAAGAGTGGAGTAGGCGCATCATTTGATTAATTTATGCCAAGCTCAGGGTGCTGCCTGCATAGTATGCCCTTAGTTGGACAGCCTGCATGATTGGCAAGCAGCCTTCCAATTCTTTGGACAAACATGCCCCCTTTTTGGGCATGTTCACCCCTTTTGGCAGGTCTGGTCACATGATTTGCGCCAGTGGCCCACCTTTTTAACCCGCCCATTGACTTCCTGCTTCACAGGACACTGCTATTAGGGGGTATGGATTTACTTGAAAGATGAAAGCATACATTAGAGAGAGATTAACATAGAGTATATGTTTTCGTATAGCTGCATCCTTTCCCTCCAACACCATCTCCATCAGATACATGACGCTTGGGAGGTATGGTTGTTTTAGGGTTTTTGGTCGACAAGATTCTGTAATTAGGCCCATTATAATTGTCAGCTCCAGGCCCACTGGGCTCTTAATCTGGCCCTGCCTGCCCAGTATTTATGCACCTGGTGGACACTCCCCTAGGGGACCAAATGGGAGACTGTAACAAAAGACAGACAATCAGCCAAACAGGACACACAGTCACATTATATTCCCACAATGCATCCTGGCTTCCTCCCCTCTGCCCTGGAGATAATTGAGAAGTAATTCAATTATCTCCCAGGACAAAGGCAAATCGCCATTATGCACGTGGGGATACTAAAACAAGAATTACTATTAAAATACATTATATGGCATAACTTACAATAAAACTATACATTTAACATATCACCATGGTGCTCAGACCACACGAATGCAGTTTAATCGGCAGGCTATCTGGGTACTTTCACACCGAATACAATTGTAACACTAGAAGTCCCGAACGCTCTGTTGTTTGGTTCCCGAACGGGTTTGCAGACTTCCAGCCTCAGCGGGGCTTGGAAGACAAAAGTGTCCGCTTTTGGTGTCCTGCCGCTGGGTAGAACAAGCGCTGGCTACCTGGGGAGCTTCCATAACACCGCCATTGTGTGGCGGCTAGGTGTAACCGCGACCACCCAGTAATTGTCAATTAAGCTGCGGTTAACCGCAGCTTCAGGGAGGCTAATTGCCGGCACACTCCAGCTCCCAGGTGGTCTAGTCATTCGTTCGGTTGTTCGGTAGATTGAATCTACCGAACACCGAGCAGAAAAGCACAAAGAAGTCTTTTCTGCCAGGGAATAGTGATGTCGCGAACGTGAATTTTTCGGTTCGCGAACGGCGAACGCGAACTTCAGCAAATGTTCGCGAACCCGCGAACCGGGCGAACCGCCATAGACTTCAATGGGCAGGCGAATTTTAAAACCCACAGGGACTCTTATTGGTTGAAGGGGGGGGAGAGACCTACTCTCCTCCCCCCCCGGCCCCCACCCCTGGGCGGCGGGTGGGGGCCATAAAGATAATGAGGGGGGGACCTACTGTCCCCCCCGCCCCCACCCCTGCGCGGCGGGTGGGGGCCATATTGATAATGAGGGGGGGGACCTACTGTCCACCCCCCCTCCGGCCCCCACCCCTGCGCGGCGGGGGGGGCCATAGTGATAATGAGGGGGGGGACCTACTGTCCTCCCACCCTCCGGCCCCCACCCCTGGGCGGTGGGTAGGGGCCATAAAGACTAATGAGGGGGGGGACTTACTGTCCTCCCCCCAGCCCCCACCCCTGGGCGGCGGGTGGGGGCCACAAAGATAATGAGGGGGGGACCTACTGTCCTCCCCCCTGGCCCCCACCCCTGGGCGGCGGGTGGGGGCCACAAAGATAATGAGGGGGGGACCTACTGTCCTCCCCCCTGGCCCCCACCCCTGGGTGGCGGGTGGGGGCCACAAAGATAATGAGGGGGGGGACCTACTGTCCACCCCCCCTCCGGCCCCCACAACTGCCCGGCAGGTGGGGGCCATAGTGATAATGAGGGGGATGTACTGTCCACCCCCCCTCCGGCCCCCACCCCTGGGCGGCGGGTGGGGGCCACAAAGATAATGAGGGGGGGGACCTACTGTCCTCCCCCCGGCCCCCACCCCTGGGCGGCGGGTGTGGGCCACAAAGATAATGGGGGGGGACCTACTGTCCTTCCCCCGGCCCCCACCCCTGGGTGGCGGGTGGGGGCCAAGATAATGGAGGGGGGACCTAATATCCGCCCCCACCCCTGCGCGGCGGGTGGGGGCCATATTGATAATGAGGGGGGGGACCTACTGTCCACCCCCCCTCCGGCCCCCACCCCTGCGCGGCGGGGGGGGCCATAGTGATAATGAGGGGGGGGACCTACTGTCCACCCACCCTCCGGCCCCCACCCCTGGGCGGTGGGTAGGGGCCACAAAGATAATGAGGGGGGGGACCTACTGTCCACCCCCCCTCCGGCCCCCACAACTGCCCAGCAGGTGGGGGCCATAGTGATAATGAGGGGGATGTACTGTCCACCCCCCCTCCGGCCCCCACCCCTGGGCGGCGGGTGGGGGCCACAAAGATAATGAGGGGGGGGACCTACTGTCCTCCCCCCGGCCCCCACCCCTGGGCGGCGGGTGTGGGCCACAAAGATAATGGGGGGGGACCTACTGTCCTCCCCCCCGGCCCCCACCCCTGGGTGGCGGGTGGGGGCCACAAGATAATGAGGGGGGGACCTACTGTCCTCCCCCCGACCCCCACCCCTGGGCTGCGGGAGTGGGCCACAAAGATAATGGGGGGGGGGACCTACTGTCCTCCCCCCCGGCCCCCACCCCTGGGTGGCGGGTGGGGGCCACAAGATAATGAGGGGGGGGACCTACTGTCCTCCCCCCGACCCCCACCCCTGGGCTGCGGGTGGGGGCCACAAAGATAATGGGGGGACCTACTGTCCTCCCCCCCGGCCCCCACCCCTGGGCTGCGGGTGGGGGCCCTAAGTAAATCCCCCCCACAAGGTGACTAGGGGTCCCCAAGCCCCTAGTCACCCCCCCCAAATAAAAAGTCCCTACCTACCCCCCTCACCCTAAAAAATAGTGAGGGGGGGAATAACATAGCTAAACTGTAAAATAAAAGTAAACTTACCATTCAACGTCTTCTTTTTTCTCAAATCTTTTTTCAGCCCCAAAAAAGGCCAAATAAAAAACCATCATAACCGTCGAATTGAAACAAAACCCAGAGCAAAAAAAAAAAACCAGACGAAAAAGAAAAAACCCGAGCGCAAAAAATAATCCATCTTCACCCATGGAGGGCTCCTCGAGACTGAGCTCTGCAGGGCGGGGAAGGCTTATAAAGCCTTCCCCGCCCTGCAATTAGGCTAAGAACACTCTGATTGGTGGGTTTAAGCCAATCAGAGTGCTCTTTGTCATTTTACACAGCGTGAAAATTCCAAAGAACTTTTCCACGCTAATGACATTGAGCACTGTGATTGGATGGCTTTGAAATCCATCCAATCAGAGTGCTCTTTGTCATTTTACACAGCGTGGGAAAATTCCATAGAACTTTCCATAGGCTGCTCACTGTTTAATAGACATGCCCCTACTCGCAGTATTGCGCTATGTTTGCCGGGAACTATTCGCCAGCGAACTGTTCGGGACATCACTACCAGGGAAAACAAAGTCTTTTAGCATGGGGCCATAATCCAAAGGCAGCAGGCGAGCAACCAGGCTTCTCCAATGCAATGTGGCGAGATTGGTCTCGTCACACCCCTGCTGGCTGGAAATAAAATCAAATAAAAGTTAAAAAGTGTAAAAAAAAATAAATATATATATATATATATATATATATATATACACACACACTGTCTAGGTGTATTTTACTATTTATATATATATATATATATATTATTATATATTTATTAATATCAAATTACACGTAGACTGATATTGATTAAATATATATAATTGTTATATATATATATATATATATATATATATATATATATATATATATATATATATATATATAATATAAAAAAATTTAATATGTAAATACGTTAAAAAATTAAATAAAAATAATAATTTTAAAAAATAATTAAAAAATATATAGATGTGTGTTATTTTGTTCTAACTGTATTGTGATATTAATATATATATTTATATCAAAATACACGTAGAACAAAATAATATATATGTAACGGATCGCCTGGCACCCCGACTGGGTACCTCCGTTGAAGGATGCTCCTAGCGCTTCCTGAGGACTCCAAGCACTCTGGCAGACACCACAATCACCGAACCGGAGAAACAAATAAATTCTCCCAAGCATATGAATGCTATAGACAGTTGAATAGGAAACCATACGAATAGGTTTACTCTCCTAGCAGTCAAACTGAACAGCATACAATAAATCCTTCCCCCAATAATGAGACGACACTTCACTTTGAGGGTTAAGCAGGAACTCTCTGTAATGGGGCTTTTATGCAAGTCCCCATGCAAGGGGACATCCCACAGGGTGGGACACAGTACAACCAATCGTTACAGGGGAACCGTAAAACACACCCACAATTACATCACAATCCCTCCTCTCTGTCCTGGAGATAATTGTGAAGTAATCAAATTATCTCCAAGGACAGAGGCAAAACTCCATTAACCACATGGTAGACAAAGGACAATAAAAGACATAAAATTACATACAGTTTCATTTATTCCATAAAACATAGACATTCTACATATCCCCAGATAGCTTAGATCTGAGTGCACATTACTACCGAATGGCGCTCAGATCACATACATACAGTTCAATCGCCATGGAGCCAAATTCTTTCATACAGTCTTTCAGTATACGGCTGGGCTCCATGGCATAGCTATCTGGGGTAGCATGACTTTAACAGTCCGCAGAGAGGCACTAATAAACCTTTCTGCCGGTAAAATACAAGTTTAAAATGCAGGACCATAGTCTAAAGGGAGCAGGCGAGCAACCAGGCTACTCCAGTGTACAGTGGCGAGGTTGGTTTCGCCACAATATATATCTATATACATAAATATATATGTATATATCACTATATATATATATCTATATATAAATAAAAATATTTATATTAACATACGTATATATACATATATTAATTCTACATATATATTTATGTAATATTTTTACATAATTAGGTATCTTAATTAATTACAATTAGCGGGACCTGCCTGACAACCCATGCCGAAAGTAAAGGGAATTTAATTTGCTAGCACTATATTTAACCCTATAACTTTCCAAGATACCATAAAACCTGTACATGGGGGGTACTATTCTACACGGGAGACTTCGCTGAACACAAATATTAGTGTTTCAAAACAGTAAAATGTATTACAACGATGATATCGACAGTAAAAGTGCAGTTTTTTTGCATTTTTCACGCACAAACAGCACTTACACGGACGATATTTTTGCTGCGATACTTTTTACTGTTTTGAAACACAAATATTTGTATTCAGCGAAGTCTCCTGAGTACAACAGTACCCCTCATGTACAGGTTGTATGGTGTTTTCAAAAGTTACAGCGTCAAATATAAGGCTTGTGTTTCATTTTTTTCACATTAAAATTCGCCAGATTGGTTACGTTGCCTTTGAGACCCTATGTTAGCCCAATGCTGAAATTTACACCCATAATGGCTACTAAAAAAGACTGGACATATCCCATTTGCAATACCTTGGGTTGTCTACTATTGCAAATGGTATGCCATTATGGGTGTAAATTTCATTCCTGGGCTACTATAAAGTCCCAAAGGCAACGTAACTAATCTGGCGAATTTCAATTTCAAATGTAACATGCTATATTTGACTCTGTAACTTCCCAAAACGCCATAAAACCTGTACATAGGGGGTACTGTTTTACACATGTGACTTTGCTGAATACAAATATGTGTATTTTATCGCAGTGAAAGCAAACAGTATTATGACGTTGACAGTTTAAATGTCATGTAGAACTAAAAAAAATATATATATATAGATTTTCTCCCATTTTTTTCATATTAAATTATGTTTTATAGCTAAATATTTGGTATTAAATGAAAGCCCTGTTTCTCCTGAATAAAATGATATATAATAAGGGTGGGTGCATTTACTATGAAAGAGGTGAATTACGGTTGGACAGACATGTAGCGCAAATGCCAGGTTTTGTTTACATTTTGTTTCGTTCACAACGTGTACATTTGGCTCAGTCCTTAAGGGGTTAAAGTAGTACTGTCTCATATTTACCTATTAAACTACATGCTTGATGTTACAGATGCTAGTATCTTAATACATTTTTTTTAATCACTTTCTGTCTAATACATAAATTGCAAATTATATCTCACTCTCCACATAACATGAAAGTTCAGTTTTTACTAAAATTATTTAAATACAGGGCCAGATTAAGAGCCCAGTGGGCCTGGAGCTGACAATTATAATGGGCCTAATTACAGAATCTTATCGACCAAAAACCCTAAAACAACCATACCTCCCAAGCGTCATGTATCTGATGGAGATGGTGTTGGAGGGAAAGGATGCAGCTATACGAAAACATATACTCTATGTTAATCTCTCTCTAATGTATGCTTTCAAGTAAATCCATACCCCCTAATAGCAGTGTCCTGTGAAGCAGGAAGTCAATGGGCGGGTTAAAAAGGTGGGCCACTGGCGCAAATCATGTGACCAGACCTGCCAAAAGGGGTGAACATGCCCAAAAAGGGGGCATGTTTGTCCAAAGAATTGGAAGGCTGCTTGCCAATCATGCAGGCTGTCCAACTAAGGGCATACTATGCAGGCAGCACCCTGAGCTTGGCATAAATTCATCAAATGATGCGCCTACTCCACACTTTCTAAGGACTGTCCCCTAGCACTCACATGTCCACTTGACTCCTTACCTTCTTACTAGCAGGCAGAAGTTCCTGTTATATAGCCTGGGACAGAGTAAAAGTGTATGTAATGAGTGTAGAAGAAAGGGGACATGCCACAGTGTTAGAGAGACCAAAGTCTGCATAACCTAAACTAATTTTATTGTCAGCCAGTCCACACAAGTTTTGTTGTCATACATCCCTCTTAAGCTTCCAAACTTAAAAGGACACTATAGTCACCAGAACAACTACAGCTTATTGTATTTGTTCTGGTAAGTAAAATCATTCACTTCAGGATTTTTGCATTATACACTGTCTTTTCAGAGAAAATAACTCCACTAGCCACTCCTTAGATGGCTGCTAGAGGTGCTTCCTGGGGCAGTACTGCCTAGTGTGCAGCACTGCCATTCAGTGTCTCCACCCTCTGCATGCAGACACTGAACTTTCCTCATACAGATGCATTGATTCAATTTATCTTTATAAGGAGATGCTGATTGGCAAGGGCTATGTTTGACTTGTGCTGGCTCTGCCCCTGATCTGCCTAGTTGACAGTCTCAGACAATCTTATGGGGAAGCATTGTAATTTGCACAGACCACCACTTCTGATGATGTCAGTTCAGAGGCAGAGCCAGCATCTGCAGACTTGACTACAAGTAAGATTTTACTATATTTAGGGAGGCAAGACGGGGGAAGGGTGGGCTAGATGGTGTTTTTTACATAATAGGATCAGAAATACATGATTGTGTTCCTGACCCTATAGTGTTCCTTTAAGCAAGAGTATGTGAAGAGTAGTTAGGGTTGCCACCTTTCTTGGAAAGAAAAATACCAGCCTTAATCATTTGTATAATTAATTAGTTATGCATGACATCACATGATGTAAATCACAAGGAGTGACATAAGAGAACATTCTGTAAAATCACCAACAAACTACTCACAATTTGATTCCCCTGTATAGATGAATTGCTCCCAGTGTCTCCCTGTCTCCCAATATCTCAGTCTCGCAAGTCACCCAGTGTCTCAGGGTCCCTATGTATCACAGTGTCAGTGTCCCCATGTCGCCCAGTCCCACAGTCTCCCAGTGTCCCCATTTCTCCCAGTGTCCCCATGTCACTAGGATACTAGGGGACACAGTGAGACATGGGGACACTGGGAGACATGGGGACACAGACATTTGGAGACACTGGGAGAAATGGGGACACTGAGACACTAGGGACACAGAGACATTTGGGGACACTAAGACACTAGGGACATTGAGAGACATGGGAACACTGGGACACTGAGAGACATGGGGACACTGAGACACTAGAGACAGTTGTGGACATAGACATGGGGACACATGGGGATACTGAGAGACATGGGGACACACACTGGGAGACTTGGGGACACTGGGAGATATGAGGACACTAGCTGGGAGACATGGTGACACTGGGAGACATGGGGACTCTGAGTCACTAGGGACACAGAGACATGGGGACACAGACACTGGGAGACTAGGGGAAACTGGGAGCCATGTGGACACTGAGCAACTAGGGACACTGGCTGAGGGACATGTGTCCCATGGCCTGGGCCTGGAGCTGCAGCTCCATCAGCCCCTATGTTAATCCAGCCCTGTTTAAATATATATATATATATATATATATATATTTTTTTTTTTTTTGATATGTGACTTTTTTAAAACAATAAAAAAACATGTGTATATATACAGCGTGCTCAAAAGCATGTGTCTTGGCATTGATTTTGAAAATTATGACTGATCATGGAAAAAAATTATTTTATTGAAGGATAGTGATCAAATGAAGAAATGTATTATCACATAGTTTTTTTTTTTTTTTTGGCTCCATTTTAAATCATATATAAGGTGGTGATATCAGACTGGTCCCACTCGTACAGGCAGTCCAGATCCGAAATGCGAGCAAGTTCCTTCTGCACTAGAGATACAACCCTAGACGATCGTTTCAACCTTCTAAATCAGTGAGGTATAGCCAATAGCAGTTGAGCTAAAACCAGCTTGAGATCTAAGTGGGGACCCAGCTCCCTCGCGTGCCTCTTAGTGATGCCTGAGCCGGAGTGATGTCATATTCCGTCTCCGGCATCAATACAGTGCGCGCAAGGGAGCTGGACAGGGGAGAGCTCAGGGGACAGTGCTCCCTCACGTGTCCTGCAACATCAGCACATGCCAGCTTCAGGGGTTCCCTGAGTTGGCCAGCCGGCCAGCTCCTGGGCCCCCCAGGATAAGAGGCTGGCAAGGCATTTGCCAGGGCGAAAAAGCCACCTCCCTGAAAGTGCCACCCAAGGCAAATGCCTTGTCAGACTCGCGGTAAATAAACCCCTGCACAGAGGTCCTAAAATGAAACAAATCCGATGGATATGCTATCAAGGACAATATGGATGACAGTGAGCATGACATGAGCACTGCGAACAACATCCGCACAACCATTCCGCCCATCATGGAGTTTATCTGCAGCTTTGGTCCATGCTATAATTCAGTGGTCTCCACACGTGGATTATCCTAGCCACATATACCATAGAACTTTCCCATTCCTTACACATTTATAATCAAACCTAAATGAGCCTATAAGTCTTGCAGATGATTAATACAAAGGGCCAAAATGCCTCTTTAGATTTCTCAGGTTTATTACAGCAATAAAGCAATTGTACATATTCTATTGTTTCATTTTAAGTTTTATTGTCTTTGAATAATTATCTTGATGGCATCCAGGTTCTTTAAGTCACAATTGTTTGGGTCATTACCCAGGTGTGATTTCACAAATGATAATGGGAAGAAAAATGTCTATATTTATGTGGAAGAGTCTAATCTAGGATGTATGTCAGCTTCATTGGTTTTATTATAATGATAGCCTTTGATGTTACAGTACTAATTAATGAGAGTCTGATATGTGATTTTTTTATTATGGGAACTAGAAGGAAATAATATGATTAAAGAACTTATGCGTAATAACCAATGTGTTGTCAACTGTGACCTTTTGTCATTGCAGTCAGTAAAAATGTTAGATCACAATATGGCATGAAATATAAATAGATTTGAGCTCATCGGGTTTTAAAGGTTGTAACAAAACTAATGGTAAGACTGACTAATTACACAATTTCTGCAGATATGATGTTATGCTTTTTGTCATTTTTGTATCATAAAGTAAATTATCAAACTAGCTTAAAACACTTATTGCTGATTGGCTAATGAAGGTGTTGCACTGACCAGAGCTTGATGACCCATCAGTCTCGATTAATTCAAGGTATCACTGTCAGTCAAGTCAGAAGTATCATATCTAAAGGGTTAAAGGAACTCTCTAAGCATCATAAACACTACAGTTCATTGTAGTGGTCGTGGCTCAAAGAGCCTGCGGGCTCCATTTTCTTGGTTGGTGTCAAATCGTTTTCAAGCATTTTCCAAAAAAGGAATACTGGTACTTAATGCTTGGGAACTCTGCTGTGGTTAATTTAAAATACAAATACATTTCTGCATCCATACATTTCTGTCAGTGATAGTGCTGGGGCTAGACTATGGGGATATGATTATAAAAATGAAACAGCTCATTTTTGTGTCTCTACACAGAGACATATAATACCCAACAGACTAGCAGTCTCTATTATTTAATCAAGGTTTGGACACATAAAAGCATGCTAATTTTCCATATTTATTTATTAAAGAGTAACCACTTAAGACAAATCAGCAATCATTTCTTCATTTAACCAAACGTTACATGTGACTGTTCTTTGCAGTGAAAAATCTGGATAAAGAAGAATTACTTTGACTTCTCAGTAGATAAACACCTAATTTCAGTAACATTTCTGGTACATTTTTCATTTGAATATATTTAATTCTTTAGTACTATCAGTCTCAAGCATTTACAGTAGGTAGAAACAATATATTAGCATTAATGATGTCCTTAATTGGTAATTACAAAACCTTGTTGATGCTGAGTGAAGATAATCAGAAAACTGTCAAGAACAAAATATCAAATCAATTGTGCAGAATTCATCAAAGTAATAAAAACACATAATTAAAGTTAGTAAACTGTGCATCACTGCAGTTCTTTCTGATGGAAGATATGTATCAAGGGGTTGCTCATTGGATCAGTGACAATGGAGCAGAATATATCCAATTAATGATTTTACCAGTAGATTATCAAATGTTTGCAAGGAACATTTTTCTTAATTCTATATGTATGTAAAAAAAATAGGTATATACATTTAGAAACTGAAAATAAAGTATCCCAAAATAGCGATTCCAATAATTAATCTAGGTTCATTTTTAGAATTGAGATTCCATGAATGTTGACGTGATCATGTGAAATCATAAGCCGCGATGAAATGAAGGAGGCGGAGAGAAGGGAGGAATGAGCCAGTGAGAGGGGAAGCAAGTAGCAAGAGTGCGATGAACAGTGAGATGAACAGCGGCGATACCCGGGACCTCGAACACCCAGAATGCACAAGCTTTTGGACATTAGAAACTGTTAGAGACTCTGCAGTTAAAGGGACATTTTAGTCACCAGAACAACTACAGCTTATTGAATTTGTTCTGGTGAGTAGAATCATTACCTTCAGGATTTTTGCATTATACACTGTCTTTTCAGAGAAAATCCAGTGTTTACATTATAGCCTAGTGATAACTTCACAGGCCACTCCTCAGATGGCTGCTAGAGATCCTTCTGGGTCATGGCGCCTAAAATGCATCCAAACATTCAGTATCTCCTCCCTCTGCATGCAGACACTGAACTTTCCTCATAGAGATTTATTGATTCAATTCATCTCTATGAGGAGATGCTGATTGGCCAGGGCTGTGTTTGTATCATGATGGCTCTGCCCCTGATTTGCCTCCTTGTCAGTCTCAGCCAATCCTATGGGGAAGCATTGTGATTGGATCAGGCTACCACTTCTGATGATGTCAGCAGACTGTTTGTTTTTCTGAGTCTAACATCATTCTGAGTTACAGCTTCAGGATTGAATACAGTAAGATTTTTACTAAATTTATGGAGGCATAAGGGGCCCAGGGGGGTTAGATGGTGGTTTTAACACTATAGGGTCAGGAATGCATGTTTGTGTTCCTGACCCTATAGTGATCCTTTAAGGTCAGAAGATCTTGCCAAGGTCGGAACATCTATGGTCGGACATACTGACCAACGAAGAAACAAGTGGAAATATTGGAAGGCATGTGCTACAGCTTTAAAGAAAATTAATATAAATAAAGCTCAGGGGACTAACGGTATCCACCCACGAGTACTTAAGGAGCTAAGTGGGGAAATAAGTGAACCTCTGTATTTAATTTTTCAAGATTCTTTTGTTTCAGGTATTGTACCCGAGGATTGGAGGAAGGCAGATGTTGTTCCTATATTTAAAAAGGGTTCACAATCCTTACCTGGAAATTATAGACCTGTGAGCTTAACTTCTGTGACTGGGAAATTGTTTGAACGGCTACTAAGGGATAATATTCAGGAATTAATTGGTAAGAACTGTGTTATTAGCAATAATCAGCATTGTTTTATGAAACGTAGGTCATGTCAAACTAACCTAATTGTATTCTAAAAAGAAGTAGAAGTATAGATCAGGGTGTTGCAGTGGATGTGATCTACTTGGATTTTGCCAATGCATTTGATACAGTTCCTCACAATAGGTTAGTCTTTAAACTAAAATAAATTGGTCTAGATGAATATTCTTGTTCTTGGGTAGAACATTGGCTTAAGGATAGAGTACAATTAGTTGTCATTAATGGTAAATTTTCAAGCTGGACAAAAGTGGTAAGTGGTGTCCCTCATGGTTCTGTTTTAGGACCGCTTCTATTTAACATATTTATAAATGATCTTGAAATGGGCATGAAAGCCATGTATCAGTGTTTGCAGATGACACAAAACTTTGTAAAGTAATAAAATGTGAGCAGGATATTGCCTTGCTGCAGAGGGATTTGGATAGATTGGGGGACTGGGCACTAAAATGGCAGATGAAATTTAACGTAGAGAAATGCAAAGTTTTGCACTTCGGGGTTAAGAATGCACAAGCAATTTACACCGTAAATGGTAGTGAACTAGGGATAACCACACACGAGAAGGAGTTGGGAATTGTTATAGACAACAAATTAGGCAGCAATATGCAATGTCAATCTGCCATTGCTAAGGCCAGTAAGGTTTTGTCATGTATAAATAGAGGCATAAATTCTCAAGATGAAAATATAATCTTGCCTCTTTATAAATTGCTGGTAAGACCACACCTTGAATATGCTGTGCAATTTTGGGCACCTGTTCTAAAGAAAGATATCATGGCAATAGAAAAAGTGTAGAGACGAGCTACAAAATTGATAAAAGGAATGGAGCATTTTTAGTTATGAAGAAAGGTTAAACAATTTAAATCTCTTTAGTTTGGAAAACGGCGCCTGAGAGGGGATATGATAACATTATACAAATATATTCAGGGCCAGTTTAAACCATTATCTGGAAATCTATTCATAAACAGGGCTATACATAGGACACAAGGTCACACATTTAGGCTGAAAGAAAGGAGATTTCATCTAAGGCAAAGAAAAGGTTTTTTTTACAGTAAGAGCAATAAGGATATGGAATTCTCTGCCTGAAGAGGTGGTTTTGTCAGAGTCTATACAGATGTTTAAACTGCAATTGGATAAATACTTGCAAAAACATAACATACAGGGATATAATTTCTAATTAGTGGGGTAATAGCTGCTTGATCCAAGGAGACATCTAACTGCTATTTTGGGGTCAAGAAGGAATTTTTCCTAGTTTGTTGCAAACTTGGAAGCACTTCAGACTGGGTTTTTTGCCTTCTTTTGGATCAACAGCAAAAACATATGTGAGGAAGGCTGAACTTGATGGACGCAAGTCTCTTTTCAACTATGTAACTATGTGAGGGAGGCTGAGCAACAAAAAGATAAGTGACGCTGGGGAAGTTGTGGGAGCACAGGAGCAGGGGTCATAATATAACTAGAAACTTGGAAACTTATATGGAAAGATAAATATTTTTAAACTTGAAGATAAATATAGGCTAATAGAATATCAACTAAACTGTGAAAAAGGAGAGTGGATGAGTAAGTTGGAAGGTCTCAAAATAAGGGGGGAAAAGTAATAGAAAAAATGAGGGGGCAAAAAACAAAGCCTGGTTGCAATGTTATCTTCTTTTTTTGTTGTGTATATATTTTTTTTTCTTTGAGCAATTAAAGAGAGATATAAAGGAATATGCCTCCAAAAGGGGATTAAGTGGAAAAGATGGAAAAAGATGGAAAGACCAAAAAACTAAGTAAATCAGATAACTCTAACAAGGGCCAGCAAATAGGTGCCTTTGATTCACCTAAAAGCAAAACTGAGCACTCAGTATCATTAACTGAGTCTTCCCCAAACCAAACACTCGAAACGACTACCTCTAAACCAGTCAATTATATTTCACAGCACACTCTAAATACAGCTCTAGAAACTCTCTTAAAAGATTAAGGGGGATCTTGATAAAGAAGATCTCTCTTAATTAAAATCTACCATTGTCTCATAATCTCATTATATTGAACAGATCCAAACAAAAAAATAACGATTTACAAATACAATTGGATACTGCTACTCATACAATATCTAAACTACAAGAGAAAATGATAGAGCAAGAAGATAGAACACGCAGACAAAACTTAAGGATAAGAGGAATCCCGGAAGAAGTTCTAGACCTATATCCATATGTAACAGAGATGCTTGCAGTATATATTGACCCAAAGCTCACTGGTCCTGCTCCCATAGACTACCAAAACCAGTCTTTCTAAAACAATCAAATGTCCCCAGAGACATTATAATGTGATTTAACAACACAAGGATAAAGGGATTGTTTCTAAAAGAATGGAGAAAAAATCCCACTACCAACCCAAAATTTGCATACTTAATATAATTTGCTGGTATCTCTGAGACACATCAAAATAGGAAAAAATTGAATGAATGTACCAGGCGACTATGAGAAAATCATATAGCCTACTCTCAGGGGTTTCCCACAAAGTTGAGAATTCTATACAAACATAAAAGCTACTTATGCCTGGAGGCTGAACAAGCGAAAGAGAAAATGACAATATGGGGTCTCTGGGAAAAAGAGAAAGATTTTAATGTTTCAAATAAAGAGTACATAAATCAAGAGCTTCTCTTCCACACAATAACAGGACTTACTCTGCAAAGGAAAAAAGGAAGTTTTATTTTTATTTTTTTCTGGTGGGGGATTTGTAATATCTGAATTATTGTTCTTAGTGTATATTTAACAGTGGGGGAAGAAGAGTGGGGGAGGGAGAGGGTGGAAGGGTGGAAAAAAGGTAGGGATAGAGAGGGGAAGGGATGGGGAAGGAGGAAGGAGAAGTGAAGGGGTATATAAAAGTTGATAGGGAAAGGAAAAAAAAAGAGAATGGTTCTAAAAAGGGAAGGAAGGAGAAGCAATGGGGTTAAATAATTAAAGCAATGTTTATTACAGGGAGTGCAGAATTATTAGGCAAGTTGTATTTTTGAGGATTAATTTTATTATTGAACAACAACCATGTTCTCAATGAACCCAAAAAACTCATTAATATCAAAGCTGAATATTTTTGGAAGTAGTTTTTAGTTTGTTTTTAGTTTTAGCTATGTTAGGGGGATATCTGTGTGTGCAGGTGACTATTACTGTGCATAATTATTAGGCAACTTAACAAAAAACAAATATATACCCATTTCAATTATTTATTATTACCAGTGAAACCAATATAACATCTCAACATTCACAAATATACATTTCTGACATTCAAAAACAAAACAAAAACAAATCAGTGACCAATATAGCCACCTTTCTTTGCAAGGACACTCAAAAGCCTGCCATCCATGGATTCTGTCAGTGTTTTGATCTGTTCACCATCAACATTGCATGCAGCAGCAACCACAGCCTCCCAGACACTGTTCAGAGAGGTGTACTGTTTTCCCTCCTTGTAAATCTCACATTTGATGATGGACCACAGGTTCTCAATGGGGTTCAGATCAGGTGAACAAGGAGGCCATGTCATTAGATTTTCTTCTTTTATACCCTTTCTTGCCAGCCACGCTGTGGAGTACTTGGACGCGTGTGATGGAGCATTGTCCTGCATGAAAATCATGTTTTTCTTGAAGGATGCAGACTTCTTCCTGTACCACTGCTTGAAGAAGGTGTCTTCCAGGAACTGGCAGTAGGACTGGGAGTTGAGCTTGACTCCATCCTCAACCCGAAAAGGCCCCACAAGCTCATCTTTGATGATACCAGCCCAAACCAGTACTCCACCTCCACCTTGCTGGCGTCTGAGTCGGACTGGAGCTCTCTGCCCTTTACCAATCCAGCCACGGGCCCATCCATCTGGCCCATCAAGACTCACTCTCATTTCATCAGTCCATAAAACCTTAGAAAAATCAGTCTTGAGATATTTCTTGGCCCAGTCTTGACGTTTCAGCTTGTGTGTCTTGTTCAGTGGTGGTCGTCTTTCAGCCTTTCTTACCTTGGCCATGTCTCTGAGTATTGCACACCTTGTGCTTTTGGGCACTCCAGTGATGTTGCAGCTCTGAAATATGGCCAAACTGGTGGCAAGTGGCATCGTGGCAGCTGCACGCTTGACTTTTCTCAGTTCATGGGCAGTTATTTTGTGCCTTGGTTTTTCCACACACTTCTTGCGACCCTGTTGACTATTTTGAATGAAACGCTTGATTGTTCGATGATCACGCTTCAGAAGCTTTGCAATTTTAAGAGTGCTGCATCCCTCTGCAAGATATCTCACTATTTTTGACTTTTCTGAGCCTGTCAAGTCCTTCTTTTGACCCATTTTGCCAAAGGAAAGGAAGTTGCCTAATAATTATGCACACCTGATATAGGGTGTTGATGTCATTAGACCACACCCCTTCTCATTACAGAGATGCACATCACCTAATATGCTTAATTGGTAGTAGGCTTTCGAGCCTATACAGCTTGGAGTAAGACAACATGCATAAAGAGGATGATGTGGTCAAAATACTAATTTGCCTAATAATTCTGCACTCCCTGTAAGTAAAAGTCTACTAATGAGATTAATTCACATGGTATAATTCAAAAAGAATAGTATTAGCACACAAAATGGAAAAATATGTATGAAATGTTCTTTTTCCTCTAAATTGTCTACAGATGACAGCACTAAAAGATAAAATTACATGATTAATTAAATGTGCACATTATTAATTAATATTTTAATAAATTTCAAACTGAAGCACTTATAATATATGTTGTCATTATACAGAAAAGTAAGAATTATTAAAAGGGTGAAGTGGATAAGGCACAAATATAGTACAATAAACAACGTAACAATTTTTTTTATATATTACATGTTAGCATGTGAGAAATGCATTTTTTTAAGATCTAAATCGCCCCCTTTTTTCTATCACTTTCACGGATGACATAAAATCAATTGATAAGAAATTACTGAACATTTGAAACATTTGAAATCTGCATTTTGAACTAAACTATCTAAAGGGAATATGGATATAAGATAATTGGTAATTTTGAATGTGATCTTAACTAATTATAAAGAGGCGAGAAGGGAAGAGAAAGAAAAGGAAAAAAGAGAAAAACTGTCTTCTCTTCTCTCCCCCCCCCTCTTCCTGCCCATGGATAGATATATTTAATACACAGGCACTGAGAATCTTTCCTAAATTTAAGAAAATCTTTATGATTGATGATTTAATACTCAAAATAAAATAGAATATTTTAGTATGCATGGAAAAGAAACCTGGCCATTCCACCCCTCCCCAAAGAGAATTTTTTTCTTTCTTCCTTTTCTGCCTCTGGAAGTTGTAATTGCATTTATACTCCCCAGTGGCTTGGGGTGTTTTGTTTTTTTTTCATCTATGCGAGATTGGATTAGATATCATTTCATGTAAGATGAATTTTGTGAGGTTAATGTCTATTATATGTAAAGAGGTTCATCCAGAGGGTTTGTCTGTCTTGTCTACTGAGAAGAGGGTGATGAAAGATCTATATGTCCCTTAAAATGATCACTTTAAATTCACAGGGATTCAACTCTTTGTATAAAAGATCTACCCATAAGATTTATTGATAGAAGATAATGTTGTTGTAGCCTTTATAGAGGAGACACATTGGAAATGGGAACAAGAAAAGATGTAGAAATATCGTAAATACCCGCATATTTGTGTCTTCATTAAAAGATAAAAAATAAAGAGGAGTAGCTTTAATTATAACAAACAGACATAAATTTGAATATATACACCACGAAAATGACCAAGAAGGGAGATATATTGCACTAATATGCGGGATAAATTATATTTTATAGACTTTGGTGAATGTTTATGCACCTTCGGAATATCCAATAAGGTTGTTAAATTCTATTGAAAAAATTGAAAATATTCGAAGGGGTCTTCTGATAGTAGGGGGAGATATGAATTGTAATTATGATATGGATACAAAACTAATGAAATGAGCTAGACTTGATCAAAGATTAAAAAATAGGGCAGAATCCTTTTCTACATGTATGGACGGTTCATCACCCAATCGATAAGGATTTTACTTTTTATTCCAATTCACATGTGTCTTACTCACGTATAGATTTATTTTTAATGTATGGGGCAACACTAGAGAGTTGTATAACATCAGATATGGTAATATCACATGGTCCGACCATGCACCAGTGAGGATTAAGATCAAGAATAATCAGCAGTATAAAACCCGTGTGAATTGGAAATTGAATGAGGTGATTCTAGACACAGAAGACAGTAAACAAGAGCTATTAAATCAAGCTAAACTTTTTCTTAAAGGCACAAAACTAAACAAGGAATAGAGCAGCGCTAAACAAACTAAGAACACTACGATGGGAGGCAGCACACCTGATAATAGGGGAATCCCTCCAACCCCCAAGAAAACAAGTCAAACAACAATATACAGGTAGCGCCCAAAAAAATACTCCAAACACAGTAGTATATACCGTATATACTCGAGTATAAGTCGACCTGAATGTCAGTCGAGACCCCTAATTTTACCCAAAAAAACTGGGAAAACGTATTGACTTGCGTATAAGACTAGGGTGGAAAATGCAGCAGCTACTGGTAAATTTCTAAATAAAGTTATATCCCCAAAAAATTATATTAATTGAATACTTATTTACAGTGTGTGTATATAATGAATGCAGTGTGTGTGTGTGTGTATGAATGCAGTGTGTGTGTGTATGAATGCAGTGTGTGTGTGTGTGTATGAGTGCAGTGTGTGTGTGTATGAGTGCAGTGTTTGTGTGTATGAGTGCAGTGTGTGTGTGTATGAATGCACGTATAAAAATAAATAATAATAAGTACAACAAATAAATGGCTAAAAGGCAGGTAGTGAGGTAGCCAAAATACTTTAAATTTAAATTTAAATTTTTCAAAAAATATTGAAAGTAAAGTAGTTGTAGATATTATACTTACAATTAGAGTTGAACGGACACCTGGATGTTTGGGTTTGCCAGGTTCGGCCGAACTTCGGCAAAAAGTTCGAGTTCGGGACCCGAACTTGACCCTGAACCCGAACCCCATTGAAGAGAGCTGCAAAAGGAAGTAAAAGGGGGGTAAGAGTAGGACAAGTGCCCTGCAAACAAATGTGGATAGGGGAATAACTTAAAATAACATAACATACTTAATAATTACTTTAAAATACGGGGGGGGGACCTATTATCCTCCCCCCCGACCCCCACCCCTGCACGGCAGGTGGGGGCCCTACATAAATGTGAGGGGAAGACCTACTGTCCTCCCCCCCCGAACCCCACCCCTGAGCGTAGGGTGGGGGGCCTACTGGGCTCCACCCCGGCCCCCACCACTGTGCGGCGGGTGGGGGCCTTAATAACAATGAGGGGGTGACCTACTGTCCTCCCCCCTGGCCCCCACCCCTGAGTGGTGTGTGGGAACCCTACATAACAATGAGGAGGGGAACGGGTGGGGGCACTAAATGAAAATCCCCCCCCTTCCAAGGTGACTAGGGGTCCCCATGCCCCTAGTCACCCCCCCACCCAAATAAAAGTTATCCCCTACCTACCCCCCCCACCCTAAAATAACTAACCTGTAAATAAAAATAAAACTTACCATTTGATGTCTTCTTTCTTCTAAAATCTTCATTTTTCAGCCCCAAAAAAGGCCAAATAAAAAACCATAATATCCGTCGAACTTAAAATAAAATGTTCGGCAATACTGACAGGAGGCATCGTGGGAATAGGGAGGAAAGCTATTTGCACTTTTCTGCATTGACTATCAAAGGGTTGCTCACACAGTTTGTCATTGCATTTTATTCTTAACCAGTCATTGTCTTGGGGCCCCAGGCCAGCTCGGGGCCCCAAGCAATTGCTTGGTTTGCTTGCCTTGTCTCGACGGGCCTGCACACGAGTCAGATGCTTGTTGATTGGCTGCAGCTTTTCAAAACGCGCCATTAAATCGCCCAAACTGTTACTGAAATGTCCGGGTTTGGGTTCGGGGTCAAAAAATCGTAATATTCGTTGTGAACCCGAACTTTACAGTTCAGGTTTGCTCAACTTTACTTACAATGCATAAATTAAGGAAACATTCAAAAAATCTAATAATTTCAACCATCGAACGCCAATTGAAGTCCTCCCTATCAGGGACGTTTTAGCCGTGAGGCAAACAAGGCATTTGCCTTGGGCGGCATTTTCCAGGGGGCGGCAAAAAAAGCCGCCCCCAGATGCCCAGACAAATGTCTTGTTAGCCTTGCGGCTAACTGACATGCCGGTTGGGTGGGCGGCACTGGCGAGGGAGCACTTCCTCTGAGCTGTCTGCTCAGCTCCCTCGCGCGCCGCAGAGTATCCTAGGGTAGCACAAAACCAGTTTACACCACTGCTCCCTATATGAAGATATCAATAAAAATCTGGAAAGCACAGGATATAGATCTATTTTCAAATCGAATAAATAACAATCAAATTTTAACTTTTAACTACTCAACTAATAATTACAATTTACCGGCAAGTGAAATATTTAATTATCTCAGAATCAAACATTTTTTGACTTCCATACCTTATACTCAAAATGACAAAAAGGATTTGTTGAATCACATACTCCTCAAACTTTAATGTCTAAAATCTCAAAAGTCATAGTTACAGAAGAAGAGAACTAAATCCAAATACATAAACAATTTTGAAAAAAAGACATTAAAGGGGCACTATAGTCACCTGAACAACTTTAGCTTAATGAAGCAGTTTTGGTGTATAGAACATGCCCCTGCAGCCTCACTGCTCAATCCTCTGCCATTTAGGAGTTAAATCCCTTTGTTTATGAACCCTAGTCACACCTCCCTGCATGTGACTTGCACAGCCTTCCATAAACACTTCCTGTAAAGAGAGCCCTATTTAGGCTTTCTTTATTGCAAGTTCTGTTTAATTAAGATTTTCTTATCCCCTGCTATGTTAATAGCTTGCTGGACCCTGCAAGAGCCTCCTGTCTGTGATTAAAGTTCAATTTAGAGATTGAGATACAATTATTTAAGGTAAATTACATCTGTTTGAAAGTGAAAACAGTTTTTTTTTTCATGCAGGCTCTGTCAATCATAGCTAGGGGAGGTGTGGCTAGGGCTGCATAAACAGAAACAAAGTGATTTAACTCATAAATGACAGTGAATTGAGCAGTGAAATTGCAGGGGAATGATCTATACACTAAAACTGCTTTATTTAGCTAAAATAATTTAGGTGACTATAGTGTTCCTTTAACAATCCATTTCCTCTTTCAGTATGGTTTAAAGCATGGTGTGATAGTAGGAAACCAACGCACTGCGTAAATCTTCAATAACAGTATTATAAACATGTACATAGGTGATATATTGCAAAATTTGATCAGAAAACATGAAAATTATGCTGGAGATGTCACAAAAAAGTAGTTACTCTCATATATGGTGAGAATGTGATAAACGTCTATATATTAAAAACCAGTTATCGAAATTAATGATTGATACACTAAACCAAAATGATGAGTTATTGCCCCAAACATTCTTATTACATATAGACTTTCCAGCCATGCATAAGTACACCAAATATCTTTGTATTAACATGTTTCTCCTACCAAGATATGTATTACTAGATATTGGAAAAAAAACATTGGAGATACCACTCATTGGAGATACAAACATATTGTAGATACCACTCTGGCCAGAAATAAAGGCATGAATACAAAATCAAGCTTCATCAGAAAGATATTTCTTTAAAAGCAATAAATATAAGAATAAGATATATGGGCACGCTGGTATATAACCTGTAATAATACCTTGTGAATTTTTAATATAGGGAACTAAAATAAGTAAGAGAACCTAAGTAATAGTGTAGACAGCCTATTTTACTGCACCTCCAAAGCAGCAAACATTAACATAGAAACAAGAGAGTAACCAATCATAAAAAATGTAACAGTGAGATAGATCATAGTCTCTCTAGACTCCTCCTTTTTCTTTGATGGGACAGTAACATTGGTCTCCATAGGAATCTTCAAGTCATGATAGAAAAACCAAGAACTCAGGAATCTCCAACCATCCAAACAGAAACCAAATTGATCAGGTTTATGCTGAAAGAAAAGAGTTATCAGAAGTATGATGGATTAACAACAAACAACATACCAAACAGACCTGATAAACAACATAAGCAAAATCAAACATTGCAAACCAAAATTGACATTAAAGTGACAAATCAACATACAATTCTAGACATGAGGATATGAAGAAATAGAAATAAGAATCAGAGACATAAAACAAAAAGGGAAGTGGAAAGAACGAGGGAAAGAATAAAGGGAGGGCAACATATTTGCCTCCTGGCATTATTAAAATTCAGATTATTAATTCACTTACTATAGAATTATTTGCATTTTACTACCTGACAGAAAGCTTCATGATTTGCTCTTTTTGACACTTTGACAAAAGCGATAAAGAAGCATGATATGAAGGGTGAAAATAAAATACCCAGAAAGGACTCTCCCTGGTCCAATTCATAAAAAGGGTTTTACAGAAAGAAGGATGTCAGCCATTTTCCTTATGGAGTGAGACTCAAAGCAAGCTTCCACATCAGCTAAAGTGAGAATCCATCAGACCCATCAATCCAAAGTGGCAATGAAAACCTACCTGTAGGGTTTCACATAAGAAATATGAAGCTGTCCCTATTAGGTAGCCCATATAGGAGCGGTTATATGAACCTATGGTACAAGAGTTTTAGTCACACAAAATTTGGGTACAAGGGAAAGATGAGATAAAAAGGGGAGATTAAATCCAACTTCATCCTACACAAAATGGAAAATGCTTTCAGGGGGAAAGGAAATCAATCACACCAAACAGAAAAAACTAAGAGATTGCAACTTCCAGTACCAGGGGCACAGGATTCCCAAGGAAGATCTCTAGCTGCTCTCAATAAACCTGAGACATCCCAGGAATCCCTGAAAGAGACCAAGTCACAAGGTAATCACAATCTTGGAGAACCAACTGATGAGGATTCATATCAGGATCCATAAGAAGAGCAGAAAACACAGGGATCAGAAGAGGACCAGCGAACAATAGCTCCAGGAGGTCCTGGAACAATCATTGACTTGGCCAGAGAGTGGTCACCAGCATGAGAAATACCTAATGATTTCTGAAGCAGATGGACCACTAGAGAAATCAAGAGAAATGAATAAGCCATCCTAAGCCCTCAACTCTGGCCACAACTGGAGGAATGAATCCACTGCCAGAATATCTGGGTCTGGGAGCTAGCTGAAAAAGTTGTAGGTCTGTTGGTTGCCTTTGGAAGCAAACAGATGCAGACCCAGTAATGGACCCTCTAAAAAATTCCTGATGATACCTCCCTGTCCAGCATACTCTTACTGAAATCCTCCAATGATGAGAGAACCAATCCTGTGAGATATAGTTACTACTTACTAAAATTATGTTCTGTCTTCAGTGAAATGTTGCAATCCATGCAGAATGCACCTCTAAGGCAGTTAGTGCATTGGATAGCAATGATTTTGTCTGTGCATTGGAGGGTATGACAGTAGGTGAGATCCTTCATCGGGCTTAGGATAGCAAAGGATCCTGCTATGAGCTTGAGACAGCTTATATGGAGAGACAGGACACTCTCCAGTCACAAATATTCAAATTCTACCACAAATCCTGATATTGGCTGAAGATGCCCATGCTGTTTAATGCTGTCATGTGGATGGGCCACCAACGCATTTCCATTCAGACATCCTCAGTCAGGGTTATCATTTGATCATAAGTTGGAAGCGGACACAGAAATTCCATATTTAACCCTTGCATAGCTCTGTAAAGCAGAGGATCCGGAAAGGACACCTGAATAAGAGTAGACCCACCAGATGCACCAATTGTCGTAGGGGGTACTAAGTTGAGTCTCAACAACCTGTAAATCTCTTTCCTTATTCTGGCTATCTTGGATAGTACCGGAGATCTCGTATAGCATGAAGTCAAAAACTGAGTTGACTGCATTTGAACCAAGGCAAATTTTTTTCAACTGACCAGGAAGCGCAGTGATTCTATACATGAGAGCATAAGAACATGAGAAGGTCATCCAGGTAGATGAAGCAACGCATGTCCTTCAAGATGAGCCATGACAGGTTTCAGTAGCTAGGTGAAACACCACGGAGTTGAACTGAGAGGGAAGGTAGACGCATGAACTGCCAAAGATGACCCTGCCAGAGAAAGAATAGGAACTATGGAAGACCTAAACATGGCAGAAGCAGCAAATAAAGAGGAGGGGTCTGGAGAAGATATGATCTATATTACGGTTTAGGTTTTCTATGATTCATGAATCTCTTGTTTCTATGGTAATATTTTCTCTGGAGATGCAGTAAAGCAAGTTAAGCAAAATATGAAAGTTCCTGTCATGTAGTAAAATTTGTGTTGAATGGAAATGATCAATTTACCACTAATACTATAGTTCAGGTATTGAATTCCCATTCAACACACTGATCTAGGCAGTATGACTGTCTGGCACTTAACCCTATCAACCATACTGCAGGTAAAAAACTAGCCATTACAGACATCAGCCTCATTGTAAGTCTCTGTCAAAACTTCAAACACAAGGGTATATACCCCAAAGGGATATATGGAGGGGTTATCACATACACATAGAGGATGTTAATTGAAAAATACAACCTGAAAATCAGGATGGAAATGGATACAATATAGAATCTAAAAAACAAAGAGATCCAATATGGTAAAGTATGTTATAGTGTCACCAGAGAACCCAGAAGGTAGAGAACTTACAAGAGAACTGAATAAAATGGGCTTGTCTCCCCTCAGGGGTATATCTGGAGGGCTGATGTCTTCCAGAACTGCTCCTCAAAGGATATAAAAAGAGGAACAAATAGTGCAATATGTATAAAAATATATAAATTTTATTTAAGGTTGCACTTACACACAAAGAAAAACAGCAAACTTCTCTCCACTTGCAAAGTGGACTAGTAGGAAATCTTCCGATCCCTTGAAGATGAAGTGCAGATCGCAGGACAACCAAACAGGAAATACAAGAGGAAAATACAATGTGTAAAATGAATAAAAAGTTTGAAATAAAGCAGCTTATCCAACACATTTTGTCCCAATGGACTTCCTCAGGGATATATGTTGCTCAGTGCTTGTCTCAGTTTAAATAGAGGTGCGCTGTAGATTCCCAAGTGATCTCAATCCGTTGCGTGCATTCCACTGTGGACCGCAATGTTGATGTCCAACATCAAGTCGCAGTGTGCGCTTCTCCGTGGAACACTAGCTGAAACTTCCTGTTCAGGCCATTAGATAACTAGAGCAGTATAACAGTCCCTACACACAAAGCAAGTATAGTACTGAATAGAGTCTATGGCAAACAAATAATACAAATACATTTACTATCTAAAATGAGGAATATCCACAGTAATGTGTAAAGATATGATGTCTGTCAATACAAGCACAAAAATACAATTATTACAGCATAGCAAATTACCATCCTTAAAAAATATGTTCTTATTGGAAAAATATATAATGACAAAGAAAAACTTATATGAAAATAAATGAAGATGAAGTTAAACAAAAATAAGATCAAATAAAAATGAAAAAAAAAATAGATACAAAATTATTGAAAAATAAAAAATAATGAAAATGAGAATAAAAATAAATATAAAAATAAAAAATGAAAAATACAAATAAAATTGAAATTGAATAAATATAAAAATGAAAAAAATAAAAATAAAATACTAATAAAAATAATAATAATACAAAAAAATACATGTAAATAAGACATGAATAAGAAATGTGATGGAAATGGTTGGGGAAAAAATAAATATATATTTATTTATAAAATATTTTACCATATGGGAATACATTGGGGGAAAAATAGTTTAAAAAAATTGTATGTCTATGCGTAAAAAAAACAGAAAATAATTAAAATAATGGAAAATAGGCAATATGTGATACCAACTAAATGGAGGCCAAAACAAGAGATAAAAGAAGAAACAGATAACAGGAGGGCACTCCCCAAAACACACCATAATGAAAGTTATGGTACAATACACTAATAATAAAAAAAAACTAGATAAGACCCACCAGATCAATATCCTAATTTAAACCAGCTTACAAAGTTCTTAAATAGTACATCCATTGGGCTTCTTTGTTTATTAGTTCTTTCATTTTATTTCCTACTCTCTAGAGTTGAGCACACCCGAACTGAAAAGTTCGGGTTTGTAGCGAACATTAGGGTTTTTGGACCCCGGACCCGAACACGGACATTTCACTGTAAGTTCGGGTTGGAGTTCGGTGTTCGGCGATTTAATGGTGCATTTTGAAAGGCTGCAGGGCAGCCAATCAACAAGCGTTTGACTCGTGTGCCCTTAGAAGCCATCACAGCCATGCCTACTAATGGCATGGCTGTGATTGGCCAGTGCAGCATGTGACCCAGCCTCTATATATAATCTGGAGTCGCGTAGCGCTGCACGGACATGAGCTCTTATTAGTTCAGGGAGAGGATGCTGCCGCTTTCAGGGACAGCTTAGGAAAGAATTCTGCAAATTAGTAAATTAGTGGGTGCACTATCTGAGAGTCAAATAGAAGCGTCAAATACTGTGCTTACATCGGAGTTTTAAAAAGTCAGTTAAATAGAAGCGTCAAATACTGTGGTTACATCGGAGTTTTAAGAAGTCAATTTTTGGGGGTGCTAAATAGTAAATTTGGGGCGTGCTCTTCATATCTGAGAGTCAAATAAAAGCGTCAAATACTGCTGTCACATTGCAGTTTTAAAACTTTACATTTTTTGGGTGCTAAAAAATACATTAGTGGGGTGCACTTCATATCTGAGAGTCAAATAGAAGCGTCAAATACTGTGGTTACAGCGCAGTTGAAAAAATTCTTATTGTTTTGGTGCTAAACTGCTAAATAGTAAATTAGGGGCGTGCTCTTCATATCTGAGAGTCAAACAGAAGCGTCAAATACTGCGGTTACAGTGCAATTGCAAACAATTCTTATTTTAGGGGTGCTAATCTGCTAAATAGTAAATTAGGGATGTGCTCTTCATATCTGAGAGTCAAATAGAAGAGTCAAATACTACAGTTACAGCACACATTGACAAATTCCCATTTTTTTGCTCCTAAGAAGTACATTTGGGGCGTGCTCTTCATATCTGAGAGTCAAATAGAAGTGTCAAATAGAAGTGTCAAATACTGCGGTTACAGCGCACTTTGACAAATTGCCATTTTTTTGCTCCTAAGAAGTACGTTTTGGGCATGCTCTTCATATCTGAGAGTCAAATAGAAGGGTCAAACACTGCGGTTACAGCGCAATTGTAAACATTCTTATTTTCTTGGTGATAATCTGCTAAATAGTACATTTTGGGCCCTGCACTTCATATCTGAGAGTCAAATACTGTGGTTACAACGCAATTGTAAACATTTTTATTTTCTGGGTGCTAATCTGCTAAATAGTAAATTTGGGGCATGCTCTTCATATCTGAGAGTCAAATAGAAGCGTCAAATTCCCATTTTTTGCTCCTAAGAAGTACATTTGGGGCGTGCTCTTCATATCTGAGAGTCAAATAGAAGCGTCAAATACTGCGGTTACAGCACAATTGTAAACATTCATATTTTCTGGGTGCTAATCTGCTAAATAGTAAATTTGGGCCCTGCACCTTATATCTGAGAGTCAAAAAGAAGCGTCAAATACTGCGGTTACAGCACAATTGTAAACATTCTTATTTCCTTGGTGATAATCTGCTAAATAGTAAATTTGGGGCGTTCTCTTCATATCTGAAAGTCAAATAGAAGCATCAAATACTGCGGTTACAGCGCACTTTGAAAAATTCTGTTTTGGGTGCTAATGCTAAATAGTACATTTGCGTCCTGCGGTGCACTTCATATCTGAGAGTCAAATAGTAGTACTGTGCTTTCAGCGCACTTTGAAAAATTCTAATTGTTTTGGGTGCTAAATAGTACATTTGCGGCCTGCACTTCATATCTGACAGTCAAATAGAACTGTCAAACACTGTGCTTACAGCGACCTTTTAAAAATTCTAATTGTTTTAGGTCCTAAATAGTACATTTGCGGCCTGCGCTTCATATCTGACAGTCAAATAGAACCGTCAAACACTGTGCTTACAACACACTTTGAAAAATTTGAATTGTTTTGGGTGCTAATGCTAAATAGTACATTTGCGTCCTGCGGTGCACTTCATATCTGAGAGTCAAATAGAACCATCAAATACTGTGGTTACAGCGCAGTTTGACCAATTCTAATTTTTTGGGGTGCTAAATAGTACATTTGCAGGCTGCACTTCATATCTGACAGTCAAATAGAACCGTCAAATACCAATATAACAATATTGTAATTCGGGGGCAATACCTTCACAAGTCAAACTGAGAGGTCAGTTTATAGGGAAAACGGTTGCCTGGATACAATTCTAAAACAATTCCCATATGTCCTTTGCAGAGTTTACATGCTGGAAAAACATAGGTGAAAACTGCTGTGGCTTTCTGCAGTGTGCAGACCGGCAAGGAGGGCAGGGTTGAGGAGTGGATGGAAGATGATGTGGAGGATGATGAGGTTCTAGACCCCATAATAGAGTTGAGCGAACCCGAACTGCAAAGTTCAGGTTCGTATCAGATTTAACGAGCCATTCGAAGTTTCACATTGAGGGCAGCAGTCCGGTGACCGGGACCCAGACACTGGGTCAGACGACTGGGACCCAGTATGCCTGATGTTGAAGTTAGGAGTCACAGTGTGGATTGGATTAGCAGTGTCTGGTGCAGTGTAACCGCACGCCCCCTGGTGTTGAGCACCAGCTTTTGTGCGGCCATATACCAGGACCCTGATGCAGCTTCAGTAAAAAGAGTACTGGATACCAGAAGCCATCACCAGACTGATCTGCAACTTGGAACAGGATGTGACATTCACTGTAGCGGCTGTGTGCGCGTTCAGCGTTCTCACCCTGCTGCTGCTCGCCTGTCTGCGCTGCAGTGTAAGTTTGGCCTTCCCGCTCACTGCCTCATATGCGACGTGCCCACAAGGTGGAACTCCACCTTGCACATGCTGGAGAGACTGTGCAAGCAGCAGCAGGCGATAGTGTAGTTTCAGCTGAAGCACCCACGGGTCAGTCGCTCTGCTCCAGACTTGACCTCTAATTGATCATAGTTAAAGGATTTCAAGTGGACTCATTACAATTACCCAGCCTCTAAAGAGTCCTGTATTGTTATTTATCGTCACTACCTCCCCGCGTTGGGAGTGGGTAATTTGTGCGCCTGCTGCCTTCCATGGATTTGGTAGCTGTTTCTCAGGTTCCCTCTCCGGAATCGAACCCTGATTCCCTGTTACTCATGGTAAGCACAGAAAGTGGCATCAAAAGTTAATAGGGCAGACATTCGAATGCAATGGCCCGAGGTTCTCTAGAGTCACCAAAGTGCCTGTGCAACTATAATGTTGACAGGTACTCTGCCGAACGGATCTTCACTAATAGGTAGGGGATGGAAGGGGGCCCTGTGCCGGTCCCTTCTCTTCTCCACTCTCTGGCAGACATCTGGCAGTACTGCCTCAGATCCTGAGAGATGCCTGGCCAGAAGAAGCTGTGGGTAAGCCGAGATGCTGTCTGGCTCCTGCCCAAATGCCCTGCCAAGGGGATATCGTGAGCTAGCTTCAGCAGCTCTTACCAATACTTCTTGGGTTGGGGGCTGGCGGTCTCTCACCAGCCGTGTCATTGGGGAACTCATTGAAAAAGTGCTCTAGCATTACGAGCTGGGTGATCTCCTCCTGGAACTTGGCTTGATGGGATTTGAGCCAGTTCTGGGTGGCCCTTGCGATGTCGCATGCCCTCTCCACATGGGAGTCCTTCTCCCCTTTCCGGGTCTCCCTAAACTTTCCCAGCCTGGTGGTGTGCGATAATGTGCGAAATCTCTTAGCAGCTCTGGGCCTATCCGGTTTTATGCACATCCCTTGCATGTGCTGAATTTGATGGTGCAGAAATCCTGAAAAACTACCCAGATATATCAGAGCTACTGCAGAACGTGCGGGCCGTCTGTGCGCGCTTTTGGCGTTCTCACCCTGCTGCTGCTTGCCTGTCTGCGCTGCAGCGTAACTTCGGCCTCCCCGCTCACCGCCTCATGAGACTATGCGAGCAGCAGCAGGCAATAGTGGAGTTTCAGCTGCAGCACGCACGGGTCAGTCGCTCTGCGGAACAGAGTTTTCTTTTTTTTTATGTCCCAATATTTTGGGTGCTACCCCAATAAAAAAACAAAACAAACAAAACAAAAAAAACCAAACAAATAAAAAACAGTGTTGGCTACCTCCTCCTCCTCCACTGCCGCTTCCACCTACACCACCACAGTCATCGCCTCCTCAAGCTATGGGTCACTTAGTATAAACTATGTACACAATAGCAGAGGCATGCCTCAGGAGTTGAGCTCAGTTTGAACAATGAAAGAGAATACCCTGCATTCCAACCCTCTCTCAAATGGATAATTCTGGTGATCCTCCTGACGCCATGCTTTAGATTTTGATTTATGTTCTTCCAAAGCTAAAATCAAAGATTCCATCTAGTGCTATTTTATGGCTCCATAATTTTTTTTATTTTAAATTTTTAGGTATTTTATGTTATTTTAAGTGATTTCCCTATCCACATTTGTTTGCAGGGCACTTGTCCTACCCTTATCCCCATTTTACTACTTTTTGCAGCCCTCTAGCCCTTTCCAGGATTTTTTAAAGAGGCATTTTTGTGCCTAAAGGTTCAGGTCCCCATTGACTTCAATGAGGTTCGGGGTCAAGTTCAGGGTCAAGTTCAATCCTGAACCCGGACTTTTTTTCAAAGTTCAGCTGAACCCGCTGGACCCGAACATCCAGGTGTCCGCTCAACTCTACTCATCTCCAATTGCCGTCTACTTTTTCTATACCTATGGCAATGAAAGTGGACCAACTGAACTGTACACAAGTACTACAGTGTCTGGAAACACTGTGGTCTGTTTTTTTTGTTTCTTATATTATTAAAATGTTACCAGAATTTAATGTGTAGTTTTCGGGTGGTCCTGCCTACATCCTGGGCCCCACAACCACATTGAAGTAAATAAATGACATATGTAGCTGAGCAATATAGACATGTTTTAATTTGGTATTGATTTTTAGTGTAAGTACCTATAAAACAAGTAGTCTTTTTTTCCTGATGCACACAGGTTGAACATGTCTCACATATATGAAATCCAGGTGATTGTAAGGTTTTTAAAATATGTTCCTTCTTTTTTTTATTACTAGATAGAAGGCTTGGGGCAAGTTGTTTTTTTCAAATTATCTGCTGTCCTGTATATAACCATAGGTTTATCTGGGATGATTTTACCCAGAATCTCATCTTTTTTAATAAACCAATGTTTTTTTTTAGGATTTTTTCAATCCTCTTGGCATGTATATTGTACTTTGTTATGAAAGCATAATCAAAATTATTTCTGGCGGTCTTTTTGGGGTTATCTGTCAGAAATTCAGACCGGTCTCTACATTTGATCTTTATTCTTCCTGCTCCTTCGTATTATATCCCTTCTCCTGGTATCTTTTTCTAATAACCTGGGATTGTTCCTCAAAAATCTTAAAATCTGAACAATTTCACCTCATTGTATTTGTCCCTTGGGAATATTGCACAACCATAGGGGATGGTGGAGGCTAGTATTATTTATTGTTGTATTGCAATCTGTTTTTTTTGTTTTTTTTAAGTTTGGGTTTTAAAAACCCTCCTTCGACATACAGAGTTAAGTCTAAAAAAAATCTATCTTCTCTTGATGAATAGTGGAGGTAAATTTCAAATTATAGAAGAGAAAAATGCAAAAGAAATGGTGTGGTGTGCTACAATTACATGTGTGAGGATCACCAATGAGATAATATACATACACTGGTTATCGGTCTCCCAAAATATACTGGTAGTACTCCAGTTAGGAAATACACTACCAGTGTCTTTTTGGAGACAGATAACCAGTGAGTACAATGGTTAGTCACTGTATTATATATGTGCACACAAATTGGTGGGGTTCAAAAGTCTGAATGGTGTGGACTACATCTAAGCTCTTCCTTGAAAAAGTCCTGAGGACGAAACCGGTCAGGCGCATACAGAGCCTCCATAACTCTCTATTTGGGAAATCCTTATCCATAACTCACTCTTTTATTACCCCTTGGGATCCAGAACCTTGGTGCATTCAGGAGTTGACTCATAACATCTTGGAGTGCCATTGTGGCAGGTCTTGACCTACTGACGTGCCTTTCTGGCCACTGTTAGTGGCGGACCACTTGTGAGTGCATTAATCACCTTATCTTTTATCACTGTATTTAACAGTTTTACACTGTGTTTTGTTTTATGTTTATGTTTTTAAGTGATTAAAAACAGGAATATAATTTCCTAACTGGAGTACCACTGGTATATTTTGGGAGACCGATAACCAGTGTATGTATATTATCTCATTGGTGATCCTCACACATGTAATTGTAGCACACCACACCATTTCTTTTGCATTTTGTGTTTATCATGTTTTTTTGGAGTTAACCGGGGTGTTGTTGACAACTAGGAGTCTCACTATACGTCTTGTGCTTTTGTATCTTTTATAGAAAAGAAAGACAGAATCCTAACTACTCATCCGCTGAGATCAGTGGGCGGGTAGTGGGAAAGAGAGCTCAGATTATACAATCTAAAAGAGAAAAAAATCTACCTTTATTAATAACTAGATCATAATTACTGAGACCAAAAAGAAAAACAGAAATCCACCACATGTGTAACCATGGGTGTCTGCCGGGTGGGACAAGGGGGGGCACTTGCCCCCCCCCCCACCTCCTCCCGGATTTTTCAGCTTGTTCTGCTATTTTTTTGTGTGAGATTGAAAATACAGTGCAATACTGGTGTCGGACAGTAGGTAGTGCTGTGTATGGAGAGAGACAGGGATAGGAAGCTACAGCTTATCCCTGCTTCTCTCTCCTGACTGAATCCGCAGAGGAGCAGCACATGTAGCCAGCAACTCCCAGTATGCAGAGACAGCCTACAGATCAGGTAAGTGAGGCATGGGGGGAAGAGCCTATAGATCAGGGAAGTGAGACATGGGGGGGCAGCCTTTAGATCAGGGAAGTGATTTTACCCAGTGGGGGGCAGCCTATAGATCAGGGAAGTGAGGCATAGGGGGGGCAGCCTAGAGATCAGATAAGTGAGGCATAGAGATCAGGGAAGTGAGGGATGGGTGTCAGCCTATAGATCAGGGAAGTAAGGGATGGGGGAAGCCTATAGATCAGGGAAGTGAGGGATGGGGGTCAGCCTATAGATCAGGGAAGTAATGGATGGGGCAGCCTACAGACCAGGGAAGTGAGGGATGGGGGGCAGCCTATAGATCAGTGAATTGAGGGATTGGGGGAGGAAGCCTACAGGAAGGGTCAGCAAGGAGCAGGAAGGTAAAGTAAGAGAAGGAGCAAAAATGAGAAGGAACAGAAATGAGCAGAAAGGGACAGAAGGAGCACAAAGGTGAAGTAGGGAAAGGAAAATAAATGAGCAGGAAGGGTCAGCAATGAGCTGGAAGGGGCAGAAGGAGCACAAAGGTAAAGTAGGAAAAGGAGCAGAAATTAGCAGGAAGGGTCTGCAAGGAGCAGGCAGGGGCAGCAAAGAGCAGGAAGGGTCTGCAAGGAGAAGGAAGGGTCCAAGACAGAGTCCCAACCCAATGTGCAGGGATTCCCAATGGGCAACATATAGATTGGCAAAGCTTGGGGCGAACCTGGTTCCCATGGTAACACCACAAATCTGTAGAAAAAAAGAAAGAATCAAACCAAAAACAGTTCCTGATTAGAACAAATTCGATGCACAAAACAAAAAAATCAATCTGATCTACACATAAATAATTTTTTGGGGTTAAATCATTCCTAAATACCACCAATCCTTTAGTGTAGGGTATATTGCAGTAAGGAGAGGTAACATCTACAGTTGCTAACAAAAAGAATGGTTCCATGCAAAAGTCTGTACATTTTGTAGAATATGCTTGGTATCTCCAATATAGGAAGGACAAAGGGGGACATGCGATCTTAAAAACGAGTCTACGTATTCTGAAAGATTACATGATAGTGAATCAATCCCCCTAATAATGGGATGGCCTGGGGGAGAATATAAATCTTTATGGATTTTTGGGAGAAAATAAAAAATGGCCGTTTTGCTGGTAGGGTTAAAAATAAATTGAAATTCATTTTTAGAGATGATAGTTTGATCCATACCCTTCTGGATGAAATCTCTAAGCTGCTAGAGAAATATTTTAGTGGGATCTTGGTTGAGAATCTGGTAGGTATTTTTATCCCCTAAAATTTTGTATACCTCTTACATGCAATATTGTTTGCTCATAATAACAGTTCCCCCCACTTGTCCGTTTCTTTGATCACTAAATTAGCGTTTTCTTTAAGATGTTTTAATGCCTCTTTCTCTTTTTTTGTTACATTGGACTTGAAATTATCTGAATTAATTTCATCTGTTCTTTCCTCAAAATCATTATACAGTTGTCTATCTGACCCATCATTACACCTTTTTTCAAAAAATGTTTTACTGTAAGTTTTTATTTTAAACTTTTGGTTGTCAAAAAATGTGTCAAAGGGGTTTGGGTCTGTTGTGGGGGCAAATTTTAAATCATTCTCCAATAATGATAATTCTTGTATTAAAAGTATATTCCTGAAATGTTAAAAATACCTTCTATCAAAACTTCCACTAGACTATAAATAAATAAGTGCAGAAATCTGTCTTACTGTACAAATATGAATATACAAATGTGCTATTATTTACCTTATGTAATATGCCATTTGTAACCATGTCATATAATTCAACATAGTAGAACTAAATAGAAACCTGGGAGGTTATCTGAGTTCTGCCTTTGAACAAAGCATTTAAATATACTATGTGTAGCATTGACATTTTATATTACATCTTAGTACAACATTAGCATTCGCCTACACACCTATCTTCTCTCATTTCCTTTTTATCTACTCTAAGTTGCATTTTCTGATCAAATAGCTTATTGCTTTCCTCATGTATACATCATGCCCTCAAGTAGTTAATGTTCCTAGACACTAATTGGATGTTTTTTGCATGTATATTTTTTTACATTGAGAATTTTGTTTCAGTACGATACTTTGTTGGAAAACTTGGGTGATACGCAGTCTCCTGCTTTTAAGAGCACTGATTTTCTAATTATAACCTGATTATTTTTCTATTATGAGAGAAAGAAATAGGAAAAATGTATTACAATGCATCAGTGGTAGTGCAATCACAAAGCACTGGGATATGCTTACAGAGTAATTATGGCTGGGAACATATCAAGCTACAATATGTGTTTTTGCTATGTAACATTGCTGATTGACATTCTTTTCATGTTCCTGCTTATTAAGGTTTGTTTTATTGATTACACTGCAGCACTATCCTTAGCATTAGTAAGGAAGATGTAAAATAATATTGGAGGACACGCTTTGAAAGATGCATTTGTAAAGAGTTATTTTGAAAGCCATTCAACAATGTACAAAGACTCCATGAGTCCCATTAATTGCAATGAGTGCTAAGATGTAACATGCTTTTATTACATTATTTTATTCTCTATTCTTATGATCTTATGATCGAAGACAGCTTATAGGGGTCCTCTAACATAATAAAGTACCAGTAAGTACTTCAATATAACATTAATTTATGTACAGCATTCTATAGTTCTTTTCATGTAATTTATTCTTTATAACCTCTCACATTTTTATTCTTTTCCATTCACTCTATGTTCTCCAATGCTCATTCTCTTCTAATTGTTCCATGTGCAGTACCGACTTCAATGCGGGTTGATTTACTAGTTGCCAGAAAAAAAAAAAAAACACATATCACCAAATGAATAACGCTTTGAAGTATAAAAAAAATAAAATATATTTTACAAGTACAATGTATGGGTTGACTTACCAATTCTGGCTTAAATTCAGATTTTTCTAAAGTTTTGGAGATCATATACCTTTCTCTGGCAGGGTCATCTTTGTCAGTTTATGTGTGTACTTCCGTCTCAGTTCGCCTTTGTAATGTTTCACCAAGCTACTGAAACCTGTTGTGTCTCGTAATACCAGCAACCAGCAATGCATTTTTTTTGTATGTTACCATAAGTAAGATATGAATGTTATTGCAAAAAGATTTGCACTTATTCAGTTAATTATGAATACAGTAACATGCTGGACAGAGGTGGCAAGTGGTGTCCCTCAGGGGTCTGTTCTGGGACCCCTTCTATTTAACATGTTTATAAATGATCTTGAAGACCGCATTGAAAGTCATGTTTCAGTGTTTGCAGATGACACCAAACTTTGTAAAACAATACAATGTGAGCAAGATATTACCTTGCTGCAGAGGGATTTAGATAGACTGGGGGACTGGGCACTCAAATGGCAGATGAAATTTAATGTTGAAAAATGCAAAGTTATGCACTTCGGCGTAAAGAATACACAAGCAACGTATACCCTTAATGGAAGCGAATTAGGGATAACAACACATGAAAAGGACTTGGGAATTGTTATAGACAACAAACTATACAACAATGTGCAATGTCAATCAGCAGTGGCCAAGGCCAGTAAGGTATTGTCATGCATGAAAAAGGGCATTCATTCTCGGGACAAGAATATCATTTTGCCTCTTTATAAATCACTGGTAAGACCCCATATTGAATATGCTGTGCAATTTTGGGCACCTGTTCTAAAGAAGGATATTATGGCACTAGAAAAAGTGCAGAGGCGGGCTACAAAACTAATAAAAGGAATGGAACATATCGGCTATGAAGAAAGGTTAACAAATTTAAACCTATTTAGTTTAGAAAAACGTCGCCTGAGAGGGAATATGATAACTTTATACAAATATATTCGGGGCCAATACAAACCATTGTGTGGAAATCTATTCACAAACCTGACTTTACATAGGGCACGAGGCCATGCCTTTAGACTGGAAGAAAGAAGATTTCGTCTAAGACAAAGGAAAGGTTTTTTTACTGTAAGAACAATCAGGATGTGGAATTCTCTGCCTGAAGAAGTGGTTTTATCAGAGTCCATACAGATGTTCAAACGGCTACTAGATGCATACTTGCAAGAACAGAATATTCAAGGATATAATCTTTCAATGTAGGGTAATAACTGCTTGATCCAAGGATAAATCTGACTGCCATTCTGGGGTCAAGAAGGAATTTTTTTCCTAGCTTGTTGCAAAATTGTGCTTCAAACTGGGTTTTTTTGCCTTCTTTTGGATCAACAGCAAAAAATAAATATGAGGTAGGCTGAACTTGATGGACGTAAGTCTCTTTTCAGCTTCGTAACTATGTAACTATGTAACTATGCTGTTATCTGGAGGCATTGGTAGACTCTGACGCAGATAGATGGGAATCCAGCGCCAAAGTATATGAAATGTCTTGAGAATCCAATGCCAAAGTATATTAAATGGATATGAAAAGTCATAATGTCATGATGTTTTGCATTGATGGTGCATTTATGTGAAATATCTGATGATCATGGTGAGACCAGGCTACTGCTGGACTCCTCAAGAGAGAAAGTTTAGCAGTAAAGCACGAATCAACCAGCTATAGTGTTTCCAGAGCTTGCCTCACCATTGGATTTCTGTGAAGCATTTCACAAAAATAGCATGTAAAGTTGTCAGCTTCTGAGGTGTTCAATTAACTCAAGGGCCACTACAAAATAGTGCCTTGTTAGAATTAGTGTAAGCTAAGTTTAACTAGCATTACACTAGCAGTAGCACTAGTATTAGGGTTAGTGTTAAATATAACTAGAAAATAAAACAGTTGTCCACACACATGGGCAAATCCAAACACTCCACAAATTAAAAAAAAAAAGGTAATGAAAAAGTAGCACATTTATTGAAAAATTTAATAGAAATAAATACACATGGCATCACACTGTAACAGCAGCATAAATCAATGGTATCAAAAGAAAAAAAAGAGGTGAATGAGCTACCCACAGCTTCTGTTCAGAGAAGAGACCACCTAAGAAAACCACCCAAAAAATGGTAAGTGATGTCCTGGACACATTTCACACCCCACCTGGTGCTTTCTCAACATTGTACCAGGTGAGGTGCGAAACACGTCCAGGGCGTCACCATTTTCTGCGTGGTCTTCTTAGGTGGTCTCTCCATTGAACAGTAGCTGCGGGTAGCTCATTCACTCAGTATTTATAATTGTATTTTTCTTTGGATACTGTGTTACTTTACACATTTGATACTATTTTGTAAATATGATATTGGAACTACCATAGCATACACGAGGACTGCTGTTACAGTGTGATGCCATGTGTATTTATTTCTATAACTTTTTGCAATAAATGCTACTTTTTCATTACCTTTTTTCATTTGTGGAGTGTTTGGATTTACCCATGTATGCGGACCTCTTTTTTACTGTTTATATTTTTGAGTATTTGGAAAGAGTTCTGCACCGAGGAGTTAATTCTTAATTCTATTAGTCCTGATTCAGATTCACAATCAAATTTATTATTTTTGGAGTTGCGGCAAAGCCTTTTTTGAGTGAGGGATACCACCTCACCAAATATATGTTATTGTTAAATATGGTTTAGAGTTAAATAGGTGACACAGAGTTCAACAAATAGCAGAGAGGCATTTCAAAATGATCACGTCTCCAATTTCACCCTATAAGTTCCACCCTATAAGTTCCATTTAAAGAACACAAATCTGAGGTATTTTAAGCTGTAGCTACAATAAATTGTAATTTGCTTATGAATAAATAAAAACAAATTATAGTGAAATTTGGCAGAAATTGTTGATGAAATAGCAAAGCTGAAAGACTCAAAATGTCCTAGTTATCTTACAAATTGAATATCATGATCAGGTCAAATGCAAATAGGAGTTATTATTTTTTTCCAAAAGTGACACAAGCCCTATAATTAAATCAGTGAAACCCCAAAGTGGTATATCTGTAATTTGACACTATAACTGTTTAAATATCTGACAAAGGTTTAACTTTGGGGTATTTCTGAATTTTGTGACAGTAATTAAATTAACCCCTTAAGGACACATGACATGTGTGACATGTCATGATTCCCTTTTATTCCAGAAGTTTCATCCTTAGGGGGTTAAAAGGACACTATAGTCAACTGAACAACCTTATCTTAATGAAGCAGTTTTGGTGTATAGAACATGCCCCTGCAGCCTCACTGCTCAATCCTCTGCCATTTAGGAGTTAAATCCCTTTGTTTATGAACCCTAGTCACACCTTCCTGCATGTGACTTGCACAGCCTTCCATAAACACTTCCTGTAAAGAGAGCCCTATTTAGGCTTTCTTTATTGCAAGTTCTGTTTAATTATGATTTTCTTAATCCCCTGCTATGTTAATAGCTTGCTAGACCCTGCAAGAGCCTCCTGTATGTGATTAAAGTTCAATTTAGAGATTGAGATACAATTATTTAAGGTAAATTACTTCTGTTTGAAAGTGAAAGTTTTTTTTTTTCATGCAGGCTCTGTCAATCATAGCTATAAACAGAATGGCTGCATAAACAGAAACAAAGTGATTTAACTCCTAAATGACAGTGAATTGAGCAGTGAAATTTCAGGGGAATGATCTATACACTAAAACTGCTTTATTTAGCTAAAGTAATTTAGATGACTATAGTGCTCCTTTAATAATGCCAAAATGTTCTTAGTTAAATACTAAGGGGGTCTATTTTCTAAGAATATATGCTTTTTTATAGCGACTTTGGATTCTGTGACTACTATTCATTTTATACTTTCAGAAGACCAAATGTTGTATATTTTTACCTTTAAAACAATAATTCAAATAAGATTATATTTTTTGTCCTCTACTTTCTCCTTAATAAAAAAACAAAACACAACTCACCCTGTAATATTTGCCCTACATTTTCCCAAGAATAAATGATTCCATAAAACACTTTAAAAATCAAGACTAATACATAATTTAGTTACACTAATTGTATAGAAATGATTATAAGCCAAATAAAAAAAAGTTACACATTGAAAATTTACACCAGAAATTTATAAGAAGAGGCTATTATTATCACCCTCATGTATCTGCTGGGCAAAGTATTTATTTATTTATTTATTTATTTATGTATTTATATATTTAGTTCAGTTATCAGATGTTTCATAATGTAGCCTTTTATTGTCATATTATTTTTTTACTTTTTTTTTTCTTTGTTGTTGTTGGTGCCAAGGACTAACATGTTTCTTATTTTGTTACATACTATTTAAATTCACATTCAGTTGTTATTGTTAATCAAAACATTGAACAAGTTGAATGGATAAGAGCAATTTTTCTTGAAGTAAACATTTCCAGATCTAGCAGTTACAGTGTCTTATTATCATAGATTACAGCATCTTATTATCATGCATTTACGTCTATACATTATGTATTAATGTCAGAATGACAATTTAATAACAGTGATTTGTTTCTGTTATAAAAGTAAATGCAATCACAGTTTAGTCAAACCTGATAGCCAACTGTGAAGCAAATTGAATAATAAAAAATAAATAAATTATAGCCATTCCATTGCTATATGTGTATTATATAGTAGATTTTTAATGTATCTGATGTTTCTTCGATTTTTTTATGAAATGGATTAAGATACGACAGTTGCTCTGATTTTTAAGTTGTGTATTTTCTCACCATATTTTTATTTTATTTTAATTTGATTTTATGAGAATACATTTGAGAAATTATGTTGTATTTTCTGTATGCTCAAATATTTTATAGTTTTTGCATAAAAAATAATTGCTGCAGAATGCTGCACCATAAACCTGCCTCATTAGACACACCGCCTCACTTCAGAAAAATACTTCCTTATCAAATGTATGCACACAGCATGTCTGCAACCAGATTGTGAATTAAAAGCAACTTGCTCAGTGCTATTGTGGCTAAGACTGTGTGCATACATTTGATAAGGAAGTCTTTCTGGCATGCTAGGGACATGGCTAAGGAGCAGGGCCGGTGCCTCCTATAAGGTGACCTAGGCAGCTGCCTAGGGCGCCACATAGGAGGGGGCACCTTGCACCCTCATCACCGGCCCCTCTCATGCTGCAGCTACCTGAGTGCTCTATAGAGAGCCTCAGGCGGCTGCAGCACTGCCCGGCCAGTGCGCCCATTAGGGGCGTACCGGCCCGGTCGCACAAGTATGAGGGATCAGCAAGAGGGAAGCGCACAGTGCTTCCACTTGCCAGTCACTCAGTGTAGCGTGGCCGAGCTCCTCTCCATTCCGTGGTACAGGAACATCCGTTTCCTGTACCCGGCCGGACTGAGAGGAAGTTCACACTCAGTGGTGACTCAGTGTGCACTTCCTCTCACTCCGGCCGGGTACAGGAAACAGAAGCTTGTGTACCACGGACAGGAAACAGAAGCTTGTGTACCACGGACAAGAGAGGACCTCGGCCACGGCCACGCTTCCATTCCTTAGAGCTTTCCCCTGCCCCTTAGTGGTCTCTCCTCCCCTGTCCATTAATGGTCTCTACTCACCTTCCCCCCATTCCTTAGTGGTCTCTCCTCTTCTCCCCCCCTTTCCATTAGTGGTCTCTCATCTCCCGCTTAGTGGTCTCTGCTCTCCTCTGCCCCCCTAGTGGTCTCTCTCCCCCTCTTTATTGGTCTCTCCTTCCCCCTTTCCATGAGCTCCCCCCATTCCCATTAGTGGTCTCTCCCCTGTTCCCCCCCCTTTCCATTAGTGGTCTCTCCTCTCTTTGTGCCAAAACAATCCTAAATTATAAATAAAGAGAAAGACCATAGGCAGGGGCGGACTGACCACTGAACAGCCATGCACTCTCTCTGGATGGGGAGATCAGATCAGAGATCTCCCCAGCGAGGGAGGCAAAATTGCACAACAAGCCCCTGAAGTGTCCCTCTCACCTTCTGAATGAGACCTTGCAGCAGTCTTGCTATGTACCAGGGCTCCTTTTCCGATGTGAGGGGAGTAGGCCCCCTTCACCCACCCCAACCTCCACCTTCCTCAGCCCCAGGACCCCTCCATCCAACTCTGCCCCAGGCCCCCCTCAACCTCCATCTCCCTCAACCCCAGGCCCCCTCACCCACCTCAACCCCCATCTCTCTCAACCCCAGGCCCCCCTAGACCCACCTCAATCCCCATCTCTCTCAGCCCCAGGCCCCCTCCACCCACCTCAACCTTCATCTGCCTCAGTCCCAGGCCCCCTCCACCCAACTCTGCCCCAGGCCCCTTTCTCCCTCAGCCCCAGGCCCCCTCCACCCACCTTAACCCCCCATCTCCCTCAGCCCCCAGGCCCCTCCACCCACATCAACCACATCTTCCTCAGCCCCAGGCCCCCCTCTACCCACCTTAGCCCAAAGCCCCCCTCCATCTACTTCAATCCCCATCTCCCTCAGCACCCACCTCAACCACAGGTCCCCTTTCACCCACTTCATCTCTCACTTCAGCCCCAGGCCCCCTCCACCCACCTTAGCCCCGATCTCCCTCAGCACCCGCCTCAGCCCCCATCTTCATCAGCATCCATCTCAGCCCACGTCTCCATCAGCATTCGCCTTAGCCCCGTCTCCCCAGCACCTACCTCAGCCCCTATATCCCCCAGCACCCACTTAAGCCCACCTTCACCCACCTCCCCCAGCACTCACCTCAGACTCCATCTCCACTAGGACCCAGCTCAGCCCACATCTCCCCCAGCACCCACCTTAGCCCTTATCCCCCCTCCACCCACCTCAGCCCCAAGCTTCCCTCCACCCATTTCCCTTTTACTCACCTCAGTCCCTATCTCCCTCAGAATCCACCTCAGCCCCTATCCCACCGTTCACCCTCCTCAGCCCCCATTCCAAATGTGCCAAAGCTTGCTATGAGTTTTTTGGAGGGGCCTGCTTGCCAGCCTCCTGCCCTGTGACTATGGCCCCTGGGAGGGAGATGGAGGGCTTATTGGATTTTTAAAACACTTTTTCTGCCCCTTTAATTCCATGGGAAAATGTGCCTCTTCCCCTCCCCCTTTTCCTGTCCTATTGTTCTCCAGCAGGGCATTGTTCCAGGTACACTGCCAGACCAGTTGAAATTGTCTGCCTTGTCCCTCCTCAGTCTCTCATCAGCCCTTGCTATTGTTTAACCCCATGGCGATCCAACTGTGTTCGTGGGATCTGAGCGCTTTTCGGACATATTGAGCGCTCAGATCGAAGCTATCTGGGGATATGTTGGACATATAGGTTAAACATTGTATTATAAGAGTTGTGTATTTTTATGTCGTTTTTGTAACAGTTTTTGGACTTAGAGATAATTGGCTTACCCTAGCCACTTAAGCCAATTATCTCCAGGATAGAGGAGAAGGTAGACCAGCCTGACAGCCTAAATCTGTGGAACTGTTTTGGGCATGAAAGCCATGCTTGCGGTCGGTCAAATATGACTTCCATAAAACTTTTGAACCCCTGCTTTGATCTGGGTGATTTTTGGATATGTTGGTCACCCAGATCAGGGCTATCCAGGGATGTAGGATTTATGGGGTGTTTCTGTGTTTTGGGTAAAAACTGTATATTTTCTGCCTGTGATAATTAAGTTAGTCCATTGTGTTCAGTAATTGTATCACAGGCAGAGGGGAGGGTTTGTGTGCCTTAGCTGGGAGTGTCTGACTGTACTTTACTGTGTTGATTGGCTGTTGTAACTTTGTGTCCTGCGTACCACAAGGTCCAAGTGGGTGGTAACCTTGTGGGAAAATGTGTATATAAGAAAGTCCTGTGTGCTTATTAAAACAGTTCTACTTCACCCTCAATTTAGAGTCCTGTCTCTTGTTGGATGAAACAGCTACAAGGGATTGCTATGCTCTTCATACTGCCTTGGATAATCACTAAGCTCTTTTAAGAGCTTGTTCCTGCTTCACTCTATGGGGAAAGAGAGGTTCGACCACTGGAACCTGAAGCCTTGTCATAGGTCCAGGGTGGGTAGGAGACGGCGAGACCCCAACCAAGCTGCGGCAGTTCGTGGGGTCTGCGGTGGTTATGGTCTCTGGTGGAGTTCTTGTAGCCCTCAGGAAGCGCTAGGA
>OW240914.1:198731730-198766072 GCA_933207985.1 Pelobates cultripes
AGTGAGTGGTGGCACTGGGCAGGCCCTGAAACGCACACTCGTGAAGGAAACTGACTGCTATTATATTACAGTCCAAAAAGTTTTTTTTTTTTAAATGCAAGCTATTGGGACACCAGTGAGTGAGTGGTGGCACTGGGCAGGCCCTGAAACGCACACTCGTGAAGGAAACTGACTGCTATTATATTACAGTCCAAAAAGTTTTGTTTTTTTTAAATGCAAGCTATTGGGACACCAGTGAGTGAGTGGTGGCACTGGGCAGGCCCTGAAACGCACACTCGTGAAGGAAACTGACTGCTATTATATTACAGTCCAAAAAGTTTTTTGTTTTTTTAAATGCAAGCTATTGGGACACCAGTGAGTGAGTGGTGGCACTGGGCAAGTGGGCACAGTATATGCTGTGAGCCTGACACACAGGCTGGCAGGCAGGCAACTGCAATTACATTACACAGAAAAAAAAAGCAGACTGATGTTCTAGCCCTAAAAAGGGCTTTTTGGTATGCTGTCCTTACAGCAGAGATCAGATGAGTCCTTCAGGACTGTAGTGGACACTGAATACACTAGCCCAGCTATCAATTTCCCTATCAAATCAGCAGCAGCTACACTGTCCCTCCTCTCACTAAAAATGCAGCTTCACAATGAATGTAAAATGGATGCTGTCCAGGAGGTGACTGCTATTATATTAGTGTCTGATTGGCTGGAATGTGTCTGTGACTGTGAGGTACAGGGTCAAAGTTTACTCAATGATGACGAATAGGGGGCCGACCGAACAGCGCATATGTTCACCATCCGTGGCGAACGGGAACAAGCGATGTTCGCCAGGAACTATTCGCCAGTGAACCATTCGGGACATCACTAGTGTAAGACACAAAACTTAAAGAAAGAAAATATAAAAAAAAAATTATATTTACAAAATAAATATAGCCCCTATCCTATCCCACATACTCTCTCTTTCACACTACACACATACAGAATACATCCTTATACATACACAGAAACACAATGCAACCCTACTCACACACAGACACACCGAAACATGCAATGCACTCTACACTTACACAGAAACATACACTGCATCCTTTACACACACACACACACACAATGCATCCCTTACACACAAAAACACACAATGCATCCCTTACGCACACACACTGCTTCTCTTACACACACACGCAGAAACAAAATGTGTCTCTTACACACACACACACTCAATGCACCCCTTACAGACACATACACTGCGTGGGTATGTGGGCCCAATGGGTGGGCCTTGTAGGCATACTCACGGTCAAGCCCTGGGGACCCAGACATTGAGCTGTGTAAGGGGCTCCAAAAATGGAGCTGCTTCCTGTTCGTTGATTTTTGTTAGAATCTGCACAGAATATGCAGTGTACTCAGCCAAGTATTAAAGACTAGGTTGAGTGAGAATGCAGGAGCATACCAGATATTAAGTGGAAACATTGCTACGGGGGTCTCAATGTGATATCAACAGATCTACTTTGAAATCCCAGTAGTCTATTTATATTTAAAATGTGCAACAGAGAACATCAGCCGTAACAATGTTTAAGAGGACAGGGAATTCGGGACTTTGTTCATATCCTAATTTCATTTGAATGTATGAAACTCTGATCCTATTCATTGCGGCAGCTGCATTTTGCAGCCGCTTAGTAGATATCTCCCTAATACCGTGGGAATTAGGGAGTTATCTACCAAAAGGCTGAAAGACCTAAATTGGTCTTTCAGCCACATTTACTAATACTAAGTAAAGATTACTTAGTATTAGTAAACTCAGCCCCTACTCGCTATACCGCGAGTAGGGACATGTATAGTAAACAGTGAGCAGCCAGCAATAAACAAAAAATATAAACCTATTGGCCCCCACCCCTGAACGGTGGGTGGGAGCCCTAATGTAAAATAAGGGGGTGGACCTACTGTCCTCCCCCCTGGTCCCCACCCCTATGCGGTGGGTGGGGACCCTAAATAACAATGAGGTGGTGGGACCTACTGTCCTCCCCCCAGCCCCCACCCCTGCGCAGTGAGTGGGGACACTACATAACAATGAGGGGGGACCTACTGTCCTCCTGCCCGGGCCCCACCCCTGAGTGGTAGGTGGGGGCCCTAAATGAAAATCCTCCCCCCCTTCCAAGGTGACTAGGGGTCCCCAATCCACTAGTCACCTCCCCACCCAAATAAAAGTTATCCCCTACCTACCCCCATCACCCTAAAAATAGTGAGGGGGGGATAAAATAACTAACCTGTAAATTAAAATAAAACTTACCATTTGATGTCTTCTTTCTTCTAAAATCTTTATTTTTTAGCCCCAAAAAAGGCCAAATCAAAAACCATAATACCCGTCGAATTTAAAATAAAATAAAAAAATCTGAGCGCAAAAACAAAACCCGACGAAAAAGGAAAAAATCTGACGCCAAAGAAAATAATCCATCTTCACCCATGGAGGGGTCCGCTCACACTGAGCTCTGCAGGGCAGGGGAAGGCTTATAAAGCTTTGCCCCGCCCTGCAATTAGACTAAGAACACTCTGATTGGTTGGTTTAACCCAATCAGAGTGCTCTTTGTAATTTTACACAGGTGGGAAAGTTCTTTGGAATTTAATTTAAGGACAGTAGGTCCCACTCCCCTCGTTGTTATTTAGGGCCCCCACTCCCCACTCAGGGGTGGGGGCCGCCCGGGGGCCTCCATGCCCATTTTGCTTGGGCCCCCCAAATTCCTTCAAATGGCCCTGAGTAAAAGTAAATATACTCTGTAATTGCAAAAAAAAAACCTGAATACAATTATGAATTTTTTATATATTTTATTTCAATATCTGGTATTTTTAATACTTGTTAAAATATATAGTGTACATTTTTGCAAGGCTTTTAGCATTGTATAATATAAACTTACTAATCTTGCCAAACATATAAAATTATATTGGCACGCATCCTCAATTACTTAATTTTTTTATTTACTTTATTTACTGAAGAATAAAAGCAAAAAGTTAATAAAAAATAACTCTATTATCCAGATAGTATAATAAAAGAGATCTAATTTTATTTGCAAACACAATTTATTTACAAGTGAAATTTATTTATTCATGTTCACTAAATGTTTCCTACAACCAACAGTAACTCTATTTAATGTCATATGTAGAAGACAGAGATGAAAGACATTTACTTCACTACTAAAAAATGTAAGAGAGGGGAGTGGATAACCACCGTCAGGACAAGTCGCATGAAGTAGGAGCTCCGTACTTGTTAAGGCCTAAAGCACAATACTACAGGCCGAACAGCCACAAAAAGTACAACAAAAGAGAGCCTGAGAACTCACCAAGCTGATGGCACCGTCGAAACAGCTGAAGATCAGGGCAAATTCAAGATGGCGACTACGGCGCACATTCACCAGCCTCTGATGGGCCCTCCGAGTCTGAACATACTCAGTTCTCTCCAGAGGACATTCCGGTCACGGAGAGGAGTATTTCCATAATGTTTTGAGATCTGAAACAGACACTACAAGCTGATTTCAAGAAATTGGCAAGAGATCTCAGGAAATAAATATCAGATCTAGGAGGCAAAACAAACCACCTAGAACTCAAGATGGAAGAGCTGTGTGCAGCCCATAACTCTGTTGCAGACAAGCTACAGCAATTGGAAGAAGATCCAACAATATTACGGCACAAGATCGCCAATATGGAAGATCGCTCCCAATGTAATAATTTACGCTTCTGTGGGATAGCGGACTCATCACAAACGAAGAATTACCCGGCTACCTCAAAACACTCTGCAAGACCATGCTACCACAATCAGACGACACCGCATGGGTATTTGACAGAGTGCACCACAACGATTCACACAAGACACCCCCAGAGATACCATTGCAAGATTTCATTCCTTCCACTCAAAGGACTTACTCCTCACCGCTATCAGGAAGGGAGCTTCACTGCCAGAGCTGTTTCAACACATCTTTGAAAACCTGTCAGCAGCTAAAATGGCTCGATGCAGGGAATTCAGCACGGTTACCAAGACTCTCCGCAACAACATCTCATATCGATGCCATTACCCTACAAAGTTATTTGTCTGGAGAGGCGGCAGAATGACACCGATCTTGGAACCGGAGGTTGAAATGGCCAAGCTAAAAGAATGGGGCCGGTTCAGATCTGCGGACTCCAAATCTCCTGCAAGGGCCTCAACACCCAGATTACACCTGGAGTGGTAGGCGGCAGGTTCTTCACCGCGGCATGCCCAGTGAAGGAGAGCATGTAACAGAACTCTCTCGCAAGAAGCAACACATCGACATATGAGTATATGTATTGTTATATATACACTATCTAAGTATGTTTTTCATGTTTAGGGATGATCGCCAATATGCCGTGTTTTTGGTAATACTACGGTGCTTAGGCATATGCTACCATTTATAAAAATCAGGTATGCCTAGTGCAACACACAGAGCTGAGGGAGTCTGACTTGTAATGGGTCGCTCAAAAACTGGACAGAGACAGGAATTCACCCAGTACCTGTCCGAACAAATGTGATTAAAAATGAATAGCGCCTTAATTTGGTGCAAGATATCCAGGAGCTGTTTTACCCAAAGATGGCTATTGTGTATATAATTGTACCAAATATATTACGGAAAAAGATCCAAATATTTAGAGGGAGTAATACAGCAACATGTATGGTGTGTACAACTTTAAATCTGTTAAAGGCAGATTCAGTATGGTATACACCAAATGCTCTACTTCACATAAGTGACTATGTAGTATAGAATAGCAGCATGGATTGCTGTTTTCTATTTTACACAACAGTGTAATGACACAATTATTCCAGGTGAGTGTCTCTTTAAATCTGCTACAGGCAGACTGACTAAATAGTGTGCCAAGAGTATATCCTATAATTGTACAACACAAAACTTGGTACTATTAGAGAGTGTAATGAGAATTAAAAAAAATTCTAAATTAGAAAAAAAACACTAAAATGTGATAATAAAAGTGGAAATAATTAAAAGTTATAGTAAAAAATTTATCATTCCTCAATTGTTGAGGTTAGGACTCTATCAAATATTCTGTACTCTGCCCTTGGGTTTTTACATCCAAGATGCATTATCTTGCACTTATCCACATTAAATGTCAGTTGCCACAATTCTGACCATTTTCCTAGTTTACTTAAATCATTTGCCATTTGGCTTATCCCTCCTGGAACATCAACCCTGTTACATATCTTAGTATCATGAGAAACACGCCACATACTCTAGAATAGACATGTGCATTGTAGACAAAACAACACTGGCTAGCGTGGAAAATGTCTCTATAGGCTTAAGGACATGGTCAGACCATGCTTCACTTACTGTCACCTTTCACTCCCTATATCCAGTCAGAGGTCGAGGCAAATGGAGACTTAATGAAGCGCTTTTAGACACCAAACAGACGAAAGACGAAATTTCTACTACTTTGACTGAGTATTTCCTCCATGACATACCCACAGAATGTTCCACGCCACTAGTGTGGTTAGCACATAAAGCAGTAATGAGAGTCAGATTCAAACAAATCGGATCTAGAACAAAAAAAGTAGCCAAAGACAATGCAGATCAGCTGGTAGGAAACGTAAGGCAGCGGACACCCTGAATAAGATTAATCCGACGAAGCAACTTGCCCAACAGATTACTCTTATTCAGCATCAACTCCAAACCCTTCTAACACAGACCATGGAGAAACAGTTGAGGGCCCTCAAACTTAAATATTATACACAGAGCAATAAGGCAGGCCGGTTACTTAAAAACAGATATATACAGACCAAAATCCCCTATATAAATTCACACCAGAATGTTAAGCTTTTCAATCTAAATGATATAGTGGCACTTTATTACACTAAACTCTACAACTTGCAAGATGATTCCACGCTACATACACCATCACCAGAAGACATTTACAAATTCTTACATGACAGAGTTACCATGCATATCCCAACAACAATCCATCGAGCTAGATAACCCATTTACATAAGAGGAAGTACGGAACGCTATTATATCCCTACCAGGCCCGGACAGTCTCTCTAACTATTTTTTTTTACCCCAATTGGTCTCCGCGGAACAGGCGGGATTTGTCCTGGGAAGACAGGCAGGAGATAATACACAATACTTTTTAAAGCTCATTAATTGGGCCAAATCTACCAAACAAAGCGGTATGGTACTGGCTTTAGACGCAAAAAAAGCATTTGACCGCATTAACTGGGAATTGTAAAAATGGAGATTCTCAAAATTTCATCAAAAGCTTAATGCCGCTATATCAAACTCCACTGCAAGGGTATTTAACTCCGGGTTTCTATCCAAACACTTCGCAATCTCCAACGGCACACGCCAAGGTTGTCTGCTCTCCCCATTGATATTTATCCTGTTTCTGGAACCTCTCATCCGACACATCAAATCACATACAGCAATCAGAGGCCTCCAAACACCAATAGGGGAACAAGGCATCGCATTGTTTGCAGATGACATCCTGCTATTCCTAACCCAGCCAGAACAATTTATACCCCACCTCTTAACCCTTTTGGACTGGTATGGTCAAGTATCCTTTTACAAAAATAATGCTACCAAAACTCAAGCATTATCAATAGGATTGCACCATATGACTATGCTTAGATTGAAACAACAATATCCATTTGAGTGGAGGAAATCCTCCCTGAAATACCTAGGAATAAACCTCCCACAATCACTTTTACACGTGTTGCGGGAAAACCACATCCCTCTTATTCATAAATTAATTAGACAATTGGAAAGATAAAGAAATCTCCTGGCTTGGGTGAATCAACACAATTAAAATGATTGCCCTACCACATGTCCTCTATCTCTTTCATACTCTCCCAATACCAGTGCCTAACAAAATAATGAAAACAATCCAAGCCACATTCAATGCCCACATTTGGAAAAATAAACTGCCAAGAGTGGCTAACCGTCTATCCTGGTTACCCAGGCAAAAAGGCGGTCTGGGTATGCCTCATGTTAAGTTATACCATAAAGCCTCTATCCTGGCATGTGGATTGGCAGCATTGACGCAGCCAAATATTCCGTTGTGGCTCCCCTTGGAAGAGGCATGCATTCTAAACTCCAAATCTCTTCCACTTGAACACCTTGGCAACCAAACCCTTTGATCAGTTCACTGAACTGATCAAAGGGTTTGGTTGCCAGGATGGAGAGTGACCCCAGGGTCTTCACTGAACTGATCAAAGGGTTTGGTTGCCAAGGTGTTCAAGTGGAAGAGATTTGGAGTTTAGAACAAGAACACTTTGAAGACTTGCAGTTGCCAAGGTGTTCAAGTGGAAGAGATTTGGAGTTTAGAACAAGAACACTTTAAAGACTTGCAACCTGTGCAAGGATTACATTTTTCTCTTCAAGTGGCAGCCAAGTGAAGAACCAGCAGGTTCTGTAGTTCAGGATTCCAGATTGGATACAATCTCTTTTGCTAAGCAGAGAGTTGGACATCATTCCCTCCAGAAGAGAACAACCCATATATCCCATAAGCGGGGATCCTATCACTGTACGCCTGTTATACCTATGCTGGCTATAGCTCTCCTAAATGTGAGTTTAATATATATATCCTTCTTCTCACATATCACACAGTCTATACGATCGGTCTTTTCTTTATTTTGTGTCTTCCATATCACAAGAATAATCAGACTACTATAAACAGTGAGGACACCCCACCACCAAAAGCACCTTAAAAGACACTTATCGCCAGAGTGCAATTTTAAACTATCTTAGACTTATGTATATGCACTAATTTCATATATTTGCTTTATCTCTATATGTTTTATCTATATACTTGTTTTATTACCCATAGTCCATATTAACATACTTTGGTGCAGCTTTGCACTACTGTTGTTGTTGATTCAGACCACTAAGTCTTCCTCAAGGGATCTGTCACACTGGGAGGCATACTGCAAGACCCTGATAAGGTGGTATTGGGCTCCATCCAGGCTGGCTAGGGCTTACGGGTCCACATCACAAGTATGTTGGAGATGCCAAAACTCATTAGGTATGCTGAAACATATATTTTGGGACTGCCCCTCTTTGTCCAAGTTCTGGGTTAAAATAAAAGAAGCGATTTGCAAAAGGACACAAGTCACACTTCCATTCAAACCAGAATGCTTTCTATTACATATTGCAACAGTAATTTGGGGCTCACCAAATAAAACAGTGGTACGTCATATCCTGCAGGCTGCAAAAATGAGTTTAGCTAGCCAGTGGAAGGTGGAAATGGTCCCCACGATGCGAGAGGTATGGAAAAGAGTAGACTTGAACTACCACTATGAACAAATGGCTCATAGACTGGAAGGGAAAGAAAAAGTCCACTACGAGAAGTGGAAAAGTTGGGTAGGCTACAATGCACTCTAACCACGGGAAGCGTAATTGGTACAGTGGTGCAAAAGTCTACTAAAATGGTGCACTGCACTTCAAATCCCATGGGGCCATGGCAAGCTGAACACAAAGGATAGGGACAGAATATAGTTGAGAGTGCACAAGGTGCAATACACCTTCACGGTAGTAAGAGCTACACTATAATACTACTCCCCTTTACCCCTCTCTGTTCTCCCCACCCAGGTTGACAAATATTGACACACTTACAACTGGGCAGAGCATGGTCTTGGAATACTCTACATCTCACCGCAGGGACGTATTCTATGCATTAGCATGTAACCAGATGGAATACTAACACAAGCAATAATATGCAGTATAAACTCCAGAGGGGGTACTAGCACTATGCTAAAATGACACACTCCGAGCAAGGACAAACCAGATACACGAATGTTATTGTCTAGTGTTCCCTTACCCGGATATGGACCTCCAAGACAACAAAGCAAATTAGTCCCTTTCTTTCCACTTTTCCTTTTTTCCTCAATCTACACTGAGACACTGATGTATACATGTTTATACTGCCACAGGTTGTTAACAAATATGTCATGATGTTATAACTGCTGAAAACTCCAACGTTATTTGTGTAAAATGCCACGAAGACCATGTATTAATGTCATGTTATGAATATTGTCAACTGTATTGTTAACATTATTCTGAATACCTTTCAATAAAAAGAGACATTTGAAGAAAAAAAAATGTAAGAGAGTTTTAGGAACACACAATACAAATTGGCCAAAGCTATCTTTGATCAAAAAAAAAAAGCGTTGATTAAATACATATTTCCTCCAGGTGAGGTAATAACTGCCTTCTCAGAAAGAAAATTATACAAATCAACCATCTGCAGTTGTGAAGAATTAAATGTAATTGAGAAAAAAAAATTCTTGGATGGGGAGAATTAATATGATTAAATCCTATTTGCTTCCTAAAATACTTTATTTTTTCAGAATGATTCCTATTCGAGCCCCCTATAGGACACTAGAGAAAATAAATAAGCTTTGGCTTTCCTTTGCTTGGGGTGGGCAAAAAAAATAGAATATATCAAAATACAATTAAAAGAGATTGCTCTCAAGCTGGACTAGGTTTTCCAGATTTAAGTTTATTACATGACATTTCCATGTTTACACATATTCTTGCATGGAACATTAAACAAGATAAATATAGAATGATTTAAATGTGAATCCTTACTGATTAAAGACATAAATCTGTTCCATTTATTCTGGGTCAAATCTTCATTAGTGATCTCTAGTATAAGTAATAATCCAGTGTTTAGGGGTGCAATAAAGACCGGTGCTGTGATCAGATCAAGAATGGGAAATAATAATTATTTTTCCTCCGCCACCCCTATTACGGCTCTTATATACTATATACAGGATATTGATTTATTTGGCTGGATAAATAAAAACATTCTTACACTGGCAGATATTAGACTTAATGGTAATATTTTGACATTTACTGAAATTCAGTCTAAATTCTCCCTTACAACTAGAGAAATATTCTCTTATCTTAGAATTAAAAACTTTTTTAAGAAGCACAGTAAAGGAAGCAACTGTACAAGATGACTTTATCAGTAAAAAAATACTCCATAAAATTAATCTCTAATTAATCCAATCTAATTAATCTCAAGCTAAAAACTTAATTGTTAATTATCAAGAAACATGTGTAACCCCCTCAATTGTAAAATGGGAATAAGAAAAATTAACTACTCTATTCAGAATTGGTATGAAGGAAAGACATTAGCTAGGAAGAGCGTTCATTCCATTACACTGCAAGAAACATATTTTAAACTACTACATAGATGGTATTTAGTTCCCTCCCATATCACTAAGTTCGATAGAAATGCACTGGACCAATGCTGGAGATGTAACTTAGAGAGAAGTACTTTTCTTCACATCTGGTGGGAGTGCAATGAATTGCAGGAATTTATTTTTAAAACAGATATTTCTTTAAACCCAAGTATCTGGCTCTTTCACTTGGGACTTCCAAAATATAAAAGTACCCTCATGTTAGCAATCACTATACTGCTTACTATTGAATTAAATATCGCAAGAGAATGGCTCAAACTTAATTTTCCATCTTGAGCAGAGCTCACTGATCAAATCTCCTACCCAGGGAAAATGGGAAGATATTGAGATTGCATGTTGTGATTTTTCACAACTACGTAACAAATATTTTGATGTTTTATCATATATTATTGTTATTATTTTCTTTAGTCTGTTATTGTGATTGTGTAGGTGTATCATATGTAATGAAAAAAATTCAATACATTATTTTCAACAAAAAAAAATAGAAAATGGAATGTCTGCGTGGTTCATAACTTTAAATATGGCTTATTATGGATGATTTGAAATAGTCTAATAAAAATATTTTATAATGGCATGCAATTACTGAGACAATAATATTAAAAAGCAAAATGAACATCTTTAAAAGGTATGTACCAATTAGTTATTTGGCAAAGCAGTTAAATGCATGCATAATCAAGGCACGTTGACATGGAACAAAGTTGACAGACAATATTATTTTATGTACATGTTTGCTACTATGCATCTAGTAAAAACAAAGATAATACTCAAAAAGGTAAACATGTAAAACAAATTTGCAGTAAATTATTAAGCAAAAAATGTTTTATATCTTTAACTCCTTAAGGACACATGACATGTGTGACATGTCATGATTCCCTTTTATTCCAGAAGTTTGGTCCTTAAGGGGTTAAATAGTCTATTTAGAGCCCATTACCAACACAGCTGCAATAGCTAACAAAATTTGTTATTTTTATCTAAGGTACTCATTTGCTTGCATCTTTTATTTCCTAAACTGTAAATGCTTATATCGCTATAAGAACAAAATAATAATTTTTAAAGGAAATATGTGTACGTAAATTTTAGTAATCTTTTTAGTAATCTTAATGTACTATTAAATATTATGCTCGTTTCAAATATACAAATATAGGAATATCTTTGGATTGTCTTTAGAAAGACTTTGTTATTAATGAATTTAAGTTTTGTACTTTTTTTTGTATTTTATTAATGACATCATTTTGGCGCCAAAATTTGAATTCACACATGCTCAAAGACTCTATATAAGTATCTATGTACCAGGTTGTTTCTCTTTTAATGCCAGTTGATAAAGCCCTGTGTGGTGAAACGCGTTTTGGCTGTTTTTTATTGACATATATTTTTATTATTAATAAAGGAATATTGGCCCTTTTTGTAGCCTTTATATACCTTTTATTATTTTATCCTTTGTTTTACACCTGGTTAGTAGTGATGTCCCGAACGGTTCGCCAAACGGTTTGCCACGGACGGTGAACATATGCGCTGTTCGGTCCACCCCCTATTCGTCATCATTGAGTAAACTTTGACCCTGTACCTCACAGTCAGCAGACACATTCCAGCCAATCAGCAGCAGACCCTCCCTCCCAGACCCTCCCACCTCCTGGACAGCTCACTAAGAATGCAGCTTCAATGAATGTAAATGGATGCTGTCCAGGAGGTGGGAGGGTCTGGGAGGGAGGGTCTGCTGCTGATTGGCTGGAATGTGTCTGCTGACTGTGAGGTACAGGGTCAAAGTTTACTCAATGATGACATAGGGGCCGGACCAAACAGCGCATATGTTCGCCGTCCGTGGCAAACAGTTCGGCGAACCGTTCGGGACATCACTACTGGTTACCTGTTATATTGGAGCACGCTCTGCCCAAGAATCCTAGGTGGGGATAGTACCACCTATGCCATCATATTGAGCAGTACATCCTGCTCATATTTATGTGAGTATTTTACCTCTTTTATTTATTTGCCTTTCCATAAATTGAGTGAGCACTATATATCGCCTTTTATCTCTCTACATACCGAGGAGCTCTTCAAAATTTCACCACCCATATCCTACCAGTGGGGGATTGACGCCACTGAATGCTACGAATACTTGAGCTAGTCCATGCTCTTGAATAGGTGAGTGAATCATCTGCTTTTTGATTTATACTTATATCCACATATCTACAATTGAACCGAGACATCTCCAGCACCAGAAGACCCAGCAACTTATTGGACTCACTTCACATTCAAGCACTCTACAGGTTGATTAAATAAGATACCAGTATTGGGACTATTATTTTTATCTATTTTACGTACACATATTTCCTTTAAAAATTATCCTTTTGTTCTTATAGCGCAACCTATATACCATTTTCTCTTTAATTTATCATTAACTATTCATATATGGAACATAATTTACTATGAATAAAATTTAAAAAAATGTGAGAAAATAAGATTTTTAAAAAAATTTGTATTTCTGTCTGACATTTTAGCTGTGAATGTCATAATACTGTTTGGCTTTATTGCAAAAAAAATGCACATATTTGTAATCAGTGATGTCTCACGAGTACAACAGTACCTCCCATTAACAGGTTTTATGGTGTTTTGGAAAGTTACAGGGTCAAATATAGAAAGTTCCATTTTCAAATTGAAATTTGCCAGATTAGTAATGTTACCTTTGAGATGGTGTGGTAGCCCAGGAATGAGAATTACCCCATAATTGCATACCATTTGAAAAAGTAGACAACCCAAGGTATTGAAAGTGGGGTATGTTTAGTCATTTTTAGTAGCCACTTAGTCACAAACACTGGCCAAAGTTAGCGTTCATATTTGTTTTTGTGTGAAAAAAGCAAAAAACTAATAGTTGGCCAGTGTTTGTGACCAAGTGGCTACTAAGAAAGACTGAACATACCCCACTTGCAAAACCTTTGGTTGTCTACTTTTGCAAATGGTATGCCATCATGGGAGTAATTCTCATTCCTGGGCCCTAATACGCTCTTAAAGGCAACATAACCAAGCTGGCAAATTTCAATGTCAAAAAAATGAAATGCAAGCCTTATATGTGACTCTCTAACTTTCCAAAACACCATAAAACCTGTATATGGGGGGTACTGTTATACTCAGGAGACTTCACTAAACACAAATATTAGTGTTTTAAAACAGTAAAACATATTACAACAATAATATAGTCCATAAAAGTGCTGTTTGTTTGTAAAAAATGCAAAAAACGTCACTTTTACTTAAAATATCATCGTTGTAATACAATTACAAGTTGCGAAGTCTCTTGAGTAAAACAGTACCCCCTATGTACAGGTTTTATGGTGTCTTGGAGAGTTACAGGGTCAAATATAGTGCTTGCGAATTAAATTCTCTGCACTTTATCCCTGTGTTGTCAGGCATGTCAATCAAATTTTAATTATGTTAAAAGATTACTTAAATATACACGTAGAATTTTAATATATATACATTTATAGGTATTTAAATTCTACGTGTATACTAAAGTAATCTTTTATATAATTATATGTATTTATCTATATATATATATATATATATATATATATATATATATATACATATTTGCTGTTATTTGTATTTTATATATAGATAGATATATACTTTGCAAGCCCATTCCTTCAGTGAGCAAGCCTGATCGTCTGCAAAGCCTGATTCCCCAACTTTGCAAGCCCATTCCTTCAGTGAGCAAGCCTGATCGTCTGCAAAGGTAGCCTTCTGGAAGACCACACTAAGACTCTATCCTGCACACCTTCATTTATTTTTAACTTAACCACCCTGTACATTTATTTTAATTTTATTTAATATATCCTGTGTACATTGTATATTTTCTTGTTTTCTTGTATTTATATCTTGTCTGTTATGCTAAAGTGTAGTTTTGCTAGCCCTGTATGTAATTGTTTTATTCACCTATATGCATTCCTCTATTTCCCCTCTGATTTGATACTCACCTTTGACCCCTCCCTTTTCTTATTGAAATGTTTGTTTTTATTTGAATATCCATCTCTTCATCTCTGTACCTAGATACATATCCCCCTCCCTTACCTTTATTGCAAGCTCTCTGACCCTCACATCTCTTTATTCAACAGCCTGATTCGCCAGCTTTGCAAGCCCATTCCTTCAGTGAGCAAGCCTGATGCTCATTATTACATTTATAGATTGTCTGTCACGCCTACATTTTAGTTAGGTTAAAAAAACCTGCCTCTTATTATTACACTCCTGCACTTTCTTAACACATAAAACATCTTCACCTGCTCTTGATATTTCAATTATCTCCAATTTTTATTTTTCACAGTTTAGCAATGATCTGTTTTCTCCTCCTCTTTATTTCCTCAGTCTCCCTCAGTATAAAAATCTCTCCTTACACTCACTTCACTCATCCCCCCATCCACATTTACATATGCACTTCTCTGCTACACTCCCTCCTTCTCTCATTTCATGCATTACACTCATTTTTCTACTCTCTCACTCCAACCCACAATCGATTTCATCCAAGACCCCATGCATACAAAACCCATTCACACCTTTCTCTCCTCCTACTTCTAGCAGCTGGTGATGTCTCTCCCAATCCAGGGCCCTTCACTTTCTCTATACACACTAAGACAACCAGAAACCCCACAAACCTCATCACAATACCCTGCCCTTTACCCTCACTTACCAAAATTAATTGTTCACTCTGGAATGACCGCTCCATCTGCAGTAATTTAAAATCAACAACCATACACGACTTTTTCATCTCAAACTCACTCACACTGCTTGCACTTACAGAGGCTTTCCCCCTCTGATAGCGCTACTCCTGCCTCTTTATGTTTTTGGTGGGCTACAATTCTCTCACACTCCCAGACTCAACTGTAAAGGAGGTGGCGTAGGCATCCTTCTCTCCCCTCAATGTACCTTTCAACCAATCATAACTCCCCCTGCCCTATCCATTTCTTCTTTTGAAGTTCACACTGTCCGCCTATTTAAACCCACTCCTTTAAGAATTGTTATTGTCTACCGCCCCCCCATCCCCCCCGTTTATCCTAGACTATTAATTGAGCACTTTTCTTCCTGGCTTCCCCACTTCCTCTCATCTAGCACTCCTTCCCTTATACTTGGGGATTTCAATAACCCCAATTGCACTGATGCCTCTCGTCTGCTCTCTGTAACCTCCTTCTTTGGCCTTACACAATGGTCCAATTTAGCAACCCATACAGCAGGAAACACTCTTGATCTTGCCTTCACCAACCTCTGTACTGCTTCTAATCTCTCTAATATTCCTTTTCCTCTATCTGACCACCATCTGCTGACTTTTGACATAGGTATAAATAAAAACAAAGGTATGCCAAAGACCCAATTGACACTACCGTCTGAACATCACTCTCACAGAAACCTCCAATGTCTTGACCTAGAGCATTTCTCCACTAATCTCCAAATTCTCCTTTTACCTATCTCAAACCTCACCTGTCCTAGTTCTGCAACCTCCTTCTACAATTCCACCCTCTCCTCTCAACTAGACATCATGGCACCTTGTACATTTAAACGCCGCAGGCCCCCACAACAACAACCCTGGCACACCAAGTTCACTTGATACCTCCAAAAATGCTCCAGAACTGCTGAACGCTGTTGGAGAAAGTCTCACTGTGCATCTGATTTTCTCCACTATAAATTTATTCTGAGCTCATACAGCTTGGCTCTTTCCTCTGCAAAAGTTAATTACTTCAATACCCTCATAACCACACTCTCCCGCGAACCCAAACGACTATTTGACACATTTAACTCTCTTCTTCGCCCTGCTGTTCCTCCTTCATCTACTAACTTGACCACCTCAGACTTTGCAACTCACTTCACTGACAAGATATTACAATACTTCCCCTAACTTCACTCCCTCTGCTGTTCTATGTTCATTCGCACTCGCTTCATTTCTGCTCTGCTCCAGTCCTCCCGCCCCACCACCTGCTCCCTAGATCCAATTCCCTTGCATCTTGTCAGGATTACTGTTTGATCCAGCACGTAGAACTGTACAGCACGGATGACAAATAAGTAACGTATTACCGGTCCTTAGAATGGCCGGATTTAACGTACAAAGAATAGTAAAAAATACTAGCCGAGGTCAGGGAACACAGAAAGGGACACAGCGATGAGGAAAGCCAGGAGTCAGGATACCAGAATATAGAGAAGTCAATAAACAAAGCCAAAGTCAAAACCAGGTAGAAAACTATAAACAGGAACGCGCTCTCAGACAACCACAAGGGAAACCACGACAGGGCACTGAGCAGGCTGAGAACTGGGCCTAAATACCCCTCCTTTAGTTCTGATAGGCTGTAACCGGCCTTTGACCCCAAAGTCAGTTACCAAGTTTCATTTGCATAATTGCTGCTCAGCATTAACCCTTCTGTGGATTAGGTTGCTGCTCGGCACAACTTTTCCTGTGTGGACAGTAAATGTCATTAACCACATTTCTATAAGCGGATGAATACGTGACATTACCCCCCACCTGAAGAACGCCCACCGGGCGGACAGGACCAGGCTTGAGAGGAAATTTAGAGTGAAAAGCGCGGATCTTACGGCCCGCATGCAGGTCAGGAGCCGAAACCCAAGAACGATCAGCAGGACCGTAACCTTTCCAAACAACCAAGTACTGTAAAGTGCCCAGAGAAAACCTAGAATCCACGATAGAAGATACCTCATACTCTTCCTGACCACCCACCACCACCGGAGGGGGAGGAACACAAGGAACAGTATATCTATTGCAGACAAGAGGTTTAAGTAAGGACACATGAAAAGTGTTGGGAATCCCTAAAGATGCAGGAAGAGCCAGAGAGTAAGACACTGGATTGATCCTACGAAGCACTCTATAGACCAAGGAATCTGGGGGCAACCTTCATGCTAGGGACCTTAAGCTTGATGTTGCGAGATGACAACCAAACCCGGTCACCTACTTGGTACACCGGGTTGGCACTCCTACGCTTATCAGCAAAATGTTTGAAGCGTTCAGCAGCAGCCCCTAGAGCAGTTTGAACCTTAACCAAGGTATCCCGAATGGAGGCCAGACGCTCATCCAGAGCAGGAATGGCAGTATCAGAAAATACCGCAGGGAGAACCGTAGGATGCCTACCATTATTGACAAAAAATGGACTGTGCCCAGAGGAGTCATGAACTGCATTGTTTCTAGCGAACTCGGCCCACGGGAGTAGTTTGGACCAATTGTCTTGTGTGCTATTAATAAAACAACGCAAATAAACTTCTAATGACTGGTTAGCCCTCTCAGCTGTACCATTGGTCTGTGGATGGTAGGAGGAGGAGAAGGAGAGATCAATCCCCAATTGTTTACTGAACGCCCTCCAGAACCTGAACACAAACTGAGAGCCCCTATCAGACACAATATTGTGGGGGTTGCCATGCAAACGGACAATTTCACGTATGAAAATTAGGACCAAATCTTGTGAAGATGGCAACTTCTTGAGAGGAATGAAGTGAGCCATCTTAGAAAATCGGTCTACAACCATGAGAATGGTAGTGAACCCAGCAGAGCTAGGAAGCTCAACAATAAAGTCCATAGATAAGTGGGACCGTGGAATCTCAGGAACAGGAAGAGGCTGCAACAGGCCACAAGGAAGTGCATGAGTCACCTTAGAAACTGCACACAGAACATGCCTGCACATACTCCTTTACATCTTTCCTGAGTGAATCCCACCAAAATGATCTAGTCATCGCGGCAGTGGACTTATTGATGCCCGGGTGTCCAGTTGTTATATTGTCATGGAACACTTTCATGATATTAACCCTTTCACATAGGGGAACGAACAGTTTATCACACGGTTTACCACTGGGCGCCTGAGGCTGTGCCTCCAGTATGGTGCCAAGCAGTGGAGAAGACAGTGAGAGGACAGTAGTAGCAATAATACACTCTGGTGCAATAATAGGAGATGTCACCTGTTCCGGAGCTGACTCATTATCAAATTGCCTGGACAAGGCATCAGCCTTGGTATTTTTAGAACCAGGTCTATAAGTAATGAGAAAGTTAAAACGTGAAAGGAACAGTGACCATCTAGCCTGTCTGGAAGACAAACGTTTGGCATCCCCTATATATGCCAGATTTTTGTGGTCGGTTATGATCAACAGGGGGTCCTTGGAACCCTCCAAAAGATGTCGCCACTCCTTGAGGGCAAGAATAATGGCCAACAGTTCTCTATTGCCAATATCATAGTTGCGCTCAGCAGGAGACATCTTTCTGGAGAAGTAGCCACAAGGATGCAATGGTGTTCCCTGGCTTTCTCTCTGAGAGAGAACAGCCCCTACCCCTGTCTCGGATGCATCAACCTCCAATATAAAAGGTTTACTAGTGTCGGGATGTTTTAGTATGTCCGCAGAGGCAAATCTTTGTTTAAGAGTCTCAAAAGCATTCACAGCCTCTTTGGACCATACCGTGCTACTAACCCCTTTGCGAGTCATATTTGTGATTGGGGCTATTACAGAAGAAAATCCCTTGATGAATCTTCTGTAATAGTTGGCAAAACCAATAAACCTTTGAATGGCTTTTAAACCAGAGGGTAATGGCCAGTGTAGTACAGCCTCTAGTTTTTTAGGATCCATTTGAAATCCCGATGCAGAGATGTTGTAACCCAAAAAGTGGACTTCAGGCTGGTCAAATATGCACTTTTCTAATTTACAATAAAGTTTATTTTTCAACAACGTCTGCAGAACCTGTTTCACATGGGAGTGGTGAGTTTGAAGATCAGGGGAATACACCAAAATATCGTCCAAATAAACCAAGACAAATGAGTAAATGAATTCCCTGAGTACATCATTTATAAAGTCTTGGAATACGGCCGGGGCGTTGCATAACCCAAATGGCATTACCAGATATTCATAGTGTCCACTACGGGTATTAAATGCCGTCTTCCACTCATGATTCTCTTTAATTCTAACCAAATTGTAAGCGCTCCTAAGGTCAAGCTTAGTAAATACTTTAGCTCCCTGAAGTCTATCGAACAATTCGGAAATGAGTGGGATAGGGTATGCATTTTTACAGTGATTTTATTAAGTGCCCTGTAGTCTATGCAAGGGCGTAACTCACCACCCTTTTTCTCAACAAAAAAGAATCCTGCACCAGCTGGTGAGGATGACTTTCTTATGTGCCCTTTGCTCAAGGATTCTTTGATGTATTCCTCCATTATTTTACTCTCCTGGGGAGATAAGGCATAAACTGCCCCCTTAGGTGGCATAGCGCCTGGAAACAGGTTAATGGCACAGTCATATGCTCTGTGGGGAGGCAATACATCGGATTGAGCCTTGTTAAACACCTCCTGAAGTTCTCGGTATTGTATGGGAACTCCAGGAGTTTGGGGAGTGGTAGTGGGAAGGTCAATAGTATCCAATCTCTTTAGTACTGGTTTTATACATCTCCCCATACACTCTTTACCCCATTCTAATATCTCCCCATTAGCCCAGTCAATATAGGGATTGTGCTTACTCAGCCACGGAAACCCTAATATGATAGGACATGATGGAGAAGTAATAACCTGAAACGTCATCTCCTCCCTATGGGAGGCCCCAATGGAGATCGTAATAGGGACAGTTTCGTGGGTTATAAGCTGTTGTGTGAGTGGTCTACCGTCAATAGCCTCTACAGCTAGCGGCGTAGGTCTCTCCCTGACCGGTATCTCATTACCCCTAATAAACTGGACATCAATAAAATTTCCAGCAGCACCTGAGTCCATTAGGGCACTGCAAGAAAACTTCTTGTTATCAAGGGAAATAGATACCTCAAGGAGGAATCTACTTTTGTTTTTGTTAGAGGACAACTCCATCACACCTAAGATCTGTCCCCTTAAGGTTCTTAGGTGCGGAAGTTTTCCGGACAATTAGTTATCATATGTCCCTTTCTACCGCAATATAGGCATAACCCCTCCCTTCTCCTATACTGTTTTTTGGCCTCTGACAGTCTAGTGACCCCCAACTGCATAGGTTCGGGTTCGGACTGTACAGGGAGGTTAGACAAAACAGGTTTAGAGAATTGAGGTGCTAGGGACATAGCCGTACGTCTGGTCTTGCTTCTGGTGACTTCTCTGAGTCTTAACCTATTATCAATATGCATGACAAACGTAATAAATTCGTTAAGACTCTTAGGTAATTCTTTAGCGGCTATCTCATCTAGTATAGTCTCTGAGAGACCCTTTTTGAATGCTGAGATTAACCCATTGTTAGTCCAGTCTACCTCGGAAGCTAAGGTACGGAATTCAATAGCATAATCCGAGATAGACCGGTTACCTTGTCTGATGTGCATTAGGGCAGTGGAGGCGTCATCCTCTCTACCCAATGGCTCAAACGTGAGCTTGAATTCGGCAAGGAATTCCTGGTAATTATGAGCTATGCTCAGATTACTCTCCCACAACGGATTAGCCCAGGCAAGGGCCTTGCCCTTTAATTGATTCATTAGATAACCAATTCTTGCTCTGTCCGTGGGGAATGACCCTGGTGAGGCCTCAAAATGGTACTCCACCTGATTAAGAAAACCCCTGCATTCCTGGATATTGCCATCAAACTGTAGGGATGGTGATAAGGAGATGCTAGGAGTCCTATTAACAGTGGGTGGAGGTACACAGGGTAGAGGTGCTATAGGAGGAGACGCTGCAGGCTGCAGATGCTCCGTTCTAGCGAGAAGCGTACTTAAAGCCTGAGTGAATTGATCCATGCGGTGATCATTCTCCTCTAATTTCCTCTCGCAAGCAGCTATGTGCTGACACAGTTCTACAGGATCTATGGCCATGTCGTAATGTCAGGATTACTGTTTGATCCAGCACGTAGAACTGTACAGCACGGATGACAAATAAGTAACGTATTACCGGTCCTTAGAATGGCCGGATTTAACGTACAAAGAATAGTCAAAAATACTAGCCGAGGTCAGGGAACACAGAAAGGGACACAGCGATGAGGAAAGCCAGGAGTCAGGATACCAGAATATAGAGAAGTCAATAAACAAAGCCAAAGTAAAAAACCAGGTAGAAAACTATAAACAGGAACGCGCTCTCGGACAACCACAAGGGAAACCACGACAGGGCACTGAGCAGGCTGAGAACTGGGCCTAAATACCCCTCCTTTAGTTCTGATAGGCTGTAACCGGCCTTTGACCCCAAAGTCAGTTACCAGGTTTCATTTGCATAATTGCTGCTCAGCATTAACCCTTCTGTGGATTAGGTTGCTGCTCGGCACAACTTTTCCTGTGTGGACAGTAAATGTCATTAACCACATTTCTATAAGTGGATGAATACGTGACACATCTCATCCGTACTTTGTCTTCTTCTCTTTCTCCACCTCTCACTAAAATTCTCAATCTCTCTCTCTCCTCTGGTATATTTCCATTGCCCTTCAAACATGTAACTGTAACCCCAATTCTAAAGAAGCCCAATCTTGACCCTAACTCCCCATCCAACTATCGTCCTATCTCGCTACTGCCTTTTGCATCCAAGATCCTTGAAAAAAATTGTGTATGCGAGATTGACAGACTTCCTCGAGCCCAACTCTCTGCTAGACCCGCTTCAGTCTGGTTTCCGCGCTAAGCACTCTGTGGAAACGGCACTGACCAAAGTATCCAATGATCCACTCGCTGCAAAATCTCGTGGTCACTACTCTATCCTAATTCTCCTTCACCTGTCTACAGCTTTTGACACTGTTGATCATCAACAGCTTCTTCTCATCCTCCGCAATATCAGTCTACAAGATATTGCTCCTCCTACCTCTCCCAGCACTCTTTCAGTGTCTCTTTCTCTGGTTCTGCTTCTTCTCCCCAACTCTTCTCTGTTGGTGTCCCCTAAGGTTCAATCCTTGATCCCCTACTGTTCTCCATCTATACTGCCTCCCTTGGTAAACTCATTAGCTCCTTTGGCTTCCAATATCATTTCTATGCAGATGATACGCAAATCTACCTGTCCTCTCCTGATCTCTCCCCATCCCTCTTGACTAGTGTCTCTGACTGCCTCTCTGCTGTTTCTAACTGGATGGCTGCCCACTTCCTTAAACTAAACTTGACCAAAACTGAAATTCTGGTCTTTCCTCCCTCAAGTGTTGTTACTCCTGTGTCTGTCTCCTTCCAAGTCAACAGTGCTACCATTAGCTCCACCACGCAGGCTCGCCTGCCTAGGTGTTCTCTTTGACTCTGACCTCTCCTTCAAGCCTCATGTTCAATCTATCACCAAATCCTGTCATTTCCATCTCAAAAACATTGCACGCATGCGCCCCTACTTAACGCCAGATGCGACTAAGGTGTTGGTCCATTCCACTGTCCTTTCTCGCCTTGACTACTGTAATCCGCTTCTCAGTGGTCTTACATGTTCCCAACTAGTGCCGTTACAGTCCAAAATGAATGCAGTGGCGAGGCTCATCTTCCTGTCCGCCCGCACCTCCCATGCCTCACCCTTTTGTCAGTCCCTACATTGGCTTCCTATAAAATATAGAGCTCAATTTAAAATTCTGGTTCTTGCTTTCAAATCTCTACATAATGCTGCTCCCACCTATCTATCCTCCCTTATACACAAGTATTTCCCAGCTAGGCCCTTACAATCTGCTGAAGACTTACGTCTATCTTCTGATGCTCTCCTTCCAGATTTCTCGAGCGCTGCTGCGTTCCTGTGGAACTGGCTTCCCCTCCTCCGTTAGTGCTCACCCAGTCTCCCACTCCTTCTAAAAATCGTTAAAAACCACTTCTTCATAAAGCATTATCAATTAAACTGTTAATAGTGCCTGGCCAGTTCCTCTTCTGCAACTGTCACTAGTCTAATAGTATCGCTGCTTTTGTGTCATTTTACCCCACTCCCTCTAGCATGTAAGCTCGCAGAGCAGGGCCTCAATCCCTCTGTTCTGTGTCCAACCTCTGGTTACAACTACATGTCTGTTAGTCCACCCATTGTGGCTCTTGTGGTGGCCAGCTCTATAAATATCGCATGTAATAATAATAATAATAATGTATAGAATGTCATTCTAAGTGTATTTTGTTATATATATATATATATATATATATATATATATATATATATAACAAAATACAGTTAGAATGAAATTACATATGAATATATAATTTATTTTAAATTTTGTTTCAATATTTTATTTATTTAATTATTTTATTTATTATTGTAATTATACGTATATATATATATGCTCCCGGTCTTTTAATGCTCCGGTGCTGTCTCCAACCTATACAAATGTTTCAACCCTAACCAAGGGAACATAGATACATAGTACATATCGTCATTAGCTAAATATTAACTCAGTTATATAGCAAAATATTGTCAGTGTAATTTTGAAGCAATATGCGATATGGACTACTTACATCATGGAGTTATGGCAAATAACTGTACTATATTAATGCATTCTGTAAAACAGAGCTCAATCATATATTATCTTCTAGGTAAAAAACAATATAATGAGTTCTTCTCATTTAAACCAGATGGTGATAATGTTTCCAACGTGTATATCCAGAAAGCCTCATGTCTGAGTAACAGGTTATCACGATCTCCTCCTCTGGGTGAGATGGGTATGTGATCTATTCCCATAAAGCGAATATAAATTTCTATTTTAATTATGCACGTTTAAAGACCCGGGGGCCTCATTTGCCGGGGGAGGGCTGCCTGGGCTGTCAGGCAGTCCTCCAGCAAAGGATCACGGCGGAGGTGAGTAAATTGGAGCTCCAGAGGCTGAAAGCTGTTACCCTTTTAATGCGGGATGGCATAGAACGCCGTAACGGCGTTAAGGGGTTAAAGGAATCCTGAAGACTGGGAATTCCCGGGACGAAATACAGGAATGAACACAGAAAAACCCAGCATAAAGAAAACCAGACATAGAATAGAAAACCAAAAAAAACAAGAAAAACTAAACAAGAATTGTAAAAAGAGTACTGGATACCAGAAGCCATAGCCAGAATGATCCGCAGCTAGGAACAGAATGTGACAATCAGAGAGGCAGCACAGAGACCTAAGGTAACCCTGGAGGAGCTGCAGAGTTCCACAGCAGAGACTGGAGTATCTGTACATAGGACGACAATAAGCCGTATGCTCCATAGAGTTGGGCTTTATGGCAGAGTGGCCAGAAGAAAGCCATTACTTTCAGCAAAAAACAAAATGGCACGTTTTGAGTTTGCAAAAAGGCATGTGGGAGACTCCGAAAAAGTATGGAGGAAGGTGCTCTGGTCTGATGAGACTAAAATTGAACTTTTCGGCCATTAAAGAAAATGCTATGTCTGGCGCAAACCCAACACATCACATCACCCAAAGAACACCATCCCCACAGTGAAACATGGTGGTGGCAGCTTCATGCTGTGGGGCTGTTTTTCAGCAGCCGGGACTGGGAAACTGGTCAGAGTTGAGGGAAAGATTGATGGTGCTAAATACAGGGATATTCTTGAGCAAAATCTGTACCACTCTGTGTGTGATTTGAGGCTAGGATGGAGGTTAACCTTCCAGCAGGACAATGATCCCAAACACTTGAGCAACACTTGAGTGGGTTAAGGGGAAACATGTAAATGTGTTGGAATGGCCTAGTCAAAGTCCAGACCTCAATCCAATAGAAAATCTGTGGTCAGACTTAAAGATTGCTGTTCACAAGTGCAAACCATCCGACCTGAAGGAGCTGGAGCAGTATTGCAAGGAGGAATGGGCAAAAATCCCAGTGGTAAGATGTGGCAAGCTCATAGAGACTTATCCAAAGTGACTTGGAGCTGTGATTGCCGCAAAAGGTCTACAAAGTATTGACTTTTTCGGTTATTTTGTCCTATTTATTGTTTGCTTCACAATAAAAAAAAACAAAAAAAAAACACATCTTCAAAGTTGTGGGCATGATCTGTAAATTAAATGATGCAAATTCTCAAACAATCCATGTTAATTCCAGGTTGTGAGGCAACAAAACACGAAAAAATGCCAAAGGGGGTGAATACTTTTGCAAGGGACTATATATATATATATATATATATATATATATATATATATATATATATATATAGTCCCTTGCAAAGGTATTCACCCCCCTTGGCATTTTTTCGTGTTTTGTTGCCTCACAACCTGGAATTAACATGGATTGTTTGAGAATTTGCATCATTTAATTTACAGATCATGCCCACAACTTTGAAGTATAGTCCCTTGCAAAAGTATTCACCCCCCTTGGGGTATAGATATATATATATATATATATATAAATAAAATTATAGATATTTTTTGCTGCTTACTTTTTTCCTCTATTAATCACTTTCCACTTGCTTTGTGAATAATATCAACATTAATGGTGGTTTCCTAACCATTAATTATCCCTTTTCCCCATCATCTTATCTTTTGGCGTAATGGACGGTAAACAAACTAACTTGTTCATCCATTGTCCATGACATTTGTTTTGTGATTAGTCCATATGACACTTAGGAGATGAACTTCCAAATGCCCAACATTCTGAAGAATTGCAATATTTTTTAAACCAAGTACACAAGTCTAGTCTGAAGTGAAATAAGACAATTACGAATCCAAAATTAACCATTTTTTTCATCTGAATAATACAATATATTTATAAAAATCTGGATGAACTCACAATTAAAAAGCACTTAGATTCCCAAGTGCAAAGTTCATTAAAATAAATGTTTTAAAAGAGATTTGTCAAATCCTCAATACTTCATCAAAATCCTGAGAAATATTTTCCATATTTATACTTCATCAAAAAGCTCACATTTTCTGTAACTTTTTGTACATTATATTATTAAATATATTAAATAACAAATAAAAATCTAACTGACCATATATTGGGCTTATAAATTGGGCCGGTTCTTCAAGTGCTTCTAATATTTATCAATCTTCTCACCTTTAACAGTTACCACATCTATAAATCCCATTAGGTTTCCACTTGGGTATAAGTGGTTTTTACTGTGCAAGTGCATTCCAGATGTTTATAATCGTATTTGTAATATTTAACTTTCTGAACTTTTTTCTATAATGTTTCCAAAGATTTTTTTCACACATCCAATATACTATCTGATCTAACATTACTGCATGGATGGCAATTTAAGCAGAACTTCTTAAATATGTGACTCCAAAAGTAATTCATTATTAACCCCTTAAGGACCAAACTTCTGAAATAAAAAGGGAATCATGACATGTCACACATGCCATGTGTCCTTAAGGGGTTAAAGGGACACTGTAAGCACCACAACAACTTCAGCTTAATGAAGCAGGTTTGGTGAATAGATCATACCCCTGCAGTCTCACTGGTCAGTCATGTGCCCATTAGGAATGAAATCACTTTGTTTATACAGCCCTAGCCACACCTCACCTGGCTGTGTCTCACATAGCCTCCAAACACACTTCCCAAAAAAAAGCTTTTTTCTTTAGTTTTCCTTATTGTAAAGTATACTACATTTAGAATGTAATATCTCTTGCCTTAATTGCCTGCTAAAGCCCGCAACAGCATCCTGTGTGTGAATGAAATTAATTTAAAAGAGCAGGAAACAAGAATGGCTAATGTAAATATTAATCCTTTTTTTATAGAGGCTACCAGAAATTAACACTACTAATGCAAAAGTAATAAAAAATATTTGACATTTGACCTATTATCTAACTTCAGCTGATTTGGGTTTACATTTTAAATTTCCTGGTACATTTCTAATAATGCATAGTTCTGTGAATAAATATGTTTATTTCATACAAATAAAAGAAACACTAACTTGTGTGCCACATACTGTTTTCACATTCAAATAAAGACCCCCCCGCTCCCCAACTACAATAAGAGAATTACCTTCCTGAACCACATCAAATGCTACTACTGTACATAGAGCAGTGTGTGAATGCCTGCAGCCTGATCATTTGTCAGTGTAAAGCGGGTATATTTGCACGTATTCACAATGCATTATTATGCATTTATAAATTCACTATATTGCGTTTTAATATTTGCATTCATGAAATAGAGAGAAAAAATATGTCAAAAATAGAGTTTAGATTTGCAGAAGGGATGGGATGTAAAATATGCAAAGCTAAGACTTTGAAATTTACATTAGGTTTGACAATAATACTATGATTAATATTACTTTAAGGATTTAAATTGAGAAACCGTAATCTGTTCACTAAACGGAAATTAATTGGTGTGGATTATTTTTGAGTAAACAGATTAAAACATGTCAATGGGAAACAAAGTATTTGTGTGTATGCAAGATACATGTTATTGGGTTTCTTTTCAACCTTGTTGGCAAATAGCTACTGTAATCTATAGCTATTAGAGTGAAATTGTCATGTCTTACTTCGCCATGATCTAACTAAAGAGGGGTGTTACATTTCCCCAAGCAGGGCAAACCCCCTCCATGACGCCGACATGCTGCCTTCATGTCATGTTGTTGCTTCTGAACGGATCGATTCTCAATGTCTGCTGAGAGACAGATAAGAAAACCTATTTTTACATTTGAAAACTGATAGCACAATGTAGAGATGGAATTTTGCACTAAATATCAATTGTCTGATATGCCAAAAGAGACATGTCACGCAGTAATAAGTCCCTGTAAATATAAAAAGAAAATAATAAACAATTTATTGGAAAATTAAGAAACAATAAAGGGACTCTCATAAATAACACCCTATTAAAATAGCCTACAAACTGGAGAAAGGGGAAGTAAATATATCCAGATTTATAGAGTAAACTACATATAGTCCCCTCTTGACAGGAATAGTGCTGATGTCACAGAAAATAATTAAATTAGAGCTCATCATAAAAGGAGCAATTCACCAGACCCCTTAGGTGATTACCTCTTGTGCTTTAAAGAGCTACCAAACATCTCCTGTTACAAATGAACTCAATTAAAACTAGTTTTATGAGACAGCTATTCAGGTGAAAGCCAAACAGAAATTGTATGCAATAAATTAATACTAAATAACAATCTTGTCAGGAGGTTATCTCAATAGACACATCTTGTTATAATATAAAAGGCAAGAAGATGCAAGAAACATATATACGAATATGTATCCAGAAAACTAAGACAATGACAGAGAGGGTTAAAAAAAAAAGCAACAACACATAAATACTGATATATACCTGTGAGTCCATAATCTAAGACTCAGTGTCAAAGAAGAGGCTAGACAACCACTCCACAAACAGAGTCAGCCTATCGTGCTATAACTTGTCCATCCACTGCTCGAGCAGCCTAAAGTATGTGAACAAAAACAAAACATAATGTGCTCAAAATAAATGTGAAATAAAGAGCAAAGCTGCCCGACACACATTTCGGTGCTATCACTGTGATTTTGTCTTGGGCTACGTTTAATGAGGCAAAAAGGTGTTTCTTTGTTGAACCAATTTGCCCACTCAGAATCCCTTGCAGTAGTAACATCACTGCAAATGTGAGGTTTCTGTGGGAAAACCAAAAGATATGTATAGAAAAGACATAGGGAAATCCAGATATCTTATGCCTGGTGCGGTAACCTGCAATAATCCCATAAACTTCCAAGGATGGCTAGCACTCAGAGGACTTACTTTCAGTTAAAACTAAACCTGTATTGAATCTGTCTGTTTGTCCATTTCAGTTTAAAAACATAAAGCATAAACGTTCATCAGGACAACCTTATACAACCCTTATCTTTGCTCCAGGGAGAGCTAAGTACAGTGGGTGAACAGGAGTTCAGTAGTCTCCACTCCCTGTAGGACACACTTCCACTGAGGAGAGAGACCGATTGGTGGGTAGTGGTAGCGACCAACTCCACTCCCAGTGATGCTTGCTGCTGCTGAGATGAGGGACCGACAGTCTCCTCTCTCTGTGACACGGGCTGCCACTGGGGAGAGAGACCGGTTGTCTCTTCTCCCTTTATAACACACTGCTGCTGGGATCTGGGTCGGCTGCCCAGCATCCCTGTAGGGCTGGTAGAGAGAACTCAATCCTATTACTGACAAGCCTAATGCAATTTTCTGTTGCCTTCAGCAGTGCAACTTTTAAATAATCCGATTTCTCTTGGACTCCAATTAAATTGCTCCAATTTGATAATGATTCCTTTACACATATTTTAATTTTAGAGTCTAAAACTTTTGTTTTTGTGTGGTGTGACTCAGTCACTGTTCTTATATTAAACCACACTGACTGATGATCACTGGATCCTAAACTTTCACCTACAGTAATATCTGATACCAAATAATAGGTTAGATTTTCTGCTATCCTTCACAAACAGGGCCACCCCTCCCCCTTCCATGCCTTCCCTGTCTTTTCTATATAAAGAGTACCCTGGTATTGCTATGTCCCAGTCATTTTTCTCATTATACCATGTCTCAGTAACAGCAACTAAATCTACATTATCAGCTGCCATTATTGCCACAAGTTCATGGATCTTATTCCCTAAACTGCAAGCATTTGTAGACATGACTCAAAGCTTATCCTTTTTTAACACACTTGCTAAAGGCACCTTCTGTCCTTGTTCTGGGGGGAAATTTGAGTGATGTTTTATCACCCTTTTGCCCCCCCCTCCCCCTTCCTAGTTTAAATAAATCCTAGCAAAACCTCTGAACTGCTCACTGAGAACATTTGTTCCCTTTTGAGAAAGATGCAAACCATCTTTTTTGTACAGGTTATTTCCATTCCAAACAGAGCTACCATGAGAAATAAAGCTAAATCCTTGCTCCCGACACCATTCACCAAGCCACGAATTAAAGTCTCTAATATGCATCCGCCTGTCGTTCTGAGTGTTATGCACAGGCAGAACTTCAGAGAATGACAGTGTGGAAGCAACCTGCCATTTATCATTGGCAAAAACACTAAAAACTTCCTTAACCTCTGAAACCTCATTGCAAGCCAAGTCATTTGTTCCTAGATGGACAAGTACATCCAATTCCCCTTCCTGCTTTGCTCGCTTAACAATATTACAAATACGTCTCCTGTTTCTGTGAGCAGTAGCTCCGGAAAGACATCTAACAAGACCACCATTGTCTATCTCCACACCTCTTATGATGGAATCCACCAATAACAACTGCTTTCTATTAGGCCTCACCACAGTCTGCAAGCCTGTCTCTACAGCACCACTACCCTCAGTGCCTGAGCCTCAGTGCCTGAGCCTGTCTTCAAAGCAACACTATCCTCAGTGCCTGAGGTTATTCAGAGATTGAATCGAGCGTAACAGATGTTGGTAGTCCTGCTCCAGCTTTTTAAATCCGTTTCTGGCTCTGAGAGAGCAGGCTGCTGAATGCATGTAAATGCTGTTATTGCCTAGTCTATATACTTTTATTTATAAACAACATCGATATATTTATATATAAACAACTTTGATATTTAATCTTATTTTATATTATTTTATGAAAACCTAGTTTATGAAATTCACTGAGATTACATGTGTCTGATCTGATTACAGTCAGTAGTACAATATCATTGTTCTAATTTCCTTACTGCTAGCACTACAATTACAGTGGGATAGTACCACTGATTTAAGTAAGCTTTCCCTTTTTAAAATTGGTGGACTTTAATCCTGCCATTGCAATAGACTAAAGACTGTACCTGAGTAAGCAAAGTCATTATGTGCAGCAGGCCCGGACTGGCCATCGGGCACACCAGGCAAATGCCCGGTGGGCCGCGGTCTCCATGGGCCGAGGCCGGCAGGGGAGGTCCCAGGATCTCCCCTGCCGGTCTATGCAGGGCTGGCGCTATCCGAGCGCCGGCCCCGCTGTTTTCCATGGAGGGCTGGTGGGGAGATCAAAGATCTCCCTCACCGGCCCACATGCTGTCAGATCTGGCTGCCGGCGGGGAGAGAGGGAGGGAGCCAGCCAGGAGAGGAGGACCCGGCGGAGCTCTAACTTGCAGCTCCGCCGGGTTCCTCTCGCGAGATCCGGCGCGTTGCCATGGCAACGCGCCGGATCTCGCGAGAGTGAACTCTAGCCCCACAGGCTAGAGTTCACTCACCCACGAGGACCACCAGGGAACACTGCCTACCCGCCTCCCAGTCCCAAGTACCAGCGTTCCGGCCCCCCCCTCCCAGGCTAAAGGTAAGAAGGGAGGGGGGATTTAATGCCTGTTTTGGTTTTTTTTGCCCCCCCCCTACACACACACAATCCATTCTAACATTTATACAGCACTCTCACACACAGCACTCTCACACCCATCACACACAGCACTCTCACACCCATCACACACACCCATCACACACAGCACTCTCAAACCCATCAAACACAGCACTCTCACACCCAGCACTCTCACACACAGCACTCTCACATCCATCACACACAGCACTCTCACACACAGCACTCTCACACCCATCACACACAGCACTCTCTCACACAGCACTCTCACACAGCACTCTCACACACACAGCACTCTCACACCCATCACACACAGCACTCTCTCACCCATCACTCTCTCACCCATCACTCTCGCACACACGGCACTCTCACACACACATACTGCACCCCTCACATACACATAGAACCCCCCCAACACACTGCCCCACACACATACACAATACTTCCAAATATTTATATACACATATACATACACACTACACTCTTAACATACACACTCTGGATCCCCTATACACACACTAGATTCCTCGTAAGCAAACACATACTACACCCCTAAACACAAACTACATCACCTATATACACACACACACACTATAGCCTGTATGCACACACTTGCTATATCCCCAATACACACATTCTCTACAGCCCATAGCCACATATGCATCACATTACACCACTTTACACCAGAAAGACAACATGACTAAAACCAACCTTATTACACAATACCACACCACAATCAGCTCACTCTACACACACGCAATACCACAAGCAGGCTCCAAACACATGCACAATACTCTTTCCTGGCATTTTTGTCTCCCAGTATCCATTTATAGAGACACCAAAGCAGGGCCGGTGCAAGGATTTTTGCCGCCCCCATCACAATGCCCCGCCCATATGCTCTGTCATATGGGCCAACGCCAGTCTTCACAAAGTGTCTTTTATCTGAATCAAAGTGTCTTTTATCTGAATCTACATTAAAAAGCCTACAGGCACAGGCTATAGACACCAGAACCACTACATTATGCTGTAGTGCTTCTGGCGACTATAGTATCCATTTAATGTGAGGTAAATTAGAGATTAGTGCCACTAATAATATATTGGATTGCCTACTTACCACCAGATGAGGACAAGTGGCTGATGATGGGCTCTGCCTGGCTCCTCAGGTCTGGTGTAGAAGAGGCTCTCAGGAGACTGTTTTTAACAGTGCTCACAATAATTAACGAACAGGAAGCAGCTCCATTTTTTAGGGCCCCTTACACAGCTCAAGGTCTGGGCCCCCGGGGCTTGACCGTGAGTATGCCTACAATGCCCACCCATAAATCCAGCCACATGGCCCACCCATGAGTTCTCTCACAGGAAGTGGAGTGTATGTGCGTAGGGGATATTTTATGTGTTATTGTAGAGGATGCAATGTGTGTGTGTTCTTATAGAATGTAGTGTATAGGGATACCAATTTCTGTAAGGGATGTAGTGTGTTTATAGGGATGCAGTGTGTGTTTGCGTGTAAGGAATGCATTGTATGTTTCTGGGTGTGTGTGTGTGTGTAAGGGGTGCAAGGTGTGTTTCTGTGTATGTAATTGAATGCAGTGTGTGTCTGTAAGGGGTGCATTGATTGTGTAAGAGATGCATTTTGTTTCTGTGTGTAAGAGAATGAGTGTTTGTGTGAGCGTAAGGGATGCATTGTGTGTTTAGGGTGTGAGTAGGAATGCATTGTATGTTTCTGTGTGTGTGTGGGGGGGATGCATTGTGTATGTGTGTAGTGTAAAAGAGAGGGTTTGTGGGGTAGGATAGAGACTGAGAGGGGAGCTGCTCTTTATTTTATTTTTATTTTTTCATAGTGCTCTCCCCCCCTGTCAATTATTGATTTCCCCTTCCCTCCTGTCCCTCCGTGTTCTCCCCTTCTGTCCTTTAGTACTCTCCCTTGGCCCCCTGTAGTCCCCCCTTGGTGGTCTTCTCACTCCCCCCTTCCCCCTTAGTGGCCCTCCCTCTCCCAAACCCCTTAGTAGACATTCCCCTCCTCCCCCCACCCCCTTAGTGGTAATCCCCCCCCCAGTGGTCATTATCCTCTTTCCCCTCACCCCCCCTTAGTAGTCCTTTCCCCCCTTAGTGGTCCTCCCTCTCCCAAACCCCTTAGTGGACCCCCCCTCCTCCCTCAGTGGTCCTTACTCCCCACCCCCCGTCCCCCTGTGTTCCTTCACCCCCCCTTCCCCAGTGGTTCTTACTCCCCCTCTCCTCCCCCAGTGGTTCTTACTCCCCCCATTCTTCCCCCAGTGGTCCTTACTACCCCCATCCCTCTCCTTCCCCAGTGGTCCTTACTCGCCCCATCTTTCTCCTCCACCTGTGGTCCTTACTCCTCCCCTCTTCCTTCAGTGGTCCTTACCCCCTCCTTCTCCTTCCCCAGTGGTCCTTACTCCCCCTCCCCTCCACCTCCTGGGTCGCCTCCCCTCCCCCTCCCCCTGGTCGCCTCCCCCTCCCTCCACCTCTGGTCCTTCTCCCCTCCCCCCTCTCTGGGTGGTCCTTGCTCCCCTCCCTCCCCCTCTGGTCCACTCTACCTCCCCTCCCCCCTCTGGTCGCCTCACCTGGCCCCCCTCCTGGTGGTCCTTGCCCAGCTCTCCCTGTGTTCCTTACTCCCCCTCCCCCTGGTGTTCGCCACCCCTCCCCCCCTGGTCCTTCTCACCCTCCTCCGCTGATGGTCCTTACTACCCCTCCCCCCCTCCCCTGGTGTTCCTTACTCCCCCCCTCCTGGCGTTCTTTCTCTCCCCCTCCCTCCCCCTGGTCCTTACTCACCCTCCTCCTGGTGGTCGCCTCACCCTCCTCCTGGTGTCCCTTACCCCCAATTGTTCCTACTCCCCCCGTCCTTACTCACCTCCCCTCCCCCTGTGTTCCTTACTACCTCCCCCCCAATTTGCCTTTGTAGCGTGGCCGGGAGGCGCGGAACACGGGACAGGAACTTTTGTTTCCTGTTCCTGGCCGCCGGCATACTGAAGGGAAGTGCTCACTCAGTGAGCACTTCCTGTCAGTCCGCCGGCGGCCGGGTAGAGGAAACAGAGGTTCCTGTCCCGCGTTCCGTGCCGCCCGGCCACGCTACATTGAGAGACCGGCGGGAGGGAGTGCTCTGCGCCTCCCTCCTGCCGGTCACTCAATTCCGGCCGCAGG
>OW240914.1:198782608-198836273 GCA_933207985.1 Pelobates cultripes
GGAACATTCTTTCTAGAAACATTTTTTGGGGATGGAGAATAGATAGAGAGAGAAAATAAAATAACGGTTTTCATTTCTCTATAACACTACTACATAATATCCAGCATATCACCTGAAAGAATAATTAAAAAGTGGAGAAACCCTAAGCTCAATTACAGTCAAAGTGAAGAGCAGGGTACCCCAATTTGGGCAGATTGAATTTAAGAAAGGCAATCTGCTCCATGAGATTAGGTGACATTTGTGAGCGCTGTGGATTCAGCATATTACCGGTTACCGAAAACACATGCTCACTTGGGACAGTGGTTGGCGGACATGATAGCAGCTCCTGCGCAACCAATGATTATTGCAGGCCACACACCCTTCTTCTCATCCCAATAGCTAAGAGGGTCGACATTATGGGGCAAAGGAGGTTCAGAGAGGTACGCTCTGAACATTTCTGAGGCAGTACTCTCCTTTCTGCTGCTAGCACTCTCAGTGGGTCCAATTATATCCTCAAGCAATTCTTCCCAAAATGCATCTGCTCCACTTACTTGTGTGGTGGTGGTAGTGCCACTGCCAATGCTTCTGCTAGAAGTAGTAGACATCTCAGCCTCCTGCTGAACTACTCCCTCAGACAGCATTCCCCTCTTTTGCTGCCAGTCACATACCCTCTGGATCAGTTTCTCCCTCCAAGTTGTTAGGCTATTGGATCTAAGTCAAAAGAACAACGATAAAAGCTGCGCCAAATATAACCAATAAATAATAGATAGTAAAGTAGTCCAAATATAAATATAAAAATCTAAACTAAAAATAGATATTCCTTAGATCAAATAGTCTGTGATTAGGTTGATCAAGAGCAATGTTCTCGCTGTCCTTCCTCAGGGAGATCCAATAATATGAAAAGATAAAACAGATAAAAGACCAAATAGTGTAATATGTTCACTAGGGCACGACAAATGGTAGAAGACAATGGTAATGCACTCATGTTTTTTAGAGCTATAGCTAGCTCTAGTATAGAAAGCGTATTTGGGGAGTGCTATCCCAGCATATATAAATGACGGCCGCAGGTTTAGAGAGCGTGCCGCCAGGGTAACCTCTTAATTGATGGGGCAGATGCCTTATAAAAAGGCAAACACATATAGAGGGGGGGGATAAAAGTTTATAAAAAACAAATAAAAAGAAAAAACATATAAGAAACAAATAAGTGACATTAAGGTGGACCAAATAGCATATATAAAAGGGCTAGAATAAATAAAACTATTATGAAACTTAAAGGCATATATAGTATATATATATATATATATATATATATATATATATATATATATATAAAAATAAAACATTTCACCTACGCTATCACCAAGGAGCAGTCTGTCTGCTCCATCCTTGTGAGTACCATTTTATACTTATTTTATTTCTATACCATTTTTAATCAGAGAGCACTATTGGTTGTCTCCTTTTATTCTTTTTGAGTGGTCCACACACCTTTGAAGAAAGAAGGTTGTGTCATCCCATAAGCGGGGATTATACCGCTGTACGCTTTCTATACTAGAGCTAGCTATAGCTCTAAAAAACGTGAGTGCATTACCATCTTCTACCATTTATCGTACCGTAGTGAACATATTACACTATTTGATCTTTTATCTGTTTTATATTTTCATATTATTGGATCTCCCTGAGGAAGGACAGCGAGAACATTGCTCCTGATCAAGCTAAGCACAGACTATTTGATCTAAGGAATATCTATTTTTAGTTAAGATTTTTATATTTATATTTGGACTACCTTACTATCTATTATCTATTGGTTATATTTGGCGCAGCTTTTATCTTTGTTCTTTTGTTGTTGTATTTTAAGGGTTCTGAGGGATTCCCTTCAAAGGCTGCTGCCTCATTTTGTTATTAAGCGCTTACTCTTTCTTTTTGTTTTTATTGGATCTAAGTGCAAGCTTTTCCTTAATCCTTGTATCACACAAGCAAGCTAGCATCAGTTCGGGAGAATTATCAATTCGCTCATGTAGGGAAACTTTAAGCTGATCCTTCAGCCTCCTGACCAGAGTTCCTACATCAGGATGTAAAGGGTCACCTTGAACAACCTCTTGGTAGGAAAAGGTTACTGATTGCACAAGGTTTGAATTCCTGTTGGTAATTATAAGGCATTTGATTTGATTAAGCTAGTTACTTGCTGTTGATTGCTGGTTAATTAGCTATTGTTTGCAAATAAGCAGAGGCCTACCCAGGTGTTAAACATTCCTAGTGGGCGGTGATTTTAGGAGTTATATAAGGACTGGTGTCATTAGCTTGTCTAATATAGCTTGGTGCTACTTCTAAGTGCTGTTTCTAAGTGTGTAGTTGGAGATATTCTGGAGAGTGCTGTTTCTAAGTGTGTAGTTGGAGATATTCAGGAGAGTGCTGTTTCTAAGTGTGTAGTTGGAGATATTCTGGAGATAACCTGGAGGTAATCTGAGGTATTCAGGAGGATAAAGAAAAAAGTTAAGATTTGTTAGATTTAAATTATTCTCATAATTGGAATGGCAGGCTTATTTCAGTGTAACAATTGCTATGCATTTGTTTCACGTTCCACTTTTTGGAGGTTTGGTTGTTGTCTAATCTGTAGACAGTTCTCTATCTTGCGGCAGGAGATTGTATTTTTGAAGTCTGAGATTTGTAAATTATCTGGTGAAGAAACTCAGACTGAAACTGCTGCAAAGCCACTGCCGCAGAGACATGCTAGGAAAGGCAGATGGATTACTGTAGGATCTGGTAGACTTAGAGTTGTGGATAAAAGGCATTTTGCACAGTCTGTTGCTCTTCATAATTCATTTTCTGCACTTTCAAAGTGTAATGGTGTTGTGGAGAGAGGCACTGAGGCTAGTGGTGTTGTGGAGAGAGGCACTGAGGCTAGTGGTGTTGTGGAGAGAGGCAGTGAGGCTAAGACTAGTGGTGTTGTAGAGAGAGAGGCACTAAGACTAGTGGTGTTGTGGAGAGAGGCACTGAGGCTAGTGGTGTTGTGGAGAGAGGCACTGAGACTAGTGGTGTTGTGGAGAGAGGCACTGAGACTAGTGGTGTTGTGGAGACCGGCTTGGAGACTATGGTGAGGCCTAATAGAAAGCAGTTGTTGTTGGGGATTCCATTATAAGAGGTGTGGAGATGGACAATGGTGGTCTTGTGAGGTGTCTTCCTGGAGCTACTGCTCACAGAGACAGGAGACGTATCTGTAATATTGTTAAGCAAGCAAAGCAGGAAGGGGAATTGGATGTACTTGTCCATCTAGGGACAAATGACTTGGCTTGCAATGAGGTTTCAGAGGTTAAGGAAGTTTTTAGTGTTTTTGCCAATGATATACGGCAGGTTGCTTCCACACTGTCATTCTCTGAAGTTCTGCCTGTGCATAACACTCAGAACGACAGGCGGATGCGTATTAGGGACTTTAATTTGTGGCTTGGTGAATGGTGTCGGGAGCAAGGATTTGGCTTTATTTCTCATGGTAGCTCTGTTTGGAATGGAGATAAGCTGTACAAAAAAGATGGTTTGCATCTTTCTCAAAAGGGAACAAATGTTCTCAGTGAGCAGTTCAGAGGTTTTGCTAGGATGTATTTAAACTAGGAGGGGGGGGCAAAAGGGTGATAAAACATCAATCCAATTGTCCCCCAAAACAAGGACAGAAGGTGCCTGTAGCAAGTGTGTTAAAAATGATAAGCTTAGAGTCATGTCTACAAATGCTCGCAGTTTAGGGAATAAGATCCATGAACTTGTGGCAATAATGGCAACTGATAGTGTAGATTTAGTCGCTGTTACTGAGACATGGTACAATGAGAAAAATGACTGGGACATAGCAATACCAGGGTACTCTTTATATAGGAAAGATAGGGAAGGCAAGAAAGGGGGAGGGGTGGCCTTGTATGTGAAGGATAGCATAAAATCTAGCCTAATAAAAGTTAGTGAGGCAAACATAGAGTCCGTTTGGGCTACGTTAGAATTTGGTAATCACACAGTAACTCGTGTAGGTGTGATTTATAGGCCCCCAGGACAAATTGAAGAGTTAGATAATCTACTAGTTGAGGAAATAGCTAAAATGACAATGAAGGGGGAAGTTATCATCATGGGTGACTTTAATCTTCCTGATGTAAATTGGAAAACAAAATTAGCTACTTGTGCCAGGAGCACACATATTCTAAACTCCCTACTGGGATTGTCTCTAAAACAAGTTGTTGAGGAGCCAACTCGTAAAGAGGCCATACTAGATTTAGTGTTAACAAATGGAGATTTGGTATCAGATATTACTGTAGGTGAAAGTTTAGGATCCAGTGATCATCAGTCAGTGTGGTTTAATATAAGAACAGTGACTGAGTCACACCACACAAAAACAAAAGTTTTAGACTTTAGAAAAACAGACTTTTCTAAAATTAGAATATGGGTAGAGGAGTCATTATCAGACTGGAGCAATTTAAATGGAGTCCAAGAGAAATGGGATTATTTAAAAGTTGCACTATTGAAGGCAACAGAAAATTGCATTAGGCTTGTCAGTAAAAGCAAAAAATTCAAGAAACCACTGTGGTACTCCGCAGATGTGGCCAAAATAGTTAAAAACAAAAAGTTAGCATTTAGGAATTATAAAAAAAAACAGAGTGAGGAAGACAAAATGATCTATAAGATTAGGCAGAAAGAGGCTAAGCAAGTTATAAGAGCTTCCAAATCACACACAGAAGAGAAAATAGCACAGTCAGTAAAAAAGGGGGATAAAACATTTTTTAGATACATAAATGAGAAAAGAAAAGTAAAACAAGGATTAGTTAGATTAAAAACAAAAGAAGGAAGGTATGTAGAAGAGGATAAAGGTCAGGCTGACTGCCTCAATGAATATTTTTGTTCTGTATTTACAGAAGAAAATGAAGGAAAGGGACCTCAGTTGAGAAAAAGGATAAATGAGTCATTTATTACACGTGAGTTTACAGAGGAAGAGGTTCTATTTCAACTGTCAAAAGTAAAGACAAATAAGTCAATGGGACCTGATGGAATACACCCAAAGCTATTAAAAGAGCTTAGTGGTGTACTAGCAAAACCATTAACAGATTTATTTAACCAATCATTGTTAACAGGAGTAGTCCCAGAAGATTGGAAGTTAGCGAATGTTGTGCCCATTTACAAGAAAGGTAATAGGGAGGAGTCGGGCAACTATAGGCCAGTAAGCCTTACTTCAGTAGTGGGGAAAGTGATGGAAACCATGTTAAAGGATAGGATTGATGAACATCTAAAAACACATGGATTTCAAGATCAGAGACAACATGGGTTTACTTCAGGGAGATCATGCCAAACTAATCTTATTGATTTTTTTGATTGGGTAACTAAAATTATAGATCAGGGTGGTGCAGTAGACATTGCTTACCTAGATTTCAGTAAGGCTTTTGACACTGTTGCACATAGAAGGCTTATCAATAAACTGCAATCTTTAAGTTTGGATTCAAATATTGTTGAATGGGTAAGGCAGTGGCTGAGTGACAGGCAACAGAGGGTTGTAGTTAATGGAATATATTCGAAAGCTTGGACTTGTCACCAGTGGGGTACCTCAGGGATCTGTACTTGGACCCATTCTCTTTAATATTTTTATTAGTGATATTGCAGAAGGTCTTGATGGTAAGGTATGTCTTTTTGCTGATGATACTAAGATATGTAACAGGGTTGATGTTCCAGGAGGGATAAGCCAAATGGCAAATGATTTAGGTAAACTAGAAAAATGGTCAGAATTGTGGCAACTGACATTTAATGTGGATAAGTGCAAGATAATGCATCTTGGACGTAAAAACCCAAGGGCAGAGTACAGAATATTTGATAGAGTCCTAACCTCAACATATGAGGAAAGGGATTTAGTGGTGATTATTTCTGATGACTTAAAGGTAGGCAGACAATGTAATAGAGCAGCAGGAAATGCTAGCAGAATGCTTGGTTGTATAGGGAGAGGTATTAGCAGTAGAAAGAGGGAAGTGCTCATGCCATTGTACAGAACACTGGTGAGACCTCACTTGGAGTATTGTACAGTACTGGAGACCGTATCTTCAGAAGGATATTGATACCTTAGAGAGGGTTCAGAGAAGGGCTACTAAACTGGTTCATGGATTGCGGGATAAAACTTACCAGGAAAGGTTAAAGGATCTTAACATGTATAGCTTGGAGGAAAGACGAGACAGGGGGGATATGATAGAAACATTTAAATATATAAAGGGAATCAACACAGTAAAGGAGGAGACTATATTTAAAAGAAGAAAAACTACCACAACAAGAGGACATAGTCTTAAATTAGAGGGACAAAGGTTTAAAAATAATATCAGGAAGTATTACTTTACTGAGAGGGTAGTGGATGCATGGAATAGCCTTCCAGCTGAAGTGGTAGAGGTTAACACAGTAAAGGAGTTTAAGCATGCGTGGGATAGGCATAAGGCTATCCTAACTATAAGATAAGGCTAGGGACTAATGAAAGTATTTAGAAAATTGGGCAGACTAGATGGGCCGAATGGTTCTTATCTGCCGTCACATTCTATGTTTCTATGTAAGGAAGACACCCATCTTGCTCCCTAGATGGGTGAAAATAGGGATTACCTGTCCCAGATTGGCAGTGTTCAAGCATTTTCAGTGGCATCCCTGAATGGTTTCAGGACTGCCACTAGCTGAGCGATCACTGTCCAATCGTCTCTACCGAGTGAAGAATGAATACTGATGTCCTGGTCTGATGCCAGACTAGGGATTGCCCTCTGCTGCTCTAAAATCCTCTCCAGCTTATCCACAGTAGGGTACCACCGTGTACTGACATCTTGTCATAGACAGTGTGTGGGAAGACCTGCCTTCTCTTGTTCCTGCCTTAACAGTTGGCTAGCCTTCACAATATTTTACACTTATTAGTCCTATAAGTCCTTTCTAGGCATCAGGAACCACATTTGAGGAGTAACACCTGGCACTACTCTTCATTTGAAATTTTAAGATCTTTCTCCCATTTTTGAACTATCGGATTATTAGTAGGAGCTTCTATTTTTAGCAAACTGTTCCTAGCTTTAGAAGCGACCTGTTTTTCCGCCTCATTGTTTAAAATCTCTATGCCCTCTGAAGGGTTATAAAGAACATTCTGTTTTATGAAGTTTTTTATCATTTTTATTTTGAAGTTTAGCGAATCTAATCGCCTTTTTGCACGCATTATTGGCTTCCTTATATCTTTTATAGGATGCATCTGATTTGTCCGATTTAAATGCTTTAAATGCCCTTTTCTTATTTTTAATAATATCTAGATCCATCACATGTAACTTTATTTCCTAACCCACTCGTGCGTTTCAATTTATCCCATTCATACCATAATGAATCCAGACATATGTTGGAAGCACAAGCCATTTTGACCCGCTCATCCCTTTTGCTCAACCACACCATCTGGCTCAGATCTTCTACCACGCTCATTAAGTGTTCTTGCATAACAAGACCACTTAATGTTATCTCACATATATATTATTAAGTGTTCTTGCATATTATTATAGCCAAATTTACAACCCTAACTCCTCCCACAGTTTTTACACTACATAGACAGCAATATACCGAAACGTGCGTATTGTTCCCGATTGGATTACTATTACTTTGTGGAACGTTTCGCCGAATGGTTGGAGCAGCAAGTGATGTCATAGACAGGGCCTTTTGTACACCTGCTAATGTTTTTATAAATGAATGTTTTAATGTAACTGTGAAGCACTTTGGGCAACAACGTTAAATAAATAATAGCAGTTACTCTGCCCCCTCCAGTTGTAGACTACTGGTGGAGGCAAGAACACTTCACAAAATTTCCCCAGAAATTGTAGCTTTTCTTGTTATTATTCTTATTATTATTATAGCCAAATTTACCACCCTAACTCCTCCCACAGTTTTTACACTACATAGACAGTAATATACCAAAACCTGCGGATTGTTCCCGATTGGATTGCTGTTACTTTGTGGAACATTTCGCCAAATGGTTCACGGAATATCGTCATTCTTGTGGCGAAATTGATCCCATAGGACTAAAGAGAATTAGGGTAAGAGATCCACCCCCATAGAGTAGGGTGAAAATCCGACTCTAAAAAAGTATACCTCCTAATATAAACGTTACAAACATAAAATAAGAAAATCTTTATTGAACAAAATAATAATAATAATAATGTGGTGAACAGACATAAACCAACACCTGTTAAAAGCCTGGGTATATAAAGCTCTAATAAATTACTAATCCAAAAGGTAGAGGAAGTAAATACTAATAATAGTCTTTAATAAGAAAAAATCACAAGTCCTCAATAGGTAATATCCTTCTGAAGATACGGTCTCCAGTACTGTGTACAATACTCCAAGTGAGGTCTCACCAGTGTTCTGTACAATGGCATGAGCACTTCCCTCTTTCTACTGCTAATACCTCTCCCTATACAACCACGGTCTATTAGGATATATAAATGGAGGATAACAGCTCCAAAGAAAAAGGAAGCACTGTTCCAGCACTGCTCCCTCCGCTGATGCCTCCGGGAGACAGGAAATTACGTCAATCAGGCACCACCGCATGATTGACGTAATTTCCTGTTTCCCGGCGGCCTCAGTGGAGGGAGCAGTGCTGGAAGAGCACTTAAGTCAGTGCTCCCTTGCGCCCACACCCCCTCACAGAGGCGGGAAGGAATCGGATCCGCCAGGTAGGGAGCCTGGGTGTACTTCACACCCCCACCCGCACCAAAAAAAAAAACAACAACACATTATGTGCTGGTAGAGAGGGGGAGATATGCTGGGGTAGTGAGGGGAAGATGCTGCGGGGAAAGAAGGGGGATATACTGGGGGTAAGGGGGCTATACTGGGGTAGTGAGAGGAAGATGCTGCAGGGAGAGAAGAGGGGGTGCTGGGGGGAGAAAAGAGGAGATGCTGGGGGAGAAAAGAGGAAATGCTGGGGAGAGGAGGGGAGAGGAATAGGAGAATCTGGGAGAAAGGAAGAGGAAAATCTGGGGGAGAAGAAGAGGAGAATCTGATGGAGAAGAGGAGGAGATTCTGGGGAAGGATTGGAGAGAAGGGGAGAGGAAGAGAAGAATCTGGGGGAGAGAAAGAGGAGAATCTGGGGGGAGAAGGGGAGAGGAGGAGGAGAATCTGGGGAGAGGCGAAGGAGATGCTGGGGGGAGAAGGGGAGAGGAGGTGATGGTGGGGGGACAGGAAGATATGCTGTGGGTAGAGAAGGGAAGAATTAGTTCGGACAACTGTATGAGTTGTTTTTTTCCTAAACTTAAACCTAAGTATTCAGTTTTAATTGCAGTGTTGGCACTTTGAGGAAAAAAAGTTGGCATGTATTGCAGTTTGGGCACTTGGGCTCAAAAAGGTTCACCATCACTGGTCTTAGGGTTTTCCAAATAGAAGGATTCCCTGAAAAGGAAGTAGGCATAGGTTAGTTTTGATGAATTATCTGCACCCCATTTTTTCAATTAAGCAAATTTAAAATCTTTTTAAATTTCTCGTAATGTATCTCTGTTAGTGCCTTTGGAGATGTCTTTACTAAGCGTAGGACACTTAGAGTCCTTGCCAACAACGTTAAGGCCACTGCACAATGCATTGCTGCCCCTAAAGAGTAAGTCTTGACCAGGTTAGCATTCAATCGCTTTTCAATTGGTTTCCTCAAAGATGTCTACTGATAAAACAGTTATTTTTGCCACTTTGATTTGTTTTTAAAATAGTAGAATCAATGGCACCCAAGTAAAAGATTTAAAGGTAACTTTAAATTCATGATTTTCTTTTTTAGGGGGAGCATCCGGATTTTAACTTGATACCTCTTGATCTGCAGTCACATGCTCTACCACTGTGCTATACCCACAATTTTTCAGAACTATGTGTCTGATGATTGGAATGGGAATAATATATTGATGGGTTGAAAAATGTGTCTCTGGGTTTTTGTTTTTTTTAAATCCCCATTCTGATTCTAGAAGATCTTTAATGGTGGAGTATATAGGGAAAGTAATTCTCCTGTGCAGGTCCTCAAAGTTTATATCTAAGTCCTTAGCTTCTCCACAATCCTATGAGATTCTCAGAGTGTCTCTAATTAGATAAATTAGTGAATCAACCACTTAACCATCAAGGTTAGAAGGGTAATCCATGCTCTCTTCATCCTCTGATGAGTTAGAGCCATCTGGGATCTGAACCTCTGACATAGAGCTTGAGGAATCTTCTCTTGCTCTTTTAGGTTTTTTAGAGGAATTACTCTTGCAAGTCACCTCTTTAATCCCAGCAGCCACAGCTTTAGAAATTACCGCAGCCAGATTTGGGTTAATGGTTTCTGCATATATAGATGCTCCTTCATCTGCTATAATTAAAAGCAGTGTCTACATAAATGTTCCCCAATTGCATCAGATGGGCAGGCATGATATTTCTGGATTTTCTGTTATCCTTGGAACTTTATCTCTAAGGCTGTATCAGGCTAATATATATATATATATATATATATATATATATATATATATATATATATATGTCTAAACAGATAGCACTCAAAGGAGTGCCATTATTCAGCGAATGCCAATGTATTTTTAACCTTACTACCAAGTCCTTTGAGTGCTATCTGTTTTTAGACTGTTGTAATTTTTGCTGACAAGCACCGGGCTTATTCTATCATTACTGGAGTGCAAGCATTGGAGATATATAGATATATATATATATATATATATATATATATATACACATACATACATACATACATACACACACACACACACACGCACACACATATATATGGGCCACCTATACACAGTACACAGGTATAGCCATTAGGCACTCTTTTATAATATAAAAAAAGTGGGAGGCACATATACAAACTGTTGTAATTCCTACACCGTTCACCTGATGTGGATGTAAATACCCTCAAATTAAATCTGAAAGTCTGCAGTTAAAGCACATCTTGTTTGTTTCATTTCAAACCCATTGTGTTGTTGTATAGAGCCAAAAAGATTAGAATTGTGTCGATGTCCCAATATTTATGGACCTGACTGTGTATATATATATATATATTTATATAGTTATTATATATTATAATATTATAATAATTATATATTTATTATATTTCACTATATATTCTTTTTTCATTTTATATAAATCACAACATTGTGTTCATTTGAGAAGTAAGTCCCTGTTTTCACTAAAGTGCTGCACTTGCATTTTTTGGAAAGGGTGTATCACCCAAACATTGAGTGTTTGTATTGTCTGAAAATAAATATTTAAGCAGGTTTATTGGACACTGCAATGTTTCAACCTGTACCCAGATCTTTATCAAGCTTGAGTGTTTGTATTGTCTGAGAATTAATATGTGATTTATAACTTGATGTGTATATCCTTTCAAGTGATAATATACCTGCCTGCTGATCCCATGCTGTGCATGAGTGACCAGCAGGCACAAAAGAAGATCTTCTTAATACTTGGGCAACTGGCAACACCTGATTAGCCAGAAAATGGTATACCTGTGACTATTAAATGAAAAAATAAAAAATCTCAGGGACTCACTGTGATATATTTAAGCAATTTTATTGGACACAGCAATGTTTCGACCTCTACCCGGTTTTTTATCAACTTGATAAGGACCTGGGTACAGTACAAAATGTTGCGGCGTCCAATAAACATACTTAAATCTATCACAGTGAGTGCAAAAAGAAAAAATCTCAGGCACTCACTGTGATAGATTTAAGACTGTTGATTGGACACCCCTTTTTCATCCTACTTGCTACTGTTGAATCTAGTGACTGCTGCACACAATTTTCTCGCATAGATTCATGTCTGACAAGCTCTTCCCTCCAGTTGTGTGCTATTACTTTGCATACAGTGTTGCAGCAGTGCACTATCAACATTGTATCTTCCAACAGTTACAAACTATCATAAGCACTAGTTAATTTACAGTTACGTCTATTGCTTATGCACCTTTTATGGATATGCATACTTTTTTGCATTTACTGTCCTAATATATTTTATTCACATTCCCTTATTTTTCCCTTTTCACATATTTATTTATTTAAATTTGTTGATATTGATTAAAAGTTATGTTATAGCATTACACATTTATTCTTTACAAGGACAGTTTGCTTCTTCTCTTGTACAGGGAGTGCAGAATTATTAGGCAAGTTGTATTTTTGAGGATTAATTTTATTATTGAACAACAACCATGTTCTCAATGAACCCAAAAAACTAATTAATATCAAAGCTGAATATTTTTGGAAGTAGTTTTTAGTTTGTTTTTAGTTATAGCTATGTTAGGGGATATCTGTGTGTGCAGGTGACTATTACTGTGCATAATTATTAGGCAACTTAACAAAAAACAAATATATACCCATTTCAATTATTTATTATTACCAGTGAAACCAATATAACATCTCAACATTCACAAATATACATTTCTGACATTCAAAAACAAAACAAAAACAAATCGGTGACCAATATAGCCACCTTTCTTTGCAAGGACACTCAAAAGCCTGCCATCCATGGATTCTGTCAGTGTTTTGATCTGTTCACCATCAACATTGCGTGCAGCAGCAACCACAGCCTCCCAGACACTGTTCAGAGAGGTGTACTGTTTTCCCTCCTTGTAAATCTCACATTTGATGATGGACCACAGGTTCTCAATGGGGTTCAGATCAGGTGAACAAGGAGGCCATGTCATTAGATTTTCTTCTTTTATACCCTTTCTTGCCAGCCACGCTGTGGAGTACTTGGACGCGTGTGATGGAGCATTGTCCTGCATGAAAATCATGTTTTCTTGAAGGATGCAGACTTCTTCCTGTACCACTGCTTGAAGAAGGTGTCTACCAGGAACTGGCAGTAGGACTGGGAGTTGAGCTTGACTCCATCCTCAACCCGAAAAGGCCCCACAAGCTCATCTTTGATGATACCAGCCCAAACCAGTACTCCACCTCCACCTTGCTGGCGTCTGAGTCGGACTGGAGCTCTCTGCCCTTTACCAATCCAGCCACGGGCCCATCCATCTGGCCCATCAAGACTCACTCTCATTTCATCAGTCCATAAAACCTTAGAAGAATCAGTCTTGAGATATTTCTTGGCCCAGTCTTGACGTTTCAGCTTGTGTGTCTTGTTCAGTGGTGGTCGTCTTTCAGCCTTTCTTACCTTGGCCATGTCTCTGAGTATTGCACACCTTGTGCTTTTGGGCACTCCAGTGATGTTGCAGCTCTGAAATATGGCCAAACTGGTGGCAAGTGGCATCGTGGCAGCTGCACGCTTGACTTTTCTCAGTTCATGGGCAGTTATTTTGCGCCTTGGTTTTTCCACACGCTTCTTGCGACCCTGTTGACTATTTTGAATGAAACGCTTGATTGTTCGATGATCACGCTTCAGAAGCTTTGCAATTTTAAGAGTGCTGCATCCCTCTGCAAGATATCTCACTATTTTGACTTTTCTGAGCCTGTCAAGTCCTTCTTTTGACCCATTTTGCCAAAGGAAAGGAAGTTGCCTAATAATTATGCACACCTGATATAGGGTGTTGATGTCATTAGACCACACCCCTTCTCATTACAGAGATGCACATCACCTAATATGCTTAATTGGTAGTAGGCTTTCGAGCCTATACAGCTTGGAGTAAGACAACATGCATAAAGAGGATGATGTGGTCAAAATACTAATTTGCCTAATAATTCTGCACTCCCTGTATGTACATTGTTCTTTGTTGGTTCCTCATTTTCTATAAGATTTGGGGTTTACACAACTGCAGTATGTTGGTTGTTGCATTGGGTGTACACAACTTCAATATGTTGGTTGCTGCATTATCACTATCCATTGCATTCAATTAAAGTGTAAGCGGTTTATTTAAATATTTTGTACTTCCTGTATTTTATATTAGGAGTATAGTTCGAGTTTGTGTTACAACTGTGCTACTGCACCTACACCAGTATAGATGTACATACTCTAAGTGTCCCGACATCCTTAGAAAAAAAGAATAAGATTTTAGAATAATGGGAAGATTTAGGAACTAATTAAACATGGGTGGGGAATGGCCATAAAACACATAGGAAAGTCATTAAAAGTATGCACATAGGGGGCGGGGCTGGACCGCCGACGGGATCAGACCTGCTCTGTCTGATCTACCACTTTGGGGCCAGAAAATCGGCGCGAACTAGAGGCAAAACCTTTCCAGCAACCTGTAACGGAGACTAAACTGATCTCCAGATTCTAGGGTACGGGGGGGGTGCCTTTCAAGACCCTGCCCAGCACCTACAGTAACCCGACAAAGGCCCGGGGCGTCCTGAAGCTTGAGCGGGGATCAGATGGCCGCTCTCCCGGGTCTCCGGTCGGTGTCTGGCTCCACCCCCCCCCCCTTGGACTGGGGGGGTCATCCCGGTGTACACAAGCTACTGCTCTTACGCCAAGCTGGGCGGAAAACAACCACTCTGCTGGGGAACACTCACCGGCAGCACCCCCAAGATGGCCGCCGCATGCCAGCCACATGTGCGACCTACCAGCAGGATGGAGCTTGCCACAGAGGAAACCATCCAGCGCCATCTGACCACCACAGTGACCTGCCCCAGAGATGTGTCGGCTGACTACACTGGGCCAACCAAGGTGATGCTTACAACATATATATTTGGAGGGAAAAACTCCTTTATGCCTGTGGAAAACACCATCACTCTCCTGAGGCTGATCTTATCCCTCCTGGTGGTGACTACAGTGGCTGCAGCTGCATCCAAGCCTCTCCTGAGAGACACAATGCAACACTTACCCCCTCGAGGTGAATCCTTTCCCAGACAGACACGCAACCTTCAGAGCAAGCAATCTGCCAGCACTGGGTATCGACTAAACCAACCCACATAGGTCCTCTAATGCACAGTCTAATTTGAATGCACAGTCTAACATGATTGTGTTGCAGCTCACCATATGCAATGAATCTAAGAACTCTATAAAAGCTATATGGTACAACTTTATTTCACCTTGCAAGAATCATTCTCAAGTTTTTGGTTGTCCTAGCTAAGCTCCTCTCTGCCTTGCAAAACACCCCCTTATAACATTGGTCCCAGCAGGTTCAGATAGTAACTCTATGTGTTGATTTCATGTGTTGATTTCATGATTTCATGCACAGTGCTGTATGTATCCACTTAACCCTTGTTAGGTGCAGATAGCATAGCAAAGAGCCAATAGGTACTGTCATGGAAACTGCCCAGTTTCACTCTTTACTACTTAACTTTCTTACTAAGTGTCATGCCTGATTTGTTTCTCCTGACTACTTAATCTAAAAATGTGCAACGCTACCAATGTCATAAGGATGTCTTTCTATGAATATCGTTCAGTTTGCTCCTGCTGTTGTGGCATAGCAAATATGTCTGTTAATCACATGCACAATAAAATAAAGAATTTAAAAAAATGTGGGGGAAAAAAAAGTATGCACATAGGTGAATAAAACTGTTAAGTATATAAAGTAAGGTTGGTTACCTTACAAAAAGCTCAGTTTGTGCTGAATTCTCTGTGGATGAAGATGGATACTATATTTTGCATCCTAATTTGTATTTCATTAATGCTATCTATACATTGTTCTAGCAGAAAAACTCTTTAAAATATGGTCCCTTCCGGGGCGTGGCCTGACTGCTCGAGGAGATGGACGTGTGAGCGATCAGCTCCGCATGCGAATCCCAGAAAACAGCAAATAGCAAAGAATTGTTACCTATATTGAACCTCCCTAGCCTACCTAAAACAACTGGTGAAAGTACCCGACACGATGACACAATGATCCGCAAAAAAAACCAAACTGAAGACACCTTCCCTGCAGATTACCGCAATGTCTTCACCGCCACGCTGTGCCCAATATGGCACCGGAGCAAATCTATCACCGGCCTCAAGCTCAGACAGGAGCGATATTACCTCCATATCCACTAAAGACCTCCCAGCCACAGAATCTTCCATTCAAAAAATGCTAAATGGGCTACAAACATCCCTACAAGATGATTTAGCTAAATTGGCAAAGGAAATCAGAGCTGACATCAAAGCCCTAGGTGATCGCACCGACTATCTGGAGAACAAAACATAGGAAATTATATCTGCACACAACAATGTGGCTGCAGCCTATGAAAACATGGAGGTAAAAATTAAATCTATCCTCACAAAGCTAGCCGACCACGAAGACAGGGATAGGTGAAATAATATTCGCATACGTGGAATCCCTGAAAAGGTTACCTCTAAAAACCTGGGTACACATATTAAGGCGCTATTCCACTTACTAGTACCAGACCTTCCAGAAGAAGCCCTGCTCCTCGATAGGATGCACAGATTGCCAAAACCTAAAAACCTCCCGGCAGCTTCTCCAAGAGACACCATTACGAAGATCCATTACTATACCACCAAAGAGGCCATAATGCAGGCATCAAGGAAACAGCCTACTATACCAGAGGCCTATGGCAAGATCCAACACTTCACTGACCTTTCGGCATCCACGCTGGCAGTGAGGAAGACCTTCATGCCGATCACCAAAGCCCTGCAGACGGCGGATATACCCTATAAATGGGGATTTCAAGCACGGCTAATCATTAAACGCAATACGCTGAGAGACACCTTCTAACTCCAGAGGAGGGAAGAAAGGCCCCGACGGAATGGGATATTCCAATGGATACCAACATACAAGACATCCCCACTGGACAAGAAGCAACTGATGAAACTTACCCAAGATTGGAATACCGCAGCTGCAGATAAGTGACTAACACACACACTACAGGCTTAGGTTACCCACATTTACACCAATTTGGTGTATAACGAGGTGCACAAACTTTTAAACACCCTTTATGGCTATTTTGTTGTTTGTGTTAGTGCTGAAGTTTACAAAAAAAAAAAATACGAAGAAAAAATAAATAATATATATTTTTTGTTTAGTATACAGATGGTCACTTGCATTAGCAATGGCCTAATTTAAAGTACATAGGACCGATATTTCACAATATTCACAATATAGTGAAGACACTTATACGACATGAGAACTGTATATTATAGATAGATACTCCCCAAATAAGACATACATATCTAATCCCCCAATAAGGTTGATAACTACTTTATGACCGGCTATGCAGGTGATCGACCGAATAAAATAATTACCATTGATTACTAAGGTCTTAGGATAGGCATTCCATATATTGCAAAAGACGTATGATATTGTTGGAGGGACACTGTTAAGACACCTCCCGTGTCTTTAAGCCAAACCGCCGTTTAGTAAACCTTCCCCGGCTGCAGTACAGTCTCTGTTCGCTTACTCTGTAACCCACGAACCAAATGCAGGGGAAGCGGCAATCTCCCGATCGAAATCCACGAACGGCTCCAAACTCCCGAACGGCAATATACGAACTGCTAGGAACCGTCGAACAATAATATCCCCAAAGCGGCTTTCGTTCCATCCAGCAGTCTCTAAACGTGAAGAAGAAATCCCCCCAATAACGAGACAGAAGCTCCGCATTGAGGGTCAAATAAGATCTGGGTTTACTGTGGGCTACCTGCCCGTATTTATGCAGGTCTCCCACCTGGTGGACACTCCCCTAGGGGACCAAATGGAAGACTTAAAGTACAGACAGATAGAAGGACATTTCTGACACACAGTCACATATTTTACCCACAGTGCATTCTGATTCCCTCCCCTCTGTCCTGGAGTTAATTACCAAGTAACTCAATTAACTCCAGGACAAGGACAGTCGCCATCTTAAACATGAAATAATAAAAGACACAAAAATGCATAACTACATGAAAACTGAACATTTCCCATTCGTATTACATGTCCCCAGATAGCCTGGGTCTGAGTGCATATTATTGGCGAATAGCGCTCAGATCCCACACACATAGTTCAATCGCCATGGAGTCAAAGTTCTTACAGTCCTTCGGTACACGAATGACTCCATGGGTGGGCTATCTGGGTTAAGTCTTTTGTGTGTTCTCAATCTCCCGAACGGCCGATGTTCGCATGCTTTCGTGGAGGCAGCCAGGCGTTCCCTTGTTTCAGCGGTGTTCGACAGAAAAAGTGTCCGTTTTCCGTTCCATAGAAATAGAGCCAAACACCGCTGAGCGTTCGCATGATTTAAAATGGCCGCTGCCTCGTGGTCGACATACGAACGACGACCACCCTGAGTTCGGTTTAATTGAGAAGTGTCTGCGGTTAACCACAACGTTATAATGGTGATCACTTCGTTAACCTGCAGCACACTCCTCACTTGGGTGGCCGTTCGTTCGGCGGTTTTGTTCGGGAAAAAGAGTCATTCGAATGGCTGGGCTATAGAAACCAGCCATTCATACGAACGGGGACAAACAGACGAACGGGCAAAAATCCAGCAGACAGATGGTTCTGTCACAGACACACACTACTAATCAGTACACATTACGTAGTGGTGAGTGTCACCACGGATGTCTAATAACTATCAGTTACATCCAGGATACTACACCTCCTAGGAACAAGATAAGATAAGGACGACACACTGCCAAGTACTATATGTCTTGATATCTGTATATTGTTTGAGAACTACATATATAACAAAAACTGTCTTTCCACACGACAAAACATGACTTAAAAACTTTGTTCACTCTACAGGGGAGAAACACACGGTCAGGACAGAACCTGCCCATACAGCCCTTAATGGGATGTCATAGAAATATAACACACACATCTCGCTGCACTGAATCTAACGATGGCTGGAAAAGAGGTCTAATGCTGAACCCGCCAAAAGACCAGCATCCACCATAATCCAGATACCTGGGATTCTCTACCCCACACATGGGCTTAAATGCCCAACAAATGTTAAAGAAACTAGGTCTCAATATAGAGACCTCCTTTTTGTATATAGTTTGTTACATGTTTTATGTTAATCCTATCCACCTGGTCCCCCTCTATACCAAAATGACCCAATGCCACTGCAACCTGAATATACCAATGCAACATGTCTATGATTCAAATTTGATCAACCACAGATACAGACTCACCATAATGAAAATGTATCAACACTTTGACACACCTGGCAATCCTCCAAAAAGATCAGCAATATACATAAGCACCGGAGATACCCTCTTTTGTCACTTAACATATTTTCATTGAACGCTAAGGGACTCAACTCACCCTATAAAAGGTGCATGGCCCTGGTAGAAGTGAAAAAACCCAGAACACATATAGCATTCTTCCAAGAAACACATTTCCAAACTGCACAACACCCCAAACTCACCTCCAACCAATTCCCGATGTTACCATAGCACATACAAAAAAAAAGAAAAGAGGAGCCACAATCTTGATTAGCCGTGACGTATCGTTCCAATTTATAAAAAAGATAAGCAACAAAAAAGGACGATATCTGATCCTACAATATGTTATTAATAATACCCAATACACGCTGCACAATTTCTACGGACCAAAAAATGAATGTTTTTTTAGATCATGTCCTTACCCTAACAAAAGCGCATAAGCTTGGCAAGATCATCCTGAGAGGGGATACAAATTTTATTATAGACCCATCCATGGATATTACTTCCACCTCTAAGATCACACAAACAACAACAACACTAGGAAGATCCTCAATATAATATCCCACATCGATACAGAGGAGATCAAGGGTATCCTTTTAGCTCCAGATGCCGAAAAAGCCTTTGACAGGCTTAACTGGGCATACATGACATCAGTACTGATTAAATACGGCTTCCCACAAAAACTCATACATGGCATCATGACACTTTATAGTTACCCTACCGCTCGAGTACACCAATCGGGATTCCTGTCATTGCCATTTGCCCTCACCAATGGTACCAGACAAGGGTGCCCCCTATCCCCCCTCCTTTTTATATTAGAACTGGAGCCCCTAGCCTACAAAATCCGACAAGACCCACTCATCACTGGAATACATATAAAAGCCACTGAATACACATTATCTATGTTTGCTGATGATATCCTACTTAACCTTAGTGAACCGGAGGTTTTTCTGCCTTGACTTGTGAAAACATTACAAGACTACGGACATTTATCATACTATAAACTTAATAGCACTAAAACACAAGCCCTACCGTTACACATACCCACAGCACGGGTAAGCCAAGTACGCCACGGCTTCAACTTTGATTGGAGACAAAAACACATTATGTACTTTGGAGTGAAACTAGCCCAACATGCCCCACAAATGGTGAACCTCAATTATGGTCCGCTACACCATATATGCACATCACATTTTTTAGACATGGAAACACGTCCAACTATCGTGGCTGGGTAAACTCAACTCTATTAAAATTGCCCAAGATTCTGTATTTATTTAGAATGCTACCATTATGCATACCACCATCTGTCCTAAAAAAACCTCCAAGCAGCCCCAACCAGATTCATCTGGAATAAGGCAAAGGCTAGATTACCTCTGTCCCTAATGCAATTTACACAACAATCGGGAGGGCTGGGTTTCCCAAAAATATCTACCTACTATGAGGCCGCCATCCTTGAATCCGCCATACGCCTCCATGCCTCTAGACACTCATTGCAATGGGTTGACATGGAACACGACATAACACTCCCATACCAACTGTTACATACTATGTGGTCCCCAAAAATGTATAGGCTGCAGAAAATTCTGTTTTATCCCACCACCAAGCTGACCATGAAAATGTGGGATAAGGTTATAACCACCATGTCTGACAAAGGGAAATTTTGCACATATGCCCCCTTGGGAGCACTGGAAGGAGTGTCAAGAGGGGCTGTCACTGAAACCGTGGTACACTCATGGTATCACCTATATCAAAGATCTATGCTCTCATGAGAAGATGTTAGCCTTCCCCAAATTACAGGCAAAATATAACCTACCTACCTTTTTTATATTCCTATACCTACAATTGAAAAGTATAGTACATAGTAAGGTATCACTAGAGCCTCAATCCACAGCGCCACAAACGAATCATACCATAGCTATTGTTACCAGGTGTTTCTCTTCACCGACTAAACCCAAGGCCTTATCTTTGTGCTATAAGACCCTATTGGGACACACACCACCGCATTCCTTCACATATGTATCCCAATGGGAAAAAGAGGGTATACCACAACTTACGAACGACCAATGGCTCCAATCACTGAATGCTCTTAAAGGTCTCACATCTTGCTTCTCACATATAGAAGCCCACAAAAAAAGTAATTTATAGATGGTACCTGACACCACAGAGACTCCATCAAATATATCCAGTAATAAACCCCAAATGCTGGAGATGTGGCTTAGACAAGGGCACCATGACCAACATTTGGTGGGAGTGTGACACGATTAGACCCCTTTGGTTACAGGTCCAACAAATATTAAGAAAAACGCTGGGCTACTCTGCACCTCTCACACCATTGGTGGCACTCATGTTGCTCTTCCCAAATACATGGAAGAAAGCAGCTAAGAAATTAGCCTCTCTTGTTATAGTAGCAGCTAGGAACCTTTTGGCCCAACACTGGAAAAGCACATACTGTCCCTCTCGTAATAAACTACTAGACAAATTATACCAATATTATAGATATTAGATACTTTCTTCCGACTCACACGAGAAAGCAAAACGAACGGAACAAATATGTAAACCTTGGCTCACATTATTATATCCCCCATAATAATAGACGAGCACCAACCCACACAATCAAGGCATTTGCCGTAGAGGGCCAATTCAAAAGGGTGATACACCCACAGATACACATTACGAGACACTTTAGGGCATATACACACAGAGATAGACAGTTGTATAATAATGATTAACAACAGATTCAAGTTGGCTGGCTGTAATAAACAGTGTACGCATATTCAATACTGTAATTACCAATGTATGCATGTTCAACAATGTAAATAATGTTATACAATGTGATAAGATCAGAGGCTGGGATCATTTTGTACCCCCCTCCCCTTTTTCTACTTTCGGTACCCCCATTCCTTTCCACCTTTTCAAAATAAAACACTTTAAATTCAAAAAAAAAAAATATGGTCCCTTCCACCTGTCAATCACAGAAGACAGGTGCTGGCAACTGATGATGTGTTACATCACTGTAACAACAACAGACCCTCTAGAATGGCAGCACTGGCAATTTATTTTTCTATTTATATGTAATGTATAATAAGGTTGCTTCTTATTTCTATTTCCATTCCAGTCATTTACATTGGAAATCATCAGAAAAGAGTCCAGAGCTGCAACTCTTGCAGGAGTCAATCGGACACTTGGCTGCAACCAGTTTATTGATAAGCCTTCTATGTGCAACAGTGTCAAAAGCCTTACTGAAATCTAGGTAAGCAATGTCTACTGCACCACCCTTATCTATTATTTTATTTACCCAATCAAATGCGTTCAATGTGTTGCTTACATTTAAGTCATAATTTTTTCTGGAGTCATGGGACAATTTATCTTCAAATCGAGTGGACCACCATGGGGATTTAGATGTGTGCCAAGTTACACTAACCTCTTTATGGGGATATGGGAAGACAAGTTCATTTGGGATAGCATAGAAATATAGAATGATGGCAGATAAAAACCATTTGGCACATCGAGTTTGCCCAATTTTCTAAATACTTTAATTAGTCCCTGGCCTTATTTAGGAGAATATTATGCCTATGCTATGCATGCTTAAACTCCCTCACTGTTACATGTTACATAGCTGAAACAAGACTTGCGTCCATCAAGTTCAACCTTCCTTACATATGTTTTTGCTGTTGATCCAAAAGAAGGCAAAAACCCTAGTCTGAAGCGCTTCCAATTTTGCAACAAACTAGAAAAAAAAATTCCTTCTTGACCCCAAAATAGCAGTCAGATGTCTCCTTGGATCAAGCAGCTATTACCCCATGAATTAGAAATTATCTCTCTGTATGTTATGTTTTTGCAAACATAACATGCAGGGATATAATTTCTAACGATTCCAAATATAGCTGTAAGCCTATTGCATGCACCCACTACCCTCTTTGTAAAGTAATACTTCCTGATATCATTATATTATTTTTAAATCTAATTTTAGACTATATGTTCTCTTTTTCTTCTTTTAAATGTAGTATCCTCCTTTACTGTGTTGATTCTCTTTATGTATTTAAATGTTTTTATCATATCGTCGCTGTCTCGTCTTTATCCAAGACATGTTAAGATCCTTTAACCGTTTCTAATAGGTTTTACCCTGCAATTCATGAACCAGTAGCCCTATTCTGAACTCTCTCCAAAGTCTCAATATCCTTTTGGAGATACGGTATCCAGTACTGCGTACAATACTCCAAGTGAGGTATCACCTGTGTTCTGTACAATGGCATCAGGGCCGGATTAAGAGCACAGTGGGCCTGGTGCTGACAATTATGATGGGCCTAATTATGGAATCTTATCGACCAAAAACACTAAAACAATCATACCTCCCAAGCGTCATGTATCTGATGGAAATGGTGCTAGAGGGAAACTCATAGGATGCAGCTATAAGAAAACACATACTCTATGCTAATCCCTCTCTAATTTATGCTTTCATCTTTCAAGTAAATCCATAACCCCTAACAGCAGTGTCCAGTGAAGCAGGAAGTCAATGGGCGGGGTAAAAGGGTGTGCCACTGGCGCGAATCACGTGACAAGACCTGCCAAAAGGGGTGAACATGCCCAAAAAGGGGGCATGTTTGTCCAAAGAATTGGAAGGTCAGCCTGGCATGAATGCATGTCAGGCTGCCTGCCAATCCTGCAGGCTGTCCAACTAAGGGCATACTATGCAGGCAGCACCTTGAGCTTGACATAAATGCGTCTAATGATGCGCTCACTCCATTCTTTCTAAGGACTGTCCCCTAGCACTCGCTGGTCCACTTGTCTCCTTACCTTCTTACTAGCAGGCAGAAGTTCCTGGTATATAGTCTGAGACAGAGAAAAGATGTCTGTAGTGAGTGTAGAAGAAAGGGGACATGCCACAGTGTTAGAGAGACCAACGTCTGCATTACCTAAACTAATTTAAATGTCAGCAAGTGCACACAAGTTTTGTTCCCATACATCCCTCTTAAGCTTCCAAACTTAAAGGGACACTATAGTCACCAGAACAACTACAGCTTATTGTATTTGTTCTGGTAAGTAGAAACATTCCATTCAGGCTTTTTGCAGTAAACACTGTCTTTTCAGAGAAAATAACTCCACTGGCTGCTCCTTAGATGACTGCTAGAGGTGCTTCCTGGGGCAGTACTGCCTAGTGTGAAGCACTGCCATTCAGTGTCTCCACCCTCTGCATGCAGACACTGAACTTTCCTCATAGAGATGCATTGATTCAATTTATCTTTATGAGGAGATGCTGATTGGCCAGGGCTATGTTGGACTTGTGCTGGCTCTGCCCCTGATCTGCCTAGTTGACAGACTCAGCAAATCCTATGGGGAAGTATTGTAATTTGCTCAGACCACCACTTCTGAGCCAGCAGCTGCAGAATTGAATACAAGTAATATTTTACTATATTTAGGGAGGCAAGAAGGGGCCAGGGTGGTGGTTTTAACATAATAGGGTCAGAAATACAGGATTGTGTTCCTGACCCTATAGTGCTCCTTTAAGCAAGAGTATGTGAAGAGTAGTTAAGGTTGCCACCTTTCTTGGAAAAAAATACCAGCCTTAATCATTTGTATAATTAATTAGTTATGCGTGACATCAAATGATGTAAATCACAAGGAGTGACATCAGAGAAAATTCTGTAAAATCACCAAACTACTCACAGTTTGATTCTGCTGTATAGATGGATTGCTCCCAGTGTCTCCCTGTCTCCCAGTGTCTCAGTCTCGCAAGACACCCAGTGTCTCAGTGTCCCTATGTATCACAGTGTCAGTGTCCCCATGTCGCCCAGTCTCCTAGTCTCCCAGTGTCTGTGTCCCCATTTCTCCCAGTGTCCCAATGTCCCAGTGTGTCCCCATGTCACTAGGATACTGGGGACACTGAGAGACCCGGGGACACTGAGACATTTAGGGAAACTGGGAGAAATGGGGACACTGAGACACCAGGGACACAGACACTGGGAGATATGGGGACACTGAAACATTTGGGGACACTAAGACACTAGGGACACAGACATGGGAACACAGACACTGGGAGACTAGGGAACACTGGCTGGGAGACAGACACTTGGGGACACTGGGAGACATGGGGACAGTTGTGGACATAGACATGTGGACACTGGGACATATAGGGACACTGGGAGACATGGGGACACCATACACACTGAGACACTAGGAACACACTGGGAGACATGGAGACGCTGAAACATTTGGGGACACTAATACACTAGGGACACAGACACTGGGAGACTAGGGGACACTGGGAGACTAGGGGATACTGGGAGACTAGGGGACACTGGCTGTGTAATGATATTGATGTTACAAAGTTTTGGAGTCCAGTAGCCAGATCAGCAATGTTTTCTGCCAGAGGTAGCCACTCGTTACCCAGGTGGTTGAGCCCCTGAGCCTTGAGTGGCCTTCTGGTCTTAAGCAGAGATGGGAGACTGGAACAGAAAGATGATAATCGTAGTGAGGCAAGCCGAGGTCAGTGGGAAGGAGAAGCAGCAAAGTCAAAACAGTTCAAATTCAGCAACAGGAAGGAGAAACAGGAACACGCTTGATTAGAGAATACAGGAACCACTATAATCTGGCAAAGGTACAGAGACAGGAAGTGGCTTTTATAGGCCAAGAACCAGACACCTGACCAGACACAGCTGAAGAGAGTTGTCACTGATAACCTTGACTCTACAAGCAATGGTATCAGATCTCAGGTAAATTTGCAAAAGGCAGGCTTGTGTACTGGTAAAGAAGAGGTTTAGCACCATGTAAACCAGGGTTCGAAACCCAGCAGAGTCAGTTCCTCACAGGTTGGGAGTCAGACACTTGGGGAGACATGGGGACAGTTGTGGACATAGACATGGGGACACGGACACATGGGGACACTAGGCACACTGAGAGACATGGGACACAGACACTGGGAGACTTGGGGACACAGACACTAGGGACACTGGCTGGGGGACATGGTGTCTCCGTGTCCCTATGTCTCACAGCGTCCCCATGTGTCTCAGTGTGCCCTAGTGACAGTGTCCCCAAGTGTCTCAGTGTCCCCATGTTTTCCAGTGTCCCCATGTTTTCAAGTGTCTCAGTGTTCCCAGGTCTCTCAGTGTCCCCTAGTGTGTCCCTGCTGCCTTTCCCCCGATCCCTCACTTACCTAAGCTCTAGAGCTGCTGTCTGGACTCTCTGTGCTGTGTAGCTGCTCCCCTATGGATCAATGAGTAGTAGAGAGAGGCAGGAATATTCTGTAACTTCCTATCCCTGCCTCTCTCCACACACAGTGACCCCTACTGGCCGGTGCTGGTATAGCAGATTAATTTCCATTTATTCTGAGAAAATTACCTGCATTTTTTTTTAAATGGGCCTATTCCACGGGCCTGGGCCTGGAGCTGCAGCTCCATCAGCCCCTATGTTAATCCGGCCCTGAATGGCATGATCACTTCCCTCTTTCTACTGCTAATACCTCTCCCTATACAACCATTCTGCAAGTATGTCCTACTGCTCTATGATATTGTCTGCCTTTAAGTCATCTCAAATAATTACCCATAAATCCCTTTCCTCAGATATTGAGGTTAGGACTGTATCAAATATCATATACTCTGCCCTTAGGTTTTTACGCCAAAGATGCATTTTCTTGCACTTATCCACATTAATTGTAATTTCCCATAACTCTGACCCTTTTCTACAGTGGAGTCTCTAGTATTCATTTTTAGGGGGGCACATGGTGATCCAGGTACAAAAGTAGGGGGGGTTATAAAACCGGTATGTATGTCACATTGCCGTTTTAAACCCCGGACCCGAACACTGACATATCACTGTATATTCGGGTTGGAGTTCGGCGATTTAATGGCGCGTTTTGAAAGGCTGCAGGGCAGCCAATCAACAAGCGTTTGACTCATGTGCCCTTAGAAGCCATCACAGCCATGCCTACTAATGGCATGGCTGTGATTGGCCAGTGCAGCATGTGACTCAGCCTCTATATATAAGCTGGAGTTGCGTAGCGCCGCATGCACATGAGCTCTTATTAGTGTAGGCAGAGGATGCTGCAGCTGTGCGGGACAGCTTAGGAAAGAATACTGCAAACTAGTACATTAGTGGGGTGCACTTCATATCTGAGAGTCAAATAGAATCGTCTAATAGTGTGCTTACAGCGCAGTGGTAAACATTCTAATCTTCAGGGTGCTAATGTGCTAAATAGTACATTTTGGGGCGTGCTCTTTATATCTGAGAGTCAAATCGAAGCGTCTTATAGTGCGCTTACTGCGCAGTTGTAAAAAATCAAATTGTTTTGCTGCTAAATAGTACATTTGCGCCTGTGGTGCACTTCATATCTGAGAGTCAAATCGAAGCGTCTAATATTGCGCTTATTGCGCAGTTGTAAACATTCTAATTGTTTTGCTGCTAATCTGCTGCTTACATTGGAGTTTTAAAGTGTCATTTTTTTTTTGGTGCTAAATAGTATATTTGGTGTGTTCACTTCATATTTGAGAGTCAGATCCAAGCGTAACTTTGATTTGAGTTAACTACATCGGTCACTTGCAATATTGTTTCACACCTACAACACTTGTTACACAGATCTAAGTGATAGAAAACAGATTGATATTTTCTACACTAGAAACTACCAGATAACAAGCTGCTATATTTAAACCAGTTATCAATAGCTAAGAGGTACTTAAACAATATTGTAATTCTGGGGCAATACCCTCACAAGTCAAACTGAGAGGTCAGTTTATAGGGAAAACTGTTGCCTGGATACAATTCTAAAACAATTTCCATATGTCCTTTGCAGACTTTACATGCTGGGAAAACACAGGTGCCAACTGCTGTGGCTTTCTGCAGTGTGCATACCCACAAGGAGGGCAGGGTTGAGGATTGGGTGGAAGATGATGTGAAAGATGATGAGGTCCTAGATCCCACATGGAATCAAGATCATGCGAGTGACGTGTGCAATTTGGAGTAAGAGGCGCTGGTCGCACAGAGGCACCAGCACCGCATAAGAGGGAGCAGGGTGCAAAAGCGGAGCGGCCGTCCCCTAGCGCTCATCTGCATGTATTGGCTCAAGAATTACCAGTTATCCAAGTAATACATGTAGCGATCAAAGGATCCATAATAGAGTTGAGCGAACCCGAACTGCAAAGTTCGGGTTCGTACCAGATTTAACGATCCATTCGTAGTTTCACAGTCAGGTGGGCAGTCCGGTGACCAGGACCCAGACACTGTCTGGGCGGCGGCTTGACCCACTTCAACAAGTTAGGAGTCACAGTGTGGAATGGATTAGCAGGGTCTGGTGCAGGGTAACCGCACGCCCCCTGGTGTTGAGCACCAGCGTTTGTGTGGCCACATACCAGGACCCTGATGCAGCTTCAGTAAAAAGAGTACTGTATACCAGAAGCCATCTCCAGACTGACCCGCAACTTGGAACAGGATGTGACATTCACTGTAGCGGCTGTGCGTGCTTTTGGCGTTGTCAACCTGATGCTGCTCACCTGTCTGCGCTGCAGCGTAACTTCGGCCTTCCCGCTCACCGCCTCATGAGACTGTGAAAGCAGGCGATAGTGGAGTTTCAGCTGCAGAACGCACGGGTCAGTCGCTCTGCACCAGACTTGCCCTCCAATTGATCAGAGTTTAAGGATTTCAAGTGGACTCATTACAATTACAGGGCCTCTAAAGAGTCCTATATTATTTGTCGTCACTAACTTCCGCGTCGGGAGTGGGTCATTTGCGCGCCTGCTGCCTTCCTTGCATGTGGTAGCCATTTCCCTGTACGGAATGGAACCCTGATTCCCCGTTACCCGTGGTCACCATGGTAGGTGCAGAAACTGGCATCGAAAGTTGATATGGATGACATCCAAATGCAAAGTCGCCGTTACAGGGATGTGTGATTGGCCCAAGGTTCTCTAGAGTCAACAAAGTGCCTGCGCAACTATGTCAACAGCTACTCTGCGGAACAGAGGGTTTTTTTTTTTTTTATATGTCCCAATATTTTGGGGGCTACTCCAATAAAAAAAAAAAATATCTATCTCTCTATCTCCCCTCATAGTGTTCAAGTAGAGATTGTAGCCGTATTAGTCCAGTGATGTAGATGTAAAAAAACAGATAAAATTTGTATCTTGTAATACCTTTTTTATTGGACTAATAGAATTTTTTAATGACAAGCTTTCAGGAGAACCTCCCTTTCTCAAGTCTGAAGCATTTCTGAGCAAGATGACACTTAGAATTTAAAGTTGAGTTGTGATACAGGGGTTAAAGCGACAGGAGTGTAGATAAGACACAGGTTTGTTAGAAAATAGACACCATTTTTGCAGAGGGTCATACATATCTTTCTGAAGAGCAGAGTGAGGGGGGAGAGAGGGAGAAGAAAAACAAACAAGCAGACAGTGCAGAGGAGGGAACATTTTATACATGCTCACCCACACAAGTCTGTATTTGTGAACGCATAAACACATTTGTAAGACAACCTAAGGTATTAAATCTGGGGTATTTTGAATCTTTTCATGCAGCCATTTTACCACCAATTTATGCCAAATTAATAATAATTGGTGATTTAAGAATATATGTACTGAGAACATTAAGGGTTACTGCCAAAGAACACCCTAATATGTGTTCAGCATAATCTCAGGAGTACAGGGATACCACCCATGTATAGGTGTGTCGCGTTCTCTGGGTGCTAAAAGACGTTATTCCATTTTTCCAACCATATATTTTTGAAAGGTAGACACCCTAGGGTATTTCAAATGGTGGCATCTTAACACTTTCCATGCACTAATTTTACCACCAGTCTCTGTCAAACATTTGGGTAGTCATTTATTTATTTTTAACACTTATTCTACTTTAGGCATGGATTTTTATTTCCGTTTCTTGTGTTATTGACAAAGAAACCCCGATAGGTGTTCAGCAACATCTCCCGAGTATAACAGTACCCCCATGTACAGGTTTTATGGTGTTTTGAAAAGTTACAGGGTGAATATAGGGTTTGCCCGATCTAGTTCATATAGTAGCCCAGGAATGTGAAATAACCCCATCATGAAATACCATTTTCAAATGTAGACAACCCAGGGTATTCCAAATGGGGTATTTCCAGTCTTTTGTTGTTGCCACTTAGTCACAAACGCTGACCAAAGTTAGCGCTTTTATTTGTTTTAGTATAATGTTTTGGTTTTTACAAATTATATATATATATATATATATATATACACACACACACACATATACACACACACACACACTTTTACTTCCTATATGTATAATACATTATAATTAAATCATTTTTTTAATATATTATACATCTATAATGCATCTATGATTTCATCTTAAGTGTATTTTGCGATATATATATCAAAGTACACTTATAATTCAATCATATAGAAGCATTATATATGTATAATATATTATAAAATGATTTCATTATTTTATAATATATTACACATATATAATATAGACACTCCTCACTTATCGACCGGGTTCCCTTCCTATGACCTGGTCGTAGAAGAAATCGGTTGGTAAGTGAGGAGTTCCCTGCTCTGGTGCATTTGTCTATGTTCGGGTAAACTTCCCCGAACATAGACATATGCACCAGAGCAGAGAATCCCTCTAATCTATGTTCAGGGAAATTTCCCCATGATGGCTTGCACTAATGTCTGGTCGTAAGTGCGAGCCGTGGTAAAACAGGTAGGTTGCTAAACGAGGACCACCTGTGTATATATAAAATATATTTTATTTTGTTTTTTTAGCAGCCTGGGGGACTGCCTGACAGCACAGACAGTCCCCCTGATGGCAGCTCCTAGAGTCCTATTGCAGTGATGTGATCACATGGCCATGGAGGGCCGGGGTGGCCAGAGCTGCTGTAGGGGGACTGCTGGAGCAGTCCTCCCTGACCGTGATCGAAGCAGATCGTCGGTCCAGGGCTCCTATTGCAGACATCCTTAATGACCATTTTTTTTGTTGGACGTACATAGTTTGTCCTCGGTCGTTAAGGGGAAATTCTCTCTTAATAATAATAATAATCAGTATTAGTAATAGCAAAGTCAGGTGAGGTTAGACCTGTAAAAGAGGGCCCACCTAGGTGAAATGATAATGAATTGAGGGTGCGGTGGGAGGGGCACTTCCGGGAACGTTGATGACGGGTACGCTGGGCTTACTGCATTTAAATAGGGAATAATGTACCTCCCACAATTACAGGTCAAGCCTTCTATTTGTGTACGGCACATTTCGAGGACGTAAGGCATCAATAATAAAAAGCAGTATTAGTAATAGCAAAGTCAGTTGAGGTCTGCCGAAACTGACGTGAGGTTAGACCTGTAAAAGAGGGCAAAAATATAAGAAGTGATTTCTCAAAATACATATAAGTTTATTTAAGCACAAACATTATTTAGACATGTCATGGAAAGCCATTCTTATTTCTTTTTCAGGATCGGGAATGTACCTATTGTATGCGGATGATTTCCATCTACCCATATTTTTAATGATGTGAGTTGGTACGTGGTTCCCTGAGGCAGCTGACGCTGCCCCAATGCAGAAGGAATGGCCCGAGAAGGCATGTGGGTTATGTCCTAGCCGGAGTAATAATGTACAAATGTAATACATTGTTTAGTGGTTAGGGGCTTGAGTAGCTAACAGTGGGCAATCTGGGTTGGAAGTGATTTGGGACACCACTAGTTTATCTAAAACTAGGATAGGACACCATTTGGTAGAGGTAGGATAGGATTTCATTTCTACCGGAGGACCTGTTGGGCTAGTTTTGGTATGGGTAATAGATAAGATGTAGTGGTCCGGTTTTTTAATTAGGTGTTTCTTCTGGAGGCAAAGCTTAAAATCGGTTGCTTTCTCCAAGGAAAATTCTGTGGGTCTCAAGAAACCATAGAAGGCTAAGTAAGCCGCGTACTTGATAATTAGGTTTGTGGTGTGTTCAAAAGGGGATGTGTCGAAGATATCGGAGATACTTTTAAAGAGCTAACTGTCTATGGGAAGTCTCTTGATGGAATTGTGTACTGTTAATCTGTGAACACCTCTTAGGACACTTTTTTACTGGGTAGGACGCTAGGAATGGAGTTTTGTTGGGATAGCTGGTCAACATGTAGTGTTGTATCCCCGTTAAGTAGAGTTTGATAGTGTTGCAGGCTAAATTAAGAGAGATGTGGCAAAAAGTTGTGAATGCAACAACAGTTTCAACAAAAGCATTTATTATATGATAATCACGAACAAAACTTTTTAAACAACTTGTATGCTCTGGAGTAGGCTTTCCTTGTATTAGGGGACAAGCCGGCCTGTGCGAGAGATCTTCTATGTTGTAATAGAGAACTTAAAGCATAACTAGTTCTGAGAAGCTTGGAGATTCCCTGGGTTGCAGATTTGCTGATGGATGAAACCTGAAAAATTCCTGCAAATTCAAGCGTGAGAGAGCATCAGCAGCGTTATTTTGAACACCCAGAACGTGAATACATGTTATGCAGAATTGAAGATTAGCCGCTAGCCAGGTCAGTCTCCTTATTAAGTTCATAGTTGTGAAGGACTGAGAGCGGCCTTTGTTAACTATATTATTGGTAGCTACGTTATCCGAAAAGCATCTGACAGATTGTCCACGCCATTCTTTACCCCAGATGTGTCTAGCTGCTACTATAGGATGCATTTCAAATAGAGCTGAGGTGGTATTGAAATTTTCGAGTGAGGTGGTCTCAACTGGCCAAGAGAGTCATATATAGCCACTCCTCACCGAAAATGGCTGCATGTACCTGAAGCATCAGTCCAAATTACAAGGGAATCGTCAGATATGGGTGGAACAAATAGCGACCTGCCATTCCAAGTTGATAGGAACAGCTGCCACATTTGTAGATAAGCTCTAGCTGACTCGTCTAAGGAAGTTGTGGAGTAGTCGTCGGGGAGGCCGTGCAACAGTGAGAGGATTCTGGAAATGAAAGACCTACCCTGCGGAATTATTCTCATAGCAAAATTTAGTGAACCGAGTAGTGACTGAAGTTGTTTCCTTGTGCAAGTGCCTTGTGACGTGCAGGTGTTTTATGTAAGAAAGAATCCAGTCTACTTTCTCTTGAGTCAGGCTGGCCTGCATAGAGATGTAATTGAGTGTAATTCCCATGAAAGTAATCACCATGTTGGGACCTTCTGTTTTGTCTTTGGCTACAGGGACTCCTAAGTCTTTGAACAGAGTGAGCATGTGATTAAGACTGTGGGGCATGTGTTGATGAGGTTCAATGGTGAGGAAGTCGTCTAAGTAATGTATGACTACTGGACATCTTTAAAAGTTCAGTAGGAGCCAGGTTAAAGTTTCGGCAAATATATCGAATAACTTATGGCTACTTTTGGATCCGAAGGTCAGTCTGGTAGCGAAATAGTAGCTGTCTTGCCACTTAACTCCATGCAGATGCCAGAGTGACTGATGGATGGGAAACAGTTTAAAGGCGTTTGTGATGTCAGATTTACTTAACCAAGCAGCCTTCCCAGCATGAATGATTGCTTGGATGGCATTGTCAATTCTGGTGTATTGAAGGGAAAAGTCTTCTTTTGACGGGATCAGAGCATTAAGGCCTGATCGTTGTGGGGTGCTGGCAACCGACAGATCATCTCATGTAGGGGATGAGTGAGGTGCAGAAAAGTCGATAATCAGTCTCTTTTTATTGTTATATTTCCCTGTGGCAATTCCTAGAGGGTTTGTCCTCCAGGAAGTGAAAGGAGTAGAGAAGGACCTATCATGAAACCATTGGTGATTTCTTTCTGTAAGAGTTCTTGTATGCTGTCTGGATCTGTGAGTGCCGACTAAATTGGGGCATTCCAAAACACCTGTGGGGAGTGACACGAACCCTGTGTGAAACCCATTAGTGAAACCAGCCGTGAGAAATTCCACCAAATGAACATAAGGATGATTAGACAGGTAGTGTTGCAACTTCGGTACGTTTATTGGAGTGGAAGATTTGTTAGGTTACAATCTGTTGGGGCACATTGTTTTGGCATGTGCTCTGAAACACAGTGAGCACACGTGCAGAAGCCTACAAGCACTATAACTGCAACCCCGGCATTGAAATTATTGCAGACTTGTGCTTTACCTAAAAAAACTATTGGCCTGCCTAGTTTGTCTCTCACTTCCCTCTGGGTCGTGTTGGGTTGGTAACCAGTATTGGCGCTACTGGTAGAAGGGGTCGCTACGTTTTCAGGACAGAAATTGACTGAATGAGCAGCAGAAGAGCATATAGCGCAAGAAGGGGTTTTAAGGCGTGCAAAATGCATAAGAAACAATTTTGTGTCTAGCTGTGCCCAATCAGTAATTGTATTGTACTGGGAGAGCGATGCTGCGGATCTGGAAGCGAATGACTTACGATAATCATAAAATGCATAGCCCCCGTACTTGTATGCTAACTCAACCACTTTATAAAAAGGTATGTCAAGTTCCTCTCTACGGAGTGGGAAAGCTATACAGATCACGTCTCTGTACAAACCCAATGTGAGGACAAAATCGGGGATGTTAAGTTTCCCATTTAGTTTAGGATTGCTAGACTTCATCACTACTGACAGATCCTCAAAGGTATAAGCCCTGTAGAGATATCATGATAGAGATATCATGTCTTGAGATGCTATCAGTAGTGAGGCCAAGTTTATGTCCTTCCCCTCTATTGGCTGGTAGAGGGTTATCTTTACCTCCTGAGTTAGATGCAGACTGAGCAACGGGCACTGGAATCTCTGGAACGGTTGGAATATTGTTTGACTCCAGAATTTCCAATCTGTTAATAGTTGCTACTGAAGAAACAGGGGAGGCCATCATGACGTGTTATTCTGCAAGGCTATTTTGCACATTGAATTCAGAACTAGGGCCAGGCCTTTCGTTGTCTTCAGTAATATTTAATAACCTAAACAGTTCGGCTTTCCTGGACATAGCCGGGAAAGGAATACTCCTCTTTTTGTTCTTAGGTGATTTTAGGGATAGTCCAGGAACGATAGTTGGAAGCTGGACTTGGTGGATTACGTCGTCTCTGCGAGCCTGATCGGAGTGGGGTGCTGGCAACTGACAGATCATCTCCTTGTGTAGAAGCGTTAGACATACTATGGAAATGAGGCAGATGGACAAGGTTAGTATAGTACCGTATAGAACAGCAGTGACCCAGCTTAATAGGCTCTATTTTCAGGCATTATGCAGACTAGGGGCTGCACTCCCATTTAGAAGCAGTAAAGTGTCGAACCAGCTCTGGGTCTGTGCGTGTGCGATTTCTACATTTTATATATTTAATTCCAAATTTCCTACGGTCTATACTATGTTGCTAGAATTATCTTTTTTAGATTCATTTACAACTTGGGACACTAGTGAACACTTTTCCCTTCAGCAATATAAAAGATTTATTTGCAATTTGGGACACTAGTGGAGAGAAAAAGGAAAAAAAAAACTCATTCTCAAGTAATACAAAAGGTGACACTTATTTTTAAAGCGCTACATTCTTTACTTTTTCTCTGTTTCTTTTATTGGTGATATTTAAGGAATCACATGAATGTTTAGCAGCTAAATTTTATAAAGAAAGTTTATTATAATATTTAAGATTAAGATTTATATTGATTTAAATGGTTTCTTTTATTGTCTTATAAGCGCTAAGCTCTGTTCACATTTTTTGCACATCCCATCCATTACCTATTTTGCTTGTTTCATGACAAGACCATATGGTGAATCGGAATTGCAGGTTTTTGGATGAATCTCTGATTGCCCAAAATTCTTACAAATTGTGATTTATGTGATACCGAATGTAAGTCTACTTCAGAGGTTGAGGGTTCTAAAGAATGTGTTCAGGTAAGCAATCTTAACAAGAGGACCACCAAGGGAGTATTTTCTGAAATAAGAATTGTACTTGAAAATAAACTCAGCAGGGTTCCTCAAATCGATCTTTAATTCATATCAGTTATTTTTTTTTTTTTATAAGTTTTTTTTTTTTTTTTATTGTAAACCTTTTTTTTAATTAAACAGTAGATATATAAATAGTTTCGATTTTCTATGCACTCAAGAGACTGCAGTATTGAGGGGGTGCAGGCCCGGACTGGCTATCGGGCACACCGGGCAAATGCCCGGTGGGCCGCGGTGGCCATGGGCCGAGGCCGGCAGGGGAGGTCCCAGGATCTCCCCTGCCGGTCTATGCAGGGCCGGCGCTATACGAGCGCCGGCCCCGCTGTTTTCCATGGATGGGCGGTGGGGAGATCAAAGATCTCCCTCACCGGCCCACATGCTGTATAATGCGGCCGCCGGCAGGGGGGGGGAGAGGGAGGGAGACAGCCACCAGGAGAGAGGACCCGGCGCGTTGCCATGGCAACGACCGGATCTCACCAAAAGGACCACCAGGGAACCCCGCTTCCCAGTCCCAGGGAAACAGTGTGCCGGTCCCCCCCTCCCAGGCTAAAGGTAAGAAGGGAGGGGGGGACATAATGCCTACTTTATTTATTTAACCCCCCTCCCCCCTACACACACAATCCATTCTAACATTTATACAGCACTCTCACACCCATCACATACACCACTCTCACACTCATCACACACAGCACTCTCACACTCATCAGACACACACATCACACAGAGCACTCTCACACTCAGACACACACACTGCACCCCTCACATACACACAGAACCCCCTCAACACACTGCACCACACACATATATAAATATATATATATATATATACACACACACACTACACTCTTAACATACACACTCTGGATCCCCTATACACACACTAGATTCCTTGTAAGCAAACACATACTACACCCCTAAACATACACTACATCACCTATATACACACACACACACACACACACACACACTATAGCCTGTATGCACACACTTGCTATATCCCCTATACACATTATCTACAGCCCCTAGCCACATATGCATCACATTACACCACAAACACAACATGACTAAAACCAACCTTATTACACAATACCACACCACAATCAGCTCACTCTACACACACGCAATACCACAAGCAGGCTCCAAACACATGCACAATACTCTTTCCTGGCATTTTTGTCTCCTGGTATCTTTATAGAGACACCAGAGACAATTTGCAAGGAAACACAGTGCAAGCATGTTATTAAATTTGCTTGCACTGTGCAGAACAAATACAGGGCTTTTTTATCATGCTAGAACCAATATGCTCACTTTGAGAGAGGGCGTGTTTGTCATTGGTGATGACAAAACACACCTCTGCCCCGCCCCCTTCTTAGTGGGCCGCTGTGTTAAAAAAATGCCCGGGCCGAATTTTTCTCCCAGTCCGGCCCTGAGGGGGTGTTGCCCAACTAACAGACATGCTCTAAATTGCATGAAATGAATTGGCAATATTGTATTTATATATTTTGCTTCCCTGGTATATATTGGCTAAAGCACAATTTCTCTACCCTTTTTATGTGAGAGATTTAAGAAGATGGTTGCCTAGAATGAACACTGATGCTTTTAAAGAAAAGACATTTTATTAGGTCTCTTAAAAGTGTGAGAGAGATGGAAATGTTATTGCAAGAAATATTTTTATCTCGTACTATCAATACAATCAGCGCTGTCTTTTCTTATTTGAGATATGTGAAAAAGCTCTGGATTGTGTATACTTCTCTTTTGGGGTTTTATATTAGCCCTTTAGTATGTAGCACTTTACGTGAATTTGGGTCTTGAAATAGTACTAGATTGTGTTTAAACATTTTTTCTTGTGCTAATTTTGGTATTTGATATTTTGACACAATTTGTGATTTCTCAAGCACTTGGCAGATTTCACTTGGGCATCATGCTAATAGTAATGATGTATTGCACCTGGGTGAAAGAGAATCTGCTGTGCTGGGACAGATAATTGCTAGATGGATGGAGGATGCTTTAAACTATAAATGGGTGGAGGAACATAAAGGATAAATGCTATATTTAGTATTGCAATGAGGTGGAATTCAGCCAGGAGGGTGCAGATGGGGGGGATATTCTGATTAGTGGAGACCTTAAGGAGTTATAAATGCATATATTTCAAATGAAGTCAGAAAGAGGAACGGAAACTTTAAGCCCTTAAGGACACATGACGTGTGACATGTCATGATTCCCTTTTATTTCAGAAGTTTGGTCCTTAAGGGGTTAAACATCTGCTTGCTAATAAAGAGAAACTAGAGTAACACATTGGCGGTGATTTTAGCAAGGAACAGCTTGACATAGTTGGCATTACTGATACTTGGTTGGATGAAACACATTATGGGACTGTTAATTGAAGTGGAAATGGGAAGGGCTATATTTACATTTCAAGTCTTTAAGAAAGCTAAATGTGTAGGGAAATATTATCTGAATTAATATTGCCGCACCTTGTACTGTAATTAATACTGCTACACATCTGGGTAATCTGTTAATCATTGGAAATATAATTATCCAGATATTGACTGGGCTACAGGGAATAGTAGTACAGTTAGGGAAAACATAATTTTAAACCTGCTAAGTGACATTAACCCTGCATTGGGTTTCAAATGAACTGGGATTCATCTGAATTTTGGGTGTTCAGTGGGTTGTCAGAATTCCAAGTGAAGCACCACAGGGACATATCAAGAACAAACGAGCTGGATAATGGATGAACATGTAATTTTGTCATTTGAAGTTCCATCTGTAGCGTCGACAAAAGAGATAATGTATCAACTAAATGTTGATGTTATCCACAGTGAGAAGTGACTAATAGCAGGAAAATAGAAGGGAAAAAAAAAAAAATAAATCTGTCTATAATATAAATTTATATATTAATACATACATATATTATATGGTGCGCCTCCTCTTTTTCCCCTCTATTGGTTACTTTTTCTCACTTGATCTGTAAGCCAAATAGTAAGTAAATGCACCTATCAGTGTACTGCAAATATACACTCAAAAAATAACATCCTAGATCTGAATTAAATATTCTTCTGAAATACTTTGTTCTTTACATAGTTGAATGTGCTGACAACAAAAATCACACAAAAATTAAAACATGGAAATCACATTTTTTCAACCCATGGAGGTCTGGATTTGGAGTCACACTCTAAATTAAAGTGGAAAAACACACTACAGGCTGATCCAACTTTGATGTAATGTCCTTAAAACAGTCAAAATGAGGCTCAGTAGTGTGTGTGTGGCCTCCAGGTGCCTGTATGACCTCCCTACAATGCCTGCGCATGCTCCTGATGAGGTGGCAGATGGTCTCCTGAGTGATCTCCTCCCAGACCTGGACTAAAGCATCTGCCAACTCCTGGACAGTTTGTGGTGCAACGTGACGTTGGTGGATGGAGCAAGACATGATTTCCCAGATGTGATCAATTGGATTCAGGTCTGAGGAACGGGGGGGGGGGCAGTCCATAGCATCAATGCCTTCGTCTTGCAGGAACTGCTGACACACTCCAGCCACATGAGGAGGAACCCAGGGCTAACCGCACCAGCATATGGTCTCACAAGGGGTCTGAGGATCTCCTCTCGGTACCTAATGGCAGTCAGGCTACCTCTGGCGAGCACATGAAGGGCTGTGCAGCCCACCAAAGAAATGCCACCCCACACCATTACTGACCCACTGCCAAACCGATCACACTGGAGGATGTTGCAGGCAGCAGAACGTTCTCCACGGCGTCTCCAGACTGTCACATGTGTTCAGGGTGAACCTGCTTTCATCTGTGAAAAGCACAGGGCGCCAGTGGCGAATTTGCCAATCTTGGTGTTCTCTGGCAAATGCCAGACGTCCTACACTGTGTTGGGCTGTAAGCACAACCCCTACATGTGGAACTCTGGCCCTCATACCACCCTCATGGAGTCTGTTTCTGACCGTTTGAGCAGACACATGCACATTTGTGGCGTGCTGGAGGTCATTTTGCAGGGCTCTGGCAGTGCTCCTCCTGCTCCTCCTTGCACAAAGGCAGAGGTAGCGGTCCTGCTGCTGGGTTGTTGCCCTCCTACACGTCACCTCCATGCTCTGGACACTACGCTGACAGACACAGCAAACCTACTTGCCACAGCTCTCATTGATATGCCATCCTGGATGAGCTGCACTACCTGAGCCACTTGTGTGGGTTGTAGACTCCGTCTCATGCTACCACTAGAGTGAAAGCACCGCCAGCATTCAAAAGTGACCAAAATATCAGCCAGGAAGCATAGGAACTGAAGTGGTCTGTGGTCACCACCTGCAGAAACACTCCTTTATTGGGGGTGTCTTGTTAATTGCCTATAATTTCCACCTGTTGTCTATCCCATTTGCACAACAGCATGTGAAATTGATTGCCACTCAGTGTTGCTTCCTAAGTGGACAGTTTGATTTCACAGACGTGTGATTGACTTGGAGTTACATTGTGTTGTTTAAGTGTTCCCTTTATGTGTGTGTATGTGTATATATGTGTGTGTATGTGTGTATATATATATATATACACACACACATATATATATATATATATACACACATACATATACACATATACATATATATACATATATACACACACACACACACACACACACACATATATAATCAAGTGAGTATATAGGCTTCATGGAATAAGCTGCATAGAAGAGGTTTATTTAGATAATCAAGGACAAAAAAAAACAGTATACAAATTTTGTCTGACAGACTTGACTGATAAGTAATAAATAAGTCCAAAAGATCTGTGATGCTTAGAGGTAGCATAGCGTAAGAGCTGTTTAAGTTTAAATTCTTCCCAGACTTTACACACAATGCATGCAAGAAAAAAAAAAAAAACAGCAACTTAATTGGCAAGATGACAACATCCAACACCAGTAAACTATGTGGGACTCTTATCATTTGCAGTAATTTATAAATAAAATATTTTATCAGGAAGGGTACATTTTTCATGTATTCAAGTATGTTCTCGCCCCCCAAACACTGCATTGTTAAAATAGGTACAGGGCTGTCATTTACATTGATTGGACCCTGGACCATGTTGTCCATCCCCCACTCTCTGGCATGCATGCACACTCTCCACCCCAATGCAAAGGTGGAAATAAAGTAGAGAGTGCCCTGGTGCAAGATTCTTTTTCGGCCCCCAGATCGCAAAGGTGTCCAAAAGGTAGATCCCCATCTTTCGTGCAAATCCAACAATGCTTTGACAACTGGGGCTTTTACCAGGAAGTGTTTAGGTAGGCTGTGCATTTTCCACTGCTTGCAGGGTTGTATTTAGCACTGAGCAATGTTTATGTGTTTGAAAGTAAACATGTTTTTGTATGGTGTATGTTTCTATGGATGTAGGGGTGTGTTTGTATGTGATGTTGGCATTTGAATGCACGCCTGCATTTATGTGTAGTGTTGGTCTTTGAATGAAGAGATGTGTTCATATATAATTTTGGTGCTTTACACAGAGGTGTGTTTGTATGTAATGTTCACATTTTAAAGCAGGAGTGTGTTTGTAGTTTTTGAAGTCTGAATGCAGTGCTGTGTGTGTGTAGTGTTGGTGTTTGAATGCTGTGATGTATGCACATATATACATATGTATACACACACACACACATGCAGATATGCAAATAAACAGACTGATACACCTGCATTTTACCAGGAAGTGTTTAGGTAGGCTGTGCAAGTCACATGCCCATAGGGGTGATTAGGGTTGAGTATACAAAGTGATGTAACTTCTAAAAGACAGAGTTGAACAGTAAGACTGCAGGGATATGATCTATATACCAAAAACACTTTAAGCTAAAATTTGTTTTTGTGCCCATAGTGTCTGCACTCCATAAACTCTTGAAAAGCTGGGCAGGTTCAGGAGGCCCTATTTAAGGTGAGGGGCTCACTATTAATTCTAAGGAGTTCTATGTCCTACTTACTACACTAGAATCTGTTTTTTTGTATTTTGTGTGAGTTACACTCTGCAGAGCATTGAAGCGGTTTGGTGTCACATAGTACGGAACCGCCTAAGTGATTTGAGCCTGTCTAACCCAGGCTCTCTACACTGAGTGTGTGCTTATTCTTACTCACCTCTTACTCCTTACTGTTCACACAGTTACACTATACTTCCTTTTTTGCCTGTTTTATTTGTGCATACTATCTGGGACACCCTCATATTATAGAGGGGTAAGTGTATTTCTGTAAAAATTAATATTACTTTACTGGTTTTACCTGCTGTCATCTTGCCACTCAGTTTCATTTTTTTTCCTTACAAGTATGGAATATATATGCATCATTTTTCCTTACACTGATCGGTTCATTGTCGCCACAGGACGACTATTGGGCTACTGAACTATTTTTTTTTTTTTTTTTTTAAGAACTGAGTGATTTAGCCGAACAACCGTGCACAATTCAAAATTACATATTCAGGTCTCAAATAATAGAAGCACCAACTAGAGTAGATGCTTATCTGGATGTGTAATATGTAAAAATGTTGCTGTATTTTCAAATAATCTAGTAAGGAAGCACTTGGGAAATAGCAACAATAATATTGTATCATTTGAGATCAACTCAAAACTAATTTATATTTGGCTTTACAAAACCACTTCATTATAAAAGGACTTATTTCAATAGGATAATGGGTATCTTTACAATTAACTCACTGGCAGGAACTATGAATAGCACAGTGTATTAATTAAAGGTCTTTAAATAAATTCAACAAAAGTAGACATTTCTCAACATATACCACTGGGAAACCAATATAAGAAAAATTAAAATCAATGTTTTTTTAGAAAGGAGTCATTGAAGTAAAAAAATAAAAAATAAAAAATAAGAAAAAGACAGACATTCACATCAGATATGTCAACAGCATGCTATTAAAAAATAAAAATATGCCAACAGTGTTTGTAAAATGGTAATACAATGGGCTACATTAAAAAGTGAAAAGTTCATAGTCAAGCAGAGCAAGAACAACCCAAAAGGTTTATTTTTTTTATAATTCTTTATTTTTGGAGTGCAAAGAGAAATCATAAATATAGTAGCAAGAATTTCAACAAGGAGATTGACATACAGCAATTAACAGAAGCATTATATCTCTGCACTTATTTTTTTTGAGCATACAACAGACATCTAAAACACATAAGCCATATGAAAATAGAGAATTAAACTGTGACTGCTAAACTGAACCCCAAGCAAGAGTTGAGCGAAAGGTGGCAAAATATCAGATATTTAGTGGCACCAGCACAGCTAACCATCAGCTTAAAACTATTAGTGAGAGCTGGTTTGCCAGGCTAAAATAGTTATCACTGGGTAGCAAATCACACATTAGGCACCCTGCATGTGCAAGTCAGTAAAATAAGAATACACTAAAAGATAATTCAAAGGAAAGTAACTGCAATAATACTATTCCGCTGGAACCAGAGGCCCCTATCTAAGAAACACTAGAATCCCAGCCACTGCTGCAGCAAGAACAGTGGGTCTGTGTCTCAGCTGTTAGACAAGAGGACAGTCAACCCTCTCTCTCCCTGTCTGGGTAGCATGCCGCTTATTGGAACAACAAAGCAGAGACAGGTAGGGCCATCTCCCTAGTCCCAGTCCTGGTCAGGAGCCCCCACTTGTGTCTGCCGATAGGGGCGACTGCATGGTGCCTTAACTCGTCTCACAAGACGGCGCCGTCTGACTCTGCTAGTGTGCTCCCGTCGATGCATTGGGCTTTTAACCCCTTAAGAACACATGACATGTGTGACATGTCATGATTCCCTTTTATTCCAGAAGTTTGGTCCTTAAGGGTTTAAAGGGTGGAACCCTAGTTGTCTCTAGCGGAGGTAAGATTGAGTTAGCTGGAGCCGTGGTCGTGTGCTGCCATTCTGCTTCACTGTGGACTGTAGGTAGGGTGACTGGGATGGCTATCGCAGGCCCCATGTTTCAGCTTGAGTGGGCACTAGGCCTTGCACATAAGGAACATGTGGGGCAGACAACCTGCGAAGAGCAATTTGCGAGGTGAGATGCCTCGTTATGCAAGTCGGGCTGGGATAAGCCCCACCGCGCAGAAGGGGAGTACAGGACCTGAAATGCTACAGACCCAGGCAGGCCATGGAACAGGAGATCGGCTGCTTCTCCCGCCAACATCCCACACCAGGCCGCAACACTTGACCGCCAGATAGTACGCTCTGTAAACAGGATGGAAGCTGATTTTTCACACAAGAAGGTGCACACAAGTTTCCCTTCTCAGATTAACTTCTGCCAGGGTCCAAATTCAGCTTGTAAAGGTAGTTTAATTACTACTTAAGAGAAAATGCTGAGGAGCCGATGCACTGTGCGTCCTTCCAGCATGACAGTCAGGCCACGACCCCCCCCAAAGTGTTTGTTTTTTTACTTATTTTTTATACATTGATTTAAAAAAGTTAAAAGTGAAATTGTTGGTCCATTGAAATCTGAGATAGGAGTTAATAATGAAGGATCAGGACAAGGAACACATTCTGCATATTATTTTTCTTTATTATATAACAAAAAAAAAAAAAATACTATGGCTGTAAATGTGCAACGGTTACAAAAAAAACTTATAGCAAACAAGCAATTGGCTGACAGTGTAAATGGTTACATAATTAAATTCTTAAGGACACAGCTTCAGTTTGCATTTTTTTTTTTAATTTTTGCTATATTCACAAAATAAATTTTAAAAATAGCAAAGTAACTCCTGTTACCATCATAACATTTATGGCCCCTTACAAAAACAGTTGATAAACCCCCACCAACCCACATATACACACACACATTCCCATTTGAAACAGTCTGATTTTTAAACATACCCAGTCCAGCATAGAACTCAGAGCTCCATCAGCTGTTCCATGGCCATTTGAAACAGTCTGATTTTTAAACATACCCAGTCCAGCATAGAACTCAGAGCTCCATGAGCTGTTCCATGGCCATTTGAAACAGTCTGATTTTTAAACATACCCAGTCCAGCATAGAACTCAGAGCTCCATCAGCTGTTCCATGGCCATTTGAAATAGTCTGATTTTTAAACATACCCAGTCCAGCATAGAACTCAGAGCTCCATCAGCTGTTGCATGGCCATTTGAAACAGTCTGATTTTTAAACATACCCAGTCCAGCATAGAACTCAGAGCTCCATCAGCTGTTCCATGGCCATTTGAAACAAACAGGTAGCCTTCTGGAAGACTGACATTTCACTATATTTCTACGTACCCTGTTAATTTTGTTGTATGTTCTGATTTTTAAACATACCCAGTCCAGCATAGCACTCAGAGCTCCATCAGCTGTTCCATGGCCATTTGAAACAGGTAGCCTTCTGGAAGACTGACATATCACTATATTTCTATGTACCCTGTTAATTTTGTTGTATGTGTATGTTTTTATATTTAGTATATATTATTTATTTTATTCTTTTCAATGTATACATTTTCATGTCTTTGTAACTATAGCCTGTGCTAATCATGCAAAGTATTTTATCACCTTTGTCTTTGTCCATCATGTTAAAAGTTAGTTTAACCAGCTCAGGCCCATATATCTTTCCTGTTCCTTGTTTAATGGTTTTATTTCCCTACTTAAATACCTCTGTCTTATCTCTGTAATTCTCAATCTTTGCTTTTGTTTTTCCTAAATGACCTTAAATCAAATGTCCATCTATGCACCCCCCCATCTCTTAGCCCATCTGACCCTAATATACATCTCTCTCCCACAGTCTGATTTTTAAACATACCCAGTCCAGCATAGAACTCAGAGCTCCATCAGCTGTTCCATGGCCATTTGAAACAGTCTGATTTTTAAACATACCCAGTCCAGCATAGAACTCAGAACTCCATCAGCTGTTCCATGGCCATTTGAAACAGGTAGCCTTCTGAAAGACTGACCCCCCCCCCCCATGGTCTCCTTTATAGATAGTCTCCCACACAACTTTCAATCTACTGAAATGACAGGTGCAACCACTGATCAGCACACCCTTTCAATCTCTTAACCCTATAGAACACATACTCTCTCTCACTACAAATAGATATATCACACACTAAAACCATATACTTCTATTTAAAATAAATAAATAAATAAGTTTCTCACAATTTCTGTTTCATTTTCAACTACACACCTCATACCACTAACACGAATCCTAATATAACCATACTGTTATTCTTAATAACCCTTTTCTCAATCCAATTTTGTTCACACCACTACCAGCATAAGCACGCACCTCAAACTGGAACACAAATTATAATACACCATGGCCTGCTCTGTTCCTTTAACTTATCTGCTGAGTGCTGGTGGAGAGTTATAAAAAAATAGCCCTCCTACCCCCAACTCACAAAATTATAAATTATCCCATTCACTATATGGCCAAACAAAGATGATGTCCAAATTCCTACTCCTTATGTTACTTGCCCTTGCAAATGATGTGGAGTCTAACCCTGGTCCCCCAGCTAATTCTAGTCCTAATCTCCCCACTAAAAAAGGCCTCTCTTTTGTGCACTGCAACATCCATAGTTTACTCCCTAAACTGGATGCACTGCAAGCCTGGTGTTCCCATTACAAACCAAAAGTCATTGTGCTCTCAGAATCATGGTTAACGGCTAAAATACCAGACACCGCCATTGCAATACAGGGTTATTCATGTTTTAGAAATGACAGAGCAAAGAGGAGGAGGCATTGTTATTTATGTTGACAATTCCATAAAGTTTACCCCTTTACAAAACCTTAGTCCTCCTGCCATCTTTGATTTCCTTTCTGTCAAAATTGAGATCCCGTGCAGTAAATCAATCATTGTTGCAAGAATCTACCGCCCACCTAGCTCCCCTGTGCATTCCCTATCTGACATAGCCCATCTCCTTAGTGAAACCATAGCTCAAAACCCAAAAAGTGAACTGTTGGTCTTTGGAGATTTTAATATTGATTGGCTGAACCCTAAAAATAATAGTTCTTGCACGCTGTTTAAGACTTTGCAGCTAACGCAATTAATCTCCTCCCCAACTCGCATAAACATAAAAAGCCATAACCATACCCTGCTAGATTGGATTCTCTCCACTTCTCCTGATAGAATCCAGGAGGTTGGTGTTCTCCCAAACACGTTCAGTGATCACTGTTTAGTGTACTGCGTGCGCAAAATAAAGGCTATTAAATCCTCTCCCAAGGTTAAAATAACTAGGTCCTTCAAAAGATTTAATCTTGAATCCTTTTTAAATGACATCAAGAATCTCCCATGGCACAGATTAAACATCATCCCAGATCTAGACTGTGCTGTTGAATACTTTCAGTCTGAACTCCTACAAATTTGGAATTTGCATGCCCCGCTGCGTAAGGTGAGGGTAAAAGGAGCGCATATGAACTGGATCACAGCTGACCTCATCCAAATGTACCAGTTTCGGGATTCTTTGTGGTCAAAATTTAAGCGTACTGGCTCTATGAATGATCACGGTGCATATAGACAATGGCAAAATATATGCACAAAACAGACAAAACTGGCCAAGGCCCAATATTTCTATGAAAATCTGAACAGTAACATCTCAAACCCTAGAAACTTTTGGAAAGTCATAAATAAACTACAAACTCCCCCAATCCACTCCCAACCCTCCACTGTCAAAGTGGGTAACCAAACTCTGCAACTTCCCTTAGATGTAGCAAATGCCTTTAACAATTATTTTGTCGGATGCTCTACTGCCCTGATTGCCAAGCTAATAAATGACACGCATCCTGAAACTACAAATGTGGATCAGGCCCCACTAAATTTGCTAAGGCCCAATATAGATAAGTTTAATTTTAGACCTGTACCTGTTAGTGTCATTAAAAAACATCTTAATAATCTAAAAATGAAAAACCAGTCCGGACCTGATCAAATCCCAGCAATGCTGTTGAAGCTCAGTGCGCCGGCAATTGCTAAACCTGTCTCGACTCTAATTAACGAATCAATGGTGTCTGGATACATACCCAAACTTTGGAAGACTGCGAGAGTAGTGCCTATCCATAAAAGTGGTGACACTACTTTGGTTTCTAACTATCGCCCAATATCATTGCTCCCTGTATTGTCAAAAATCTTAGAAAAATGTGTCCATACGCAACTTTGTGAGTACTACCAACAATTAAACTATCTGACCTCTGATCAATCGGGCTTTCGCCAGAATCACTCCACTACAACTGCCCTCCTAAAAGTTTGCAATGACATCCAAACTGGCATGGAACAAGGAGCCCTAACTGGAGCTATTTTCCTTGATTTTGCTAAGGCCTTTGACACAGTAGACCACGACATTCTACTGTACAAACTCAAAAACTCACGTATTGGTGATCGTTCTTTAAACTGGTTTCAATCGTATGTATCGGATCGCTCGCAATATGTGTCCATTTCTGACAGTGACTCCCTCCCTCTCCCGGTCACGTGTGGTGTTCCCCAGGGTTCCATTCTCGGCCCCTACTATTTACATTATTTATAAATGATCTGCCTAATGTCTGCCAATCCTCAAATGTACACATGTACGCAGATGACACGGTAATCTATGCGAGCAAATCCAATCTACCTCAACTTGAGGTTTTGCTCCAAGACCAGTTTACAAAGGTAGAAAAGTGGATCGCAAAAAACAAACTCTTCCTGAACACTGACAAAACTGTCACAATGATCTTTGGAACGGTACCTAAATTACACAAATTACACAATCCCCACCTATCCATCAAAACAAATTCAAATGGCACACTGACCGCAGTCCACTCTTTCAAATACTTGGGTATGATATTAGACCCCAATCTATCTTTTGGCCTGCACATAGAAAAAGCTTGCATCTAAACTTTATCCAAAATTAGGTGCCCTGTACAGAAACAAAGCCTGCCTAAGCCCTACAGTAAAGGAAAAGATTGTACAGCAAATGCTGATGCCAATCATTGATTATGGGAATGTAGTATATGCGTCTGCATCGCAATCCCACATTAATAAACTCAACACATTGTATAACTCGTTCTGCAGATTTGTGCTACAATGTAATTACAGGACCCATCATTGTGACATGCTAAAGGAACTAAACTGGCTGTCGCTGGAATCCAGACGCACCCTTCATCTTTCCAGCCTTGTTTTTAAGAGCTTTTCTGGTAAACTCACACCCTACCTGAACAAAATGCTTCCCCCAGCTGTTCCCACTTTCTATAACCTCCGATCCAGTACAAGCACTTTACTTAGTCTACCTCAATACAAAAAGAAAGCGGCCCGATCCTCCTTCTCCTACAGAGCGCCGCAATTGTGGAACGACCTCCCGCACAATTTAAAATCTTCCCTAAGCCTAAAGTCTTTTAAGAGATCCCTCTCTACATACCTCAAAACAGAATGCACGTGTTATGGTTGATTATATATTTCCTGCCTGTTCTATGTTAAATTTTGTATATATTGTGTATTAATATTATTTTTGTATTTTGTTGTACCTAATGTAACAATGCAATGATTTGTGGACCCAGGACATACTTGAAAACAAGAGAAATCTCAATGTATCTTTCCTGGTAAAATATTTTATTAATAAATAATAAATAATAAATAATATACAAACTACCAGACAGCCATGCACTCACACAGTGATTCTAAATGCTAGAGACACACGTGCCTCACAGCCATACAAAGGCAAACATACACATACCCACTGCCAGACACACCAACACACTCACAAACAAATGCATACAGGCACTGACAGATACACACCGATGCATATATTGAAATTTAATGTTTTAGTCAGGTTAGTTTCCCTGTGGTCCAGCTGGGATCCAACACTGACTGTGTAAGGGATCTGTGCAATAATTGGATTTCGCAATGACATGTAGCATTACAGGGCCCCTTGCAGACACATAAGTATGGCTAGTCCCCTCACCTATAGGGTTGTACCCTTACCTATATATCTCTAAACGACTGTAGGCGGTCTCATATTTCTTTAATATGTCCCCCACTTAATAGACAGGATTGGCAAAGGAAAGCCGAGGTCAAGGAAGCCAGAAATACTCAATTACCATTTTAACAAGCCAAGACAGGGGAACCAAAAAAAAAAAAAAAAACGGAACAAGGAATTGCCGAGGTCAAAATACATGAATATCAGAATCACAAGGATAAATGCACTCTCGGGAACCAGGAACAAGAAACCACGACAGGGCAAGGTACCGGGGGAAATCAGGGATTTAAATATCCCTCTCTAGGCTCTGATTGGTCAGAGGGTGACCTCTGACCCCAGAACGTGCGTTGACGTCGTGATGTCACGTGCATGTTTGTATAATTATGGGGGGTGGAGCCGGTGCCATCTTGGATTTGCCAGGACAGCGTGGAGGAGCGGTTCCTGGCTCGCTGCCAAGCAGGTAAGCTCAGCATGTTGGTGTGGTCGTGCAGGTCGGGCACAGACGCGCATCGTGGTGAGCCGGGAGCCATGACCGTACCCCAACTCGAAGACTCCACTCACCGGGCGGGAAGGAGCTGGCTTGTGAGGAAAATGCTTGTGAAATGACCGGACAAGACTGGGAGCATGAACCCGGTCAGCAGGAATCAAACTACGTTCCTCTGGGCCATATCCCTTCCAGTCAACCAGATAAGACAGAACACCTCTAGAGAACTTGGAATCTAAAATAGATCGGACTTCGTACTCCTATTGATCACCTACTACCAAGGGCGGAGGAGGAACAACCATTTTTGTGTATCAATTGCAAGTGAGGGGTTTAAGCAATGACACATGGAATGAATTAGCAATCCTCATATGCGCAGGGAGTGCCAAGGAATAAGTCATAGGGTTTATCCGATGGAGGACACGAAAGGGACCTATGTATCGAGGAGCAAGTTTCATGGAAGGAACTGGAGTTTGAAATGACGTGTGAATAACCAAACCCCGTCCCCCACTTAATAGACAGGATTGGAACCCCGTTTGTCAGCTTGGACTTTAGCACGTTTAGAGGCATTCTGTAGTGCTGAATAGTGATGTACCGAACGGTTCGCCGGCGAACGGTTCCCGGCGAACATAGCATGTTCGCCACGGCGGGCGAACATATGAGCGGTTCGACCCGCCCCCTATTCGTCATCATTGAGTAAACTTTGACCCTGTACCTCACAGTCAGCAGACACATTCCAGCCAATTAGCAGCACAGCCTCCCTAGCAGACCCTCCCACCTACTGGACAGCATCCATTTTAGATTCATTCTCAAGCTGCATGCTTAGTAGAGGAGGGAAAGTGTAGCTGCTGTTCATAAGATAGGGAAAAGCATAGCTAGGTTAGGGATAAAGGTATGCTTTTTTTTTATTTATTTTTTCTATGTAATGTAAATGCACTTAGTTGTCTGCCACTGCTGCCAGCTTCTGTGCCAGGCTCACAGTGCCCATTTCCCCAGTCAGTGCCACCAATTACATCTGGTGTCACAATAACAATAAATTTTTGTGTGTCTGCCTCTGACAACAGCGATGCCATTTGCAACCTGTGCCAAAAGAAACTGAGTAGTGGGAAGTCCAACACCCACCTAGGTACAACTGCTTTGCGTAGGCACATGATCGCACATCACAAACGCCTATGGGATCAACACATGAGTACAAGCAGCACACAAACTCAAAGCCACCATCCTCCTCCTGGTCAGCATCTTCAGCCACGTCAACCACTGCTGTCCTCCTTGTCCCCTCTCAACCATCCGCCACTCCGCCTCCCGCCTTGAGCAGTTCACGCTCATCTTCCCACAGTCATGTGTCTGTCAAGGACATGTTTGAGCGTAAGAAGACAATGTCAGAGAGTCACCCCCTTGCCCAGCGTCTGACTGCTGGCTTGTCCGAACTATTAGCCCGCCAGCTTTTACCATACAAGCTGGTGGAGTCTGAGGCGTTCAAAAAATTTGTAGCTATTGGGACACCGCAGTGGAAGGTACCCGGCCGAAATTACTTTTAGCAAAAGGCAATCCCCAACCTGTACTCAATTGTGCAAAAGGAAGTAATAGCATCTCTGGCACACAGTGTTGGGGCAAGGGTCCATCTGACCACTGATACCTGGTCTGCAAAGCATGGTCAGGGCAGGTATATCACCAACACTGAGCATTGGGTAAACCTGCTGACTGCTGCCAAGCATGGAATGCATGGCTCTGCAGAGGAGTTGGTGACACCGCCACGACTTGCAGGCAGTCCTGCTGCCACCTCCTCTACTCCTCCTACTCCATCCTCTTCCATAACCTCCTCGGCTGAGTCCTCTTCTGCTGCTGCGTCTTACTCCACATCAACGGCACCCCCCCAGCTCCCCAGGTACTATTCCACATCCCGGATACGGCAGTGTCACGCCGTCTTAGGTTTGACTTGCTTGAAAGCAGAGAGTCACACCGGACAAGCACTCCTGTCCGCCCTGAACGCACAGGTGGAAAAGTGGCTGACTCCGCAGCGACTGGATATCAGCAAAGTGGTTTGTGACAACGGAACAAATTTGTTAGCGGCATTGAAGTTGGGCAAGTTGTCACATGTGCGTGCATGGCACATGTGTGTAATCTGATCGTACAACGCTTTGTGCATAAGTACATAGGCTTACAGGACGTCCTGAAGCAGGCCAGGAAGGTGTGTGGCCATTTCAGGCGTTCCTACACGGCCATGGCTCACTTTGCCGATATCCAGCAGCGAAACAACATGCCAGTGAAGCGCTTGATTTGCGACAGCCCGACACGTTGGAATTCAACACTCCTAATGTTCGACCGCCTGCTCCAACAAGAAAAAGCCGTTAATGAATATTTGTATGACCGGGGTGCTAGGACAGCCTCTGGGGAGCTGGGAATTTTTTTGCCACGTTACTGGACGCTCATGCGCAGTGCCTGTAGGCTCATGCGTCCTTTTGAGGAAGTGACAAATTTAGTCAGTCGCACCGAAGGCACCATCAGCGACATCATACCATTTGTTTTCTTCCTGGAGCGTGCCCTGCGAAGAGTGCTGGATCAGGCCGTAGATGAGCGTGAAGAGGAAGAGGAAGAGTTGTGGTCACCATCACCTCCAGAAACAGCCTTATCAGCATGGCTTGCTGGACCTGCGGCAACGCTGGAAGAGGATTGTGAGGAAGAGGAGTCAGAGGAGGAATGTGGCTTTGAGGAGGAGGAAGAGGAGGAGCAAGACCAACCACAACAGGCATCCCAGGGTGCTCGTTGTCACCTATCTAGTACCTGTGGTGTTGTACGTGGCTGGGGGGAAGAAAATACCTTCATTGACATCAGTGAGGAGGAGGAACGGGAAATGAGTAGCTCGGCATCCAACCTTGTGCAAATGGGGTCTTTCATGCTGTCGTGCCTGTTGAGGGACCCTCGTATAAAAAGGCTGAAGGAGAACGACCTGTACTGGGTGTCCACGCTACTAGACCCCCGGTATAAGCAGAAAGTGGTGGAAATGTTACTGAATTACAACAAGTATGAAAGGATGCAGCATTTGCAAAATAAATTGAAAAGTATGCTTTACACAGCGTATAAGGGTGATGTCACAGCACAACGGGAATCTAACAGGGGGAGAGGTGGAAGTCATCCTCCTCCCATGACCACGCCGGCAAGGACAGGACGCTTTAGAGACGTGTTGTTGATGGAGGAGGACATGCGGACCTTTTTAAGTCCTACGCATCGCCACAGCCCTTCGGGATCCACCCTCAGAGAGCGACTCGACCGACAGGTAGCAGACTACCTAGCCTTAACTGCAGATATCGACACTCTGAGGAGCGATGAACCCCTTGACTACTGGGTGTGCAGGCTTGACCTGTGGCCTGAGCTATCCCAATTTGCGATAGAACTTCTGGCCTGCCCCGCTTCAAGTGTCCTGTCAGAAAGGACCTTCAGTGCAGCAGGAGGTATTGTCACTGAGAAGAGAAGTCGCCTAGGTCAAAAAAGTCTAGATTACCTCACCTTTATTAAGATGAATGAGGATGGATCCCGAAGGGACTG